>JAPWDM010000020.1:8221268-8906268 GCA_035578155.1 Brachynemurus nebulosus | reverse complement strand
AATTCTAGGAATTTACAAAGATACCCTTATTTTCATTCAACTTTGGTTTTGTGTATTGCGTAGTAAAGAGAGTAGAGACACTAATATTCATATATATTATAGGCGAGTTTCCTTGAAGTTTGAATTAAAAGTTTTGAAAAATAAATTTCTTGGTACATTTTCTACTGTAAAAAAAGATAAAAAATATTTCGAAAAATAATTCATATCTTCTCATTCTTATCAATAAATTTTAGCGATAATTGCCTTCGCCAAAACATATTTTTTCTAATTTCCCTAAACGAAAAAGAGGTCTACTCCTATTATTATTCTAAATAACGTATCTATATCTTTGTTTCGAATAAAGCCGTTTAAAAAATAAATGTTATTTTCAAGTAATATGTTACTTGATCCAAATGGATAATACTTAACGTTTCTTTTTGGTTTGCTGAAGTTGAGAGATGCTGAAATATTTCGTTGAATTCTCTTTAGCGAACTACACAATACAATTTTTTATTGGTGTTCTAAAGATTTTCATTATATATTTCTGAAATACTACGTTGCCGCATTAAAAAGGTTTCCTCGTGTGCGCAGAAAGTACTCCTCTAATTTGCAACAGCCTGTACCTACTGGACACAGTTATTATTTTATAGCACTTTCAGTCTTGTATACAGAGGCGGGAGGTCATGACCCCCCCCCCGAAAATTAAAAATATACACTACATATTATTTTATTTTAGAAACACCATGTCGGGAAATTTACCAGTTGATGTTTTTTTTTTCTTGGGGCCATCAACAGTATTGAAGAAGTCCAATTTATTATTTTTCTTTATTAATTTTGTTTCAGAAATTTTTTTAGTCCTATTATTTTCCGCGTGGACCCCCTCCCCTCAAGAGGCTTGGCTGTATACGCCCCTGAGCACTCTACGATTCCGTTGGTTACAAAGCTCCTGCTACCTTATCAGGGCTCTGCAATATGATTAATATGAGGTGAAATGTCGGTATTTTATGATTCTGGTCTATCGATACTACAAAGCATAGTGAATGACTAATTTTAAACGTGAAATGGCTTATAAGACTCCAATATAAGTTGCACCGAAAAAAAACTGAAAAAAAAGTACAAGTATTTGACAAAATAAAATTCGTGAAGTGCGCGTTAGACACGCATTAAGTTAGGATTTTGTAATTCAGTAGCTATAATTTTTCACAATTCTCGGGCTTAAATATTTATTGTTTTTATTTATTTAATATTAAAAGTAGCTTTTAAGTTATTAACAAAACAGCAATTCTTTTGTTACGGACGTGACGTTTACACGCCTATTCATAAGAAAAAAAATAAAAGTTATAGACAAAGGATAGACAAAGGTGTACACAATTTTTATACTGAATATAAATTTAATACTAGAACTAATAAAGTTGATGTTACGGACGTGACGTGAAAAGCACTTGGATTCTGGCATACTGTTACAATTATTTAAAAATTCATTAATTATTTGAGAAATATGTAATTTAATATTTCTCTGATAAAGTTTAAACAAAGCCTGTCTTTCTCCGCTATTTAAATGTTCGGTCCTAATAAGGGATTCGATCGGAGGTAATTCCGCGTTGTTAACAGTTTGAAATTTTTTAAAATTACATTCAATAATTTTATGATTTAAAATTTCTACTTTGAATGGCTGTTCGATTAAAAATTTTTGTGCATCAGTTGTGGATTTAAAACAGGTGCGAGTATATGCCAATCTTTAACATTGTATACTCCAGAAGGGATCGAAAATTTATTGAATTTTAATGTCATGTACTAATACGTCGCCTGATTGTACGTCTGTTGAAATTTTGACTAATTGTTTGAAATTTGGTTCAATTATGTGTATGCCACTAGTGATGTTGGGTTTGAACAACAATCTGTTTGTAGAAAATGGTGTTATTAATTATTTACCGGGAATATCAATTTGAGCTTGAAGTTGGTTAAGTATATCAAGTCCAATAGGGCCGTCAAAATAACCGTGAAATCGTAAAAGAAGAAAATCTGTTATACCAGTTTGATTAAATTCATTAAAAATGGGTAATTTTGCCTTTTTTGTAACATTATACAATCCTAAAGGGGATTTAATTGTGGTAGACTTAATTTCGGTTGTAAGGTTTGGATGAACTATTTCAGGATTAAGGAAGAATTTGAAGAACCAGTATTAATTAAAAATTTTAAGGGGGTACAGTCATTTTGGTCAGTAATATGAATGTAAGGTAAAGTAGATTCGTGAATATTTAACTCTATGTACCCAAATTGTTGTCCGAGATTAACCGAAAATTTTGATCATCAATCTCATTTTGATTATTTTGGTCTGTCTGTTCGTATTCGTCTACCAAATAACTGTTTTCGTCATAATTTTCCTCGACTACATATTCATCTAGTGAACTGAATCCCGATGCATCTGTGTTAAAAAGTTCGCTTGAAGCAAAAGTTGGCCTACTTTGGGGTTGGAAAAGATTACGTATAATTGGTTGTTGTGGTTGAAAATTAGGCCGTGATTGTTGCTGTTGTGTGTTAGGTTGTCTAATGCTTAACCTATTACTGCCTATGTCCATAGGTGTTGGTCGCGGTAATTGTTTTGTATTGTTTTGTGTATTAAATTATCGTGTTTGTTGTATATTATTTTGAGTGTAAAATGGTCGTGTTCATTGTATATTATTTTGTGCGTTAAATGGTGTATGTGTAATAAAATGTTTTTGATATTGTATGAAATTATGAAAATTGTGTGATCTGATCGGTACACGTGCGGATATTGTAGGTTTAACTGTAATTTGTTGATATGATTTTTGGTTGTAATGGATATTTTGTTTTTAATAGCGCATTCAAATGCGTTTTAAATTGTGTCTGGGTTTCGTGCACGGACGACTGACCCGATAGTTTCTCTAAGTCCAGCTAAAAATACGTTCTGGGCCAACTTTTTAAATAATTGTAATTTAGAAGTTATTGCGATTGAATCATTTTCGTTTAGTTTAGTAAAATTAACTAATGAAGAAAGTATTTCGATTACTTTGCATAAAATTCTTCCATTTTCTGATTTTGGTTTTGTTTTAAGCTGTAAAGTTCCCTAATTAAATTTGTTTCGTTCCGTTTGTCCGCATAATGTGAAATTAAATTTGATTTGATTGATTGCCAATCCGTGGGAATACCGTACATATTTAGAATTTCATTTGCTTCTCCTACAGTTTTATTACGGATAGCCCGTATCCATAATTTACCGTATCCTTGTTTCCAATCGACACTTACAGATGCTATGATGTCATCCACATTCTCAATAAAATCATGCAATATTCTACGATTTCCGTTAAATTCAGGTAGGAATTTAATTGGATCTGGTATTTTAAATGCGTCGAGCACTTGTGAGAAGCCACTGACTGCATTTTCGTTAACTAGCATTTTTGTATTATTATAATATTTGTTAAAACCTAAACTTTCTAAACTATTTTTGTATTTAAATTATTAGATTAGATTTTGTATTTAAATTATCTATATTTGTATTTAAATTATTAGATTGAATATATATATATATATATATATATATATATATATATATATATATATATAGATATATATATATATATAGATATATATATATATATATGTATATATATATATATATATATATATATATATATATATATATGTATATATATATATGGTCAACATATACATACATGCTGATTCTACAATTTACAATTGAAGAAATTATTATTTTATTACAAAAATTATTTTATAAAATTTATATTTGATTGAAATTTATTTTATATAGGCTGTTCCTTAAGATCGTTATATATATATATATATATATATATATATATATATATATATATATATATATATATATATATATATATATATATATATAACGATCTTAAGGAACAGCCTATATAAAATAAATTTCAATCAAATATAAATTTTATAAAATAATTTTTGTAATAAAATAATAATTTCTTCAATTGTAAATTGTAGAATCAGCATGTTCCTTAAGATCGTTATATATATATATATATATATATATATATATATATATATATATATATATATATATATATATATATAACGATCTTAAGGAACAGCCTATATAAAATAAATTTCAATCAAATATAAATTTTATAAAATAATTTTTGTAATAAAATAATAATTTCTTCAATTGTAAATTGTAGAATCAGCACGTGGAATCACAATTGGTCGGATATAAAAAAATCGCTAATCAATTAAAAGCAAATAAATAACCATTGTCATTTCACGTCGGTGATCTTTTTCGTATTTGAAGTGATATGTAAATTTTGTATTTTGGACTAAATAAATTTAATTTTTTTGGCACGTGCGAGTATCGAGTCCTTACTTGGCGCATTCGGTAGGACCCAAACTATTGTTGTGTACATTGTTGTAAAATCGTGGACAAAATATTGAAGATTTATCAGTATAAGTGTTCAATCTAAGCGGTTAATTTGGACGAGTGGTTTTGCCGTGTACCTGATAGTGGATCACAATTGAATTGGTGGATATCGATCCTTCAATTCCCGATTCGAATTTACATCCAGAGTCATCCAGATGAAGGCGAGAGTGTGCATGTAAGTACCATAATTTTACTTGTTTCGCTCATTATCTATGCCTAACGTTCAGAAATTTAAAGTTAAATCCTTACACCAACCATATCCTTCCAAGAAGTTCCCTCCCACTTACGGTGCTGAATATACAAGTGTAGAGTCAAATTCTTCTTTTTCGCTGAATACGATTAGTGAAGAAATTAATTTAGCAAGTGTTAGTTTAGAAAATATTAATTTCAATTCAAACGAAAATATTAATTTAAAAGAAAACGAAAATAATTTTTATTTAATTCTTAATAATAATTTAAACAATCCAACTTCTGATTTAAGTAGTAATCTTACATATAATTATAATAGTAATAATTTTAATAAAATGGCAATCGCTAAGGAATATTTCGATGCCTTAAGAATTCCCGATACAATTAAAGAATTGTCAAGATTTGATGGCAATCCTCGACTTTTATATGATTTTATTTCGAATCTGGAAAATTTTTAGAAGTAATACCAGGTGCAGATGGTACACCTCATGGCAAAGTATGGCTCAGAACCATAAGAAATAAAGTTTCGGACCAGACTAACGAAGTTCTAGATATGTATGGAATGGGTCTTAACTGGAACGAAATTAAGTCAAATCGTTTATCCCATTATTCTGATAAGAGGAAAAAACCAGCCTAATACACGATCTGCATAGCATAAAGCAAAGTAACTTAACAATCGAACAATATTATTCCTCCATAATTGAATTATTCTCTGCAATGAGAAACCATATTAAACTATATGAAATAGATCAAACTGTTGTTGTAGCTAATACAAAATTATATTCAGATATGTGCTTAATCTTTTCTTAACAGGACTTAGGGAACCAATTGGTTCGGCTATTAGAGCCGACGGAATTCCAAATCACTTAAACAAGCTTTTGAATTTTGTACCATTGAACAGAATATACATTACGCTAGGAACATATCAAGTACATATACACAAAACAGACTAACACCAAAAATTAACCAAACATTGCCACCAGCTCATTTTAAAATTCCAGCAAATCCAAATTGAAATCCTTTAACCTTTAATAAACCTAACCAATATCAACCAAAACCTCCTGTTCAATCAGTTCAATATTAACGCCGTCCCCCTATTCAAAAACCACAACCTAGAACAAATTTCAGTCAAAATCGTCCTCAACAATCATACAGACCTACTCCAATGGACATGGTAACAAATTACACACATATACGTTCACAACAATACCGACCTCAACCAACAGTATGAAATAATTTCTCTAAACACAGAGTAAACCTATATTTACTAGCCAGGAGTTACATAATCAGGATGTACCTGTAGAAGTTAAACAATGACTATAGTGTCTTTCAACTAAAATCTACTGACGATGGAACTTTTGATCAACCATTGGAAATTGACGAACCGGATTTTCAATTCAGTTACCCGAACAATACGGATATATAGACAATAATAGCCACGGAATTACTTTACCATATATCCATATTTTTTCACCCTTCAACCGACCCTTAAAATTCCTTATCGATACCGGCTCATCCAATTCCTTTATCAATCCCGCATTTTTACATCCTCATGACATTTACGAAACATCCCCCATAGAAATTCGTGCTATTTTAAATACATATAAATTGAACAAAAAAGTAAATCTTCCAATACTTACTGAGTTTAATCAACCCCGCGACTTAGAATTTATAGTTTTTCGTTTTCATAATTACTTTGACTTACCGAACTTGACAGTCTAAATAAATTAAAAGCTCAAATTAATATACATGACAGGACACTTGTAACGGAACATTCTTTAAATAAATTACTTTTTAAACCGAACTTTACATCAAGAAAATATGAAATTCAACCTCATAATCAACAACTGATAAAACTACCAGTTGACATACAATACAGTGAAGTTTTGCTTAAAAATACTTAATTGAACAATAAAATATTAACTTCCGAAGGCATTTATAATTCAAAAGGTTGGCGTATTTTTGCACCTGGTAAAAACTTAACTAATCAAATTTAACCATTTTTTGTTAAACAACCGCTAAAACTTGAAACTTGAAATCATCAAATAATCGTGAAATAATAGTGAAATTGATCAAACTTCTATACCTATTGGAAAACTAATTCGTATTGATCATTTAAATTTAGAAGAAAAGAAAGCCATTTTAAAATTATGTCACGAATACGAAGACATATTTTTTAAAGAAGGCCAAAATTTATCTTTAACAAATCAGGTGAAACACAAAATAAATACAACAGACAATATCCCAATCTATACGAAATCATATCGGTCTCCACAAATTCACAAGCAAGAAGTACAAAATCAGTTAGATAAAATGTTACAACAGGGCATCATCAAACCAAATTTCTCACCATGCTCTATTCTCATCAACGCCTATTTGGATCGTTTCAAAGAAGCGTGATGCTAGTGGTAATAAGAAATGGCGTCTTGCAGCGATTATCGAAAGTTAAACGAGGAAGATATAGACGACCGTTATCCACTTCCCAACATAACTAATATTTTAGACAAACTTGGAAAGTGTATATACCGTAAAACCGTCTAGACCCGGGCACTTTTTTACATTTTTTTGTATAATTTTATGCTTATATCTGTCTCCTTCATAGATATCACCGATAAAAGTATTACCATTAGAAAGAGCGTATATTATTTGTTATATCCCTGACCCATTAGTTTCATTATAAGTAAAAATAAAAAAGTGTCCGGGTCTACACCCCAAATCCGTCTTGACCCGGACACTTACTTAAATAATGTAATAACATGCAAACTAACCTCTCCCGTCGGGGTTAGGACAGTGTTTTATATCGTCTGATGTCTTTGAACCTGTCAAAGGCTTCAAAACATTTTGTGGGAAGGAAGAGGGGGCAATGCATAGTATGCCTCTCTATGAAGTAAACATGCGATATGACACCAGAAGGAGGCATAAACCGCGTTTCTGTATTTCGTGTACAATATATATTGCGTTTCTGGCGGGAATATCTCACGAGTGGATTTCATTAAATTGAAGTAGATCCGAAAGATATTGAAAAGACAGCATTTACAGTCGAGCACGGACATTGCGAATATGTCAGAATGCCATTTGGATTGAAAAAACGCACCTTCCACCTTCCAACGCGTTATGGATAATGTCCTTAAAGAGCTACGGGGAACTACCTGTTTAGTTTATATGGACGATATCATCGTCTTTTTAACATCTTTACAAGAACATGTAACGAATCTTGCTAAAACATTTGAAAAACTACGTCAAACTAATCTTAAAGTTCAACTAGGTAAGTCAGAATTTTTACTTCGCGAAGTAGCCTTTTTAGGGCACGTAGTTACAAGAGACAGTATAAAGCCTAACCCTTCGAAAACTGAAACTATTACAAAATACCCAATACCAACAACACAGAAAGACATAAAAAGCCTTCTCGGACTTTTAGGCTACTACAGAAAATTCATTAAAGACTTTTCGAAACTAATAAAACCTATGACTAGTTGTTTAAAGAAAGGAACAGACGTAAAAATAACACCTGAATACATCAAATACATATTCCAAACCCGTAAAAAACTTTTTCTTAATGACCCAATTTTACCCTATCCTGATTTTACTAAAACGTTGAACTTAACCACGGACGCAAGTAACGTGGCGATCGGAGCTGTACTTTCACAACGACCTATCTGGCAGGACAAACCCATATGTTACGCATCCAGAACTCGAACACAAAGCGAACAAAGTTACTCGACAATAGAGAAAGAACTGTTAGCTATTGTATGGCCGACTAAACTTGGTTAATGTCTTTAAAGAAACCCAATTCTAAATTAGTTAGATGGCGATTAAAACTTGAAGAATTTGATTATCAGATAATACATAAAGCAGGCCGTTGCAACACCAATGCTGATGCTGTTAACGACTCTGAAAGTATGAGTAGTAATTCTAGTAATACATTACTCCAAGGTGATCAAAATACAGCTAACGAGGACATTGAAACAATACACAGTGCAGACGAGGACAACACATCCTTTATCCCAATTTTCGAAAATGACTTTAGTGAACAAATAATTTTAAAGCAAAATAAAAATATACCAAACAGAAAACTTGAAATAATTTTTAAAACAAAACGTAGAAAAACATTTCAATTCCCCAATTATTCTAATCAATTAATTGTAAATCTTCTTAAACAATTTTTGCTCCTAAAAAGATAGTAGCTCTATTCCGCTCAGCCGATCAAATATTTAATAGATTATAGGAAATTTACTCACAATATTTCAATCAGGGTAAACAATTTAAAATAGTACGTTGTACAAAACTTTTACAAGACATAACAGATAAACGAGAACAAGACGAAATCATATCTAAATATCATAACCATAAAGGAATTAACGAAATATTTCAACATTTAAGACGTGACTATTATTTTTCCTCTTTAAAATCAAAACTGACCTATCATAGATGGACAGACACCCACTGAAACAAAAATTTGCATTAACTCTAACACCAACAAGACCATCAGAAATAGTTCATATAGACATATTTTATGTTAATAAACAGGCAATTAACAATTATCAATTATCGATTAACAATTGTTAATTAAAAATTAACAATTATCGACAAATTTTCTAAATTCGCACAGGCGTATACAATCTAAACCAGAAATTCTACCCATATAATTAACGCTATCGTAAAATTCATAAGTAGCTATAGTAAGCCAAAACAATTAGTTGCAGACTCTGAAAAGGGCTTTGGTTCAATATTACCCAGACAGTTTTGTGATAATTATAACATCAAATTACATATTACGTCAATTAGAAATTCAAACTCAAACTCGCCAGTAGAACCATTCCATTCGACTCTACTTGAATTTTATAGAAGACAATCAAACTACATCAGAAACACATGATCAAAAAATTAGCAGAAGCAGTTTTCACTTGCAATAATTGAGTTCGTTCCACTACAAAATATACACCCTTGGAACTATTCTTTGGTAGAGAATATGACAAGACAAAACAAAATTTACAGGAGATTCAAAACAAACAACAAGAACTTTATGACAAAGTTAGCGAAAAGTTTCTACAAAATAAACAAAACAAAATAGAAAAAGTAAATCAGACTAGGGACGAACCTTTTGAATACTACCTCAAATACTACAGCTTACATGATTGAAAACAAACATAACAATAAATTAAATCCAAAATTCAAACGAGTCCAAATTAAACAAAATAATAGGCTATTTTACATCAGAAAAATTGAAAATTACGCAAACAAAAACTGAAACGACCTATTGAATTACAGGTTAATCCTCTTCCAATTCCTGATGACCAAAATAATGACACAGATAATCGAGATACAGGACATGACAAACAACCCCGGAGTATTAGCCCTCAATCTGGGACAAGCAAGGATAGTTAGAAATTACGTAAAATACATACATATCATAGATCTGAATAGTTAGAATAATTTAATTAAAATCAGACAAGCAATACAATTTGTCAATAAAAATAATAAATTAGAAAACAAGAGATGCTGTTAACGCTAAATTTTAATAATTTTAAAACTATTTATCCTCGTGGAATTTCCAAACGTGGTCTTATTAATGGCCTAGGAACAGTAATTAAGTGCAAAACAGGTAACATGGATACCAACAATGCTATGCAAATTACCAAAGACATTGATAATTTAAAATTAAATCACAATAATGTGATATTCCAACTAAATAAACAAGTAAGAATCAATAATGAGATGCTCAATAGATTCGATAATATTAAGAATAATATCAATAAACAACAGGAGATAATAAATAAATATTTAAAGACAATTAGTTCAGATTTTCAAAACTAAATTTTAAGAGACGAGGATGAAATTCAGTATTTACAATATCTATCCCAACTAACATACAAAATTGATTTATTAAATTCACATATTAAAAATATCATACAGTCAATAAACCTAGCTAAATTAAACTTAACATCTAGAAATATTCTTTTACCTGAAGAATTAGATTTAGCATATCAAACCCTAAAAAGGTAAAATATCCTAATTATTTCTACGAAATAAATATACGAATTATTACCATTTCAAACATTCTATAACCATACAAATATTGCTTTCAACATTCAAATACCACAGTTTTATCCCATACCATTTAATTTAAATTTCCTGGAACCACTACCTACAAAACAGCTATTACCCATATGTCCTGTTTAATAAGAATTACATGTATTTTATGGGAAAACTATGCCCTAAATTGGAGAACATTTTCCTGTGTCAAGACGAAAATATCAATTAAAATTAAAACAAATTTTGATCCATATTTTGGAAAAATACTTGGCGGAAATACTGGCAACTGTACCTATCAAGAATATGGAAACGGGATTGAAATTGAGAAACCAATACATCATCTTGAAAAACATACGATCCACCCCTGTAACTAGTATCTACAGTATCAGGCAACGTGTATTAAATGAAACAATTCTAATACATTTTAACAATTGTTCCGTCACCGTCAATAACTTATCATACGACGATACAACGTACCAACTTTAAAAACAACCACTTCGGAACCTACCCTTACACTACGTCGAAATCAACGAAATTAAATTAGAAAACCAATAAATTAAACCTGGAAAAATTGCATACATACCACATACAAAATAGGGATAACATTCAAACTATTCGTTCCCAAGGAATCTTTCACATATCAGCAACATACACCTTAATCGTTATATATATATATATATATATATATATATATATATATATATATATATATATATATATATATATATATATTTATATATATATATTTATATATATATATTTATATATATTTATATATATATATATTTATATATATTTATATATATATATATATTTATATATATTTATATATATATATATATATATATATATATATATATATATATTTTCATATATAATATTAATAGATTGATTTTAATACATCATTTTTAAAGTAGAAGATATCACAATATATCTCCGCGTTTATAAATATTTTGTTATTCTTATTACAATAAATTTCACCTAACTACAATCTTGTTTTATGTACTTAAAGAATGCAAATTTCTCCCAGACGCTAATTAATTTCTGAAACATGAATTTATCTTCTTACCCGTTAATTCCACATATAGGTAGAGACATTTGTTTACATTACCATCTTATAAGAGGATAATAACTATATTTCTAACAAACATCGTACATGCAAATTAAATAAATGGTATGTGTACAGACACCTAAATAAAAACCACTATATGATTAAGATTTAAAGAAAATTCTCATGGAAACTGAAAATATAGAATACAATATGTGGAGGTTATTCTCAAAAATAAGTTTCGCCAAACAACCTTATATAATAACTGCTTATCGGACATGTTTCACATGAAACAGGATCGTGCTTTGTATATGCAGGTAATTGCACTTGATGTGATTAATGTAAATAAAGTAGGGATGGCGATTTTTCTAAAAAAAGATCGATTTTTAAATCGATTCGAATCGAAGTCGAAGAGAATCGATTCACAAAAAATCGTGGTCTAGAAAATCGATTTTGAGAAATCGATTTTTTTGAAGAAAACTTTTTTATGGAAAACAAACAAAATCCAAAATAATCGATCTTATATTGTTTTTAAGTAAAAAGTATAAATCTTTCTTATAATTAGGTCAAAGTTAAGAATTATTTCTAATATAAAATAGTATATTACTTAGCAAGGACAGTAAGTTTTTTTGGCCTCGGATGCAGTTTGAGAATCCGAAGCTGAAAGCTGATGATTCTTAAGAATCCATGACCACAAAAATAAACTTACGGGCCGAGTAAGTTAATTTTTCAACCAAAAAATGATGAATAAATTGCGCATCACTATTTGTCCTATTTACGAATGTTGATTCACCTTCAACAGTTGAAGTACCAGTAGAGGTATTCCGATAATTGTAAATATATTTTTTTTTTTCAGGAAAAATCGAATCCCGATTTTTAAGTGTCTGAGATCGATTCACTGAATCGATTCATTGCTAAATATCGATTTAAAAAATCGATTTTCTTAGCCCAGAAAATCGATTTTCGATTAATCGATCTCAGATCGCCATCCCTAAAATAAAGAATGGACATATGATTTTGGCAAAACATGCGTATACAAAACACGCATAAATATGTGTACAAAAATAGTGTTTCCGCGTATTTAGTTACGTGATCATAATCACGTTACTCTAATGCATTCATGTCAGTAATCATTCTTCATAAGTGGTCATTAAATCCCTAAATTAATCGGTGGCGCTTTTCACTGTAGTTAAAAAAGCCTGTCAGTGAGGTATTTTTCATTGATACGAGCGTCTCCACTTTACCCTTTGAACTTTCTCTACGCTCGCTGCTGTACTGCGTTCATTTTGTTTTAGTTTTTATTAGTTTAATCTCCAGCCATCGTTTTTGAATAGACAGCAACACGTGTAAGACTAATAGATGTTTTTATTTTTCTATATTGAATACAAATGCGTTCTGGGAAAATTAATTCGATTTCACATGATTATTTTTAAAAAAATTTAAACTCGCACTACGCGATTCTTGCGTAATTTTGTCGCTTATAATATGCGACTCACAAACTCAATTACGTAATATACTATTCAATTTTCTACATTTGATCCCGAAAATTGTGAAAAATTAGCTATTCACCACTGAACTCTGACAATGCCTGTCCAGTACGCCTTTGGCAAATTTTATTATGTGGTACTTTACAAAAGTTACAAAGAATTAAAAGCAAACATTAAGGCGTTTTCCATGTCTCTTTCGCGAACCGTCTAATATAACCTTTATTCTGATTAATTATTCAGGCGAAAATATTGAGGTAAAAAGTGAAGGGAAACTGAAAAATTATATTAGTATAAAGTTCATCCGAGACCGGAAAAAGCTACTTAGAAGTGGGTGAATTGAAACATCATGACAAATTAAAAAAAAAAATTTAAAAAAAATATAGTCTTTATGGGTGGTTCTACTTTTTAGGTATCAACCATAAAAAAAAATACAGAAACCCATTTAGTAGATTTCATGCGACTAGAATGTAGGAAAATTGCCATAGAATCGGTATCTAATATTGTTTTGCGGATTACTGAATCCAGGCAGAAAAAAAATGTTCAAATTAAATTTAAATAATAAAATTTAAATTATTATTGAAATAATATTTATATTATGTTCTCCTAATATCAATTAAAAAAAATTAAAAAAAGTTGTTTTTTTGTCTCATTTGCGAAAAAAGAGTGTGTTTTGTTGTTTATGTTTTATGATATAAAAAAAATTGGTTAGGAAAGTTGACCAAATTAATCAACTTAGAACTAAAAAATTTAGTTGATATACAAACAAGAACTAACATAATAAATATATACTTATTTTTATTATCGTATCCTCCGTCACTTTCATGTCTCCCATCGTCACATTCTACTGTGCCGAAGGATACACGCATGACGAAGGATACCATTTTCCAACAAAATCGTTATTAATGGTGAACAATGATCATTTAGATCGAAAACTTGAATTTATCGTAAAGCTTACATTATTACAAATAATATTTACGTATAAACGATTTGAAATTCGTTAAATACATACCAGAAAAAGCCTTGACGAAGGATATACTCAATAAACACACGCAGCCGGTTTTCTTGCTTGATGTAAAAAACAATCACAAACTCTCAATGTCAATCACTTGATTTGACTTTTGCTTTATGTTCTATGGTCTTTGGCGTTTGGTTTTACCAAAAAATATAACCCTTTCACCTATTTTTTTTTTAAACTTATAGTAATATTTTTTGGCAGTTGTGAGGAAGGATACTCAAATTTTCGCGACAATTTTTCGTCACGCCAAAAAAAAAACAACAATTCTGCAGATAAATAAAATTTAACTTTCTAATTACCATGCGCACCAATTTAACTGTCTTTTTTATTTATAAAATTGTGTGGTTTCAGTAAACTTATTTTTAAAAAACGTTATAGTTCCAATCAATACGTAATAGGGAGTTAATACGTAATAGGGAGCAATCTAAATAGGAGTTATTAGCTTTATTTAAATAAAACAAATGACAGTATCTTCATTCTGTATATAGTTTTAACTTTCCCTATTGTGGAGACAACTTTCATTTTTTGAAAGACCTAAAAAGTAAAGTCACCCTTATATAACGTGACACTTTGCTCCTGTAAAATTTTTAACATAGTCTAAGCATATTAGGAATATTAAAGAAAAGTTTAGTCACAGTCCTAACAATCTTCGTTCTTATATAAAGGAACATAAGTTCAAAAAATGACGACAAACCTGCAAATTAGAAGTGATAAAAATCCCCACATAATAAATTCAAAAAACAAAATTAAATAAAATTGAAAATCAATAAAAGTCAAGTTTGAGTAGTTTCGACCGTATTAACAGTCATTTTCAAAAACAACAGACCCAAATCTTCGTCAGAAAACGCAACATTTAAGAAAAGGTATAAAAATTGTCAAAGGTAAAAATTTTTGTATAGGGTGTGAACAGAATCAGAATATACCCACATAGTTACGAAAATTCTGTGGTTAATTAAAATTAAATTTAAATTAAATTTATACACTCAATTTTTTAGGAGGTTTGAAAACAAATTTCAAAACCACGCCCAAACATCAGACAAAGAAATTATCGAAAGGAAAATAAAATTGATAAATTTATAGAAAACATTTTAAATAAAATGCGAAAAAACGTTGAACAATAAAAGAAAAGTTAAATTTAGAAGAAACACTGACAAAGTCACAGCTTGAAAATCAAATATCACAAAGTAACAAAAAAATTGTAGTAAAAACCAAGATTAGAAAAATTATTAACAACGGATGCAATTACACAAAGCAAAACGATCAATAAGCAAATGACCACCGACAAACATGTACTTAGACTGAAAATGGTAATGAAACTCAAAAACGGTCGCGTATGAGTTGAACAATACGCAGTGACGTATTGAAATCATATAGTTGAGATGTTTCATTTAGAATAGGGTTGTCCAAAATGACATCTTGTGCTATTCTGAGACCTTCCAGATGACTCATAAGGTTACCTTTAGAACAAATGTGCAAAGTTTCGAAGTTAGATTCTAGATTGAAAACGTGATCAGTATCAATAATGTGCTGAACTGTGGCAGAATGATTCCTGGTGTTAGCTGATTTTATGGCTGGAAGATGTTCATTGAACCTGGTTATAAATTTTCTACCAGTCTGACCCGTGTACGAAACTCCACACGAACAGACATATTTATAAATGCCGGATTTGTTAAATTTAGGGATCGAGTCCTTAGATTTCACCAACAGAGATGACAAATTGTTGGATGAAGAAAAATTTAATTACACGTTATGATCACCGAAAATTTTATTAAACAAACTAGCCTGTTCACTGGATGAAAGGAATTGACGCATAATGGTTTGAGCTTATATGGTTAGTGGAAGAAAGGTTAGGAAAATTTACGGTTCAAAAATTTCCTATAGATATTATATAGGAATTCTAAAGAATAGCCGTTACGACAACCAATGTGAATGATGATGGATACTTCTCTACAGAAATTGGGTTTGTTCGGAAGATAAGTGAAAAGTCTGTGAAGCGCATGATTGAAAAAAGCCATTTTATGCTGTTGTGGATGAGAGGAAGTTACGTGGATACAATGATCGGTGTGAGTCGGTTTCCTGTAAACAGAACACTGCAAAAAGTTCGAATAAGGATCTTTACATATGGTAAGATCAATAAAATTTAATTTGTTTTCATATTCAAATTCTATTGTGAAATTTATTCTAGAATGGAGGGTATTAATAAATTCAAGGAGTTCAAGAGCCTCCTGGTGGGAACCAGACCAAACTACAAAGATATCGTCGATGTAACGTTTCCAATATATTATTTTATGTAGGAATTTGAAATTCGAATTGAAAAAGATATACTCCAGGTGATTCATGAAAAAATCAGCCATGAACGGCGTAATAGCCATGCGCATCGCTAATCTATTCAATTGTGTGTAGATGTTATCATTGAAACTAAAATAATTATGGTCCAGAAGGAGACCCAAACAACTGAAAATTGACTCAATATTGACAGATCCAGGAAAACAATGTGAGTTGAGCATGATAAAATTCTGGAAAGGTATTTTAAGTTCATCCAACGGAACGGAGGTATACAAATCAGAGACATCTAGGGATAGTAAAATGCAATTTTCCGGAGTTTTAAGTTGAGTTAGAAAGGAAGTAAGTTCAACTGATTTATTTAAAGTAAATTCAAATTTGAAATTCGTAAATCGAATCATTTTCAGAAACCAACGACATGGACTATTAAATACTGAATTGATGTGGGAAACGACCGGTTCAAATTTATTGCCTGGTTTATGGATCTTAGGCAAACCGTACAACCGAGGTGTTTGTGGATTCATCGGAAAATTTATATCATTTTGGAGGTCGTATGTACGAATGAAAATTTGATTTTAGTTTTAAGGCGTTCTGTAGGATTCGATTTTAATTTAATAAAGTTATAAGTGTTTAAAAAATCGTAGAGTTTACCTTCATATAAGCCCCTGTCAAACAAAGCCACAGTCTTGCCCTTATCGGCTCTCGAGAGAAGTACATTATTATATCTGAGTTTCTTGGTAAGATTTTTAATAGTTTTTAGGTTAGGTAGAGATTCACTATCACACTGTAAGTCGAAAACCTTCTATGACTTTAAATATAAAGAGCGTATCGATATTAAATTTCTGAAATTGTGAAAGAGTAGCAGTGGTAAATTCCAATAAACTAGAAAAAGTTATAGGAAGTTTCGGGAAATGTTTCAGCCCCTTATCAAAAATTTCAAATTCATCTGAGCTCAAGTTAATTGTGGATAAGTTCAAAACACGTTCGTGAAATTGAATATCAGGTTCCAAACAAATCGAAGTAAAAAAATCATCAGATTCAGGAAAACGTACATAAATAATGTTATTAGACAAACTGTTGGAAGAAAACTCACTAGATGTCGTTGGAGGGGACATAAAGCAATGATCAAATTGAAAAAAACTCGAACCATCGTCATATGATAACGTAGTTTTATATGAAGAATTAAATTTCTCAAAAAAATTTATTAAGTACTTAAATGAGCGTCAATTTCGACTGAAAGGAACCGATCATTTGTTAGCAAAGTTAAATTGTACAAATTATTTAAATCATTAACTATTGTATCAAACAAAAAATCCTCGTTAAATTTAGTTACATTTTGAACTTTAGTATAATTATGTTTGGAACATTGAATTTTTTGGAGGTTAAAAATCTTTTCATTGAGTCGTGTCAGATGACGTTTATAAACAAAGTTTGACGTTTCAGATAAATGTTTGAGAAAATTGTCAAAAATAGAAGAAAAATTATTAGCCAGTTTCAAATGTAAGAACAGTAGCGATTTACTCAATGAATCCAAGTCCCAATATGGGTTTTTAATTGCCAACAATAAATACTTTTTGTAAATCATATTCGAACTTGGATTAATTGAATAAATCACTACTGTTCTTACATTTAACTGACTAATAATTTTTCTTCTATTTTTGACAATTTTCTCAAGCATTTATCTGAAACGTCAAACTTTGTTTATAAACGTCATCTGACACGACTTAATAAAAATATTTGAAGTGACACAAAATTAATACTTAATGAATTTCTCATGCAAATAAGTTGTTTTTAATTTCATTTTAGCGAATTTCGAAAACTCGAAAATCAGCTATTACGGCCGCTCCCATTACGCAATCTGAGGCCAAGACTATAACAGAAATATGTTCTGAGGTCCCTAGAATACGAAAATGATATTCACTAAAATTTATATATATATATATATATATATATATATATATATATATATATATATATATATCCGCGCGATACCTCTCGAACTAAACGTTTAATACTTATGAAATTTTGTGTGAGAACTGCATTCCGAATTGGCTCGGCTAAGTTCGTTAACCAGACACATCAGATGCTTAAAAGTAGGTTTTCTCGCTATTTTTTATCATTCGACCCTATCATAAGACAGTTCGATTTTTACATCGTTGAAAAGGAGAAGGAAACTATGAAGAAAATGTTCTTATAATCTTCTTTTTATGTTAAGTAGTTTTCGAGAAAAGCGTAATTTTTCACTTTGTCCTCACTTTGCTCTCTTTGTCAGTCTAATAAGTAATTTATATTTCTGTCTTAATTCCTTATAAAATATAGAAAAATTTCATTTTTTTACGTAAAACAAATGGTAGTTATTTAAAATCTATGTATCCATATCTGCCTCATTTTTTAAAAATAAAATTAACCAGATATTTTAAGCATATGTAATGAAGATTTTTTTTATTTTTTTTATTGAATTTTAAATGAACAAGATAATGAACGTAATGTCATAATATAATATTATTAAATATTATAGAAAGATAACATAATAATTATGTTTGTATACCAGGAAAAACATTTTTAAGAACTGGATCGATTTTGAAAATTTTTTCACTAATAATCATTAATGTTAGAAAGCTAATGTGAGATCCGTGAGGCTATTGGGGACCTAAAAATGCCAAAAATTAACTATTCAATCGATTTTGAAAATTTTTTCACCGTTAGTAAGCTAAAGTATTTGAATTAGTTAAGTTATTAAATAATGTCCGCAAGGCTCTCATGAACTGCCGTAAGTTATATGACCCGCCAGGGTCCACTGATCCCATAATTGTAAACTATAAACTAGCTGATCAGTTTTAAAAATTTTTTCACCGTCCAAAAGCTAAGCTATTTTAGATAGATATAGACTACGTTATGTAAGGTCCGCTAGGGTTCATGGAACCCAGAAGTGTCAGAAATAAATTAACCGACCGATTTTAAAAATTTTTTCACTGTTAGAGAGCTAAACCATTTTAGATAGATATAGATTACTTCATGTAAGGTCCGCTAGGGTCCGTGAGATCTAAAAGTGTCAAAAGTAAAATAACCGACCGATTTTAAAAATTTTTTCACTGTTACAAAGGTAAGCTATTTTAGATAGATATAGATTACATTATGTAAGGTCCGGCAGGGTCCATGGGACCCCAAAGTGTCAAAAATAAACTAACCGATCGATTTTGAAAATTGTTTCACTGTTACAGAGGCAAGCTATTTTAGATAGATATAGATTACGTTATGTCCATATATAGGTCCATAGAATCCAAAGGTGTCAAGAATGAAATAAGTGACCGATTTTGAAAATTTTTTCACTGTTACAGAGATAAAAAATTTAGAAGGATATAGTTCATATCATGTATGAGGTCGGCCAGGGTACTGGGATTTTAAAAGCGCAAAATAAATTAACTGACCGATTTTGAAAATTTTTTCGCTGTTAGAGAGCTAAACTATTTTAGATAGGTATAGATTACGTTATGTAAGGTCTGACAGAGTCCATCGGACCCAGAAGTGTCCGAAATAAAAGAACTGATCGATTTTGAAAATTTTTTCACTATTGCAGAGTCAAACTATTTTAGATAAATACAAGTTATGTTATCTGAGATACATAATTGTCCTGCGGATGCAAATGCGGCATAGAAAATACCCTACGGGTTTTAAATATACGTACATATATATATATATATATATATATATATATATATATATATATATATATATATATATATATATATATATATATATATATACAAGGTGGTCCAGAATTATGTACCGTAATTGGTAGAGCTCGTAGTACGTTCAAAAATAATGGTACCTTTTCATGTATACTTTTTTTCAAAACCCAATAATAAGGGAGATACAACTCTGTAAAGGGTGAAACAAAAACCATTATTTCTTAAATATTTTTCAAACGCTTTTCAATAACGGATTGATATTTTAGGGGTACTAATTTTGCGTTAGAAGGATTAAATTTATGTCAACACTTATTCCACCACTCATGGCTAAGGGGTGGTTTTGGGTGGTAGGTGTGAGTTATCACGTCTTTTCTTTTTTAATTTGCAATTATTTAAACAAAATCCCTGAGAATATACTTCCTCAAACAATTTCACGCAAAAAAGATATACTTGTTACATGTCGATAAATATTACCGTTTTCGAGTAATTTAAAGTAGAAGTACCTATTTCCAAATTATCCCCTAATCATAAGTGATCGAATAATCGATACCATAAATTTAATTATCTTAATGTTCATACGCGCCCCTAGAATATGAATCCAGTAATCAAAAGCGCCTAAAAAATTAAAAAAAAAAAGAAGTCAGTTTCGTTTCACCCCCCTACATTTTACCCCTCTGCTTTATCTCCCTTATTATTGAGTTTTGGAAAAAAGTGTAGATGAAAAGGTACCATTATTTTTGAACATACTATCAGCTCCAGCAATTACGGTACATAATTCTGGACCACTCTGTATATATATATATATATATATATATATATATATATATATATATATATATATATATATATATGTGTATGTGTGTGTATATATATATATACTTATATACATATATACATGTATGTATACATATATATATATATATGTATATACATATACATTTATATATATATATATATATATATATATATATATATATATATATATATATATATATATATATATAATGACGTCCACCGGGATCTTGCAGATCCGGAGACACCAGAAATAAGCTGCCGAACCGATTATCAAAATTTTCTCAGTGCACGAAAACCAAGTTATTTTAGGTAGATAGCACTATGCTGTACAAAGTCCGTTCGGGGTCTTGGGTCCCAAAACTACCAAAAATAAATTACCCAGCCGATTTTGGCTAAACTTGGCTTAAATGGATATATGCGCCAAGCGCCTTATGCGAAAAAGCGCCAAAAATTAACTAGGGACTCAACTGATTTTGAAAATCTTTTCACTCTTAGAAAGCTGAATTATTTTAAATGGGTATAGGTCTTAAATGAGATCCACCAGTGCCCAATAGTTGGAAATTCGCTATGTTTTGCAGATGCTGCGACAGGGGTATTTTTACTTGTGAGTTGTTTATTGTAAAGTCAATTTACTTCTTTTATAATTAAAATTAAAATAAGTTGTATTATTTTCTCATAAGTAGCTACATACTTTGAAGAACTCTTTTTAGACGAACTTTCACATTGTACTAAGACCAAGATTTCTATATCAGATTTGGTTCAATAAACTGGTACAACTGTTTTGTAGTAAGTGACCCCGTGGGAACTCTTCATCAGGATAAAATTATGATTCCTGTTAATCCAAATCATACATACTATATTACCAGATTTAATTAGTCTCGGTTCAGCCAATCTGGTGTTACTATAATAAATTTGTATTTTCTCCTGTGGGAATACTCTACCGGGATATAACGAGATCGATAATTTGGTCTAGATTCTAAGATGTCTAATTTTTTATTAAACAACTTATTTGCTTGAGAAATTCATGAAATATTAATTTTGTGTCACCTGTTTAATAACTAATGTAAGCATTTATCAGTGTGAGGATTTATCAACATGGGAATTTTTCTTGTGAGAATTTATCACTGTGCGCATTTTTCCATGTGAGGAATTTTCTGTGTGAGCATTTTTCCGTGTGCCGAATTTTCTGTGTGAGCATTTTTCAGTGTGCGAAATTTTCTATGTGAGGATATTTCGAGTGAGCATTTATCACTGTGAGGAGTTTTCGTGTGAGCAAATCTGGGGTGCGCATTTTTCAACCACTCACAACATATTGAATGATTCAAAATCATCTAATAATTTTGATCCAAAATAAAAGGAAAAAAAACAAAGTTGAGAAGAACTAAAAAACTAATATACAAGAAAAATTTAGAAAATTTTTCGCACCTTAAATGTTGGAAAATAAATGATAAAATATAAAAATTGCTATATTCTGTTTGCATGGCGTCTTGTTGTCTCGATTAATAGTAACAACCAGCGAAAATTTGAACTAGATCCTATGCGTGGTTTTCTGGAAATTGATGGCAAAAAAAATTTTTTGTTGAAAAAAGCGCTTATAATACGTCATTCGAAGACAAATCTCCGGAAAACGGCTAACGGTGTATTTTCTGCTGGCATAGTATTTTATTACTTATTATATTAGTAATAACCAGCGAAAATTGTAACTAGATCCTATGCGTGGTTTTCTGACAATTGATGGCAAAAGAAATTTTTTGTTGAAAAAAGCGCCTATAATACGTCATTCGAAGACAAATCTCCGGAAAACGGCTAACGGTGTATTTTCTTCTGACATAGCATTTTATTGCTTATTATATTAGTAATAACCAGCGAAAATTGTAACTAGATCCTATGCGTGGTTTTCTGGCAATTGACGCTTGACGGCCAAAAAAATTTTTTGTAAATATGCGTCTATAATAATGACGATTTGATGCCAATTTCGGGAAATAGACCAGCCGTGTATTTTCTGGCATGGCGTTTTGTTGCTCATTATATTAACAATAACCAACGAAAATTTCAACTAGATCCTATGCATGGTTTTCTGGCCACTGACGGCAAAAAAATTTTTATTGATAAAAGCCAATGACAATTGGCAATTTTTATTTTTCGAAATTCTGCCTGTTTTTTAGTGCGCTCTAGCGGCGTAACGGTTGGTCGTAGAAAGAGTTGTTATGTGCAAAATTTGTAGGAAATTTTGTAAAGGACAACTTTTTCGAAAAGTTGTTCATGAAACATAAAGGATAAAGATTATTAGGACTGTGACTAAACTTTCCGCTAACTAGCTTTTTTTTCATAAATTCACTAGCCTAATATACAAACACAATATAAATTAACTGTAATCTCTCTGCAATATATTTATAATAATAATTTTGTGATGATGTTAACCAAAACTTTATTATTGAAAACTTTACGAAAACATTGAGGTAACAGCGTAAACAAAATAAAACGCAAGTGTTATATATAGATGTGTTTTTTTATTGTTATTTTTATTTTTATAAAATGATTCAGAGAGAAAGAAAACAGAAGACTAAACAAAGTAAAACAAAAAGTTAAAAACAACAGAAAAAACACTTGCAATTTCTTGCAAAACAAAATAATGTTGAAAATACCATTAATTTACCATTATGTATAATACAGAAAAAGTTCCCAAATCGAGTAACTGAGACGAAAGAAATAACAATTACATGTTTTTAGTAATGTATTAAATAATTTTGTACTTTTCTTGTCTATCTAAAACTAGATAGATTCATCACAAAAACTGGTTATAAATCTTGTTTCTGCGGACGCGTCACAAAAAGTCGATTACTTTGACTACTATGGATACTGACTGCTTACAAAATGTATGTATATTTATTCAGTTACATTTACCATAAAAAAACTAGCATTTACCCGCGGCTTCGCCTGCGTGGCAATAGCAGGGCTTAGCTGGTTCTAAAATAAAATAAAATATTTTCTTCGGGGAAAAAGTAGACTATAACACAGTTTTAACAATTCGAATGAAGTCAATGATCTTTTTTTTATATCGTTTTAAATATATTTTCAGGAATAAGACTTTTCACAGGATTCAGATATTTTCCCGGGGTAGATAATAGTCTATGTCCCTTTTTGTCCCCTCTGTAAACAGTATGCAAAGTCTAAAATCAATCTTCTACTTTTTTAACTGTCAGCTGGAGTTATTTCATTGTTTCGTTTTAAATACATGTTCCCTCGGGAGTAAGATACTTTCTCGGGGTAAAAAGTAACCTATGTTTATCACTGTATATCGCTCTATATACTATGCTTAGGGCCGGACCTAGAGTTGTTACGAGGAAGGGCCAAACTTTGCTGTTGGCGCCCTCCCCGAGAAAAACACCAAATTAAACATTTTGGTGCACCGATATTTTTTAAATTTTCCCCTGCAAAAAGTAAGTGACAAGCAAAAAAAAAAAAAAAAAAACGTCAAATTCACCGTTTTGACTCTTCTGAAATCTTGCAGGGGGGCACTCTTGGCAATTAGAATAGGGACGTTTTTCGGAATTTGCAAAATATTTGGTAGTTTTTGCAAAAATCAATTTTTTTGAAAAAAATATGTTTTCGCAGAATTCGATTTAACCAGGTTCTGGACCAGCTGCAGGCACGCTTGCGGTCTTAAAATTTTTTCTAAAAGATTTGTACTAACGTATGCAATAAGTGCGCGCATTATTAAGTTATTCAAAATATGTAAAATAAACGACCGAAAGATTAATGATTTTTATGAATCCAGCAAACTTGTGATGAATTTATTTATTTTTTTTTTTTTGACTATGTTTTTAAAAATCTTTAAGTTAGAGCTGTAAATAGGTTGAAAAGTATTACTAATGATTCTTCAGCCCCACTTTTGGGGATAAAGTTATTTTCAATGGCTGAAGTAAAACACCTCGTAAGTCAATTGTTTCCAGTTTTAATTTTTTACTCTTAAGAGCTTCACAATAATTCTATAGACACTAGTCCACCGAATTTCGATTTCCAGCCTTATTTTGTTAGGATAAAGTTCATTTCCAAGCCAGATTCTTTGTTGGGGCAATAAAGAATCTGGCCTGGAGGATGGAAATAAAACACTAATAACATTTGATAAATTGTATGAAATACAACATATTTACGTACCTATACATATACGTGTATACTTATATCGAGTGTTTGAAAATTCATGGATTATTTATTGAAACAATAAAGAATCTGGCCTGAAAATCGACAGCTCAAGTTTAAAATCTTATAAGTATATTTTTTAAAGTTGCTGAGACACGAAAAACGTTTCTTGGTACTGCCTTTATGATTAATATTTGATATGTCTCTGGAAGTCATAAATGTGGTCCGTATGAGGTTTTGTGGGCTGATGCCTAGCATAACAGTGAAGCACTTAAGAGCAAATCCTTAAAATTTAAAAAAAAACAACACTTACGGAGTTTTTCACTTTAGTCATTGAAAATAACGTTATCCCAAAAATGGGGCTGAAGAATCATTAATAATAATTTTCTACCTATTTACAGCTCTAATTAATGATTTTTAAAGACATAATCAAAAAAATAAAATTTCAAAATATGAAAAATAATCGAAGTTTGCTGGATTCATACAAATCATTGATCTTTCGGTCGTTTATTTTGCGTACTCTGAGTAACCTAATAATGCGCGCACTTATGGCATACGTTAATACAAATATTTAAGAAAATTTTAAGACCGCAAACGTGCCTGCAGGTGGTCTAGAGCCTGGTTAAATAGAATTCTGCAAAAACGTCTTTTTTTCGAAAAAATTGATTTTTGCAAAAACTACCATTGAATATTTTGCAATTTTTCAAAAGCATCCCTATTCTAATTGCCAAGGACTATACTTGCGCCAAGTTTCATAAAAAAATTTTGCTTTCTCTTACAGCAGTAAAAAAATAAATTGTGTATGGTAATTCTAAATTTATAATCAGTTATTATTTTTATTTTTTTAAATTCACAATTTTGCTGAAAATCTTAAAAGGATTAAGTAGAAAGAAATTTCAATTATTTCAACAATAATAAAAATTTATTACTGAAAACAATATACATTTTTACAGAGTATACGCAGTATAAAATTTAAAAGTTACATTTATTTAAAATGAAATTAGGAGTTAACATTTAATCAGAAATGATAATAATTGTAAAAGCCACAATGCTCAATTATTATCCATAAATTACTTTATAACAGTTTAAACCAGAAATTCAAATACAATATTAGACTATTGATGACTTGCCAAAATAAAGAAAATACAAAACACAAAATTAGAACGATACAGAAATCTTACCGTAACATTTCAAAATTAATTTTTATCAAAATTGTAATAAACTGGTTATACCAGGTAAAGTGTATACAATTTTTTAAAAATTAGAAAAATAAAATTAAAGTACCTGTATACACATTATAAAGATGATGAAATACCAGGAGTTTGCCAGATGTTGAGTCCGATAATATAGAAAAATAAAACAATAAAATTACAAAACAAATATGTGCAACCGTTAGCTACAATGTGTAAAAATAAAAACGTACCTGCGGCACGGACGCATAAATACTTACAAATCACTAAGGTTACATAAAATGGTATAATGAATAAATAAAAAATTAATATCCAAAAATAAATTATCGAAATCACCACCGAGCATTCCTACAGAAATTGCAATTTCATTTTTAAACAAATTTAAAAGAAATAAAAGGACTACATTTCCTGAAGGGATCTGTAGCCAGTAATGGTCGTTTAACATTTTTAAAATAATTTTTTTTTTTTTAACATCCTTGTTTATTGATTATCAATTCTAAATAGAACTATAAATTGAGCGATGATAGAATATAACGGGAATGGTGATTACCCACTGGTAATCACTCAAAATAAATTATATACTAAATATAATATGCTATTCATTAAAAGCTAAATAAATCTATATCTTAATTCTAAAATATTCTGTCGATTGAGTCTATACAAAGAGTCACTATTGTCAAGTAAGTTAAGGGCACACACATTAGGGTGATTTTCTAGGCGATGAATGTATTTATCACTGTATCGTACTATTTCCTCACGCACTGTGGGCACTTGAAGACTGCGATGTATGTCATCGTTACGCACGTACCACGGGGAAGCACTTATGGCTCGTAGCACTTTAGACTGAAATCGTTGCAACATTTCAATATTGCTAACACTAGCAGTACCCCAAAGTTGAATACCATAAGTCCATACTGGTTTGATAACACTTTTATAAACTAGCACTTTGTTTCTTAAGGACAACTTTGATTTATGACATAGAAGCCAATAGTACTTAGAAAACTTAACATTTAGTTGCTTGCGTTTAGTCCAAATATGTTTACGCCATGTTAGTTTTCTATCTAGATGCATACCTAGATATTTAGCTTCAGTAGCTAATGGTAACACTACATCATTCAAACTAACTGCAGGGCAGGTTCCTTTTCTCGTAGTAAATGTAACTTGCACTGATTTCGTTTCATTTACTCGAATACGCCATTTATGTAACCATTCCTGTATTCGACGCAGGCTAGATTGTAACTTTTGTGATGCAACATTTGGATCTTTATCAGTAGCTAGGATAGCAGTATCATCAGCAAATGTTGCAGTAGTATTTTCTTCATCAACCGGCAGATCTGCAGTATATATAAGATAAAGAATAGGCCCTAGAACACTACCTTGTGGTACACCAGAACGGGTTGGAAACATTTCTGATATTTCACTCTGAAACTTTACATGAAAGTAACGATCTGACAAATAAGATTTCAGTATTAAGTAAAATAATTCAGGAATATTTTTCCTTAATTTATACAATAAACCAGTATGCCATACTTTGTCAAATGCTTGACTCACGTCGAGAAAAGCTGCTGTACAATATTTTTTTTCTTGAAAAGAGCGATTGATCGTATTAACTACACGATGAACTTGTTCGACGGTTGAATGTTTTGCGCGAAAACCAAACTGATGATCTGGAATAATTTTAAGGTCATCGAGGACTCGATGCAGTCTTCTGAGAAATAACTTTTCGAACATTTTGGATAAAACGGGGAGTAAACTGATTGGTCTGTACGACGTCACCTCATTTACTGGCTTCCCCGGCTTTTGTATTAAGATGATCTGAGCTAATTTCCAAATAGCAGGGAAATATTTTAGTCTTAAAATGGCATTAAAAATTAAATTTATCATCATAATACCTTTATTAGGCAATTCTCTTAGAATCCTAACTGTGACAAGATCATAGTCAGGAGCTTTCTTTATATTTAATTCATTCCAGATCAATCTTTTAATTTCCTTTGGCGAAAAAGGTTCAACTGAGACAGTTGGCTCTGGAGATGCTTCTAAAAGTTGAGTTTCTTCAATATTTAAGTTGTCTCCGTGATTGGCTTGAAAAACTTCAGATAGAGTTTCAGCAAAAAGTTCTGCCTTTTCTCGTGCACTTTTTGCCCAGCTTCCATTATTTCCACGAAGTGGTGGTATTTGTTGTTGTGGCTGTTTAATGTGCTTAGTAGCTTTCCAGAGGGAGTAGTCAGATGCTTCAGTTGGGCAAAGATTTTCGAGATAATCTTCAAGAGCATCCTGTTTTAATTTATTCAGTAATCGCTTTAACTTCTGGGGTATTCTGTTAAAACGATTTTTGTCTCCTGGAGACCTGGTCTGTTGCCATATTCTTCTTAGCCTCCGTTTTTCTAAAATCAAGTCCTTAACTGTACCTGGTGAGGTAACTTTGACACCTGAATTATTGACAATGTCTGGAGTGGATTCACAAGCAGCAGATTGAATGATATTAGTAAAATTTACCACTGCTTGATCTAATTCTAATTCTGACTTTAAGGATGTTTTTAAGGTAATTTTTTTGTCAATATAATTTCGAAAGTAATCACAGTCCGTGTGCTTATTGAACAGAACATGTGTTTTCTCTTTATGGATTAATTTAGTGCTAACTGTAAGCAGAACAGGTGAATGGTCCGATGATAAGTCAAAACACGACTTTATCTCCATGTATCTATTAGACATATTTTTCGTAACAAATAGGTCCAACAAATCTGGAATTTTATTTAAATCAGATGGCCAATAAGTTGGTTCACCCGTAGACAGATGATTCAGGTTGCTTTCATGGATAACTTTTAGAAGATTTCTACCTTTAGGGTTGATGAGTCTAGAACCCCAATGCGTGTGCTTAGCATTGTAGTCACCACCTGAGATAAATCGATTTCCAAGGATGTTGAAAAAATTTTGAAACATATCCTGGCTGATTGCATATCTTGGAGGACAATACACAGCAGAAAAAGTTATTGGTCCAATCCAATCTTCCACCACTACGCTTGTTGCTTGAAGGTATTCTTCGTTATATTTTTGTAGCTCGTGATGCTTTAAGCTGTTTTTAATTATAATCGCTGTACCACCGTGGCCTCTACCACTAGGATGTTTCGTATCATACACAGTATAGTTTCTTATTTTAAGATAACTTCTCTGAGTAAATCTCGTTTCGGATATTAGGGCTATATCTATGTCATGATCTTGAAGGAATGTTTCAAGTTCCAGATGACGGTTTAACAAACCATTTGCATTCCATAAAACGATATTTATGGATAGAGCCATTTTTTATTTCATTTTAGCAACCAGCGCTGTTAATAGATTAACCATCACGCTATTTTATTTCATAAGATCTCGAAACATTTCTTTCAGCTCCGAAAATGACTGCTTCATAAAAGTGATTAAATCTTGGTTTGTATTATGTTCAGTGGCGGCTTCAATAATGTTAGTGGAGGGCAAATCTCCAACTGCTTGTGCATAGGTGAAGTTTCCTCTCACGTAGTTCGGAGATGGAGCTCGTGAGATCAAGTTGGATTCAGTAGGCTGCTTTCTTCTTAATGGTGGGTAACGTTTTTCTAAAAGTTTTTTGTAAACGATACAACCTTTATAATTTTCTGGATGATTTTCACCAGAGTTAACACAAACAGCAGGGATATCTCTGCTTTTTTTCTCGCACGCACTTGTCTGGTGATTTCCAGTACACTTTACACATCTATAAATACGTCCACAGTTGTTTTGGGTGTGACCAAATCTCTGGCATCTTTTACATTGCGGAATTTCCCTTTTTTTATTAGGTGGTTCAAATTTTACAATTTTATTTCCCATTTTTGTGACCTGGTAAATTGATTTGTTATTTTCATTATTCTTCAGATCAATAAAGAACAAAGGTAAAGGTTCTTTGGTCTTAGCATGTTTTATATTGGATACGTTTTCTACAACGTATCCAAGTTCGGCAAGATCAGCGGCTATTTCTTCTTGTGTGGTGGAGTGATGAACATTCCTCATAACAACTCGAAAAGGTAGTTCTTGTCTTAAGCGATGAGTGTAATAATTTACATTACGTGATTTAAAATATGTGATCAACGCGCGGTATGTAGAAACATCTACTGGTATAATTTTTATTTGCTTATTCATAACTTTAAACAAGCATTTATTAGTAAAGCCATTCGAATTTAGTTCCTGCTCAAATGATTTAAAATTAATAACATTGGTTACAAAAATAGGTTGCACAGGTTCTTTTTTATCTTTGGACAAGCTTTCGGTTGGTATATCTGGGTCTTGAGAAACACTTTGGAGAATTTCAAAGCGATTGTTGGTAGTGACCTCCGTCTCCGAATTTTCCTTCTGCTTAACTCTTCTCTGTTTAGCATCTGGACTTCTCTTTTTTTACGGGATACTACAACAAAGTCGTTTCCTTGCCAACTGGGTTTTTGACTGGCTGTTGTATTATTTTCCATCACCGATTTGTTATTCGGTTGGTCGTTATCTGGAATGGAGGCCTGCGACGAAGTGCTTAATCTTCTTATAGCATTCTGTTTTTCTTGTTCAAATTTTTCGGTTTGGCTTTTATAATTAGAAAGTTTATCCCTTATTTTTCTAATGGCTCATGTATCAGGTAACTGTTGATCGCTGTTTACTTCACTTAATTCATCGAACAGTGATTTAGGCGTATTTGATGCAACTAGTAGATAAATATATCTGCTTGTTACATTATCTGAGCCGCCACTGGCTGATTGCATAACAAAACACTAATTAGTTCACTATAACTAGGTTATTAGATATTACACGAAAATATTGCCCAATAAGCATAATGAACAGTTAAAAATAAAAATAAAAAAGGCAAAAATATTAATAAAAGTTAAGTAATTGCTGACTAAGCACTGCAAATATTAGAACGAATTATTGTACAGTAACAATAACCTTTATAACTTTTATAAGAATTTGCAAACACAACAATGTTTTTTATTATTAATAATCATAAATAATTATTTAATAATAAACACGTCCGTTTACGATGGATAATAGTATCGAACTGAAAATAAAATTTGAAATGAAAAATATAGTCTAAACATCCTTAAGGGATGTGAACACAACAATGGTTGTGAACCATTGGATTCAACGACCCGATTAAATCTCGTCGACGACCAGATTAAATCTCCTTTCAAGTAACAGTATTATCTTTAAAGTAATGTTATCCGACAATTATCGCATGCGCTTAAGAATATTCTAGAAAAAGAATAAAATAGAAAAATAAGTTATACAATTTGAATATAGATACATGTGAATGTATTGAAATATTTACTTTACTGACCATTTAGACAAACAAAATTATACTCAACAAAATATTACAGTTACATAATAAGTATGTTTAAAAAGATTGTTATGTTTGAGTAGCGGTCATTTCAATTAAATAAACAAAATTTTATAGAAAATAATTAATTAAATATTAATTGAAATTACGCTACACTCCCAAACCGAGAGATGACATCTAAATAGTGTTTCAGCAAATTTGTACAGAGATAGTGTTCTTTAGTGTATTTTTCTATGACATTTATTTATTCATCGTTCCTATAATTAGCATTATAGCTTATTAATAGGTTTTTAACAGACTGACTATCTCAGCGGGACTGCTTATTGTTTAACCTCAAATTGAAACGCCTTAATCTGTCATGTCTCAGTTTATTACAATATGAGTAAAAATTAGTGCAATTACTAATATTTCAAAAAATCAAACAAGTGCTTTGTAATTTTCACTTAAAATACAGTGTTTCAATGTCATTTTTAATGCAGTCATAGAAATAAATTCAAAATGCTGAATAGCTCAAAAATTCATTTCTTTTTTTAAAGAAAAATTTAGTTTCAATTTAACAAGTTTGCATCATAGTTCAAAAACTGCAAGTAGGTGTAAAGCACAGTGTTGCCAGATGAGGCTATTTAGCGCCTATGAAGCTATCTTTCTCACCAAGTGGCGATAATATTTCATTCCTTTTGGCTATAGATAGCCAACTAGGCTACTTTTTTTCTGTCACGAATATTAAAATATTAATTTTATACTTTTATTTTGTTTATAAAATTTTTTTTTATAGTATGAGTTTTAGAGCCGTAACCATCACTGATGGTCATCACATAGTAAACATTAGTATAAAATTTTGGTAAGTACAAAAACTTAAATAACTTCTAAATAATTTAAAACGTCCCGCTTTTACTATCTGCGCGCCAAAAAGTTTTTGGCCACTGGTAAAGCACCTGATTATATCAATCTTAACCAGAGATAGCTAGAACTCTTATCTGAACAATTTTCCAATTAAGTCAATAGTTTAGCCGTAATAAAAATGAGAATTCACAAGTTATTAAGTCTGTATAAGTGGATAAATCGCCCGTTTTCTCGCTTTAATTATTTTCATCGTCCATTTTCTCGTAAGCTCGTAGAATAAGTAGATATACTATTATAGTATAGATATAAGAAAAAAAGTGAAGCCCTAAAATAATAATTCTATTATCAATTTCGCATATAAAATTCATTTTTTTATTGCCTCATTAAATTTCAATAAATAAAAGAAAGGAAAATTACCCTTTGTCCTTCACATATGTATTGAACACGTTTACCATACGCTGTGAAAATTTTATCCCGTTTCACAATTTATTCGTTTGATGATGTGTCTCTCTGAACTTTATAATTTTATGTCTACTCAAATAATACAACATTATGGTTTTGTGTAGCGTCTCGTCGGATACATATTGTAGAATATTTGAATGGATATACGTACATACTCGTATATCTACTTTCATGTACTCACCTAATAATGTACCGAATACGTAAAGTCAGTCGTTAAATCTTTGTGCTGCTACAGCGAAAGGTAAATTGATATACTGATTATCTACTGGTCACATTAAAAACGGTGTTAAGCTCTGTGTAACAAATTTAATAGACAAACAGACAATAAACACTAGAAAGGTTTACTTTGTGAAAATCCATATCTATATATTATTATTATTACCTATATAAAAATCAAAACTGACTGACTGACTGACAGATCGATCAACGCACAGCCCAAACCGCTGGGCCTAGAAACGTGAAATTTTGAACAGTGATTTCTTATACAACGTAGATGAGCACTAAGAAGGGATTTTTGGAAATTCAACCCCCAAGTGGCTAAAATAGGGGATGAAATATAGACATCTGTAATTTTTTTAGATAGAAATATGGAAATTTGTGTTAGGATACTGGTTTGAAAACAAAAGTTTCAGTGCTTTTAAAAATTCATTCCTTAGGGGGGTAAAAGAGGGGAAGAAACTTTAAATGGAAGTTTATCATTTTTACAATTAGAATTATGGAAACTGATGTGGTATGGTATCGGATGGCTTATTCTGTTTGAACATCAACTGACGGTTCGAAACAATATTGTCACAGTTTCAAAATAAAAATGGTATTTTTGCGAAGTAAAATATTTGTTTATTATTTACAAATATGGAATACCATAAAGTAATTCTCAAATCAATTAACATCTTGGTGACTTTAAAATTGTTAAAAATTCATTTTTTTAACGTGTAAATCCTAATCTTAATCCTAACTAATATTATAAATGTGAAAGTAAGTTTATTTGTTAGTAGGCTATAACAGAGCGGGAGCACCGTAGAACCCCAATTTTCCGGACTACTTTTTGACAGTGTTAAGAACCGTATAGTTTGGGGTCCTGCGGTACTTCGTGTATGGATTGACCTTTGACCCGGCACGTCCCGAGTACATGTATCAAAATTTGTTGTTGACATTTGACCCCACACTCGCTCATACTGTTGGCTTTGAAATTCCTAAGACATAAGTCATCACGTCAACAACCAAATTAATTCAAGTTAACCCATTATGCGTTATTACAATTTGTTCATCACGATTTGGATTTGTGTTAACTCATTACCTGCCAGCACTAACACAGTTTTTGAATGCAAACCTAACACGCATGCGCAGACTGCATTTTAGTGCACGACGCACGCGCAGAGTGAATTTTAGACTACAAATTGATAGCTGGGGTACACTACCGTGTCAAAAATGTGGGGAATACCCTGACTCGAGGGTGGCCTCAAACCTTTGACACCGTACTGTACTTAAATTTTTGGTACACTACCGTGTCAAAAGTGCGGACCCCCTGACTAAAAGGGTATCCGATCACTTTTTGAAGCGTACTGTGCTTATTACATGCAAACCTTGGCCTTTAACCTCGCTTAATTGCGTCATCTTAAACGAATAAAGAAACCATTAATTTTGTGGGGGGCACTGTATCGAGCGCGGGACACTGGTTAAGTTTTTAAAAATAACTTCGGACTCTGGGGTTCAAATTTCTGACCACCACCGTTCTACCGAAAGTTGGGAGGTAGCTAACGATAAATTTTGTCGAGGCACTGTATCGAGCGCTGGATACTGGTTAAGATTTTAAAACTAACTTCGGACTCTGGGGTCCAAATTTTTGACCGCTACTGTACTACCGGAAATCGGGTGTTGAGTGTACCTCAGGGGAATTTTTTGTATATTTAACCTTGGAAAATCTTCTTAGTTCAAGGAATTTTTATCAGTTTTAAAATAAATAAACAACCAATATCTAAATGTTTATTTTAGCAGATCTTGACAGCAGACTGCAAAAACATACTTATTTCGAATTTAAAGAAGTGTAACCTAATTTAGTACCTCATGAATTTTAACATATAACCTACACCGTTAGTAATTTTTTGTTTAATTAACAAAATTTCTTAGAATTTTAAGGTGAAGAGCAAAACATTTAAGAATTTGAGTATAGCACAAACTTATTTCTAGCATAATTTATAAATCAAACGAAGGCTCATCTTATACATAATCTTATTATAACACACAGATGAATAAACTATAAAATAAATTATCAACATAAAAAATTTGTTTAGTTAGCAAAACTATGTACTGTTTGTAAATATTTAGCTTCATATTTATATGTATTCGTACTTGGCTCATTTATTTAATATTTTAGACAGAATAAAATTTCAAATTTTTTGGTTTTTAATTGCAATAATTTAACTATGTTGTTTAATATAAAAATTAAGATGGGGAATTGAGTTTTGCTAATTTTTTTTTTTTTTATAAATTAGTAGTTTTGAGGTAAAAATTTATAGAATATTATCTTAAAACTTACGTCACACACATATAATATAATATATGTACAAATGCATGTATACGGGTGTATTTTTATACAGGATCTATCATGAAATATGCTCTTCAATTAGAATAATAAATATGATTAGATGTTTTTAATTACTTTTATAGGTTAACGAAAGAAACTTCTTGCTCTAAAAAATAGGGGAATTCAGGGTAATAATAAAACGCACAAATTTTTTTAAAAATTTTATTTACAGAATATGTATACAGAAATTAAATTGCTTAAATCTATATATTACTTAAAATCTATTTATTTTCCATATAAAAATTTTTTAAAAGAATACAATTTTCTAATGAACAAATTTTATCTGAATGAAATATACAACGTCTTGAATAATATTCATCTCGCAGAATGGAAATCTTCAGTACATCAAATATTTCTTCCAAATTCAAAATCCACGGCTGGTTTTCGGTGTCATCAAACAAATTTGAAATCCATTTCTTCTTTTCACTGCCCTTGACGTATATGATATCAAACTTGTTTAATATAGGTTTAAATATGGTATGAAGTTTTTTGTACGGAATAAATCAATACGACCAAGGTATCCCATGCTAATTTCGGCAAAGCCAAAGAGCAACTCGTTGATATTTATTCGGAAACTCCTTGAAATCAAACGGTGCGTCGAATATAAGATGTAATATTTCATCTGAATTTTCTGCAGCGATACCAACTTCTTTAAAATAAAATTAATTGTTAGCTCCTTGATAGCCTTGTATATCAAGAAACGCCATTTTTTACCGCCGCCGTAGAACTGAAATTATTCACCCAATCCACAACTTTATATGGAATAATTAAAAGTGGTGGGTATAGTTAGTTAATTTGTGGAATGTATTCGAAAATGGCTACTAATTGCTCTTGCTAGTTTACCATCAAATTACAAACTGTTAATAATATTCAGCACATTGGTGAGTACCATGTTTTTTTCACTTTAAGACCTAGTGATTTAAGGAATGCTAAATTTTCGGGTGAAATGCGTTGTTGCTTAAATGTTTTACGTTTAATGATCTTAGGTTTCGAAAGTTCTTTGCTATGTTGGCTAGCGGTGGACTGCTTTGAATTGTAAATTATCATGGTTCGAAATGTAATTGTTTTACCACGAAAGTATAATTTTTAGCGAACGAAATGTTAACTCTTTGACAATCACCGGTAAATAGACAATATTCTGTGTAAGTTCAACTATTTTATACCCTTTAACCATGATAATGGATATGAGCCCTTTAACCATGATAAGGTGTATGAGCTCTTTACCCATGATAAGGTGTATGAGTCACTCCGGAAGCAAAATGAGTCACTTCGGGAGCAAAATGAGTCTCTCCGAGAGCAAAATGAGTCACTCCTAGAGCAAAATGAGTCACTCTGGGAGCAAAATGAGTCCCTCCGGGAGCAAGATGAGTCACTCCGGGAGCAAAATGAGTCTCTCCGTGGGCAAAATGAGTCACTCCGGAAGCAAAGTGAATCACTCCGAGTGCAAAACGAGTCACTCCGGGAGCAAAATGAGTCACTCCTTGGAGCAAAATGAGTAAAAATTTGTAAGTTAGTCTATTTCGGTTCGACCGCTCACTATTTCGGTTCGACCGCACATAATTTCGTTTTGTCCGCACACTATTTCGGTTCGACCGCACACTATTTCGGTTCGACTGCTACTTCATGTAGCAAAATAAGCAACTCAAATGTGATAGCTGTGTTGCAGTGGTGGAGTATATAAGTAATCGTTAACACATATCTGAATTAATCTTGTAAGACCAGTTGAGCTTTACACATGTGTTATAATGTTTGAGTGCATGCAGTGCTCTAAAAGTTTCTCGCGAAAAGATTCTCTTTCACGTCATATAAGAAATTTACATATGCGAAGAATCTCACCAAACAGATTTGAAAATAGTTATTCTTTTAATCCGCTGAAAAAGGAAGTAGTAAGCATGGTTGATAACTTGCTAAGTTATGATACGGGGAGAAATGATGTTGACGATGGATCTAAAAATAGTATAGCTGAGGAAAATCCACTTAAGCAAAGAATTAAAATTACATCAAAAGCAGTTCAAACTAAACTTGATAATTTAAGAAATCAGGGTAATGTTTACACACCTAGAAGCGATGAGTCTGATAACAGAATTTTAACCATTTCTGACAGTGAAATTGTTATCAATCCTAAATTAACTACGGCTTTAGAAACTATTTTGAATATTTTATTAGTCAAAGAAACTCAAAACAAAGGTGAGAATTCTAATAAACCAATAGCAGTGAGTTGTCTAGTCAATTTAATGGAGCAAGAATTACTTGCTAAGCGTTTCAAATGCAACAGCTCAGAGGATTTTGAATAAGATAAAATATGATCTTGATACTTTGTTGGTTAAATTGTAACTTCTATATCTAACTTCAGAGACTAGAAAACAAATATATAAAATTATTTGAGGTCTAGAGGAAAGTACAACGTTGAAGATTGAGAAGCTTTAACGAAATAGTTAACTGCTTTAAAAGAAACTACTGTTGATTAAGAAATATTCTATATATTCATATTCTATATAGCTCATATAAATCTTATAAAGATGCTAGTGATTGTGACTATAAATAAAAATTTACTGAATTTTGAAGAACACCACCGTATAAGAAGCAGCAGTTATCTATCATTGAAGTGCATATTTTATTTTTATATTGTCTTTTTTTTAATTTTGTAAGATAAAAAGGTTTTCTTCAAATAAATAACACATATATGTAAATACTTACTGTTCTTTATTTTTAAAATATAAGTATGAATACAAAATATTTTCACAATAAATGCATATGTAATATTTTTTTACAATAAATGTATGCATATGAAATATTTTTATAATAAATGTATATGAAATTTTTTTACAATAAATAAATATTAAAAGATGTATGATTTGTTTATATATTCAATAACAACGGAACTTAGTTGTTTCATGTTTTCAGGTAACTGATCCCATACCTGACAAATTCGTTGTGCATATTCGGATATCATATATGCATACAGATGTTGCACCCAAATATCATATTTCAATAGTTGTTTTGTTAAGTATAATAACATATCGAAATTTCTGACTTTTGTATACAAATAAGGATGAGTCAGAAATATATCTTCAACGTGTGAAATCCGTGTTAATGTCGATGGTTCACCAACCGCCAATTCATGGAAATAGATTTAATCTACAACCATCACTTTGAAATAATTATGATAATTCTCTAAGTTGTCAATTTTCATTGCCATACTGTATAAAAAATATGATGTATGTGATACTTCTAAAAACATATTTCATAACACACCCTATATACATATTTTATAAATTGTTACTATGTACATGACTATAATATGTATATGCATATCTAAAATGAATACATATTGGTAAACTATTTAGTTAATCATTAAATATGTTTTTAGCCTTCCAAAATTTGTATACATCATCAATTCATTACTTTTTCATACATTCTTGATTTCAATGTTAAATAAACAGCATATTAATCTCTTGACAATATGTAGATATTAAAACACATTCGTTTCAATCAATTCTTATTCAGAGAAATTTTTTAAAAAGATTAAAAACCAATTTTATTGATTAAAAATTCTGAGTTCCCTAATAACTATGCTTACTTTAAGATAAATAAATTCTATCTATATACACTGAGTTTTTAAAAAATGATTAAAAACATAAAAAATTTGATTTTAAACGAAAAAGCTAATTTGCCAAACTTTCTAAAATTTTAGCTTGAAACTTTATAATATATCCTAAAATAAAGCTACTTGTTCAAATACATGGATTAGATGTTTACAATATTAAGTGACAATATGTATATTTTAAAAACCTAAATAAAATAATCACCTCGAACAAAGGGCATAGCCGGGTAAGATAGGGAAAACGGCCCTTGACGCAAAATTGATTGTTTTTATAGGAAATAATACTTCTTAGCCCCAGATACATTCCTGCCAAATTTCAACCCTCCGAGGCTAATAGTTTATGAATACACAAACAGACAAAAATTTTCAAAAAAAATTTTTTTTGACGAAATTACTGAACCGATTTATTTGAGTTTAATATATATTGTGTACCCACCTTAGACGAAGTAACGAAAAAAAAATTAACGTTATATCCCTCTATTATACTAATTTTTTTAAATTTTTAAATTTAAGAAAATTTTTTTTTGGCACTTAGGCGTTAGCGACACCCACCATTTTTTGTTCAATAATTTGTCTCTTAGTACTCTATAACATATATTTTTATCGAAAAATTTTAGTTGGTAGAACATAGTAATATTTCAATAGAAATGCGTGCCATGTTCGGTACTACATATATTACTTATGTATAAAAAGGACTATAAAGTAAAATATCTACCCTATTTCTAAAATAATATAATTACATACGTTCATAACTACGATAAACTAGTTTAAATTTACAAAAGTTCAACACTATCTGCCGTTTGTCTTTTTTTATCAATAAAACAAAATAGACATTGATTTCTCTTTTGTTAGAGTTTTTTCCTTTGTAAGACGTCAAGTGAAACTTTGTTAGCTCATACACCACGTCTTACGATGTCAACAATTTCATACAAAGTTGATTAACTGTCAAAATAGTATACCAGTTGGTCATTTCGTTATAATTCCCCATGACCCGTCATCGTGTTAACAAAATAAGGCAGACGGCAGATAAAGATAGACGTTTGTCTCAGCTTGTTTGTCGTAGTTATGAACGTATGTAATTTTATTTCAGAAAAAATTCACTTTCTGCACCTCCTTAAGAAGTGCAACAAAAACATCAAGTGAGAGGGACGAGCTACATATTGCGTACAATTGTACACTACTTTCTTCAAGTTAGTTATATGTACATGTAATAACTACAACAGGTTTTAGCCGGATTGTTGTTATTACTATACATTGTTGAAGTTTTTTGTTCCATTTTATTAAGTTAATGTTTATTATTATTAAAGCAATATAACATTTAAGACGTATTATTGTTATTATTAGTATCTTTATTTAAATAAAGTTTCTAAAACTTATAATTTTTGTTGAGTTAGATATAATTTTAATTAGTAAGTATGCTGAGGTAATTTTATTGATTTCATTCAAATATTCAGATTCATGGTAAAATTAACCTTGAAAATTATTTTTTAGCAAGTTAAAACATATTTTTTATAACAGCTCAAAATATATATTTTTTTTAGATCGTCACATTAACTCCAAGAACTGCAACTCAGGGGGGAAGAGAACATTTTATTGCACTCCTTAGAGTTCTACTGTGTTTTAGAAATCAGGCAGATGCTTTACTTTATGGTCCTTTTTATACATAAGTAATATATGTAGTACAGAACATGGCATGCATTTGTATTGAAATATTACTATGTTCTACCAACTAAAATTTTTCCATAAAAATATATGTTATAGAGTACTAAGAGACAAATTATTGAACAAAAAATGGTGGGTGTCGCTAACGCCTAAGTGCCAAAAAAAAATTTTCTTAAATTTAAAAATTTAAAAAAATTAGTATAATAGAGGGATATAACGTTAATTTTTTTTTCGTTACTTCGTCTAAGGTGGGTACACAATATATATTAAACTCAAATAAATTGGTTCAGTAATTTCGTCAAAAAAAATTTTTTTTGAAAATTTTTGTCCGTTTGTGTATTCATAAACTATTAGCCTCGGAGGGTTGAAATTTGGCAGGAATGTATCTGGGGCTAAGAAGTATTATTTCCTATAAAAGCAATCAATTTTGCGTCAAGGGCCGTTTTCCCTATCTTACCCGGCTATGCCCTTTGTAGAGATACTGGTGTATGAGTTTTAAAATCAGAGAAAATCCAAGGTGTATTGATATCCTAAAAGTGCTATATTAAAAGAAAAATCATAGTTAATATTGGGTTTTCTAAAAGTTTAAAAAATTGAGATACTGATTACTCCAAAAGCTTGAATACATACATACATACATATTGCTAAATTTATGCTATACAATAATTATATGTGTTATTGTCTTAAATAATTTACGAGTTAGCAGTTTTGATACGTATGTTGGATGTAAATCTAAACAATTAGCAATTTTTAAATATATATATTTATGATTATGAGTTATGTTCTTATACATATTATGTAGTTTCATTATAAATAATCAACGTCATATTTCTTTATTGTTAAGATTACAGAATGCTAAGATCTCAAGAATAAGAAATACATTTCTAATTTTGACTATGTACATACATATTTTTAATATAAGTATATACAGAGTGTTTCAAGTATATATAAACATATAAACTTTCTTATAGGGAAAATTGGTTATGAGTTTCATATTAATTTATTCATACGTTATTGAATAATTCGTTTAAAGTAAGGGTTACTATAGATTTGGCAAAGTTAGGATTCTTTAACAATTCTAAAATTACTAACGGATATCTAGTGTAATGGTAACAACATTTGCATTTTAATATTATTATAATTGGAACACCTGTCAAAATTTGAATTCTATTAAGTTTCATTATTAGATATTACTTGAAATTAACAACAGAGTGTGAACAATTTTATATTCCATATTTCACTGAAAAAAAAATTATATATGTTTTGTAAGTAGAGTATTGATTATCCGAATTAATTGGAATTATTAATATTTCAGATAAAATTGAAGGCTTTGATGGTCAAACATGTTGATTTCGATGAAAAATATCAAATTTCATAGGAATAGTTATGTCTGAGAATGTTATTTCTTTAAAAAAAGCAGCATTCACTTCTAAACAATTGTTTCTTGAACCTTTAAATTTTAACCTTTCTAAAGGTTCACATTCACTTAAATAACGCTTCAGTTGAGAGATGTTCGGGTATTCGATGCTTTCCTGTCCCTATATATTCAAAGATCCAGCTTTGAGACTTGCAAAAATAGCAATACGTGTATATATTTTCTAAAGTGAGCTTTTATATTTTATGATAAAGTATCTATTTAACCAACTACAAAGAATTTTTAACTTAATTTTTTAATAATTCAATTTTTAAAAAATCTTTCATGATGCATCTTGTATGAAGTACAGAGGAAATTTTATGTATAAATTATATAAACTGCAGTGTAGAATTCCATTAAATCAAACCATTTCATTCCCATTTACAATCATAGAAAAAGTGTAAGTTGAACATTTTTTAAAAATTTTTTTATTAAATTTAATAAGATCATTTATAACTAATAAAGAAAAAGTTAAACAGCCGGTAACTGTTTAATTATTATCAGCTGACATATAATACGTATAGATATTTTTACATATGTGATTGTATGTAGGTCACAGTATAAGTCTTGTCATACTGCATTTAAATATAACGCGGTGTCAATTTGTTACTTTATCAAAAAGTACCCTCTTTATATTGTCTAAGTATAAAATATAAACTATTAGCTATTAACACAATTTAATCGGTGATTTCTTAAATGGATCGCTATAATAGAGTCGTTTCCAACTTTCATCGCTTACTATCTGCCAAACAGTGTAAAGAGGAAATGGAGCAGGTATTTGGTAAGGATTGTCCATCCTTAAGAACTACTGAGAGATAGTTCTTAAATTTTAAGCGTAGGTTATTTAATTTAGAAGACGATTCTCGTTCAGGCTGGCCGACAGAAGTCATAACTAAAAACAAACATTGAAGTTGTGAGGGAAGCAATAATCAAAGATAGACGAATCAGTTACGTAGTTTATATTTTGTACTAAAACAATAAGAAGGGAATACTTTATAATAAATTGATACCGCGTTATGTTTAAGAGCAGTACGATAAGACTTATACCATAACCTACGTATATACTTACAAATTTCTTATAACAAAATTTCTTCTTCTTTATAACCATAAGTTAGGATGATAGAAATTTTTTTACAAATTTCAACTAAAAATTGTAATAAGTACTTTGTTTTTTCATGTAATAAGTTTAAAAATTGTTTTCCTTAAAATTTTTAGATAGCAGATATACATAGGTATATTTAAAAAGATCAAACACCTTGTTTTTCAAATATTTTTTTATTTATTCATAATAATAAAAATATATAATTATAACATGTTAGAATTATAACATATTTTTAGAAATAATTATATATTACTGTAAGTTACTCATACAATAAATACAGAATTATGACATTTTGAAAATAAATTCAATACTGTGTATTTCAAATTAAGTAATTTATATGTAATATAATATTTGGAATATTTCAATATTTCATTATACAATAAGTGAAATGATTTGATAAGTATACTTAAATGCTACTAAGTTCCAGAGCTATAAGGAATCCGTAATCCAATCATCTTGCACTGAGAGTTTCCAATGGTAAATGCTGTGTGTAAATATTGATATTGACTTGAATGACTTCCTCGACACGAATACTCCCAACTTATTTAATCTTTCCTGTAACAGATTCAGGTACTGCATATAGTTGATATTGCATTCCAAAGAAATTATTGGTTTCATTATGTTGTGGTTTATGACATAATTCTGCTTCTTCTTTTTATTTTACTGATTTTTAACCAAATCGATGTTGTAAGAATTCCCATCAATCTTGCCTCGGCTAACAACGAATGGTTTCTGTTTGCACAGTTCACTTAAATCTTCATCAGTTAGCTGATTAAATCGAGCTGGTAGAAATAACGCATGTGTTTCCAGTTCTACAATAACTCTATCTCCATACTTTGTCTTAACTCGTCGAAAATTGTACTCTTAATGCGTTTCACCCACTTTAAGATAACTGATTTTAATAAGTGGTTTGTATCTATTCTTCAGTTTTTGAAACTTTTCCATTTTTTATTTTGTTAAAATAAACGTAGATTATTTTTACGTTTGATTATATTTAATCTTAGAATATACAGTACTGAATTGATTTAGAAACTTTTTTCTTACTTTCGTTTGATTGAATGATTTCACGAAAATTAACTCTTAGCTTTTATACACTCGAAAAATTCTGGAGGGGAATCATAAAAAATGCTGCCGCAGAATTTTTACAACACAAATAACCGAAGGTCAAATGTCAAACCATAAATTCCGAGAAAATTATTTCGCATTTGAAACCTAATAAAGGGACTGATGACTCATCAAAATCTTAAATAAATATTTTTAAAATCAAACTATATAAATAAACAAATTGAAAAAACCCCCGATTATTATCAGACCATAAATTAAAAATTCCAAACCATAAATCCAACAAACAAATTTGCCAGTCATCCAAATCTTAAATAAACATTTTTAAAATTAAAAACATGTCTTATATAAACAAATTGAAAAAATATCCGAGTATGCGTCAGCAAAATCTTAAATAAACACACAGCTATATTAATGATTTATGATTACATTAATGTAAACAAATTTATTTTTAATTCCTGGAACTAACAAATAGTGACTTGTTGTTAAATAAAAATCCTCACCGACTATGATGTAACCGATCATGAAATTACATCATCCTAAATAGTCATCTAAAAAAATCTTATATAAACAAACAGAACTTAAAATAAAAAACTTAATCTTATAAAGTGCTGACACATATACGAAAAATTCCCCTGAGGTACACTCGACACTCGATTTCCGGTAGTACAGTAACGGTCAGAAATTTGGACCCCAGAGTCCGAAGTTAGTTTTAAAATCTTAACCTGTGTTCAGCGCTCGATACAGTGCCTCGACAAAATTTATCGTTAGCTACCTCCCGATTTTCGGTAGTACGGTGGTGGTCAGAAATCTGGACCCCAAAGTCCGAAGTTATTTTTAAAATCTTAACCAGTGTCCAACGCTCGATACAGTGCCCCCACAAAATTTATCGTTAGCGGCCGAGTCAAATGTTTTCTTTATTCGTTAAAGATAACGAAGTTAAGCGAGGTTAAAGGCCAAGGTTTGCATGTAATAAGCACAGTAGACTTTAAAAAGTGATCGGATACCTTTTTAGTCAGGGGGTTCTCACTTTTGACACGGTAGTGTACCAAAAATTTAAGTACAGTACGGTGTCAAAAGTTTGAGGCTACCGTCGAGTCAGAGTATTCCCCGCATTTTTGACGCGGTAGTGTACCCCAGCTATCAATTTGTAGCCTAAAATTCACTCTGCGCATGCGTCGTGTACTAAAATTCAGTCTGCGCATACGTTAGGTTTGCATTCAAAAACCATGCTAGTGCTGGCGGGTAATGGGCTAACACAAATCCAAATCGTGATGAACAAATTGTAATGACGCATAATGGGTGAACTTGAATTAATTTGGTTGTTGAGGTGATGACTCATGTCTTAGGAATTTCAAGGCCAACAGTATGAGCGAGTGTGGGGTCAAATGTCAACAACAAATTTTGATACATGTACTCGGGACGTGCCGGTTCATACATGAGGTACCATAGGATCCCAAATTACACGGTTCTTAACACTGTCAAAAAGTAGTCCTGAAAATTGGGGTTCTACGGTGCTCCCGCTCTGTCATAGCCTATCTACTTCCGTTTGACTGTTTGTTGTTTGTTGTTTGTTTGTTTGTTTGTTTGTTTGTAACGTAAGTATTTAATGATGGTAGAGTGGACTACAACAACAAAAACCATCTCTCTCTCTCTCTCTCTAACTATTGGACGGATTTTAATGAAATTTGGTGTGATAATAACTTATTACCTGGGTCAACATCTAAAATACTTTTTACTCCGGGAAAATTTCTCATTCCCACGGGAAAAATAGGCAAAAACTATTGGACGGAATTTAATAAAATTTGGTGTGGTAATAACTTGTTACCTAGGGCAACATTAAAGATACTTTTTACTCCGGGAAAATGCCTCGTTCCCACGGGAAAATAGAAAAACCATTTTGTGCATGTGCACGTATTACGCAAAAACTATTGGACGGATTTTTATGAAATTTGGTATAGTGATAACCTATTACTTGAGCCAAAATTTAAAATTTTTTTTACTCCGGGATAATTCCTCATTCCCACGGGAAAATAGAAAAACCATATTGAGCATGTGCGTGTATTACACAAAAATTTTTTTTTTCAAGTACTGTATAATTATTACACTTACGTCACATTGAGTTCATAACAATGCTTTGCGCGAACGACGTCGCGGGTACGGCTAGTATATTATATATATATATATATATATATATATATATATATATATATATATATATATATATATATATATATATATATATATATATATATATATATATATATATATATATGTATATATATATATATAGATATATATATATATATAAATATATATATATATATATATATATATATAAATATATATATATATATATATATATATATATATATATATATATATATATATATATATATATATATATATATATGTATATATATCACACCGCTTGAGGGGACATACTCGATTAGCTTTTCTATATGTGCGTCCAGGACATGTTTTTTCTAGCATTTTTTGTGGAAAAAATTTTTTTTTTGCGAAAATTTCCCCGAATTCAAAATTTTTTTACACCTTCAGAAAGAGAAACAAAAACCACATAAAAAAGGTTTTAAATTCATATTCTATGTGAACTGGTTTTCGAGAATAACTAATTTTTGAAAAAGGAAATTCACTCTATTATGCAGGATACTGCAACAGAGGTATAGATAAAATTAAATGTATAGATAACATTAAATAATACTATTTTAGGGGAAAGCGGGGCTATACTCTACACTTAAGAGAGAGCTGTTATTGCTTAGCTAATATCGAGTATAAAATTGTAAGAAAATAAGTAATATATATGTAACTTGGAACATTGGCTATTGATTTCATACAAAGAAATTTGAATTATTCCACTGTTTGTATGTTTAAATTAAATTTAAAAAAAGTGTCTCTGTACGAAATAGCCCCGGGGGTCGTGGCTATTCCGTACGACAGGAGGGGCTATACTGTCCAATAAAAAATCATCTTATTAAGGAAGTAAATATTAGTAATGCAATAAATTATTATACAAAACACATTTTATTACTTATTGTCGACTCAACTAGTAAGAAACATCATAACGTAACTTGTATTATCGGTATATTTAGTTCAACTTGCAAAAATATAAAAAGTGTTAGGTTAACTTTTATCAAAAAAAGTGATAAAGATTATAGAACGAAATTATTTTATTTAAAGTTTATACATTTAAACATAAATCACAAATAAAGTTATCTGCAGACTCGACAGTACTAAAACTATAATGTTTATGGTATTTCCTGCAACAACTACAATCTATTAATGTTGCCATAACAAATGCCATTTGGGGCTAAGTTGTACACTTCTGTATGGTTTAGCTCCCTCCTGTACCTCGTGGGAGTTTCATAATCTAACCTCTAATTTCGTCGCCTAACTAGTCATCAGTAGTGATCAAGAGAGAGCTTAAGAGAAGTAGTTTCTTATGATCTTATAGCTACTAGCTTATAAGTAAAGATTCTCCACCCACCTCTTATTTGGCAGTGTCCCAAAATTATAAGAGAAATAATAAAAAGAAGTTTTTTCACCGTCACATTGGCATTTATACGCACAGCCGAACGAACTTAATCCTGTGATTTTTCGCGGTCAGACGCCAGGTTGCGACACCGATTGGACTCGTCTGGCTTGAAATCTAGACAGGAAAAATGGGTGTACGGTTTAGCTTCGCTGTACGGTATAGCCCCGCTCTCCCCTAATTGTTTTTTTCTGTAAAAAATTTTAAATTATGTAGACACTTTTTTTATATACATAATTCTCAGTAATTTGTGTTTATCAAAAATTTATTGTATAAACAGTCACGGGCAGAGCCGGATTAGCTGGATTGGCGACTAGACCTACCTAGGCTATGGCCTAGGGGTAGCAAATTTGTAGAAAAGGGCAACAAAAGTTGGAATTTGACGTTTTTTTTCTTTGCTCGTCAGTTTTTGTTTGTAGGGAAAAGTTCTAAAAAAAGTAGCAAAAGTTATAGGCGGCATTTTTCACGGTGCCTAGGACGGCACTTAGAATAAAATCTGGCCCTGGTCACAGGCTAGAAATATAAATTTTCGAAAATCTCGTCAAATAGGTAAATCAACTTAAAAAATAATTTTTTTTATAATAGTCCAGTGCATTTAGTCATTATTATGGGAAAATGACGGAATCCATTTATAATGAACGGATTTCAATGATTTTTTTTTTTTTTGGGGGGGGGGTTAAGTAAAAAGTTTCCCCATATAAAATTATCGCAGTTTCGAAAATTCGTAGATTTTCGAAAAAAATAACAAATATTAGAGACATCAATAAAAAATGCAGTTATCGAAATTTTTTGATTATTTTTTGACGAAATTAATGATTGTTATATTTCGTTAAAAGGGCAATCATCTATACCTACTCGTATAATAAAACTGTAACGAGACCGTTTCTGTATATGAAATATTTTTTGAAAACTGTACTGGTACTGTAAATAGTTATCGATGTAGATATCAAGACATCGATTTTCAAAATTTTTGTCTGTCTTTCGGTCTTTCTGTATGTCTGTCCGTCTCTCAGTCTATCTGTTCACGCATCACGCAAAAACTACTGAACGGATTTCGATGAAATTTGGTATGATGATAACTTATTACCTGGGCCAACATCCAAGATACTTTTTACTCCGGGAAAATGTCTCATTCCCACGGAAAAATAGAAAAACCATTTTTAACATGTGCACACATTACGGAAAATTATTGAACGGATTTTAATGAAATTTGGTTTGGTGATAACTAATTACTTGGGTCAACATTTAAGATACTTCTTACTCCGGCAAAATATCTTATTCCTACGGGAAAATAGAAAAATCATTTTGAGCATCTGCACACATTACCTACGCAAACAGTATTGAACGGATTTTTATGAAATTTGTTGTGGTCATAACTTATTACCTGGGTTAACATCTAAGATACTTTTTACTCTGGGAAAATGTCTCATTCCCCCAGGAAAATAAAAAAAAACATTTTGAGCATGTGGATGCCTTACGTAAAAATTATTGTTATATGCAAGTTCTGTATAATTATTACATTTATATACTTCTCATAGAGTTGATAACAATGCGGGCGCGAACGACGTCGTGTGTACAGCTAGATTAAACTAATTTTCTTCTAATGATACTTACACTTCTAATACGGATAATACCGTACAGTAAATAAACTTAAAACATTTGAAAATCTGGCTATCAATAATGGTTATGTATTTCTCGAATTTCTGCAAACAATAGAGCTATTTCCATATATAAAATAGAAACGGCACAACAAGTATATATGTAGTAAAAGTTAAAAGAATTGAAATGAACCAAGAACAAAATAAGAAATTTTCAAAAATAAAGAAAAATATTAAAAATTTAAACATCTTTAGTTATCATATGGACTACTTTGAAAATAGCCCAAATTGTGGAAAATCGCCCAATACAAATTATGAGCGCAAGTTATGTTTGAAATCCGCCCAATCTGGCAACCTTGACTGTATTCCTAGTAGAGAATCATCTGTCCCTCGAACTCTTCGCTATCACTACTTTCCCACTCTATTCCCATTCTTCTTAGACAGTAGCACCTCGATAAATCGGTCCCACGAAAATCCGAACCCTTCAGTAATCCGGCCCGGTTTAACAAATAGTAGATACAATTTGCACACATTTACATTCTATATTTACCGTCAATTAGTACACTATAAAATAGAATTGTATTGTACAGTAATTGTAATCACGCGAAACGCAGAACTGCCTACAAACCCAGTACATAGAACAGCAGTGCTTGCTGTTAACTTCTTAGAGAAGCTGTAAGGGGTCTCAAATTCATTACCTTTTAAACTGTCTCTCGGTGGTCCGACTTTCTCGTAAATCCGGCCTACCGGTCGCCCATTTCAGCCGGATTATCGAGGTTTTACTGTACATGCAATATCTACCTTTCAATGACGTTTGCTATCCCTTTGTATACTTTATATAGAATTTAAATAATTCTCAAAAGAAAAGAAAAATATAGCTGCAAAAAGAATATATATATATATATATATATATATATATATATATATATATATATATATATATATATATATATATATATATATATATATATATATATATATATATATATATATATTATACTAAAAGTAACGTCATTTTCATTAAAATACCCATAAAAAAAAAGAAAGAAAAAAGCGGAAGATTTCAAGAGGTAAACTTTTTACTTTTGAGCATAAGAAATTCAAAAAATCCAAAACCATTCAAATCCATCCATTATAACTGGATTCCGAGGTATAAACCTAATTGCACTGAACTATATTTGGTAATCAATATTACTATTTTCCGTAATAAAATAAAATTCGTTCTTTGATTAATGCAAGAGTGATTTTTGTTAACAACTAATTTGCTTAGGTTAGTATCTCTTTAACAGAAAATACATGTAATAAAATTGCTATCTACTTTATACCTACCTTGCAGCCTATATAAAATAAATTATTTCTGGTAATAGTGAATAAGTAAAATGTAAGTATAATATCAGATTTATGAAGTGAAAATAATCTGATGATCAACAGTATAGCTGTAGTAAGTATCCGCAAGTAGCTTCTATTTTATGTGATTACATACCTACTAGTATAGTTGGATACATATTGCCGCTATACTAACCAGTATTACCACGTCTACAGTCTCTGACAGCTAACAATGCTACAGTACCAATGTCCCAATGCCATTTTGTACGAAAGCTGGCTATGTCGGTTTCATTTTGATTTATGGCTCTAAAAACGCTCTTCTTAAATAAATAACTACTCGCTTCCTAGTTCATTACATACTCGCTATACCCGTTGTTATTTGGGTTTATATTTTTAGTTAAGTGGTCGACAAATAACCACGTAACTAATGGGATCATTATGATTTGGATGGCAATATCGTGACTTATAATGCTGGCACGGTTGACTTCAGTGCCCTTAAAAGTAAAATTTCTTTGCGGTTTTTTTTTTTTTTTTTTTACAGTAACAAACAAATTTAAAATAAAGAAATTTAAAGTAACTGCTAATTATTTAATAATCGAACGTATAAAATTAGAAATTAATTAGGTTTTTTTGTTAATTTCTAAAATTTCCTTTTTTTACTTTTTTGATATCAGCAAGGAATAATTAAACAAAAAATGGACACATATAGAATCACACAGCACCAAAAATGAATATACATTTTCTTTTTCTTTTTTTATTTGATTCAAACATATATATATATATATATATATATATATATATATATATATATATATATATATATATATACTACCTTTTTTATCTTGTGTCACTTTTAAAAACCTAGTGGAACTCTTTTATAAGTTTTGTTATTTACTGGTAATATATTGCTGCCACCTTTTATTTATTCATATTTGTGAACTAAATTTAATATACACTGTGTCTATTTAAGTTGGAATCATATGGAAAACTTTTTTTTATTAACTTCAAGAAAAAAGTTGTTCTTTATAAAACTTTCTGCATGGTTTAAGATTTAAAATGTAGGTAAATTGAAATCATCGGTATAAAATTTTTTCAGTCGTTTTTTTATAATGTTTGTCAGAAATATGTATTTTGTTCCAAGGTAAAGTCTTTATTTTTGACAATATCAAAAATTGTTATGATGAAAGTTGATCAGAATCGAAAACTATATTAATATACGTAATTATATTGAACTAACTGTACCTGCGACGTCGTTCACGCAACGCATTGTTATGAAATCAATGAGAAGTATATATGTATGTGTAATAATTATGCAGAACTTGCATACAACAATAATTTTTACGTAATGCATGCGTATGTTTAAAATGGTTTTTATATTTTCTTAAGGGAAAGAAACATTTTACCGCAATAAAAAGTATCTTATATGTTGACCCAGGTAATACAAATTTCATTAAAATCCGTCCAGTAATTTTTACGTAATCTGTGTACATGCTCAAAATGGTTTTTCTATTTTTCTGGAGTAAAAATTATCCTAGATGTTGACCCAGGTAATAAGTTATCATCGCACCAAATTTCATTAAAATGTGTCTAGTAGTTTTTGCGTGAGGCGTGAATAGACAGACAGACAGATAGACAGATAGAGAGAAACTTTAAAAATCGCTGTTTTGATATTTATATCGAGGGTTTTTGGTGATGTGTTATTAGGTAATGAATTTTTGGAAAGAAAATCACCAGTTTTATGAAAATTTATTTTTTTTTTTAAATATATTTATTTTTTTGCTACGTACGTTTCGAGACTATATAATCTCTTCGTCAGGCCTTAAACAATAATATAAAAATGTAACACAAATCTTTTAAACTTAAAAATTAATTAAAAATTTACTTACAGTTTTTGGAGAAAAACAACTTTTTAGTAAAATGTCAAATAAAATTAAATAAATTACAAACATTCATTATCACATAAATAAAATGATATAGAAATATTTTGCATCTTTATAAAAGCGTTAACAATTAAAATTTTTTAGAAACAATAAAATATTATAGATTGTGTAATAATAAAAATAAAAATAAAACTGTTGATATAAAAATAAAGAGAAATACTGCCTACAGTATCACAAATAGGGCTGTTAATTTGACTCAGCCAAAACACCACCCAGAATGGCTTAAAATTGCCAAAGACATCCCAAAAAAGAACAACTTTTCTTTGTCAGAAACTAACAGCGTAATAAGAACAGTCGTACACCGAAGCTATAATAATTCCATACCACTCATTGTTAGTAATACTGGCAACACGACCAAATATAATTGGGTAAAATTACCGTACTTAGGACAACATACTGCCCCCGTATCCTCTCTTCTGCGATCCAATGGCTTGCAACCGGTATTTAGTTATCGTTTTACACCTAAAAATTCCCTTTACACCCACCAAAAACCTGCTATACCACCGGAGAAGAAAGATAACCTAATTTATGCCGTTCCTTGTTCTGAATGCAAAGGACTATTTTATATTGGACAAACCTCTAAACAGTTATAACAACGTTTCAAACAGCATCAGTGGGATCTGGATAGGGGAGATGTTCGTACAGGACTGGCCCAGCACTCCAACGAAAAAGACCATCGCTTTGATTTTCATAAAACGAGTGCTACAATATGAAAAAAATCTTAAAAAAAGACTAAATTTAAAAAGTCTTTGGATAAATACATACAATAATTACAATAACCAAACTGACACCACAAATTTGACAGCTTATCAAAATTTGTGTGTAACTGCAGAGAAGGCACTTAGTTGTCAAAATAACCGATAATGCAGCAACTATTTTTATCGAATAATACAATAGTCCACATAGATATGACAGCAGGATACAGTAACAATCGATGAAAATGTTTCCAACAGTTTTATTTTTATTTTTATTTTTATTATTACACAATCTATAATCATTTATTGTTTCTAAAAAATTTTAATTGTTAATCGTTTTATAAAGATGAAAAAAATTTCTATATCATTTTATTTATGTGATAATGAATGTTTGTAATTTATTTTATTTTATTTGACATTTTACTAAAAAGTTGTTTTTCTCCAAAAACTGTAAGTAATTATAATTTTTAATTAATTTTTAAGTTTAAAAGATTTGTATTACATTTTTATATTATTTTTTAAGGCCTGATGAAGAGATTATATGGTCTCGAAACTTACGTAGCAAAAAAATAAATATATTTTTAAAAAATATAACCTTTCATAAAACTGGTGATTTTTTTCCAAAAATTCATTACCTGATATTTATGTGCCAGTACAATTTTCGAAAAATATTCCATGTACAGAAATGGTCTTATTACAGTTTTATTATATGTATAGATTAAAAAGACCAGATTTTGTTCTTTTTTAAAGTTTTTGTACATAATCATTGATTCTAATTGAAAATATAAATTACTTCTAATTATGTAAATTTCAACATCGACCATTTATCTTTTTTGTTTAATAGAAAAAAACAAAAAGGTTATCATGTTTTTATCACCACTGACGTCCTGAGACGTTGAATGAAGTGTTACCAACTACCACAAAACCACTGTGTTACCACATAATATGTATTAGCTGTCAAAATAGTGTACTAGTTGGGCTTCTTGTTGGGATAAGTTATGATCGTCATGGTGTTAATAAGCAAAGCAGACAAATTTCCAAAATTAGAGGTTAAAATTGTAAAAAGCAACAAAACCTGATTTTTCTTGTAATTCGATATAAATCCATATTAGAGTGTAGTTTTAAATTCAGATCAACTTTGTTTATAACAATTTTTGATATTACTAAAGATAAAAGTACTTTACTTTTGAGAAAAGTTCATAATTTTTGGTAAATCGCGTAAACGAACGAAAAAATTTGATAACTGATAATGTAAGTAAGATAATTAATGTAATTAATTCAATACTAGCAAATTTTAATAAAAAGTAGTTCTTAGTTAAAAGATAGGTATGGCTTGTTTTCAAATCGACACTTGGTTTCATTTACATATGGAATTGTTTGTTCAAAGAAATATAATATAAAAAACGACAGCTAGATTGCAGAACACTATCAATTTATATCGAACGCCTATGTATACTAAAATATAGTCGGGACATGTCAACCATTTTTCATCAAAGAATGTCAAAAATAATTATCACATGTTTGAGTAAATATGTCGTGACAAGTTAAAAAATTTTTAATTTAAGTATTCTTAAATTAATTAAGTATTTAAGTTGAATTAAATAATTTTTTTTAAAAATTTAATTTATTTCCAGTTTATTTTAAACAAATTGTTGATAGAAAATTGCGGACTATCAAAAGTCATGTCCTAACTGGCATACATAACAGAATTAAGTCGGTAAATTGATACATAATACATACACTAGAACATGACAGATTTTAAAGGCAATATTATGGTTTAAATAACTTAAAAAAACTTAAGAAATTTATGTCAATGAAATTTAAATGTTTAGAATATCATGATAATTGACAATAACATGGTAAGTAGATAAACAATTAGAGTATACATATTTAATTTAACAATTGTTGATTTTATTGTTATTGTTTCGGTGAATTTGCACTCGAAGTTACCAAACATCGTTATGTTATTTTTATATTCGTTGTAAATTATTAATATTAAAAAAACGTAAACCAATTCGTGATTTTATAAGGAAGAGCGTTTCACAGTTTGACGCAACAAATGAAGATATCTGACGAAGAAACTTTTTTTAATTTTTATCGGATGCCACCGGAAAATTTGGATGAGTTGGTGGCTCCATATAAAAAGTGATTTTCGAGGGAAAGTTATATCTCCATCGGAAAAATTTGCTTTAACCATAAAGGGATAGTAATATATTTAAATTTTTTTCTCTTTTTTTTTTATTGTTTTTTCATATGATTGTACAACATGTTAAGATTGTAAGACTAACTAAGATATAGAACTCTGAGTGTTTGTTGCGCCGTTTTTTTATCACTGCCCAGCAGGTACGTGGCTTTGTGCTCTCGGAATCCCTGAATTCTTTTATTCATCGATAGGTCTTTGGAAGTATACTAATGTATACTATAACCAATGACGTAGGTATGAAAAAATTTTTCATATTTAATATTGCATTTTCAGGTATACGAAACTTTAAAACAATTTTCTGACACTTGTCATTTTTGAAACCGGTGAACAGTTTAAATTAAAATCTACTCGACCGATTGTTTTGAAATTTTATATACAGCTTCCTTACGTAAATGACCAGTTATCCCTGGGAGCTTTTTTTATTTTTCATAATTATTAATTTTACAATAACAAATTGGTAAATTTTTTAGACGAAAATCGGTATTTTTACTTCAAATTGTCACCAAAAATTAAAAAATCGAAAAAAAATTTCCTCCCAATTGGACCGCACGCATAAAATTACAGTAATAAAACACACAACGAACGTGTTAAAATTTTGGAAAAACACTCCACTGGAAAATTTAAGAAGGCGAGGACGGCTAGAAAACAAATGATTGTTGAGCAGGAAGAATTGCATGAGGAAACCTTCGGGCTTCTATATGGTCCTAGGATAGCGGACTAGATAAACGTAAGCAATTTCTTTGGATTTAATCGATTTTAATACAAAAAAAAATTAGAATAATATTTAAATACCTGTTACACAAAACTACATTTTCAAATCGGCTGCCACGCTGCAGCCTGTAGCTCTCTATGGATTATAACGTTTATGGGCGGGTTGGAAGCGTAATATTTTTTTTTAGTCTCTGAACCTAAAAAATTCACTCCATTTAAATTTCAGTCTTTTTTTAAAGACAAAAATAACCAAAAAGGCGTTTTAGATTTTTTTTCAAAAGCTTACAGTTTCTTATTTTCTTTCTGAATCGATGTAATTTTAGGTTCAGGGGAAAAAAGAGAAATTAAATTTTTTTCTGTGAAAAATTCGCCTAAACGACTGAGCATCTCTGTACTGACCCTCTTATGGTAACATACCATTAAATTATGACCTAATTTGAAATTTGGAGATAGTAGGTTTTGTTATTGTTAAATAACTTTCATTCTGATAAATAAAATGAAATTCTTATTAGCCTATCCTCAGTATAAGATGATTTTGAACATTTATATCTAATTACCTCAAAACAGTGAAAAATCGACATACATGGTTCTAGCAGTAAGCCGTCGATTCGTAGTATTAAATTTCCTACATTTGACCCTAAATATTGTGAAAAATTAGCTATTGACCAGAGTTGTGCCATGTGATGTAAAAAACCAGTTTTTTATATTTTTAGGTAAAAAATTGTAAAATACGTAAAAAACTGTAAAAAGCCATAAAAAATGGTAGAAAATTGTACAAAATGTAAAATACTTAAATCATTTGTCATTTCACTGACAAACAATTTATTTTAACGGTTATTATTAGGTACTTGTTTATAAGTTCACATAAAAAACGTGTAAACAAAATGTCGACACAAAAATGATTTTCTGCTGGTGGAAGGCCATCCACAACTGACTACAAAGCTTCAAATTTCCAAATTAAAAAAAAATGAGTTTTGACTGATCAAAAAAACTACTACTTATTTATCTCTCTTGAAATTATAATAACAATAAAATCACTGATGATAATGACGATTAAGATGATTAAGACCTTTAATAAAATTTAACTGAATAAATAAAAATCTTTTTAATATTGAATTCTTAAATAAACTGTTGTATCAAAACTAACCTTTCTTTTTCCTGTTTGTCCCCAATTACATTTTTAATTTACAAATTACTTAATTATTAAGTTTTACTTTACAAATATAGCAAATATTTCAATAGGAAATATGGAATACCATCAGTAACGCCTACATATCTATTAAATTTAAAAAATTTAGTTTTTTACATTTTTTACATTTTTTAGAGTTTTTTTATCAAAACAAGTATGTGTAAATTACCAAGTTTTTTACATATAAAAAACTGTGTAATTTACCCGAAGTAAATTACACGCACAACCCTGCTATTGACCACGTAACTTTGATAATGCGTGCCTGGCACGCACTTGGCGAATTTTATTACTTTTTGTTTCAAATTCAAAATGGAACAATTTTTTTTTTTATCTAGCAAGAAGTTTTTTTATGAAAATTGTAGTTAATTAAAACTCGTAATTAAACAGCAAATTTATGGTGCTTTTTATTTATGATGCTTTAAAGTTTGTTAATGTATAACTTGGAAATAACAAATGTAGGGTAGTGTCATGTAAGACGGCGCACTTATAATTTAGGTGGCTATAAAAAAATAACGGAAAATGTTATAGAAGTAAATTGTATTTATTCTAGTACCTTAATGATTAGTTAATGCTGTGATAGAGGATTTTTATTATAGACTCCTTTATATTATATATAAATACCGACCGAGTTATTAAAAAGAAATTCTCAAAATGGGAAATCCGCACTCTTACACGACCGGTCGTGTAAGAATGCGCATTGAGGTCGGTAAGATGGCGCACTTATTAAAAAGCTTGGAACTTAGCACAAATCACATTTAAACAATCCCGCACCTACGTAATAGGCACTGCTCCATATTTTTCGTTATTCTAAACTTTGATCGTAAATAACGGCGGATCGTAGTAAAAAAATAACGAAATTTGTGAAGGTTTAAGTGGAACAAGTTATGGGTATCCCAAACGAGTAGAAGAGCTATGACAGTACACTGGCACACTACGTTGTCAAAAGTATGGGAAAAGTGTGGGCACACCTGACCCAAGGTGTGCCCACACTTTTGACGCCGTGTTATACTTAATGCTATAGTATACTACGATGTCAAAAATGTGGATACACCTTGGGCCAGCGTGTCCCCATACTTTTGACAACGTAGTGTGCCGCCTTACTGTCATAGCTTTTCTACTCAAACGTATTGCGATTGTTAAAACCTACTTTTCGTTCTCGAAACTTATCGATACCGAATTACTTATATAGATTGATTATAACTGTGTAATTTAGGCTCCATTAATCGAATTGATTGGGTCAGCAATAACACATTTTAAAAAAAAATTAATTTTCGTAACTTTTCGTAACAGAAAACTTTTGATCGTAAATATCTCGTGAACGATGCGTCGTAGCCAAAAAATAACGAAATTTTTGAAGTCTTAAGCGAAGCAAGTTGTGGGTATTACAAATATTTTACCACTATTAAAATATAGTTTTCGTTATTGAAAATTATCGATACCGAATTACTTTTTATAAATTGGTTATAGTTGGTTAATTTTAGGCTCCACTAGTCCCACTGACTTTATTAGCAATAGAATATTAAAAACAAAATACTTTTCGTTATCGTTAGTTTTCGTAATCGTAAACTTTTGATGTAGAAACTTGGGTTACACGAATTTACATTGTACGAAAGTTTGCTGTGTGTGCGCCGTCTTACATGCCTTTGTATTGCGCCATCTTACACGCCTGCCTATTGTCAACAAAATCATCCTGTGGGAACCATCCACGCGTTCTGACACAAATTAAAGTGATCGGCGCTAGTTCGTGACTAACTTTACTAGCCACAGGAACATTCATAACTTTTAACTTGTTTCGACATAAACCGTAGTAACGTATTCAAGTTTGAGGAAAATAATATCAAATCGTACTAAAAATTTTAAACTTATCTAGAATATTGGGATTATGTCGTAAACCAATATTTTTGGGTGAACAATTACGGATTCCCGAACACTTCAAAACACGATTCAAGTTTGTTATAAATTTCGTTCCTATTTCGAGAAAACAGGAGTGCGCACTCTTACCAACCGGGCCATCTTACACGACCCTACCCTAGATATCGCGAGAAACCAGAAACGCCAGAAATAAACAATCCAACTAGTTTTGGCATTTTTTCAGTGTTATAGAGCTAAACAATTTTAAATTGATACTGGACAATTCCATGAAAACATGGAATTTTAATAAAAATTAGAAAATGAAAATAAATAATCAATATCATGCCTACTTGATACTCAAAAGACTAAATAACTAATTACAACGTTTTTTTATTTTATTTTTTACCTGTAATTGTCTTTATTCTGTAAATTTAGCTTAAAATTTTTTTACTTAATAAAAAAAATTACCGTAACTTGTGATTTTTTTCAAGTGAATATTAAAATACAGCTAAATTTACATTTTTCTTTCTGCTGAAATAATTATTATACTCGTTTTGATTATTATTTTGATTTTTTGTCAAGCCACGAATTCGAGTAATGGAGGCTATCAAAACCGACAGACGTTTTTTTAATTACTAAAAATAAACTTTTATCTTTGTTATCTATCATATTTTCCAAAAAATCAAACTAATAAACTACTTACTTTTTAATAAAACTTTATCAAAAATATATAATAAGTTATGAAATTTCTTATTAAAATAATTTGTTGAAACATTATTTGTTTAAATTTATTTAAATGAAGCTGTTTGTTATCAAAAAAGAGCAGAAAATTCTCATTGTATAAAAGATGAAAAATTATGTTCCTTTTTGAGTAATGTAAGTGACCACCTACTTTATCTTGTATAAAAAAAATTATATGATTTTTTGTTGTTTGATTTCCTTTGTTTAAAAGTTCAAATCGTATTTGATTTAATTTGACTAAATTTTAGTGGATTTACTTATTAAATACGAAAATTCAAAAGATTTTAACCCCAATTTTAAATCAAATTGTAATGTAAGTGACAGAGTCCTGCGGACCCCATAACGAAAAAAATAAACTTTCAAACCGATTAAAAAAATTGTTTCATCTTAAAAGCTGAACTATTTTAGACGGATACGATGCAGGTTATTCAGTCCGCCAGTATCCTCCGAAAAGTTCCAAGAACGAGCTACAAAACCAATTTTCAAAATATATTCACGATTAGAAAGCTAAAATATTTTAATTGGATATAAGCTATATTATGTACAGCCCGCCTAAAATACATGGCTGAGATGATTTTTACCCAGTGTCACCAAAATGACCATCACGCCAATGGCCCCTATAGTATTTTACCCCTCTTTTAAGTTGGCAGTGTACGCGCTTTCAATACCATAATAAATTGAGGAGCTGGGTGGAAAAACGGCAAAAGTCGCTTTACGCCCTTTTTCCTTAGAATTGATTTTCTAACTCTTTAGAGTGTCTACTTATAGTAAATAAATTTTTACAATGACCAGAAATCAATTAATGCCCCTACGCTACGATAATAATTTGAAGCGTATAAGCCATATTTGCAAAAAATTAAATATATAATTAGTAATTTACAACTAAGAATGAATTTTTACAGTACATGACACATAATAGCCTTTAAAAGACATTTCTGGTCCTATGATGTACAAGTATGATACAGAAAAAAATACCCCTGTCGCAGCATCTGCATAACATAGTGAATTTCGAAATATTGGGCACTGGCGGATCTCATCTAAGACCTGTATCCATTTAAAATAATTCAGCTTTCTAAGAGTGAAAAGATTTTCAAAATCAGTTGAGTAGTTAATTTTTGGCGCTTTTTCGCATAAGGTGCTTGGCGCATATACCCATCTAAACTAGTTTAGCTTTCTAAGAGTAAAAGAATTTTCAAAATCGGCTAGGTAATTTATTTTTGGTGTATTTGGGACTCAAGACCCCGAACGGACTTTGTACAGCATAGTGCTATCCACCTAAAATAAGTTAATTCTCTAGCAATGAGAAAATATTGAGAATCGGTTCGGTAGCTTATTTCTATCCTATATAATATAGGATATTTTATCTTTCTAACAGTAAAACTATTTTTAAAACCCGTTGTGTAGTTTTCTATGCCGCATTTGCATCCGCAGGACAGTTGTGGATCCCAGATAACATACTGTACTTATCTAAAATAGTTTACCTCTGCAATAGTGAAAAAATTTTCAAAATCGGTCAGTTATTTTATTTTTGACACTTCTGGGTCCCATGGACTTTGACGGACCTTACATAACGTAATCTATAACTATCTAAAATAGTTTAGCTCTCTAACAGCGAAAAAATTTTCAAAATCGGTCGGTTAGTTTATTCTTGGCGCTTAAAAGATCCCAGGACTCTGACCGACATCATACAACATATAAACTAAATCCATCTAAAATAGTTTACCTCTGTAATAGTGAAAAAATTTTCAAAATCAGTCGGTTATTGTATTTTTGACACTTTTAGATCCAATGGACCCTAGCGGACCCTACATAAGGTAATCTATATTTATCTAAAATAGTTTAGCTCTATAACAGTGAAAAAATTTTCAAAATCGGTCGGTTAGTTTATTGTTGACATTTTTGGGTCCCATGGACCTTGGCGGACCTTACATTACGTGTTCTATATCTATCTAAAATAGCTTAGCTCTTTGTCAGTGAAAAAATTTTCAAAATCGGTCGCTTATTTTATTTTTGACACTTCTAGATTCAATGGACCTTAGCGGACCTTGCATGAGGTAATCTATATCTTTCTAAAATAGTTTAGCTCTCTAACAGTGAAAAAATTTTCAAAATCGGTCGGTTAGTTTATTGTTGACATTTTTGGGTCCCTTGGACCTTGGCGGACCTTACATTACGTGTTCTATATCTATCTAAAATAGCTTAGCTCTTTGACAGTGAAAAAATTTTCAAAATCGGTCGCTTATTTTATTTTTGACACTTCTAGATTCAATGGACCTTAGCGGATCTTGCATGAGGTAGTCTATATCTTTCTAAAATAGTTTAGCTCTCTAACAGTGAAAAAATTTTCAAAATCGGTCAGCAGTTTATTGTTGACATTTTTGGGTCCCATGGACCTTGGCGGACCTTACATTACGTGTTCTATATCTATCTAAAATAGCTTAGCTCTTTGCCAGTGAAAAAATTTTCAAAATCGGTCGCTTATTTTATTTTTGACACTTCTAGATTCAATGGACCTTAGCGGACCTTGCATGAGGTAATCTATATCTTTCTAAAATAGTTTAGCTCTCTAACAGTGAAAAAATTTTCAAAATCGGTCGGTTAGTTTATTGTTGACATTTTTGAGTCCCTTGGACCTTGGCGGACCTTACATTACGTGTTCTATATCTATCTAAAATAGCTTAGCTCTTTGACAGTGAAAAAATTTTCAAAATCGGTCGCTTATTTTATTTTTGACACTTCTAGATCCAATGGACCTTAGCGGACCTTGCATGAGGTAATCTATATATTTCTAAAATAGTTTAGCTCTCTAACAGTGAAAAAATTTTCAAAATCGGTCGGTTAGTTTATTGTTGACATTTTTGGGTCCCATGGACCTTGGCGGACCTTACATTACGTGTTCTATGTCTATCGAAAATGCTTAGCTGTTTGACAGTGAAAAAATTTTCAAAATCGGTTGCTTATTTTATTTTTGACACTTCTAGATCCAACGGACCTTAGCGGACCTTGCATGAGGTAATCTATATCTTTCTAAAATAGTTTAGCTCTCTAACAGTGAAAAAATTTTCAAAATCGGTCGGTAGTTTATTGTTGACATTTTTGGGTCCCATGGACCTTGGCGGACCTTACATTACGTGTTCTATATCTATCTAAAATAGCTTAGCTCTTTGCCAGTGAAAAAATTTTCAAAATCGGTCGCTTATTTTATTTTTGACACTTCTAGATTCAATGGACCTTAGCGTACCTTGCATGAGGTAATCTATATCTTTCTAAAATAGTTTAGCTCTCTAACAGTGAAAAAATTTTCAAAATCGGTCGGTTAGTTTATTGTTGACATTTTTGGGTCCCATGGACCTTGGCGGACCTTACATTACGTAATCTACATCTGTCTAAAATATCTAAAATAGCTTAGATCTTCGACAGTGAAAAAATTTTAAAAAATCGATCTAGTTCTTTAAAATTTTTTTCCTGGCATTTACATAAACATTATTATTATGTTATCTTTCTATAATATTTAATAATATTATATCATGTCATTACCTTCATTATCTTGTTCATTTAGAATTCAATAAAAAAATTAAAAAAATCTTCATTACACATGCTTAAAATATCTGGTTAATTTTAATTTAAAAAAATGAGACAGAGATATGGTATTTATAATACATAGATTTTGAATAACTACCGTTTGTTTTACGTAAAAAAAATGAAATTTTTGTATATGTTATAAGCAACTGAGATAGAAATATAAATTACTTATTACAATGAGAAAGAGAGCAAAATAAGGCAATAGTGAAAATTACGATTTTCTCGAAAACTACTTAACATAGAAAGAAAATTATAAGAACATTTTCTTCATAATTTTTTTTTCGTTTTCAACGATATAAAAATCGAACTGTCTTATGATAGGATCGAATGATAAAAAATGGCCAGAAAACCTACTTCTGGGCATCCGACGTGTCTGGCTAACGAACTTAGCCAAGCCAATTCAGAATCCAGTCCGCACACAAAATTTCATAAGCGTTAGACGTTTCGTTCGAGAGTTATCGTGGGAACACATATATATATATATATATATATATATATATATATATATATATATATATATATATATATATATATATATATATATATATATATATATATATATAAATTTTAGTGAATATCATTTTCGTATTCTAGGGACCTCAAAACAGATTTCTGCCATAGTCCCGGACTCAGATTGCGTCATGAGAACTACTGTAATAGCTGAATTTCGAGTTTTCGAAATTCGCTAAAAAAAAAAAAGTCTAAATTTATTTTTTGGAGCAGTTAGCTGTGATTCTGTATTTTGAATTAACTTTCACTTCTAAACAACTTTTTCAAATTATATTTTCTTATATTTTCATTAATTATAGTACTTTACTCTTAAGCTATATTTACATTTTTAAGCCCACCCTCGACACAACCAGTTATGTCCAAATTTCTGTGGGTGCTTTTTTAGCCTAAGATCAAGTACTAACTTTTATCAAGAATAAAATTTTCTGAAAAATTTGATATAAAATAATTTCCCACATATAACCAACTTTCAGGCGGACACTGTACAAGTATACATATAAATATTCATGAAATTAACATGAATCAAATGTTTTGGTTTAGAATTTAATAAATGTGCTGACAAAGTTTATTTAGAATTTCAGAAAAAGGAAACAGAACTTATGTTTTTGTTCAATCAAAATTTTATCTGCAAAAAGGGCGTAAGTCATACTTCGGAAAAATTCAAAAAATTATGCAATAACAACCGACCTTTTCTGTTTTTTTTAATCTTAATGCATAGTGTATTATTAGTGCTACCAATTGTATAACACGACAATTACCAGTTTTTCAGTTTTCACCTTCATACTAGGTACTCAAACTTTGAAATGATCTTTTCTCAAAACGGTATTTCTGTACTTACGCCCTTTTTCCACCCAGCTCCTCAATTCTAACTAGTATTTTTTCTCTATAACATTGATATACATAAAGCGTACACACATACATAGATATACATACATGGTACCAGTAGTTGAGTAGCTGCATTGAGTGTGACTACAGAGGCACATAAGTTCAGTTGTCTCGTGGATATGGTGTCGTAAACTCACCCAATTTCAGGATGGTTTGAACTGTTTTAACATTAAAAATGGCGTAGGCTTCATTAATATATTTTTTTACATTTATTATCTAATGATTTGGAACCTGAGAATGCAACCAGAGGATATTTGGGTAAATATTTAAACTTGGTAAATTATATATATATATATATATATATATATATATATATATATATATATATATATATATATATTATTGTTAATCTTTAAATACTATTTCATTTAAACACATCGAATTCATGATATCCGTTGTGTGGAACATAATATACCTTTGTGGGATAATATTGTGTCAGTACACTATATCCCGAAAATGAGGTATTTTATTTAAATTTTTTTTATATAAATCATTTCTTTGTAACTATTGAATTTAAATTCTTGCACTTTATGTAGAGATATTAAAAATATATAATTAATATGGTCAGTATTGTAAGTATTATGTAAGCGACGTCATTTTGTTGTTTTCCATTCTCAATTCAATTCATTATTCACTCAAAACAATTATTGCGTCACATTTATTGCACTAAATATTAAAACAACTTTTGGCAATATACATACACATAAAAATAAAAAAATAAAAAATTCTAATGTATATTCATTCCTGACTTACTACTGTAGCCAAAAAGAAAAAAAAAAATTGTTAACGTTTGAATAACTTAAATTTAATAAATGTTATGTTTTATTTCTTAATACTTATTTTTCTATAAAATACCCTTTCATACAGGCATAGCTACATTAAAATCTTATCAGCTTTAAAATTAAAACTAAATAATTTGATAATTGAGATAATATTAATATTCCGCTAGTTATTCCGCATCCTTATGGGCCCGGATGCTATTATTCCCTCGCGATTTCTGGTATCTCGAAATTGTAATTAAAATATATAGTAGATTTGTTTAACTATAACAGGTCATTGACTTTAGTACAAGGACCGAGCGACGTTACAGTCCAAGAGCCCTACCTCAAATTAAACTTTTATAAATTCTTGTAACTTTATTTCCAATGTCACGATCAAATAATTAATTAGTTTATCAATTTGCCACAATGTCATTAAAATATTTTCCTACCATTTAATATATTTTTCTACCATTTAGTATAATTTATTAATTTTTATTTTTTTTTCGTGACACCAGTTTTTAATTAATACAAATGAAATTGCGGCAAAAATGAGAAAAATTAACATACATAAGTTAAAATCGTATCCCAAATTTTTGCAAACTCAAGAAGCATCCAAAAACCTAACGATTCTTGGCCAGATTTTGTGCAAATACTGTTAAAATCGACTGATAATGAGCTTGAGGTTAAAATTATCCCCTTAGAGCAATGGGTCCCCAAAGAAGATATCAAATGAAATACTAGATTAAATAATCAATTACTTTTGGAACCTCGAAAAAATGATTATAATTTAACATTTTCTTACACGTTCCAAAATTATAGTGTTCCTACAACTATCAATATGAGTATCTATGGAAAAAACATATGTCTGAAGGTGTGAGAATTACATAATATGCTATTAAAATATGAATTGACTACTCTTTAGGGTCGTTTACTGAGCGAAGCAAAGCATTATAAAGAACTGATTTCGTACAAAATAGTAGAATATCTAATTTGAATGTAACTGCATTCATTTGTTGACTTTTTACTAATTTATTATTTTTTCATGTCCGCCCGTTTACCAAATCATATTTACACTTAAGAATATGAAATTTTGCATAATATACATACTAAAGATCTCAGTTAACAAGCGGAAAAAAGTTTTCCTTGATTTTTTTAGATACATACTTTTTGGTACAGAAAAATGTTTTACTGTTTTATGCTTGTCATTAATATTTTAATAAAACAGATGTATTACGTGCAATTAACACAGTAATTTTAGAAAAAGAAAGGCCTGCTGTATGGGACAAAACATCAGAATAAAGAGAATATGTGTTACCATAAACAAAGATTTCGAGGAATCGGTGTCTAATAATAATAATCGATAAATATAGCCATTGCTACTATTGCTTTTTTATAAGAGAGACGATAACTACAGCATTATAAACTCAAATTCATAATACTAAGGGCCGTTATACTAAGGCCCATCTTTACTCATAGTTAGTGAATGTACTACATAAGTTAATGGTAACAGGTACTATATGTACATATGTATGTATCAATTCGGTAAAATAACTGATAAAGAGAAAAACCTGCTATGTAAACATTGCATTTAATGATTGGTAATTCGAAAAAATTACCAATCGGAAAAAAGTTGTGTGTAAACTAACACATACTTATAAACGCTTTTAAAAAATCATTATAACTGTCAACTGCAAGAAAAGTCGACCTAGTAAACACTTTGGTACATCTGTATATAATTTTATAAATAATATACTTTTTCATGAATATTCAAATAATTATAAGGGAAAGTCGCCAAATATCGTCCCCTTTTTGAAAAACGATTGTAGGGAAAAGAATATTACAGGTAATTAAATGAATGAACTGTCAAAAATTAGTCAAAATACTCCTTTATTCGTAATCGTAAACAAAAATGCGTTAATTTTGTAACAAACTCTATAAATTTAGCTTTTAAAAAAAAAAAGTGAAAATTTTAAAAATAAATTTTTGGGTTCCTAATTCCGCCCCCGGGACATTTTATCGGAAACTACTTCATGTAAGCTTTCAAAGTAGCTCTTGGAATGATGATTATTACTGCCTTTTTATAACCCATTTTCTTCGGTTATACCGCTTCAACAGTATTTTTCATTGCTTCAGGATAGCACAGCTTTCTCTTCTCGCTTCTCAAAAAAACAAAAAAAAAAATATTAAACAAAAATAGAAAATAATCCTTTTGCAATTCTGAATTAAAAAGTTAACTTTATAGTTGCCTGTGATAGTGCCAAAATGGCTTACTTTTTTCACGCGTAATAAGAAGTATCTACTTTTTATTACGCGTGAAAAAAAGTAAATAAACAATTTAGTTTCTTTAGTAACGATACAATACAATCCATAGTCATCTATGCGAATAATTAATTCAAAACAAATATGTTAAAATATTTTTTTTAATATATGTAGCTGTCAAACTTTTAAAAATTTTAGGTCATTTTTCCATTTTTCTTTAATTTTTAAATTTTATTTCGTAATTGCAAAAAACCTTGTATGCAACACGTGCAAAATGAGTGCAAAAAACATCTTCATTTTGCAACTTATACCATAAATAACTATTGAAAAGATCGCGACAGTTAAATGAAATTATTTAAATATCGTGCCGGAGACGGTATATGGTCTACGTAGGGGTACGATATTAGGAATTATCTGTTTGTTAAATTAAATAACCGTTCCACAGAAGCACATGACATAACCCAAAATTTTTCGTATCGTTTTTTATCACACGCAAATAACGTTCATCTTGACCAAACTTTAGTTTCAATAAGTCAAGCATGTCAATATTTTATCAAATTCGAGAATATTTCAATAAAAACTCACTTTGAGCAATTATTTTCTATCATCAAAACCTTGTTGTAGGAGTAACGTTTCACCCACACTTTTTTATAGTGATCAACTGAGGCAACTAACATTTGATTTGAAATGTAAAAACGAGATGGCATTATTTTATATGGGAAAAATGGAAGGGGACGATATTTAGCGACTGTACCTTACTATCCACATTTTGAAAAAATTACGTTATGTTACACATTAGGTATTTTGAGATACAGACCAACTTTACGGAGGAAACACAATTGGTATATGAATATAATGAATGAAGAAAAAGAACAGATAAAATATTTTGCAAAGCAGGCGAACAAATAATGTGGAACGTTTATTTAATTCAATGTTTTGACCGCCTGCCAACCTTTTAATATTATCACATATGTATCCTATGGAGATATAGAAAATATACCTATTTCATAGAATACGAATTTTCCGATTACATGGACCAGATTGGCGACAAATACTATTCTTTAAATTTCTCTATACCTAGGTCCGGTACTACAAACCTTAATCAAAAAACTTCGTGACTGCTGTATTCGTTAACCCAAGTGCAGTAGTAGACACAATAAACCATAAAATTCTAATTCAGAATGACTGTTCAAGGGAACTGTTCAAAATTAATAGCCGATTATTTATCTAATCGAAAATTTATTGTAGGCACAATTTGAAAATTACGTGATGTGTCCGAATAACACCTCACATGATTTAACATGTTAAGAACTAGCTGCACCAATGCCCTTCGTCGATATCGTATTTATGGACGTTATGTTATGTGTTTCTTGCCGGGCTGAGGAAAATAAAGTTTAAATTTGAAGCGCTGGTGGTTAATGTATTTATATTGAATATATTGCAATTCCACAATTACAATTAGACTGGTAATAATAAAGTCCTCTACTCAGTCGGTTCAAGATTTTAATTTTTCTATCTACTAAACGTTTTACTCTGTGCTCTATTTTTATTCTCTAGTACGTTCAAAAATAACGGTACCTTTTCATCTACACTTTTTTCCAAAACTCAATAATCAGAGAGATAAAGTACGAGGGTGAAATGTAGAGGGGTGAAACGAAACTGACTTCTTTTTTTTTAAATTTTTTAGGCGCTTTTGTTTACTGGATTCATATTCTAGGGGCGCGTATGAACATTAAGATAATTACGTTTACGGTATTAATTATTCGATCACTTACGGTTAGGGGATAATTTGGAAATAGATACTTCTACTTTAAATTACTCGAGAACGGTATTATTTATGAAAATATAACAAGTATACCTTTTTTGCGTGGAATTACTTGAGGAATCATATTGTTTAGAAATTTATTTAAATAACTGCAAATTAAAAAAGAAAAGACGTAATAACTCACACCTACCACCCAAAACCATCACTTGATCATAAGTGGTTGAATAAGTGTTAACATAAATTTAATCCTCCTAACGCAAAATGTCTTACCCTAAAATATCAACCCGTTATTCAGAAGCGTTTGGAAAATATTTATGAAAAGGTGGTTTTCGTTTCACCCCTTTCTAGGGATGTGTCTCCCTTATTGTTGAGTTTTGGAAAAAAGTGTAGATGAGAAGATACCATTATTTTTGAAAGTACTATCAGCTCTAGCAATTACGGTCCATAATTCTGGACCACTTGTATATATATATATATACATATATATATATATATATATATATATATATATATATATATATATATATATATATATATATATATATATATATATACATTATATATATATATATATATATATATATATATATATATATATATATATATATATATATATATATATACATTATATATATATATATATATATATATATATATATATATATATATATATATATGTATATATATATTTCTACAAAGATATGAATGTATGGTGAGGGCATATTATAATCATGGGCCCTCCTACTACGAATTTATTGCTCATAAATTAAATATACGTTTATTATTAAAATTATATTAAATTTGACGTTTCTATTTTATTATTACATTCGTATATAATAAAATATTTTCACAGTTCCAAGGTAATATAATTTTTCAGAAACTTTTCATTATACCTATATTTTCATTATACTTTTTCTGTGAATTTGTAAATGGAAACGTACTGAAGTAGGGAAGGTAAAAAGGGTTTTAGGACGTTAAAGTGGCATTAATTGAGTATCAACTGGTACAGTCAATAAAAACAAAAACGTCGAGGAAATCTTACAAAAGATTAAGGGTTGCAGGATAAAAATATTTTTATAATAAATATTTTTAAAGAGAATGAAAAGTTTTTTTGGAAATAAGTTACAAGTATTTTTTAATTTTCCTTTAAAAAGAACAAAACAATATCGAATATCAAATATTACAGCAGCTCTTATGGTAAAACTTAAGCCCGGGACTATGATAGAAATTTGTTTTGCAGGCTCTGAAACCCGAAAATGACTATATATATATATATATATATATATATATATATATATATATATAAGTGGTCCAGAATTATGTACCGTAATTGCTAGAGCTGGTAGTACGTTTAAAAATAATGGTACCTGTTCATGTACACTTTTTTTCAAAACTCAATAATAAGGGAGATACAACTCTGTAAAGGGGTGAAACGAAAACCATTATTTCTTAAATATTTTCCAAGCGCTTTTGACTAACGGATTTATATTTCAGGAGTACTTATTTTGCGTTAGAAGGATTAAATTTATGTCAACACTTATTCCATCACTCATGACTAAGGGGTAGTTTTGGGTAGTGGGTGTGAGTTATCACGACTTTTCTTTTTTAACTTGCAATTATTTAAACAAAATCCTTGGTAATATGATTCCTCAGACAATTTCACGCAAAAAAGGTATACCTGTTATATTTCGATAAATATTACCGTTTTCGAGTAATTTAAAGTAGAAGTATATATTTCCAAATTATCCCCTAATCATAAGTGATGGAATAATTGATATCATAAATTTAATTGTCTTAATGTTCATACGCACTCCTAGATTATGAATCGAGTAATCAAAAGCGCCCAAAATTGTTTTTAAAAGAAGAAGTTAGTTTCGTTCCACCCCTCTACATTTTACCCCTCTGCTTTATCACCCTTATTATTGAGTTTTGGAAAAAAGTGTAGATGAAAAGGTACCATTATTTTTGAACATACTATCAGCTCCAGCAATTACGGTACATAATTCTGGACCACCCTGTATATATATATATATATATATGTGTGTGTGTGTGTGTGTGTGTGTACGCGATAGCTGTTGAAGCATCTAATTGTTACGAAATTTGGTAAAATCATTGAATGTCCAAAGCGTTTGGTTGGGTTCGTTAGCCAGAGACATCCGATGTCACAGACCGGATATTTTGGGCTTTAAAGTCTTTTTGTGCTTTTTGATCAGAATTTATAACGTTTTCAAAAATTTTGTTATACTATCAAAAAAATTGTAAGAAGTTATAACAGCGAGCTTTTTAAACTTTTCCTCTATATAAACTGGTTCTTAAGAAAAATTAAAAATAATTTGTAGAATAGAATCTCTTATTATCGTGTTGTCTCCTTCTATTGTATTGGAATAATCCTATTTTCATTTATTTTTATTATACAGGAATTTTTAAGGGTATTACTACACCTGGTACTTCTACTACCTATCATATTTCAAATTTCTTTGGTTAAATATTCAGAATAATGTCTTAATAAATTTCTACGGTTATATAAATGTAATATTAGTAAAGTTAATTAACTAAATTGTATTATTCCTTTGATCAAATGAACTTTTAAAACTATTTTTTTTTTTTTTTGGGTAGTGTACAAATAGCTTTATGCATTTGTAAACATAATATTTCCAGTATAGATTTGTTATTTCGTTTCCAAAAATTTATATTTGTTTTCAAATTGAAATTGTAGTAGAATTTATTTTTTTTCTAAATAGGGCACATTATTTTAATCTTTTTAGTTAACACATTGCGTTAAAAAGTTATAATAATATTTTCAAAATTATTAATATTTTTAATAATTTCATTATTTAAAAAAATTCTTTTAATATATATATACTTAATGTCCAGCTTTGGCTGATACTTGAACACTCGATGTACCTTGACAAATGGCCAATTCATTATGTTACTTAAAATTCACATAGTGTTTGAAAAATTATCAAAACTGGATCGGCTGGGACTCTTGGCTACTAACCAAGCGCCTTACCAATTGGGCCACCGACCATTCGTTCGAGTGCCACTCCAATTTTTACAATCAATCAAACACATTCTCTCTTTAATCCGATCCAGTTTTGATAATTTTTCAAACACTATGTGAATTTTAATTAACATAATGAATTGGCCATTTGTCAAGGTACATCGAGTGTTCAAGTATCAGCCAAAGCTGGACATTAAGTGAACATATGAATATTGGTGTATGTTTAAAAATACGGACAAAAGTCCGCCATACATTAATAATGTTTCACAGGCACTCGATAACATTTGAAATTAAAAAGTGTAACTGCGTCTCGCATTAAAGAGAGAATGTGTTTGATTGATTGTCAAAATTGGAGTGGCACTCGAACGAACGGTCGGTGGCCTAATTGGTAAGGCGCTTGGCTAGTAACCAAGAGATCCGGGGTCGAGTCCCAGCCGATCCAGTTATGATAATTTTTCAAACACTATGTGAATTTTAATTACCTTAAGACTGTTATTATAACACTCAGTTAGGCTACCGTTATTACGGGAGGGGACAAACTTTGCTGTTGGCGCCTTCCCCGAGAAAAATACCAAATTAAATATTTTAGTGCACCGATATATTTTTTAATTTTTAAATTTTTCCCTACAAAAAGTAAGTGACGAGCAAAAAAATTGTTTACCGTTTTGGCGCCTCTAGAAACCTGTAGGGGGGCACGTGCTCCGCTGCCCCCCTAGGTCCGGCCCTGCACTCAGTGGCGTGAAAATTGTCTATTATATGTTAGTCCCGCGACTCATCCCTAAGGAATTTTGTCATTGCCAAGAGACGTTATTAATTTGATGTTTCGAACTATCAAATAATTGCCAAAAATTAAAATTAACAGTATTTTTTTATTCTTATAGCTAAATAAAACATTTTACTTTAACAAATTTTGCTTTTATTTATTGTTGAAACTCTTATATTTTGATCAATATGATCATTATCTCAGTTAAGAAGCAATTCAATCTATCTTTTCTTTGTCTTAAAGTTATTCTATGATTTTTCTTGTATCAAATATGACGTTAGTATAATATTATAGGACAAGAACTTTAAGATAAGATGCAATTTAAGCACAAAATCACTTGATAGATTGTATAAAAGTATATGATAAGTACGAAGAAGCTGTTTGCCACTCCCCACTTGTAGTGTATTTTTGAACTGACGTAGGTCGTTCTTAGGAAATTCGCTATGTTATGCAGAATGTTGCGACAGGGCTATTTATTAGTCATATTACAAATATTTATTAGTAATATTTTCGATTCAAAATAACTTACTCTCTATACAATTTATTATTAAATAACTCCAATATGTTTCATGTTTCGTTTCATGTATATGGGTGAATATATGCTATTTAAATTCTAATGGCCCATTGATAAATTTTATAAAAAACTAATTTTATTATTATTATTTTACACTTAAGTAATAAAGGATATCGTCTTTTATTTGGCCCACTTGGTCAATTCATGACAACTGTTTCATTTAAGGCACTAATAAATTAAAATAGTGCTAAATGTATACTCCTCTGGCTTTCCCATTACCATTTTGTGCTACAATTTTCAACACACATTTTTTTATTTAACTGGTATAATATTTTTTCAAATGTAATCATGTAACTAAATAAGCATTAAAACATATTTTATCAAAATACAAGTTGTGTTGCAGCATCTACTTTTGGACAAGTACAAAAGAAGTTACGAATTTGTTTGTAACCATGCTAAAATACAAACAAGTAACGAACTTGTTTGTAATGTACAGGATGGACAGTGTGCTGGAACGGTTTAAATTCGTTTCTGACATTCTATAGGCTTTCACTTCAGTGCCTTGCTAAAACTAATTACAATTCATTAAATAAACAATTGGACAATTTGTCCATTCAAAAGTCCGCTGACAATTCTAACAGTTAGGAACAAGTTGAAAACATGTCAAAAATGATGCTGGAACGTTGTACATTTTGTACAAAATGTACAAAATGTACATTTTGTTTTGCTGGAACGGTTTCGCATATGCAAACAGTTTGCGGACTGTCAAACATGCGATGCTGGAACACAACTACATTGTAAAAATATTTATTAACGTAAAAAAATTACTCATTTTCATACCATCCAACAAAAGTGTCACTTTTAACCTGACAAAAATAAAATAATAAAATTTGACTTAGAAATTGGAAACCTGTGTCTTTGAACTTGAGCAACACGCGTTGAATATATTGCACTTAGCAACAACCTAACTGCATTGAACATAATTTAAATAATATCGCGTCAGTGGTCGGGGCGCTCTCGGAAAATGTGTCTGTGCCAGTAGTTGCAGTATTTCCACTGGTAAGTATATATTTTTATATTTTATCGTTATGAAATTGTAAATTTGTACAATGCAATGTTCATTGTGTGTAGACTTCGTGTATTCCGTTTATTTTTGGTATGAAGAACGCGTGATGTTGTTTTTACAGGTTATTTATGATTTTGTCACTTCTATGGCGTCACTCCTCTGGCAGTTTTCATGTCTCCGCAGACAAAATCGTCGCATGAGAAACCGATATTGCTACTATCGATGATTTTGCTATGGAATTAGAAAAGCACTGCCCAGTATGGCTTCAAATTTTTGTGATACTCGAAGAGGAAATTGATTTACAAAAAAAGATAATTGAAGATAATAGATCCGACATCAAACCTTTTGTTGGTACACTGAAAGTACACCAAGTACGGGGAAACATTTCTATGTGTGATAAGTTGTACATTAAGAGCCTTAGCTGCTTTTGTAGCAATTTCTGTGGTCACTTCAACTTAAGCGACATCACATACGTGCAAATTCATGTAAAGAAGTCTTAAACGTTCACTATTAGAGCCTATAAAATCTAAAAAAATCAAAATATCTTCTGGCCCTTATCATTACAAATACAAAAATAGTGCAAATTAGTAAAATAATGAATACTAAATTAAAAAGATTACTTTTTCTTTAATCACTTCAAAATTTCGAATAATTTAAATATTTTTTTATTAAATATTCTTTTAAAGATATTTTTATCTTAATATTGAAAATTTTATTGAAACAAAATAATTTTTGTACTCACAAAATTTTAAATAATATTAAGACACATGCTTTTGTAGGTAAATAAATTTTTATATTAAATTTTTATTTACGTTTGTAGCTTTCATGTTTTATTATTCATTTGGCTATATCCTCACTTATAAATATTAATAATATTAAATTATTGCAAAATAAAGTTACAAATACTAATAAAAATTATTTTTCCTTTGAAAAATTGTATACACAAAAACTAATTGCGTGTCGGACAAACATTACATCAGGGTTCAGCTCTCGGCGTCACATATAGAACATTTAAATACGTATAATTTTTGAAATTTAACCAATATATATATATATATATATATATATATATATATATATATATATATATATATATACATATATATATATATATATATATATATATATATATATATATATATATATATTCATATATATATATGAATATATATATATATATATATTCTATATATATATATATATATATATATATATATATATATATATATATATATATATATATATTCATATATATATATGAATATATATATATATTCATATATATATATATATATATATATATATATATATATATATATATATATATATATATATATATATATATATATATATATATATATATTCGATAATGTTACTTGAAATATTACGATGATGCTAGTAACTACAGTGATAATTTAGATGGCAATTATCTATTAATTAGTAATTTTTTTTTTAAAATTAAAATTGGGACACTGCTGCCGGTGGATGGCGCGGACAGCAGTGCTCGGCGGAATCGCCTACTAAGGGTATGCGTCGCCAAAGACGATGGAAATAAAAACATACACAAAACAGACAGGAACACATAAATGCACTAGACAAAGGACAAACATACACAAATAAAAATCCAGCGATGAGCCCTGCCATCCCAGGGTTTAAAAGGAGCGGACAATCCTTGGTGACAGTACGATAAGTACTAGACCGAGCGTCCAGTCACCAAAGCCTGAAAACCAACGCTGAAATTTCCCCCGAGGTGTAAAGGGCCTCGGGGTGGAAGAACCTGATTAGAAAAACAAATATATCACAAAGTTATCACAGTGTCACGTGAAAACACGCCACAATGGCCTGACGCGACCATCTTGTCATTATTGTAGCGACAGTACCTTCTATGTACAACTAAATTGTCGCTACATTCAGTTATTTATAATAATATTAGTATTTGCATTTTCAAAATTCAATTGTTGCCATCTATTGGCACAACGAGTAAATTCACATTTTCATTACACCAATTTATTTAAAAATTTAAATCGCTGCCATCTATTGTAGGACACGTAAATTTGTAATCGATTTAGATCATTTGTCGAAATAAAAGTAGTGCATCGCCTAGTGGAATTGTATTGCATTAATGTAAATTTTGTTATTTCAAATTATGTAATACTTTCTAGAATCATTTGAATGATTAAGAAATATTCTCTGCTTTCTTTATCTTTATCAAAACTTGTAAAAAAATAAGTGGAAGGGGTAAAATCCTTGCTGAGACACAAAAATTTAAAAAAAGTGACTCTCTCTTGATGCCGGGCGGTCGAACCGGAAACATCAAAAGTACATATAAAATGTTTCATCCAACCAAAAATAATATTAAAGAAAAAAATAGGAAAAAAAAATCCTTCAGATGATTCACACAATAAATTCAAAAATTAAATTATGGAAATTTATTTAAAATTGCACATTCATTCATTCATGTAAACATGTTTTAATAATTTTTCTTCCATTGTAAATTTAAACTTTCCACTCTTTCAAAATTTTGGTGATATTTCTGTAATGTTTTAAATGTCTTACAATTTGTCAAAATTTCCAAAATATCAATGTTATTCTTACTAACGGACCTTATTTAAATTTAATCATGTGAAACTTTTCAATAATACATTTTATTTACGCATTATTACTGAAAATGTCCTTGTGACGAATTTTTTAAAAGTGATATTCCGAAATTATGATCATATGAGTGATTTGGTGTTTTCTTCTTTCCAAACCACATATGGTTTGATACGGCTTATTGGGTATTTTCAAAACAAATACTTTCTTAGCTAGTTAAAATTTTTTTAGTTAGTTTAATGTAGGTTATATTTTTGGTTTGTGTCACTATTTTTATACTACGGTATCAAGTCACGTCGTAAATGTTGGAAAACGGCCTTGTTCGGTAAACGAAAAGTTTTGCACCGTCTAGAATCCGTTCAACGCGACAAATATTGAGTAAACCCCTAGTTTAGTGATTAGTACTACGTTTCATTTTAATGTACGATTTTTTTGGGTCCAGTTATTATCTTATACTATGGTGTCAAAAAACGTCCATCGCGACACATTTGAGTAAACCCCTAGTCCAGTAGCTCGTGCCACTTATCAGATTAGTTAATAAGTTTCGTTTACATAATATTTCGTAATTTGCTAATTATAAGATTAATTTAGAGCAGTTAATAAGTTTACGACACACCAAACTTAATCTCGGGATATCACATATTTCAATTAAATTTCTAGATTGATTTTGTCATCACTTCAAAGTATCGAATTAAATTCATTTTCAAAAAGTCTAACAATGTGGTCCAACATGTTTTATTTATTTTATCAAATTAATTTAATGTGTTATTTACATTTTATTATTAAGCATTTTGCCATTAAAACAAAAATAGTTACTTAAAATGTTTTATTACATACAGTACTGAGATGTAACATGGACGAAATTATATGTATTTTCATTAACTAACGAATTTATATAATTTAACTCAAAAGAAAATTTAATTGTTTTTAGATAATATCACTTTAACTTGTAACAGATATTTAATTCAATAATGAACTGTTTATCAATCTATTATATAATTGTTTTATGTTTTCACAAAGGCTTTTAAAATTTGAATTGTCTTCCTAAGTAACATAAATCGTTTTTGGAATTGTATTCGACGCTCATTGAAAATTTTATATATTGTAATAAATTTGTTAATATTTGATCGAAAATTATATTTGTTTTATTTCGATATACACTTTCAGGGGTCCTCTTAATTAAGTCGGGGAAAATCTACGATAAAATCGCTTCCACTTAACTCTTGCTTTCCCACTAACACCTAGGGACTAACCAAGGATATACCTCTGCTTAAATTTAACTTCGTGTTACCAATAATTTGACCCCAAATGTAGCAACCACCCCAATACCCAAAGACATTTACATACAAATATAAATATGTTTACTAAAATTAATTTTTTTATTTTAATTTTTTTGCTACATTATGTAGTTGCTTATATCATGTATATCTATTAAAAAAACCATAGATCGTGCATATTGATATTATATTTATGATTCAGTGTGTACGATGTCTTTTAATCAAACAGGCAACAGTATGCGTGGGCATTCTTTTCTCACCACTCTCGGTAGATAGTTGTCAATACGTACAATCGGTAGCTGTGTGTTATACAAGCATAGTGTGTGTACGAAAATGGCCGTCAGGTATCTATTAATATAGTTTACGTATTCAAAGGGAACCATAATGTTAATTTTAATTTGAGTTTGTTCATTTAATTACTAATTGTTACCAAACTGTATACCAAAAATTTAATACGCATTAGTTTTTTCTTTATAAAGATATTATTTGACCAATATGGCTGACATACGCACATGTATTACGGTTTCAGAAAGTATGAAAAGAAACCATTTGGGCAAACAGGTATAAAAATGTCTTAAATACTTCTTTCTTTTATTTTGAATATTTTAACCATATTTTTTTTTTTTAGTTAAAATTTTTTTTTAATGATCACATCTTTAATATGTGGTCATTAATTATTTAAAGTGAATTTATTTTACAATTCAGTATCCAGTGTCGAGCAAATTATTCTTAAAAAAAATAATAATTTGCAAATTGGTTTTATTGTGCAAATACCACAATTATACAAAAAGGACACGTTATTTTGTTATGTTCCCAAGTAAACCTACTATATCCTCATTCCTAAAAATTACGGAAGTGTCATCGGCAAACAAAAGTGTTACGGAAGTGTCATCGGCAAACAAAACAAATTATATGTTGTGATAAATCATTTATAAAAATAATAAATAATGTTGGGCCCAATATGCTCCCGTGAGGGACGGCCCTACTGGTTAATGCCCATTTAAAATATTTAACTATCTTGTCATTAGGAATTTTAACTCTCTGATATCTACCAAATAGACAAGAGTTAAATAAATCTAAAGGCTTGCCCCTGATACCATATTTCTCTAATTTTTGGAGAAGCAAATAATAGTCAACACTGTTGAATGCTTTTGCTAAATCTAACAGGAGCATAGCAGCTGGTTGTTTGTTTTGCCAAAGATTATGAATATTGCCAATGGCTTTAAATATTGCCATTGTAGTCGAATTTCCTTCCAAGAAACGATGTTGCACATTATTAATAATGCAATTGCCGTCTAAATATGACTTGAGCCTATTATTAATAATGGTCTCAAATATTTTACTGATATTTGACAGTAGACCTATGGGTCTATAATTACTTACGTCTTGCTCATCTCCTTTTTTAAACACAGGTACGATAATAGAATATTTTAACTTAGTAGGATATACACTTTGTTCAAAACAAGTGTATAATTTCAGGTAGAGGTTGGCAGATATAGATAGAACACGATTTTATGACTCTAACTGGAATTTCGTCCCACCCTGTAGAATTTTTATTTTTTAAGAGACATACGTATGTTATACACTTCCCAACAGTCCGTACGATGCAAAAAGAAGCTGTTTATTACTTATTTAAGAAAATTTATAGAAAAATTTTTGCAACTTAAATTCAATGTATTACCCATGTTTACGAACTCATGGTTAAATTCATTAGCTATTTTCACACAGTGTGCCGTGACCGGTATTCAACAACACCCTTTCAGACTCATCTAGGAAACGTTCGATGAGTCTTCCACGAGCGTCTCTTGTGTTACCCCCTACATAGGGCTGTGAGCATTAAAATCTCCTAGTAATATAAATGGACGTAGTAACTGTAAGAGTAAGTAGGCTATGACAGTATCGGGCCACCGTAGAATCCCAATTATCCGGACTATTCGTGAAATCTAATTTGCAACCTAACCTTTAGGAGAATTTAAATTAAATTTTGGTAATATTTTGCTATCCATATTTTCTTTTATTTCAAATGGGCGTCCCAAAAAGGGTTAAACAAAATAAAAAAAATAAATAAATAAAATAAATATAGATATATATATAATTATGTTGCGTGTACTTGACTCCGTATTTATCGATATTTATTAAGAGAAATAATAATTCGATTGTCAGTCCAAAATCATGTATTTTTTCCTCTGTTACCTGTTTCCAAGATTATTCTCCCAGCATACTAATATTTTTAATTTATAATTAATTTTATGCACGGCAAACTATGTAATTATGTGCCGGTACATTACTCCCCCCTGCGGAAAGAAAAAATCCTGGCACTTTTCAAAAAAAAAATTCCTGCTGAAGGGAAAAATTTCCAGGACGCAAATTAAATTGTTCCTTGAAAATGAAAAAACCCTCCAGTATAACAATGCTACATATTTACATGTCATTGTTACACAAATAGTATTAAAAAATTACAATACATAATAATATGTATATTCACTTATGAATAATTTGAATTTTCTGCTTCTCCAATCCGGATGTCTTCTATAATTCAGAATATCCGAATCTAGAACATATAAAAACAGACGGCAGAAAAATATCCAAGTAAAATAATTGATTTTATCTATGAGAATTCATTGAAAAATAGAAAGAAAGTGAATAATTATTATCATTGCTTTATGATAATTATTTTACGCAAGCTACTGTATGCTTTTTATTGGAAACTTTATCCAAATTATTATTTAATTTAATTTAAAAATAATTCTCATCCTGTTCCATTATTTTAAAGGGATATTTGGAGAATAAATGACAATTGACTCTATCATTGCGAATATGCATTATTCTCGGAATCGTTATATTTTCTTTGAAAAAATTTCCATAACTCACAAATGGTTTTGAAAAACATTTATCACTTTTGTGATACATTTTCCGATTATGTAAATTGTTACCAAAAATTGAATTTATTCTGTGATATCGTGATTGGAAATTAAACATTTTATCATCATTATTTAGATGATAATTATCGTATTTTGAAATATTTCTCTTTTTCCAGGAATTATTATAAAAAATCTTCGTTTTTGATTCCGTATGACATTTTGTCATTTTGTAATTATTTCGACTCAATTTATTTCCATTTATTATTTCATTTCTAAATAAAATGTACCAATAACATGGTTTAATGCACTTTCTTGCATTTTCTCCATATTTTATGTGATATTTACATATTTCTGAATGAAATTTAGAATTAAAAATATTTTTAGAACAGTCAAAATTTCCTTTTTTCTTTCTGTTTCTATGGAAATTTTGCCTTTTCTTTAAATTTCTCAATTTATTCTTTATGGCATTTGTTTCATTATATAATTCTTCAAGTTTTTCATCTTTAAATTTAATTTCATTGATTTCAACTTTTCTTGAAGAATCATATATTTTGTCTGCCAGTTTACCTAATTCATGCCATTCCAAATTCTCTTGGACATACAAGAAAGGCAATATGTTTTGTGGCCCGTGTTTAAAAAATATTTGCTTAAGGAATGAATCTTCCAAATTCAAGTCATATGCGAAAAATTGCATTTTATTAATGATTTCTGAAGGTTTCAGATTCTGAAAATTCTCTATTTTAAATAAGGAAGAAAATTTTTCAGTTTTTGACATAACATATTTATTCTGTAATTCATTCCTTATTCTCTCATATTTGTTTTCAATAGCCACGTCAGTAATTATGTGACGTACAACTTGACTAGCATCTGCATCGAGAGCGAGAGTAATTAAGAAATATTTATTGTCTTCGTTGACAATATTCTTCAATTTAAATAAAAGATCACATTTGTGCAACCACAATTCAACGTCACTTCTGTCAAATTCCGATAGTTTTTCGAAAATAAAATTTACTCTACCGTTTTCTGGGGTGACTGGTACATTAGTCATCTTCGTATTATTATTTTTTGGCATAATTATATTTTACTTTTGAAAACAAATATGTATGTCAAAATATAATTATAAATGTTTTATTAATAAATAAATATTTAAACGAATTACCATCACGTCGTTGGTCACCAATTATATAATTATGTTGCGTGTGCTTGACTCCGTATTTATCGATATTTATTAAGAGAAATAATAATTCGATTGTCAGTCCAAAATCATGTATTTTTTCCTCTGTTATCTGTTACCAAGATTATTCTCCCAGCATACTAATATTTTTAATTTATAATTAATTTTATGCACGGCAAACTATGTAATTATGTGCCGGTACAGATAAATAAAATTAAATAAGAGGAAATTAAAAATAAATAAATGTATAGACCAAAATTTATATTTATAAAATTACATAATATATTATTCTAGTCATAATTTTAAAGGGTAAAATTAATTTAATGAAATTTCGAAATATTTATGTTAATTTGAATCTAAAATATGTCATTTCAAGATATACATTTATCACTATATTTGAAAAAAAAAAATATCTTAATTCAAGATTGTATATTTTTACTAATAAGTGTGGTGATATTTTTCATAATTGTATGCTTAATATACCAAAAACTTAGTCCGTTTTTTACTGGAAAAGTATCGCCTCACGAAACAACTGAGATGCAAATTCTATTCTAAAACATTCGTGTAAAATTTCATATATAATTAATTAGCTATTTAAATTGTAAAGGAAAATACTAACTCAACTTCACAAATTTGTAAAAGTTTTATTCTTAAAATTTCAAGGAATTCTCAAATATTGTAACTAAATTTGTCTCAAGTCACCTTTTAAAAATTGTAATAAATTCGTATCTTGGAAATTTCTGTATTTCTGATTTAGTATCCCTCAAATTCTCAAAAGGGTAATTTCAGATTATTTGGGGATCTTTATGGTTTTTGGGAAAACGATCCGTGACCGAAGCGTTCCACTGCCACACACTTTCTAATCTCCCCAACACCAGATACTCTGCTGATCGAATTTTCGGAAACAATACAACCCCAAATACAATCTCAGTAGCGAATCAGTTAAACAAACTCGAACAAAGATTGAATTAAATAAAGATCCAATAAAAATTAAAGTAATCAAATAAAATGTACAGTCACGATCCCTAAACACAATCAATCATCATAGTAATTATAAAGTTTTAAAATTTTTTTAATTTCTAATTTTTTCATTACACTCTAACGAGTGAATTCAGCAAGAGAAAAGAAAAACGTACCTTGTATTACCAACATTGTTGAACAATTCTAACAATTAAAAAAATGAAACAATTAAAATTTTTGCAAATTATGATTCTGAATTCTTGTGATGAAAGTGAAAGTAAAGGTGAAAGTAATTTCTGTTTGAGTTGAAAGTTTTTTTCGTCCTTTTCTAATTTGTTTATTCTCTTTATTTGTTTTTTTCTCTTTTATCTTTATTTTTAGGAATTATGTGACAATATAGGTTAACAACAACAAAAATTTGAAAAATTTTCCAATACCAGTTTGTAAACACCCTTTATACAAAAAAAGTACCAACCCAAACAAAACAATTAATGAATAAAATTTGTCAGAAAGTAGATCCACTAGAAACACCAAAACCCCAATTTAAAATTTTTATCTCATAAATCATATTTTAAATATCTTACTGAAAAAAAGTAATTAATAATTTTTTTTGTAATTAAAAAAATCATAATTTTCATAAACTTTATTTTTTTAATATTATATGAATGGATTTTGTTTTCTGTGCTGTAGATTCATTCCGTCCGTAAAACTAGATGGGTAAAAAATACTTTATGCTATGATGGAGCGAAAAAAACCATTTATATAAAAAATCTCTTTTGTTTAAAAAATACTTTTTTTAAAACAATTTAATTCAAAATTATTGTTAAAAAAACATATACATAAATACTTTTTTGCGTCGGCGGTTGCAAATAAAATTGTTCTTCTGCTTTTTTTTATATATATACCTACATATTATGAAAAAAAATTTACTTAGGTTTTTTATTTAGAGGGATTTTACAAATACTTGTTAATGTAAAACAATTATAAAACCTATTTTTTACAATAAACATTTTCCGTACAAAAATATTTTCCCGGCATTACAGTCACAGTCACATTAGTCACATTTAGGTGTGAACTTCCATTTTGATTGAGACATCTGGTTGCGAAAAAAGAAACTAGTTTTAATGTGCACCAATGCCGCAATGCGCAGTGTGGTTATTGGTAGATCTAATTTTTGGCTGATTAACGCAACTACATAACAACCCATATACAATGAATTTGTATATGTTGTTTATTGCATGGAAAAAATAATAACTAGTGTTATAGAAACCTATCTAAAATAGCGCCAAATTGAACATCATGGTACTTTCTCCTAGACTGCAAGATGGCTCCCAGTGACCGTTTTTTCGCTTATTTTATATATTCGTTTCGTCATGATTCGTCCATTTCCGCCATTTCGATAAACAAATGGTAGACTGTCATTACTGAATTATATATAAGTAGTAGGTTTTGGGGCATTCTAGAGCCTCCTTCCCTCCTCCCGATTTTTTGACTGACCTTGGAAGGAGGTAGTCGATCAGGTCGGTTCTAGAAACCTCCGGCGGTGGGTCGAGGAATATTTTGGTCTCAAACCTACCTGAACCCTGGCGAACTTAGCTTAACCTAAGAACTCAAAATTTCCCCTAATAGATGGCGCAGTCACCTTTAAGCTCTGTAAATTCCAAGTTTTCACTACTAGATGGTGCTCGTAGTCTGGATACTAGCGAACCCTGTGCGTAAATTTGAAAAATTACCAATAGATGACCTAGCACCCTTTGAACTCTGTAAATTCCAAGTTTCACTAATAGATTGCGCTGAACACTAGCGAACCCTATAGTAAATTTGAAAAATTGTCAATGGATAGTGCTTAAAACCTTTGGTAGTTATACTTTTCACTAATAGATGGTGCTGCTAGTCTGAACACTAGCGAACTCTGTGCGTAAATTTGAAAAATTATCAGTAGATGGCGCTGAAAATCCTTTGATAGTTATTCTTTTCACTAATAAATGATGCTGCTAGTCTAAAGACTAGCGAACTCTTCACCTAGATTTAGAATTCCACTTGAAACAGGTTTAAACTTGTCTGTGCTTAATGCTGACGTCATTAGAAGATAATTTGTTAGCGTCTAAAATAATTATATATGCTAGAAAGTTTTGAAATGTGTATGATAAAAATACTATTACACTTTATTAATAAGGACCATCAGAAAATAAAAAAAATAATCTCAGCGTTCGTATATTTATGGACGCAACTGTATAAATGATATTTTTTCTTAATAAGCATACCGTCTCAAAGGTTACTTTGTATACATACATGCTTACAAAGAAATTTTTATTTGAATGTGCGCGGCGCCAGTATGTTGCGACATTGAAATATGATACTTCCGTTACATATACAGTAAAACCTGTTCTGATTTCCCCTTTTTTACATACTACAGTAGAACCTGTCTTAGCGGTAAAATATATCCTAATGTTTAAAACAATTTAAAAAATCTTAGTTAAAAGCAACAGTACAATTTCCAACAATGGGACTGTCAACAACAATGAAAAAATATTGAAAATTCTAAATTTAAAAAAATTTCATTATTTTTGTAAGAAATCTTATTATTGTTTACATGTTAAAAGTAATTATTGTATTCCGTCAATTAATAAATTTTTAATAGTGTACCGATTATTTAAACTATACTTAATAAAAAAAAAATTTTAAAAGAAAAAACCGATCATTTTTATTTACACCCATCCCTAAAAAATAAATCAAACTAATTTTTAATATTATACCTTGATTCGAATATAAAAATTCACATAATTTATGTTGTGTCAATTAATTAACCCTTATGTAATTTATTTGCATATATTCAGGGGCCTGTAGGAACATTACCTATTTTTAATAGCTCAGAAAATACACACTACATAACCTTATATAGTACAACCAGAGCAGAATTGAAGTATAGTAAAGCCAAAACCACAAAGACACCATTTAACACCAAAAACACACCAAATGACACGGAAAAATCCACCAAATTACACCAAATAACAACAAAAATACATCAAATTATACCAAATGACGCCAAAAATACACCAAATTACACCAAATAACACCAAAAATACACGAAGTTACACCAAAATACACAAAGTCTCACCAAAATACACCAAATAACACCAAAAATACGCCAAATTACAACAAAAAGTCACCAAGTTACACGAAAATACACCAAATAACACCAAAAATACACCAAATTACACCAAAAATACACCAAATTACACCAAAAATACACCAAACTACACCAAAAATACACCAAGTTACACCACAGTACACCAAATAACACCAAAGATCCAACAAATTACACCAAAAAGACACCAAATTACACTAAAAATACACCAAGTTACACCAAAATACACCAAATAGCACCAAAAATACACCAAATTACAACAAAAATACAACAAATGACACCAAATGACACCAAAAATACACCAAATTACACCAAATAGCACCAAAGATACACCAGATTACACCAAAAATACACCAAGTTACACCAAATTACACCAAAAATAAACTAAGTTACACCGAAATACACCAAATAACACCAAAAATACCAACTTACAACAAAATAGACCAAATAATACCAAAAATAGCCCAAATTACACCAAAAAGACACCAAGTAACACCAAAAAACCCAAACGACACCGCCAATACACCAAAAATACATCAAATTACACCAAAAATTCACCAAGTTACAGCAAGTGACACCAAATGACACCAAAAATACACCAAAGTACATCAAATGACACCAAAAGTACTCCAAAAATACACCAAGTGACACCAAAGAGTTACTCCCAAATAGTTACTCCCAAAGAGTAGCTCCCAAAGACTCACTCCCAAAAAGTTACTCCCAAAGTGTCACTCGCTAAGAGTTACTCCCAAAGAATCACTCCCAAAGAGTTACTCCCAAAGAGTCACTCCCAAAGAGTTACTCCCAAAGAGTCACTCCCAAAGAGTTACTCCCAAAGAGTCACTCCCAAGGACCTTGAATTGTGATTTACTTAAAAGCGGTTCATTCTGCTTACAATCATGTTTCTTGAAATTTGTTGAAATTTCGAGTCACACAGCTTTAAACTTGTATAAATTATCAGCTGACGTCATCATAATATTTTTATAGAAAGTCGATGGGACAATGTAATGCAGGGGTTTTATTACATCAGCCAGAATTCAGTTGTGTGATTCCAATCAGTTATAATTGTTGCAGAAAATTTCAATAATTAAATGAAAATTGACTAAAAAACTTAATATACCCCTGTCGCAGCATCTGCATAACATAGCGAATTTCCAAATATTGGGCACTGGCGGATCTCATCTAAGACCTGTATCTATTTAATATAGTTTAGCTTTCTAAGAGTAAAAGAATTTTTAAAATCGGCTGGGTAATTAGTTTTGGTATTTTTGGGGACCCAAGAACCCGAACGGATTTTGTGCAGCATAGTTGTATCCATCTAAAATAATTTAGTTCTCTAGCAGTGAGAAATTTTTTAGAATCGGTTCGGTAGCTTATTACTGGCGTTTTCGGATCTGCAAGATGCCGGTGGACCTCATTAAAAAATTAGCTCGACCGTATATTCTAGGCGGACTTTATGTAATATATATATATATATATATATATATATATATATATATATATATATATGTCGTGACCGAAACTTTAATGAAACTTATTAAACCCGGACGACACCGGAGATCCCGTTTGGAATGTTGAGGATCGTCACTTTGTTTTATCGAAAACGAAAGAAACGGAGCTTTGGCTTGAATTAAAATCCTTATTGATTTACTTGTTCACTTTATTTATTTCTATTAAGTTTTATTTACTTCAAAGATTTTATTTATTTATTTTTCGTTAACTTATAATTGTCTTGTTTGATGTGATTTGGTATTGATTAATAAAACGAAGTTCAAATTAAATTAATTTTATTAAAGTAAAATTATTATTACAACAATTAAAATAATTAAATAAAAAGATCTGAACATAACGACGAAAAGACTATCAAAATTTATTAAAATGGGCAAAACTGAAAATAATGAATTTACATCGAATTTATAATAATTTTTATGTTTAGTTAGCAAAACTTATTTAACAAAGATAGAATTTATTTTTATATTCAAATACATTGTATGAAATAGAAAATATATTTTATTTTAATATGTCTAGGGAACATCCGGCAGTTGGCTCGTGGATTATGCTGTTTTCTGCATTTTCACATCCTGTGTGTAGTTATGTTGCGTTGATCTCACGGTGATAGATTTTGTTGAAATTTGCAAATTTTATGTGTTGTGCATGGCACCATATATATATACAAGGTGGTCCAGAATTATGTACCGTAATTGGTAGAGCTCGTAGTACGTTCGAAAATAATGGTACCTTTTCATGTACACTTTTTTCCAAAACTCAATAATAAGGGAGGTACAACTCTGTAAAGGGGTGAAACGAAAACCATTATGTTTTAAATATTTTCCAAACGCTTTTGAATAACGGATTGATATTTTAGGGGTACTAATTTTGCGTTAGAAGGATTAAATTTATGTCAACACTTATTCCACCACTCATGACTAAGGGGTGGTTTTGGGTGGTACGTGTGAGTTATCACGTCTTTTCTTTTTTAATTTTCAATTATTTAAACAAAATCCCTGATAATGTAATACCTCAGACAATTTCACGCAAAAAAGGTATACTTGTTACATTTCGATAAATATTACCGTTATCGAGTAATTTAAAGTAGAAGTATCTATTTCCAAATTATCCCCTAATCATAAGTGATGGAATAATTGATACCATAAATTTAATTATCTTAATGTTCATACGCGCCCCTAGAATATGAATCCAGTAATCAAAAGCGCCTAAAAAAATTTAAAAAAAAAAGAAGTCAGTCTCGTTCCACCCCTCTACATTTTACCCCACTGCTTTATCTCCCTTATTATTGAGTTTTGGAAAAAAGTGGAGATGAAAAGGTACCATTATTTTTGAACATACTATCAGCTCCAGCAATTACGGTACATAATTCTGGACCACCCTGTATATATATATATATATATATATATATATATATATATATATATATATATATATATATATATATATATATATATATACATATATATATATTCATATATATATATATATATATATATATATATATATATATATATATATATATATATATATATATATATATATATATATATATATATATATATGTATATATATGTGTCGCCACGATAACTTTCGAACACAATTTATATATATATATATTCAAAACCCGTTGTGTAGCATTCTACGCCGCATTTGCATCCGCAGGACAATTGTACATCTCAGATAACACAACCTGTACCTATCTAAAATAGTTTACCTCGGTAATAGTAAAAAAATTCTCAAAATCGGTCAGTTATTTTATTTTTGATTTTATTTTTGACATTTTTAGGTCCCACTGACACTGTCGGACCTTACATAACGTAATCTATATTTATCTACAATAGTTTAGCTCTGTAACAGTGAAAAACTTTTCAAAATCGGTCGGTTAGTTTATTTTTACCACTTTTGGGTCCCATGGACCCTGGCGGACCCTAAATAACGTAATGTATATCTATCCAAAATAGCTTAGCTCCCTAACAGTGAAAAACTTTTTGAAATCGGTCAGTTAGTTTATTTTTGACACTTTTGGATCCTATGCACCCTGGCGGACCTTATATAATGTAATCTATATCTATCGAAAATAGTTTAGCTCTGTAACAATGAAAAAATTTTCAAAATCGGTCGGTTAGTTTATTTTTACCACTTTTGGGTCCCATGGACCCTGGCGGACCCTAAATAACGTAATGTATATCTGTCCAAAATAGCTTAACTCCCTAACAGTGAAAAACTTTTTGAAATCGGTCGGTTAGTTTATTTTTGACACTTTTGTATCCTATGGACCCTGGCAGACCTTACATAATGTAATCTATATTTATCCAAAATAGTTTAGCTCTGTAACAGTGAAAAAATTTTCAAAATCGGTCAGTTAGTTTATTTTTGACACTTTTGGTTTCTATGGACCCTGGCGGAACTTACATAACGTAACTTATATTTATCTAAAATAGTTTAGCTCTGTAACAGTGAAAAAATTTTCAAAATCGGTCAGCTAATTTATTTTTGACACTTTTGGGTCCTATGGATCCTGGCGGACCTTACATAACGTAATCGATATTTATCTAAAATAGTTCAACTCTGTAACAGTGAAAAAAATTTCGAAATCGGTCAGTTAGTCTATTTTTGACACTTTTGGGTCCTATGGACCCTGGCGGGCCTTACATAATGTATTCTATATCTATTTAAAATAGTTTAGCTCTGTAACAGTGAAAAAAATTTTAAAATTGGTGTTTAGTTTATTTTTTACAATTATGGGATCAGTAAACCCTGGCGAAACTCATACAACTCTAGTACTCTAACAGTAAGAAAAGGGTTCTAGGGATCTCATATAACTTATGGTAGTCCGTAAGCTTCTTGCGGACATCATTTAATTAATTAATTCAAATACTTTAACTTACTAACTGTGAAAAAATTTTTAAAATCGATTGGTTCATTAATTTTTGGCCATTTTAGGTCCCGAAGACCTTGACCTCACATAAAATACCTTAAATGCATTTAAAACTGTTTAATTTTTTTTAACATTAATAATTATTATTAGTGAAAAAATTTTCAAATCGATTCAAAATATTTTTCCCTGCATACATATGTACATTGTACATGTTATGTTGTTTTGTTTCATATTTAATAATATTATATCATAACATAATGTTCAGTTTCTTGTTTATTTAAAAATTCAATAAAAAAAAAAAAATTCTTCAATACATTAGCTTAGAAAATCTGTTTAATTTTCATTTTTGAACTTGAGATAGAACCATGCTAATTATAATGCAATAAATGAGAAACAAAACTCTATACATGTATGTGTGTTATAACACATGTATGTGAATAGACTTCAGTTGTCTTACAAAATTCTTTAATAAAAAAGTGAAATATTTTTATACATCATAAAGAACTGAGATATAAATATTAATTACTTATTAGACTAACAAAGAAAGAAAACTAATATAAAAGTGAAAATTTACATTTTCTCGAAAAATACTTATAATAGAAAGAAAATTATAAGAATATTTTCTTCATAATTTTTTTTGGCTTTTTAACCATGTAAAAATCGAACTGTCTAATGATAGGATCGAATGATAAAAATGGCCAGAAAACCTACTTCTGGGCATCCGATGTGTCTGGCTAAAGACCTTAGCCAAGCCAGATCAAAATCGAGTCTCCATACGAAATTTCATAAGCATTAAACGTTTCGTTTGAAAGTTATCGTGGCGACACATATATATATATATATATATATATATATATATATATATATATATATATATATAAATTTTAGTGAATACATTTTCGTATTCTGGGGACCTCAAAACATATTTCTGTTATGGTCTCCGCCGGAGGCTGCGTCGTGTCACCTAGTGTAATAGCTGAATTTCGAGTTTTCGAAATTCGCTAAAAATGTAATCAAATGGTCATTCGTTTATTGAAATCTAGTGATATTTAGTAAGCGATTATTGAAATCATTTGATTATTTCCATCACTACGTTAAAATATTAATACAAAGGTATATTAGATGATATACATAATATGTGTCTAATCGTACATATGTAATATGTACTTAAGGTACCATCAGTTAGGACGAACCGAGACAGTAGGGGCGAATCTAGACAGAGCTGCCTCTCGATATTTCTTCGTCAGTTTTATGACCGTACAACGTCATAGATCAATTTATGCTACTGAATTTTGTCAGTTATGAGTTTGTCACCAAAGAAAAGCGGTGAACGTGACATCTTTGTATTTTGTTATTTTACAGGTGTTTAATTTTTAAAAATAACGCGCGTTTTGAAATCTTATAAAGAAATTGCTGTACAAAAAAAAACAGTTATATATATAAAGTAGGGACTGACAGCAAAATATTTGGCGTTTTTTTGACAATATATGTACCAAAAATGAAACCTGTATTGTGCTTAATTTTTTTTTATAAATTAATTAACAAAAAATTGTCTATAGGTGAGGGGAATTCATACACCATGTTGCGTCAGTATAAAAAGAAAGTGGGTATAAACTACATAAACTGTAGTCTAGATAACATAAAATGGGCTCTTTTCGACAGAGGCGCAACAACCCGGGAGGTCCAAGGGGTCCGGACCCTCTAAAATTACTTGAAAATTTTCCGTCAATTTATTTCATTAATTTTAAAATATAAAATTTTTAGTGGTTTACTAATATTTTTTATTTGAAAATCAAATTTTCAGAGACGACATTTTATTACAACATTTTCCATTTTTATCGGAGAAATGCGTTATCAAAAAATTTGATAATTTAAGTTTTTGTTGGACCCCCTGTAGATATGTAGTTATTACGCCCCTGCTTTCCGATATTAGAAATAAAAGAAAATCGCTCAGACAAGCTGATGAATATTTCCATGTTCCCAAATCGACCTTGCATGATTGACTCAAAGGCAAATCGAAATAAAATTCATTTAAATCCAAAATGTTTTATTCCACCCATCAAAAGTCATTCGCTGATGCAGTTATTTAGTTTAGCGAACTTTCAGATTGGAAATTCAGCTATTTTTATCTTTTTATGTCCGATTTTACCCATATGCATGACTGAATGTGATTTATATTGCAAATAAAGCACTGTCTCGATTCGCCCCACACATAGGGGCGAATCTAGACACTACATAACCAAAAAAAAAAAAAAAAAAATGTTGCAGTACCAATTTTGATATTTTTATTACTGCCCTATATGCTCGTGATATTAAAGCATTTAAATTATTTTTTTAGAATTTTTTAGATAAACTCTAAACTATTTATTGCCAAAAAACTGAAAAAATCGTCTACATTCGCCCCAACTGACGGTACTTTCAACAGTACGGGTGATATTTAGCATTGTCTCTTTCGTGGTCTGTTGTTTTCGGTACAGTTTATTGATGAAAGGGACAAAATTAACTTTTTTAAAGCTTTACATTTGGTACAACTTGTTTCAGCGATGGCATTTTCTAATTCTGTTCGTAACAATTTTAAATTGTTTTTTATTTAGCTATTAGAGTCGCCAGAATAAAAATATCTGGTTCATCCCACCTCTCCGCTACTTGATTGTTGAAATTGAAGTTTTAGCTGGCTCTTGGTCTTGTGAGCAATAAATTACATAAATATAATTTTTAAGTCATTTCCAGTTAGAATTGGTGCCTTTTGTTTAAGAGCAAATTTTAAATCAGTTGTACAGTTGTACAATACTATTTTAATAATGACTTAAGGTGAATCGATCACTTGAAATTTTCCAAGTTTATAATTTGAAATTTTGGTATATTATAGAGAAAGATATGATGCATTCATTGACACTATTTTGAATAATTTCTGACGTGTAGTTTAGAAGAAATAAATTTTCAAAGTTAGAATTTTTAACGTACGAGTAAATGCAAAATTATGATTAGGGTGAATCAGTGGTATGTATTTAAGTAAGTTGTGTCATTAAGAACCAACTTTAAGATTTAAAACTGAAAATTATTTTCTTTTATGTTTTTGAATCATTAAAAAACTATTTGGTTTAATATTGCACGCTTAGTTACTGTAATAAATAGAAAAAAACTATAAAAATATCATTTTATACTAATACACCCATAATATATTTGTGTACGTGGTAGTTATTGTGTGTGCGTACACGTCACTACCAGAATCAAATTCATTACTTTTGAAATTATTAAAATTAGAAGATTGAAAATAATTTAACTTATTTTTGTACATATAAATTATATTTGTTTATAGAGAAAGAAATAGACTTAGTAATTCATTTGTCACAAATTTGTCAATACTGATCGATTCACCTTAAAGCTAGAAAATAAAAAATAATGTGCTTTGTGGTTTTCGTACTCTGAAAAGGAATAAAAGATTTTATTCTTTTGAATGATTTTATTAAATAAATTTTTCACAAAGGCTTAATTTTGTTACTTGTTAGATAGTGTTGTTGAATATTTAATAATCAAGGAAATAAAAATGTAATTTAAGTGAAAAGAAAATAAAAAGTTTTTGAAAAGTTTTTCGTTGATAAAAGAGAATTTGGTTAGTTTTATTTAAAACATGTAATTATAAACACATTTAACTTCATAGCACATTAAGTAAATATTATAATGTATTTAAATTTAAAACACTTGCATGTGTACAATTTGGAATAAAATATGAATAAACATTCCAATGTTTTAATATGTTCAGCAAAACACTGCAATCAATTTGAAAATGACTAGGTATCCTGATCTTCGTAGATACCATTCAGTAAAAAATAATTATCTATTATTTTCGTTCGGGCTCCTAACAAAGACCCCGGGCACCCTTTTTAGACCTGAGCCTCAGCGTAATTGCCCCACCTAGCCCCCCTGTCGCTAGCCCCGGATCTTACTATGACACAGATACTGTGTTATCGAACTGTATAGTGTTAACTAACTTTTTTCATAAGTTATTTCTAATGTCAGTACAACTACAAAAGTATTCCCAATCAGGCCGAAATTTTTTGAAGAGAGATTCTAATATCACATTAACATACTTTCATAAAAATGCTTACGAGAAAACTAAATGGCAACTTAAGTATAATTATACTATATATTTTATATTTCAGATTTATCGTGCTGATCCATGCGACTTCTGTTTGTGTCTAGACGGTGAAATGTTTTGCTGGTGGCAGGAATGTCCACCTGCTGCAGACGTTCCGTGTAAAGATCATTACCCATTTAATGGACCGCCATGTAACTGTAAGTTTGTGGACTCTTATTTAGTTTATTAGTTCAATAATATTATATGATTGTCTAAATATCTGCAAAAAGAAAAAAAAGGAAAGTAGAAACCATTAAAAATTACCAAATTACCATAACAATATATATATATATATATATATATATATATATATATATATATATATATATATATATATATATATATATATATATATATATATATATATATATATTGATGAAAAGATGGGCAGCAATAATATTAATATTTATAAGCTTGTTATTCAGCGGTTAACTATCAAAAATTATTCCTCTTTTGCTTTTTTCTGAAATCACGAAATCAAGTATAAATTTATCGTTGTTTTTTGAAAGCCATTAAAGTTTAACACGTCATAAAAATAAAGCACATTTATGACAATTCTATTGTTGAGTAACGAAACGTTTAAAAAAGAAAATTATCTATTATTTAGATTCTCATATTTAAATGTATTTGTAAGATAGAACAAAATCGACCGCTTATAGAAACACTTTCATATTATAAACGGTGGTTTATTCAGATGAAACAATATTTTCAAATACATCCCTATCTTACTTTCAAAAATTAGTAAAAATCAAATCAAAACAGTGATTTTTAAAATTTTTTGTCTGTTGGTCTGAAATACATGACAAAACGTACCACTTGGGCTAATATTTACCTGTGAAGGGTTTTATTGTTTAATAGTACCGCGACAAAACGTACTATTTGATATTTCTTTAGACATCTAACTATGAAAATAATCCTTATTGAAGATGCTTAGCTATCATTTTATCATGTACATGAAACGAAATCGTCTTCGTCAGTATAAAATTATATATACAAAAAAAAAAAAAAAAACACTTTAAGTATTACAAAAAACAAAAGTGGAGAAATAGCGTTAAATTTTATAAAAACAGCTGTATATGTTTATATTTTGTATACAAATTCAAGAAATTTTCAAAAGGAAAATATCAAATAATTAGTAAAGTTAAATGATAATTTTGAAAAGTAAATGCAAAAAATTATTAAACCGTTATAAAAGATACATCAAAATGATATATCCCGCGTTATTAATTTTACTGCCATGTGATAAGTGCAATAGTTAAGGCTACAAAAACAGAAAAAGAAAAAAAACAAAGATCCCAACATTAAAAAAGTGAACCCTAGGAATCTACAAAAAATAAATTATACTAAACTATGTTGATAAAATTTAACATTATTTAGAATTATACCGTATTGTTACAGATGGCGGCACCTGTACTAGTGAATATATACATATGACAGCATTTTGAGCCGCCATATTGCAGGACGAGTTAACTCGTCTTAATCATTTAAAGAGTTAATTAAATACAATAAAAATAACCACTAAATTATGGAAAAATCCGAAAAGTAACAAAAATAATGTAACGGAGACAAGTTAAATACAATGGAGACAACCATTAAGTTAAGGAAATCTCGAAAACAATAAAATTGTGTATTCGTCGTTAAATTGAAAAAATCGGTGTGAAAGGCCCTATAAAGACCCTAATGCGTGATTTACTTTTTAAACCGGGTTTTTTAGTGAAATTAATATCTAACGCCGGATATATTATTTTGATGTATCTTTTATAACGGTTTAATGACTTTTTGCATTTTCAAAATTGTCAATATACCTTATTAATAATTTGATGTTTTCCTTTTTATATAATTATTGAAAGACTGAAGTGATTATATTATATATGACTGAAGTGATTATATTATATATGATTATACGAAGAATTTTTTCAACCTTCTCCCAAATTGCGTGGACTAGCTTTATAGAAGGATGGACATAATGAAACCAATATCTTCTATTTCATAGCTTTTCTTTATTAAAATTGCCAAAATATTTTCGATATGTTTAATATCATCTTCAGTGGCTAAACATCAAAAAAAAAAAAAATTTTTACAACGTAATAATAAACAATAACATCATTTTTATATATTTACAATTCTTCGTTAACTTATACTATTATTTTTTAGGTTATAAGCTACATATTGGATAGGAGGATTATTTATTTATTTTTGTAAAAACAACAAGAATTTGTGATTTAGTTGATATATAGGAAATTTTATGTTTGGAAGAATATCTATTTGTGTTAACGAAACAAACAAAACCCATTTTTTAATATTAGCGGATTTGAGACAGGACAAACTGAAACAGTATGTATATTAAAATGTTAAAAAATTTTTTTTTTACAATCTTACTCACCAGAAATTATCTAAATTTCAGATTGTCATTCTTGGATAACAACCAACCATACCAGCAATCCATTAGAACAATTTAACTAGTTTTTTTGCATTTCACATGGAAATTTGTCAATCGAAAAAATTTTTTATAAAATAATTACTTTAATTTAAAACAATTAAAAAAGTCAAACATATTTAAAATGTAAAATCAACAAAAAATTTCAAGAGAATTTTTTTTTTATTTAAATTATCACAGTTTGTACAATGTACTCCTCAAGTACATTGTTATTGGTATGGTAGCACAGTGATCAACTGAACTAAATTTGTAAATTTTTTGTTTAAAGATAAATTTCTCGAAAATTCTAGACAAAATTAGTCCGGTCTCAATTTACATATTGGTATGTGTTTATTGTTTATGTTTTTTGATTACAATGTATTATATAAGCATCTTTTGGAAATATTGTTTATTGATTTCTATTATTATTATTATTTTATTTTTTTAATAATCGGTAAATAGGCATTATCTAGAGCTAATGATTCTATCTGCTTGTTGCAATTTTTTGATTCATTCAGTTTTATGTAAAAACCTTCACTTAATAATCTTTTTTGGTATTTATTTTCTCTGTCTAATATTTCGACTTGGTCGAAATTAAACCTGTGATCTTTATTTATCGAATGTTCAGATAATCCAGTTGCCTCTTTGCCCCTTTTTATGTCATATTTGTGTTGGGCTAATCTATTATTCAACGACTGTGACGTTTGTCCATAGTATGATAATTCGCAATCTTGGCAGTTTATTTTATATACTATATTGTAATCTTGTTTTATATCTGTTTTTACTCTTTTTTTAGTGTAAATGTTTGAAATTTTATTGTTAAAAGAAAAAGTTATTTTATTTTTGCTATTTTTTTCTATTATTGGTTTTAATTTCTTAGTTAAATTATTATAGGGTAAACAAATTCTATTTTTATGTTCATTTATTGTATCTACATTAGTTTTTGTTGTATTATATGCTAAATGTATAACTTTTTCTTTTATCATGTTAATTAAATTTATAGGATAGTTATTTTTAGTTAGAATGGAAACAGCTAATTTTATAGATTCTTTTCTATTTTTTATGCTACTTAAATGTACCGCTCTATGCATTAGATTATGTATCATGTTATTTTTTATGTATTGTGGATGATTCGAGTTGTAATTAATGATTCTGTCAGTGTAATTATCTTTTTTATGCCATATTGTGTTAATCACGTTATGCTTATCTTTTTTAACTAAGGTGTCAAGAAAAGCTATTTGGTTATTTTCTTCTATTTCAATGGAAAACTGTAAAGTTGGATGATAATTATTAAAACTATTTTTAATATGTTCTATTAAATTTTCTGGCGCTACTGTTAAAATGTCATCTACGTATCTATAGAAAAAAGCTGGATTCCATTTTTTGACTTTTTTAATACTGGCAGCACAAAGAAAATCCATTACATACGAAGCAATGATACTGCTAAGGTTCCCACCCATTGGGCAGCCAAATAACTGTTTATAAAATTTATCCTGAAATCTAAAAACATTATTTTCGAAAATTAACTCAATTCCCTCAATAAATAATTCTCTATCTATATCTGTAAATTTTTTTATGTTGGACCATTGTTTTTTAATGACAGCTATTGCTAAGTTTAGAGGAATATTTGTAAATAAAGATTTGACATCCAATGAAAAAATTTTTTCATTAGAATCTTTAAGTTGAATGTTATTAATTTTCTTTACGAAATCATACGAATTTTTTATGGAAAATTGACTATTTTCAGATTTAGTTAATATTTCAGAGAAATATTTTGCTATTCCCTGTATAGGGGAATTGATCTGGCTAACAATTGGTCGTAATGGTATATCCTTTTTTTGAATTTTTGGTAAAAAATAGATTTCGGGTAAAGTTTTTCCTGATTTTTGAAGTTTGGTCTTCGTTGTGCTGTCAATATATTTATTTTTGTATAATTTATCTGTATATAGTTTAATTTTTCTCAAAATATTTTCATTTGGATCTTTTCTAATGTTTAAATAAGTTTTTTTATTGTTTAATTGTGTCATAGCTTTATTAAGATATTCTTCCTTATTTAAAATTACCGTTGAACCACCTTTGTCAGCTTTAGTTATTATAATTTTGTCAGAATTTTGTTTGATGAAATTTTTGGTCTGTTTATGGCAATCGTTAATGTATTTATGTAAAGGATCAATATATGATTTTTTATTAATATTATTAGTGAGGCTGTTTATTAACTTTTCTTTCCAAATCCTTTGTTGATTTTTTGGAAATTTGTCAATGTTAGATTCTATTGATTTAATTATTGATAATATTGTTTTGTTTTTATTTATTTTATTGTTGTTAAAATTGTCATCAATAATGAAATTCGGACTTAATCCTAATATAAATTTAACCTCTTTCGGAATTATTACGTTAGATAAGTTTTTTACCCAACCCTCATCAATGTGTATTTTTTCTAATAAACTTTGTTCAGTTTTGTAAATTTTATTTATTTGTTTCCGGCTGGTATACGAATCAACTTTGTTTTCAATATGTGACGATGCCATGGACAGACCAACCATATCATCCTTACTAATCAAATGTTGTATGTTATTTTAATTTTCCTGTTTAAATTAATTAAATTTTTTTGTTTAATATAAGAATCTGTAATAATTATTTTTAAGATTTTTAATGAAAAAATGTTCTTTGCAGAATCTAATTTCATCAACGTTTTCCTATCCCAATATGGCAGGCATAACTTAATATTATTTTTTATGAATTCAGGAATTATTCCCTTTCTTTTGTATTGTGTCAAACAAGCAATTGTTAGCCAGATCAATTCCCCTATACAGGGAATAGCAAAATATTTCTCTGAAATATTAACTAAATCTGAAAATAGTCAATTTTCCATAAAAAATTCGTATGATTTCGTAAAGAAAATTAATAACATTCAACTTAAAGATTCTAATGAAAAAATTTTTTCATTGGATGTCAAATCTTTATTTACAAATATTCCTCTAAACTTAGCAATAGCTGTCATTAAAAAACAATGGTCCAACATAAAAAAATTTACAGATATAGATAGAGAATTATTTATTGAGGGAATTGAGTTAATTTTCGAAAATAATGTTTTTAGATTTCAGGATAAATTTTATAAACAGTTATTTGGCTGCCCAATGGGTGGGAACCTTAGCAGTATCATTGCTTCGTATGTAATGGATTTTCTTTGTGCTGCCAGTATTAAAAAAGTCAAAAAATGGAATCCAGCTTTTTTCTATAGATACGTAGATGACATTTTAACAGTAGCGCCAGAAAATTTAATAGAACATATTAAAAATAGTTTTAATAATTATCATCCAACTTTACAGTTTTCCATTGAAATAGAAGAAAATAACCAAATAGCTTTTCTTGACACCTTAGTTAAAAAAGATAAGCATAACGTGATTAACACAATATGGCATAAAAAAGATAATTACACTGACAGAATCATTAATTACAACTCGAATCATCCACAATACATAAAAAATAACATGATACATAATCTAATGCATAGAGCGGTACATTTAAGTAGCATAAAAAATAGAAAAGAATCTATAAAATTAGCTGTTTCCATTCTAACTAAAAATAACTATCCTATAAATTTAATTAACATGATAAAAGAAAAAGTTATACATTTAGCATATAATACAACAAAAACTAATGTAGATACAATAAATGAACATAAAAATAGAATTTGTTTACCCTATAATAATTTAACTAAGAAATTAAAACCAATAATAGAAAAAATAGCAAAAATAAAATAACTTTTTCTTTTAACAATAAAATTTCAAACATTTACACTAAAAAAAGAGTAAAAACAGATATAAAACAAGATTACAATATAGTATATAAAATAAACTGCCAAGATTGCGAATTATCATACTATGGACAAACGTCACAGTCGTTGAATAATAGATTAGCCCAACACAAATATGACATAAAAAGGGGCAAAGAGGCAACTGGATTATCTGAACATTCGATAAATAATGATCACAGGTTTAATTTCGACCAAGTCGAAATATTAGACAGAGAAAATAAATACCAAAAAAGATTATTAAGTGAAGGTTTTTACATAAAACTGAATGAATCAAAAAATTGCAACAAGCAGATAGAATCATTAGCTCTAGATAATGCCTATTTACCGATTATTAAAAAAATAAAATAATAATAATAATAGAAATCAATAAACAATATTTCCAAAAGATGCTTATATAATACATTGTAATCAAAAAACATAAACAATAAACACATACCAATATGTAAATTGAGACCGGACTAATTTTGTCTAGAATTTTCGAGAAATTTATCTTTAAACAAAAAATTTACAAATTTAGTTCAGTTGATCACTGTGCTACCATACCAATAACAATGTACTTGAGGAGTACATTGTACAAACTGTGATAATTTAAATAAAAAAAAATTCTCTTGAAATTTTTTGTTGATTTTACATTTTAAATATGTTTGACTTTTTTAATTGTTTTAAATTAAAGTAATTATTTTATAAAAAATTTTTTCGATTGACAAATTTCCATGTGAAATTCAAAAAAACTAGTTAAATTGTTCTAATGGATTGCTGGTATGGTTGGTTGTTATCCAAGAATGACAATCTGAAATTTAGATAATTTCTGGTGAGTAAGATTGTAAAAAAAAATTTTTTAACATTTTAATATACATACTGTTTCAGTTTGTCCTGTCTCAAATCCGCTAATATTAAAAAATGGGTTTTGTTTGTTTCGTTAACACAAATAGATATTCTTCCAAACATAAAATTTCCTATATATCAACTAAATCACAAATTCTTGTTGTTTTTACAAAAATAAATAAATAATCCTCCTATCCAATATGTAGCTTATAACCTAAAAAATAATAGTATAAGTTAACGAAGAATTGTAAATATATAAAAATGATGTTATTGTTTATTATTACGTTGTAAAAATTTTTTTTTTTTTTTTGATGTTTAGCCACTGAAGATGATATTAAACATATCGAAAATATTTTGGCAATTTTAATAAAGAAAAGCTATGAAATAGAAGATATTGGTTTCATTATGTCCATCCTTCTATAAAGCTAGTCCACGCAATTTGGGAGAAGGTTGAAAAAATTCTTCGTGAAATTTATATATCCCAAAAAAAATATTGTTGTAATATATGATTATATATAATCACTTCAGTCTTTCAATAATTTTGGACACCCCTATTTTAGTTTTCATAAACAGGTCATTTATCTGAACAGTCATATTATTAGGTAAAAATAAAAATTTTTTCATATCGGTACCTACAAACTGGTTTAATTGCTTTCTTCTTTACACGTATATTTAAGTAGTTGCTTCGATACAAAGTGGGTTTTCCCAATTCAATAATATTACACCCCTCCTATATATCTTTCTTACCTATAAATTCCCATTAATTATTTTCACCTTTCTACTCTGAGGATGACCGAAAGGTTGAAAACGCGTTCAGTAAAAATAACTTTTAATTCGTGAAATAGACAAATTAATCGAACTTTAAATATTTTTCAGTATTTAAAATGGAGTTTCACAAAGTAAATCTCTCAACAGTGAATTATTTAATTACAATGAGCATAGAATTTTGAATATTAGACAATAATAAGTGAGCAACTACTAAACAAGGCAATTCAATAAATTTAAACACTAACGCGAGATCACAATTCAAAGAATTCAAATGGATTACTCTCGGAAGTGTTAAACGGTGACGACATTCGTGCGTACGCATGTCACTTTTTACGCCACGTGCGCCTTCAGAAGCTACTATAAGTCGTCAATTTTGATGTCTATAAAAAATACGCCTGTTTCAAGTCCTTAATTACGTATTTAATCGATAACTAACTATGAAAATAATTAATAGTGATGAACGGATTCGATATTTATAATATAAATAAAAGCTGGTAATAGCGGAGGGTAGGGGGTTGCGAAATATTTTTCCATACTAAGGGGGTCGCGCCATGGAAAAGGTGGAAAAACACTGATGTACATGATAAAATGATAGCTATATATCTTCAATAAGGATTATTTTCATAGTTAGATGTCTAAAGAAATATCAAATGGTACGTTTTGTCGCGGAACTATTAAACAATAAAACCTTTCACAGGTAAATATTGACCCAAGTGGTACGTTTTGTCGCGATACCGTTGGTTTGTGCATGGATCACGCAAAAACTCTTGTACAGATTTTTGTTAACTGTTCAGTGGCTTTATTTGCCTTTAGAGCAGCAACGTAATGTCCCATATGTCTGAGAAACTTTAAACATCGTTACTCCCACTTTCGTTCTCTATGCCTTTTGCAAAAAATGGTGCTGGGCTCTCTCAATACCTCCCTTCTATTTTTAATAGAACAAAATCTTTCAGTGATAAAATTATATATTTTGTAAACGACGGTATTAAGAGAGTCACGTTTTCATTCTTAATTCGCAGAAGTTCCATGATAACGACAAAACTATTTTTAATATTCATTCGTGGCTTTCTATTGATAAAAGGACGCATGATTTTTATATATTAACTAGCTGTTACCCGCGGCTTCGCTGGCGTGAATTTCGTAATTTAGTAAAGGTAGTTCCTAGTGGGTAGTTCGCTAAAATTTTTGGCCCTATTTTCTTATCATAAACTTTGATAACCTTTATTTATTGAGAATTAACTTTGGCTAGTTATCTAGGAACAACTGGAAATTTTCAAAAACTAAATTGTCATTTCTTCAAACATAGATATAACAGACTAAAAATCTAAAGTAAGCCTATCAAGGAGATGTCAACGAATTTGGTATAGAAGTAAAAAAAAGTATGTTGACTTAAAATACTCAAATATTATATATTTTTAAAATAGCTAATATTTGTACACTTTACTGTAAATAACTCCTTCCTTATCCTATTGGAAAATTTAAATCACCCTAAGTCTGCTTGCATTATGCTTGAATATTTCGTAAAATAACTCACTCATTATTGGAGACGCCAGAACAGTAGACGTTAAAAATGTAAGCTTTAAGTAGACGTTAAAAATGTAAACCCTCCATTATTTTGCGTTTATTCCCTATTTTACTCTTTATAGGATTAATTTTCTAAAAGTGTTGAAACATGTATTCATTAATTTATTTCTGACAACTTTACCCTCCAGTTTCATTCGTGTAAAATTATGTTAACTGTGAATAATAAGCCACTTTAAATTAGTTATTCCGAAACAAACCAGACAAATTTAATTCAAAATTAGTTCTTTAAAGTACTTCGCTTCGCTCGCCGAAAAGTTTAAAATTCTATAAAAGGTTAATTCCATGTAATGCTTCGCTCCCCTCGGCAAACGACTCGAAAACAACCATATTAATATATTTAATTTTCAGACTTTGAAATCCTTTCATAGATTCCCATATTTATGGTTTTAGAATTAATTGAATTTTGAATTCTTTTCGAGATCCGAAAAACCTGGTGGATTTTTCAAAATTACGTTCAGTTCCTGTGTAATTAGGCTTTACTACAATCCTTTTGTAAAGTGAAATTTTAATAAGAAAGTTCTGAGGTTATTGTTTAAATTTTTGAATATTATTTTTATCGTAACCTAGGTAATCTATTGTTTTTCTTTCTTTTGTTTCCGTTTATTATTAAATGAGTATTGTTGATAGGTATATCAATTTTTGTCGTGAATATATCAACCTCCATAAAGAATATCGTGAAGATTCTGACTGAAGTATAAATTTACAATGTTTCACTAAAATCTGTCCAGTGGTTTTTGTGTCAACCGTGCCCATGGAAAACCTAACTTATCATTTTATTATATAAATTCGATCTAACTTCCAAAATATCAGTTTTAGGTGTAAGAATATCTGATATTAATAGATAGAGTTTAAATTTTCTTTTTTACATAGTTATAATAAAAAATATAGGTGGTTCATTTAAAAAAAAAGTTTTTCACAATTAACAAAAAAATATTTAAAAAATGCTTCATGTGACCACCCTGTATCATGTCAAGAAAGCTGAAATGCCAATGTCAGATAGAATATTAATAACAATTCCCAGCGAATTCAAATTTGTTGTTAAAAACACTTAAAATAGCAAAGTTGGTGTCAACTTCCGATATAACCGGAAGTGGCAGCAAGTTAGAAATATTTTAACTAAAATCTTTATATTTGGAAACTTCTGAAACCAAATTTTCAAAAATCTACTTTGTTTAGAAGACCATAAACTTTTAATGGAGATTTTTTTTAATCATCCTGTACATAACCATTGGGAAGATCACATTAAAATGTGATAAAGATTGATCGGGAGGTTAATATCTATATTCCCTGTAAATTTCAACTCTATAGCTTCAGTATTTTTTGAGTTAAATCGGTTCGTACAAACAGACAGACAGACGAAAATTTATTTAGATTTGCTATATATGTCGAATTTGCTAACTGAAAAACATATTAATACCTAAAAATTCGAAAATCACAGACAGACCCTTCTATTTTATTTATAGGTATTGATGACAAAAATAATTATTAAATTATTATTAATAGTATAGCTTATTACAAAGAAGTGTTAATGAAAATTTATTTTAGACATTTTAAACAGATACATTTGAGGAAGGTAAAAAACGAAAAATATTGCCAAGGAAGATTTATTAAAATGAGTAGTAGTACGGTGCAGTTATTCAAAAAAAACGGCGTAACCTAAACATCCAAAGTAACAGTTTCACTCCAACTCTAAATTGGTCTATACAGTCTACATATTGATTGGCAAAAAGTTACACTATTTTGAGCGTCGGGTTTTGGGGAGAGGGGGAGTAGAAGTAGGCAGATTAATGGATTTCATCAGTTTTTTTTAAATATTTCGGAAACTGTGGGGTTTAGCGTAAAAAGTATCATATACAAAAATAATCTATATAAAATTCCGAACGAAAATGATCCTGCACATAATCTTGCTAAAGTGAACAGTTTCAGAGTTACGACGGGTGTAAAAGTAGCAATTTTTAGTATTTTTAGCCAGTGCTGCACCTATCACCAGCTGCAGCAGTGGCTGAATAAGAAGAAGAATCCGCTCGAGTGGGGGTGGAAGAAGACTGACGAACACCTGAGACCAATTACAACAGCACGTCCTGCAGCTCCCGAGGAATTATTTTCCTTCATAGTGTGCGCTTGCAAAGACGAATGCGTCCGTAGCTGCGAATGCAGAAAGGGTTGTCTAAACTGCTCAAGCATATGCGGTAACTACTCAGGCCTAGGATGTGATAACAGGGATATGAACATCATAGATGAAGATCTAGAAGAGGAAGGTGCTATGTTTGAAGAGAACTGATCGCAATTTCCTTTTACAAAACATAACCCTGTATAAAAAAATTAGTTTGCTTAGTAATGTGTCATATTTTTTTCAAAAAATCTAAAAATACTAAAAATTACTACTTTTACACCCACCATAACTCTGGAACTCTCCACCTCAGCAAGATTATGCACAGGACTATCTTTGTTCGCAATTTAATGTAGACTTTTTTGTATAGGTACTTTTTGCGCTAAACTGCCTAGTTTTCGAAATATTTAAAAAAAAAACTGACGAGAACCGTTAATTTACCTACTTCTACCCTCCTCACTCCCAAACCCGACGCTCAAAATGATGTAACTTTTTACCAAAAAATATGTGGACTGTATGGAACAATTTGGAGTTGGAGTGAAACTGTTACTTTGGATGTTGAGGTTTGGGTCTTATTGCACCGTACTATATCTGAGCCAATGTCTATTACTTTACTCGGTGAAATTGTTTACTTATGATGTGAAAATATAACAGTGTTTTTCGACGGGACACTTTTCCCATAACACATACGACGTATTCTTTTGTTCTCGACCACAGAATATTTAAATTATTCTTTCTGGTTCTCTAGATCCCTACATGAATGATATGCTACCATTTGGACCACCATTTATATCACCATATCAATCAAATTCCGTGCAAGACAATAACAAGAGTAATAAGAAAGCAACTTCAAGAAACACCGAAACATCAACAATACATCCATCGTTAAATGATAATGCCACCGTGCAAAATAATAAATCATCCATTTTAAATAATAACAATAATAATACAAATTACATTGTACCATTGGGGTCGGCGGCATCAGATTCATCCACACCGTCTCTATTAGTGCCTTCATCGTCAGACGTACATCACAATAACAATAACGACAACAGCAATAGTGAGTCGATGACACCCAGTAATGAAGACGTACATGATTCAACAGCGTCGATCACGGGAAGGGGTGGTCTAGATAAATCATCCACGGAAACTCCTACTGTTTGTGTTGTAATGGGTAAGTATATATCAAAAATAAATTGACCGTTTTTCCCTTACAATGATTAATAAGATAAAATATTGTGATTTAAGCTGAGTGTTTGCGTGCTTGTATAATTTATTTATAGTTTTAAAAGCCTTCAATGAAGGTGAAAACTATGTATGTGGTCTTCATCGTCACATTTAAAATTCCACTCGAAATGAAACTATGTGGCAGAAAATATACCTAAAAATCAGGCCGGTTATGGAGGGGTGGACAACCGGGTCTGTAGTTCCGGGGCTCGGGTCCGAAAAAGGGACACGGAGTTGTTGGAAAGGATCCGGACTGTATTTATTTTTTGAGAAAAATTTGGTTTGTTTTTTTCTCCATGGCCCTTCAGGAGAATCGTCTCATTGAGATCTTGTACTGTATTTTTCTGAAATTTTAGACTTATAGAAAAAATATACCTACACAACTTGTTCAAAAATATTTGACAGGATACAACAGTACCTACTTCCAATAATAGAATAAAAAAATTTTTAGAATTTGAAAATTTAGGAAATATTTTGAACCAGTTGCAGTAATTCTGTAAAGTTTCCATCGGTTTGCCTGCGACAAAAAATATCGTAATATTTTGTGTAGAATTACTAACAACGAGTCATACAGTTAGATGTTGAGTAATATTAACAATTAACATAATGTATTATGGAACGTATGAGGTAACATCTGAAATGCAACCGCCACTTATTCGGTATTAACCACCGAAAAAAGCGTATTTTTGACTTTTTTAATAGAAGGAAAGGTAATAAGGAAATGGTATTCAAATAAGTTTTTAGGCATATACTGTGTAGCTACTCAACAAATAATTCAAATTGCGCGCCATAACTAACATACTTACCTATGATGTCGGTGCGTTTGTGGTTCACCGCTGTTACTGTTCCCATGATCAGTATACACAACACTTGTAAAAGACTACACAGTACACACATACATTATAGACATAACATCCTGTTACTCACTTAGTTATCTCATATATGCATTACCACACGCACACACGTACCCTTATTAACACTTAATAATCCTACAAATCCTATATATACGCATACAGACATTGCACTATCATTATTCGTACAACATCCACAAGTCCAACATCAACCATCAAAAATAGTGTACTTGTTCTATCTGACGCGTTTAAAATAAAATTATATTAAAAATACACAAGTAGTGTTAATTAATTATGATCATCAGCAGCAACCCCAACACTACATACTGAAGTATAAAAAAATGTTATTGCTGGATACTGCAAAATTGTGGCACAGGAACCATTCTCTTGAGACATGAGTTTGGCAAGGCATTGCATCAGGGATACAATAAAAAAAAATATCCTCTTAATCTACATTGTTATAACTAGTGCAATAGGTAGGAGATTTCCGGTACGTTAAATTTTTGGGTAAATATATGTACGATATATATTCTGTTTACAGTGTAATCAATTTTTACGAAATCTAAGGTTATTGCCATTTAACTGCCTCAGTTTTTCAAGTTCTTGTGTACTTTATCTTGCCTGTTTGCCTACAGGTGTCGAGTATAAAATCGGAGAAATTCTACCGCACGACACTGGAAACTGTTTACAATGTATATGTGGCACAGGAGCTCGGGTTACATGTTCACCGCATCAGTGTGTACCAGTCGAAGAAGATGACAGTGTACCATTATATAGATCATCCGGTAGACGATCAGATCTTTTAGATGTCTTCTAATAAGATATTTTGTGCTAAGTAGTTTAGTATTATTTTATATTTTAGAAAAAAATATTAAAAGGCAAGAAAAAAGACTTTTTGTTTAAGAATTTTGTTTTGGTGTCTTGTTTGTTATGTTTAAGCAATAATTATATACATTTTTAAAATATACATATGTGTTACGGTGTTACGCATAATGTTGGAAGTGTTAGTAAACTTAGGTTTACCTACATAAAAGCTAAGATTATCCAATATATTTAGGTAAAGTCCAAAACATGATTAAAATTGATTTTAATTATCGAATGATTAAAACTAATTTTAATTATCGAAATCAACAAGTAAAAGTTTGAAAAATAATTATTTTAATTATATTCCGAGCTCTACCCAACGATGTTAAGTAATCTTAGTTTAAACCAAGTAAACGTAAGTTTACCCACACTTCTAACATTACCCCTAACATACATATAAAAAAGAACATAGTATAAATGTCTTATTTAGGACCACAAGATGGGGCCTTTGGTAATTTGTATGTAAATTAATTGTTTTTATTTCTTGAAAATTATCTGATCTTTTTAATTCATTTCATTTATGATATTGAAATACATAATTTTTAATTTATCTTACAAACTTTGAATTGGTATTAAGTTACAATACACAGTTAAGAATAAAATAAAAATTTAATTATTTTTATAACATCAAACAAAAAATAGGAACATCAAAATTAATGAGAATCTTTTTTTTATTTTGTGTGTAAATTAAAAAATTATAGTGAGGAACGTTACGAAATTATTTGGAAATAATTCGAGACATTATCTTGAATTTAAAAGTCCAGTTTTGAAGATGCTAATATTTACGTTATAAAATGTTTTCAGAAGACACTAAAAATTTTATTTTGATTATTGTTTTTGATATTTCACATACACGCAAACACACGCCATAATGTTCATGCGTAAGAATTGTAGTCAAATAAGGAGAAAATGGTGGCCATTTAACGAAAAGGTCCTTTTTTAACCGTTTTGTTAATTCGAAAGAAATTTTCGCCAGAAAAAATTTCTTTGTTTGTAAACAATTATGACGAGTATAAGCCAAAAAATTTTGAAGATCATCGAAATAACGTTATTCGAGATTTCCGAGATATCTGACACAGTATTTTTAAATGAGTAAATGAGTAAAATAATGGAAACCTCCCAAAAATATATTAATTTTGTTTTTTTTTTTTTTTTTTTTTTTTTTTTGTTTCCAACTAGGTATTTTCCCTTAATATAAAAAATAAATATAATTGCAAAAATATTGTAAAGTTTGATGGTAATTTAATTTAGTTTTGTTTTTGTTATAAGTAAAGCGCGGACTCTATAGTGCAGGTAATAAATTATCCTGTCAAAATTGCCAAAAAAAAACGTATCACCATTCGTTAGAAGCGGCACATAATTTATCTATTTTTCATAAATACATTTACCAAGTTTTTCTAAATGCGCCCTATAGTTATTGCGGTAGGTATGGAACCGATGACATTCAGGTATATTTTGTTTACACAAATTGATAATTAGTACAATCTGCCAAATCAAGTTTGTAACATCACTTGCGCCACGAACGAACAAAACTTGTATTGTCCAACTACATTTGTATTATGTAAATAAACCTATAAAAAAATTATTTTTTCTTCATCGCAAAAATTGTATACAATTATCTAAACGAGCGTAGTTCTGTAAAATTTTAAGAGGACATATTTTATAAATAGGCAACAGACATCAATAAACTAAATATATTATCTAATATGGTTGACCGGGGTAATAGTGAGTGCATTTTCATGAGTTGAGATAAAAGCATTATATTAAGTAATTTTTATTTTATATATCACATTTCGGTTGATTTATTTTTAATTCTATATTATTCAGGATACACCACACAAATTTTAAGCAAATTCGCATGAAAAACAAAAATTTTATACGCCATTCACATTTCCAATGGATTACAAAAGAAGTGTGGTACGTCAGAGTAAAGCCCAAGTTAAGTTCTTCACATTTACTCCACTTTCAAATTTTTCATCATACTTTAGCGGACACAGTTTCTCTTTGTTTAATGCAAGTTACGCATACCTCAAATTTCTACAAAAAATCAAGGTTAAAGAAAAATAACAAAAATTGTAGGCACAAATTTATTACAAGCTAAAAATGATATTCTGATGATATTTTGTCATATTTTCTTTATCAACTAAAAGATCAAAAAATTACATGTATTCACACAAAAACAAGGAAAATAAAACTTTTTCAAGGAAATACATTTAGTTTACATGAATAAAAAACAACAATTTTTTTTTGTTTTGTTTGTACCACGGAAACTTGTACAATAAGGTCACCAGCACCTTCATCAACATTTTCAACTCTGAAAAGGACACTACTAAAATTTTTGACCGAATGGCATTTGTGAATGACTTTCACAATCACCCCACAATTTTAAAATCATGGGGTAATTGTGAATTGGTGATAAATTGTCCAATTTCTTTAGCAGTTAATAAGCAACCTTCTCAGGGTTTAGACCACTTCTTTAGAAGTACTTTTAACCATTTCTTACCTTTTAAAAAAAGTAAATGTATTTAAAAAAAAATTTTTTTTGAGGATTGGTCGAAGTAAGATACATAAAATTTTGCAAGGGTTTTTTCAAAATAAAGAAAAAGATACTAATATTTGGAGAATTGTTATGAAATTTTAATAGCATATTAAGAAAGGGCAGAAAAACATATTTAGAGTTGATTTTTAACAATATTAATGTTATTTTAGAAATTATAGGCGCCGTTCACAATTGCCCCAATTCACAATTACCCCGGTCAACCCTAATTGAATAACTTCATCACTAAAATTGAAAATTCATTCCAAACATTAACTTTTTAATTTCAATAATAATTTTTATTGTTCATTTGATTGTTTTTAACAAAACTACCGACAGACGTCAACAAACAGTACACATTCAATATTGCTAATAACATTCCCGCGCACATACAAGCCTGGTCCGCTCTCAAGTGAATTCAGTTGGAAATTTTTATTCCGTTTACATAAGAATGTCCCGGTAGTATTAGTTCTAATGGAACTGATGCATACATATTTGTAACTGTAGAAACTATGTAATTGAAAAATAAATGCATTTAATGCATTCAAATTTACATTGTACTTTATAAAATATTATATTTAATTTTTAAAATTGGTGGAATGAATTTGAATATTTGAGAAAGAAAGCTCCAATTGAAATACACATTTTTTTTTACATTAAAGGAATCTTACGAGAAAGCTGTTTTCTCATGCCAAGATGTATTGATTAATGATTAATGAAATTTTAACTGCAAAGGATCTCCAAAGCGTGCGACTGGAGCTAGCCTTGTGCCTCTCGATTTATATCACAACACTTTATTTAGGTTAATTTCTGGTAAATAAAACTGATAAATCGTTTCCTTCTTAATATTTCTAAAATTTTATCAAGGTTATTTATTGATGCCTTCTTTAAACATACGTTTTGATGTGATCAGAACGTTGGTGCATACTTAAGGTGACCAGATTTGTAGAGTCAAAACGGGACAGCCGATCCTACCGGAGGGTTTTGGGGGGTACGGAGTATTCTCCATGAGAAAAGAGGGGTCCGCGGGTCGCCCCACGGAGAATTTTTGAAAATTTAAGTCAATAATGGTGTTTTTAAAGTCATTTAGAGTGCTAATTTTTCTTTCTACCATAAAATTAATTTGGTGGCGGATGATTCCACCACCACTGTAGCATGAGACCTTTGATAATGAAACGATAATTTGCGTAGAATAATTTGTGTTAGGAGTAGGAAGATAGAAAAACAAAAGGATATTATCAAGGAAATCATAGCAAAACCTCTTACACCAGTGATAATATTTTATTCAGAATCATAAACAAGTTCATTTTATCATCAGAATAAGAATAATGCAATTAGACATCTTCTTAGCCTAATGATAATGAATAAAACTTTTCATAAAATAGCGTATAAGTGTAAATATGGTCAAAACGGGACAAATGGGCATCCCGAGAAGTTTTGTAGGAAGACCGGGACATGTCTTCGAAAAACGGGACGTCTGACCATCTTATGCATACTAATAATTTTTAAATTCTCACCCGGCCCGATGAAAACTGCCACGATTTCCATAGTTCCAGACTAATTTAAATGAAGTTTTGCTTGCAATTTTCTCAATTATTGATTTTTGTGTATAAATTTACAGTATGTAAAAATTTCCCTATTTGGTATTTTAAGAAAAATACTTTTGAAAAATTAACTAAAAATGTTATATAGTATTGAAGAAACGTAAAGTAATACAATCTTTGTGTAAAGCAAAAGAATGTTATAAGTAAGTAAGTTACATTAGAATATATATCTACCAAAATATATACAATAAAAAAGATGAGAGTAGTTCTTATTATTAAACAAAACCGAAAATTTATAATTTTTTTTCAGTTATTGACGAATATAGTCTTATTAAACGTTTAAAAATGAAACAATTTTCTTACATTTTAAGGTTATTTTGTTACAGATTCAGTTACAAAAAAATCATGTAAGCTTACTTGAGATTGTATTATATAATATACAATCTCGTAAGCTTACATGTTTTTTTTTAACTGAATCTGTAACAAAATAACCTTAAAATGTAAGAAATTTTTTTAATTTTTAAACACTTAATAAAACTATATTCGTCAATAACTGAAAAACTTATAATTGTTCGGTTTTATTTAATAATAAGAACTACTCTCATCTTTTTTATTTGTTATATATATTTTGGTACATATATATGGAAGCCAGTAAGAATTTTTACAAAGGACGGACTTACTTTGCGTTCTTTGAGTCTCATTTGTAATAATATATGAACAAAATCGTTATAATTTTTGACGATTTTCAAATATCTTAAGTGGAAGTAAAATATTGAATAAAAAAGTTTAACAACTAACTCTGATAAATCTGAAAAATTAACACAAAATTTATGACAAAATCTTGTGTAAAGATTTGACACATATGCTTTGTATTAAAATAACACAAAAAATTGAGTGGACCGTTCTGAACATGTGAAATGTGTTAATTTTAAGACAAATTTTTTCACTGTGTATAAGTATTTTGATTTTCTAATTGGCGGGAGCTAATACGAAAGTGAGGCTATCTCACTTAAAAATATTTAGTCGTCACATTAAGAACAGATGATTCAAGAATTAAAACCCTTTTTACTCAAAATTGGGACGCTACTTCTAAAAGTTACTAAGTTGTTTTACCAAGCGTCGTTAGGAAATCGTTTCGTTTAATGTCAATTCATTGTTTTTGTCACATAGAATTGATTGGAAAAAGTAAGGTTAGTAAATGGTGTCGCCTAGTAAATTGTAAAACTGTAAATTTTATTAGTAAAATGTATAACGTGTTTTTTCTTAATCGTAGTAATGGAAGATCAATGAACGGCTTTTTAAAGAAACTTTATGTAAGAAAAAGATCTATAAATAAAAAAGGGAGGCCTCGGAAACTTCATTTTGCCCACTTTCAATATTAGTTTCGAGCCGCCTCTGCCTATATGCTTCCGACCTACTTATGTTTAATCATTAATCAATAATTTTGATATCGGTTAGTAGACATGAGACCAGTTCACAAAATAGTTACATAAATACTATTATAAAGGGATCTTATGGGCTTCATCAAATTTAAATTAAACACAAGTAAATGTTTTAATAAGTTTTAAATTGAATTTATCTTCAATTAGTATGCCACTTAAACTAACTAATTCTGTCTACCTTGCACTTCGGTGGTATTCAGAAGCGACGCAAGGCTAAAATGAAAAGTGAGCAAGATGGTTTTTGCGAGACTCTATCCTTTAATTTTTAAAAAATTTATCTTTAAAAATTAGGCGATGAACAAGAAAACAAAGTCAACAACCATTTTAATAATTTTTCCAATTTTTCGAAAAATGTCTTCTTAAAAAATAGAAAAAACTCTACAACCGAGTTCAAGTTCTAACAACTTTCTCACACACGAGAGGCCCCTAAAAGCGCGAGGCGTTAGGCGGTCGCCCACCCTTTGTACCGCCTCTGGTGGTATTAGCCGGATTAATATTTAAATCCATTGATAGATATTGTCTCCTTTCAACATGCAGCTTATTCTCAAAAATGTCATAGAGAGTTCGTTTAAACCTACCTCGGAAAATTGTCAAGCCATGTCCATCTATTTTTGTTTTTACTGGGAGCACATTGATGGGACGCAGTGATAAGATCCTATTGAAAGCAATTATTTTAATAAGGTACATGGGGTTAATATGGTCACCTTAAGCTTTGAGGCCATATATCATAAACACTAAGAGGAGGAGAGAGAAAAAACACAGTTGTCAGCTACTGTTAATGTATTATAAAAAAAAGGCACAAAAATTTTGGTAACAATTAAGAACTTAAAAAAATCAGTTTTCTCAAAAAAGGGAAAATGGCCATATTTCTATCATGTGCAGAAAATATGGTCATGATCATGTCTTCGTCATGTCTGTTAAGGATAACTTGTTTTTTTCGTTCATATTTCCTGCTGATGTTGAAGGTATACAGGTGAACAGAGAATGAAGAAATAGAAGGTCGATACTCATGACAATCCGGGAAGTTTACTGACGTAATTTTGTTCAAAGTTGATTCAATTCGGTAAAGTTGAACGCAGATTTCTGCAGAACTGAACTTTTTTAACTGTTTAAGTGGCGTCAGTAAAACAGTACCCACGACATCTGGTTTATTAATTTGCTTGTCTATGGGCTCTATACTAATGGTGCCATGGGTTATATATTTCTTGTACTTTTCGAGATATAAGAAAATGACCATATTAACCGCTTGACCATATTACCCCCAGATACCTTATTTGACTGAGCGTTACGTGATTATCAGTATACAAAAGTAAATGACCTATGTAAGATAGAAGAAAATTTAAATTCCAATTACAGGCTACAGTTTATTTATTGGACACAACACATTTAAAAATTTCTAAAATCAAACAATAATTTCAATACAAGAAAATATAATAAAAAAAATTCTAATAACAAAACAATACTTTAATTTTATACTTTTTTAGGATGCTCAGTCTAAAATGGTCGCTATAAAGTTGCTTACTTAGAAAAGTAAAAAATCTTTTAATATTAATCAACATTTCTACGAATTGACACTTTATTATTTAAGATGATACTTCCTACTTAAATTTCAAAATGGATTATGAAAAAATTTCTTATACACAAAAGTACAGATAAAAAAAAACTTGGAAATTCCATTTTGGGAAATAGAGATACTTATAAATGAAAAGCCTAGTCAAAGGATAAGTGATAGAGAAATGACTGAGAACCGTTGTACTACATTATAATCTCAAAAATATGATTTTGAGGAATAATTACCCCCGTTATAATTATGTTAAATTTACATTAAAAATTCAGTTGCTGTGATCGTATCTACGAAAATATTATTATTACTACCAATACTAATATTTTAGTATAGGTCAAATTAACTAAAACTGATCCGACGTCGTTAAACAAATGCAACAAATGAAGCAAAATTAGAAAAACCTAGTTTTCTGTCCCCTTTCCTTTTTGTTATTGTTATATTAGAGTAACTGCTTATAGTAATTTAAAATTTTGTGTTTGATTTTGCTTCATTTGTTAATGACGTCAGACCAATTTTAGTTAATTTGAGCTATCGTAAATATTATTGAAATGCTATTATTAAAGTTTATATAATAAGCTGTTTATAAACTTTTCAACGAATTGCGTTGAAATATCCTTATGGGAAAACCAGAAAACCACTATTTATTATAATAGCTTACAAATTTATGAAATTTAATTCAAACAAATTATAACTTGACATCGGAAAACTGGGTAGTCAACACATATAAATGTTGTACTTGCATATTAATTAATATTATTGATAAATTATAACAACCGAAGTAAATTAACGGAATTATATACCAAATTATAAATTATTGTGTTACATACTACAGTATTCAAAATAAATTCAACTCATTCTGATATTTCGCAATATGAACATTTATTTGCTAATAATGTGTATACATTACAAGGTGCGTGTAAAAGACTGTATCGTAATAAAGAATTTATTATTAGGGAAATTGGGAAAAGCAGTGGCTCCTTTCAATTCTTATTGAAGCTCTCATAACAGTAGTATATTCTAAATAATATAACAACACAACACACAGGTGCATCGCAAGGTTGTCAACTGTCCGGTTATGACGTGATTTGTCCGGGTTTGATTCTGCATGTGCGCCTGGACAAGAAATGTTGACAATTCTTCTAAAAATATGTCAGTTTGGTAAAGTATATTCCCAGTAGCTGTGGAATTTTTTTTTGTCCGGTCGCCAAAAAGTGAAATGTTGGCACGCCTGGTGCAACAGTGTGTTAATGTTGCCTCACCTCGATTCACCTAGTAACTGTTCAATTCTAAATAAAGTAATCGTTATTTTTTAACTTCAGTCGGGAATTCTTGCGCACTGGTGCAACGGGGAATCTATAAATTATAAATAATTCTCTATACAAAAGCAAAATCTTCCACAATATGCAGAAAAAATAGGAGACAGTATACAAGTATTACTTCCAACAAAATAATAACAGTAAAATGGATCATACATTACACATATTTATGTAGAATTACATTAATTTGTTGCCCTCCAATTTTCGTATTGTTTTAAAAGCCCAACCCAAATCCTCAAACTTTAATCCCCTAAATTCCTAGATTATTTATGGAAGAAACTGTATGGACACATTACAATATAAATATGAGTTTTAAACACGGAACAATTTTATTTGTTGAACGAAATAAAATAGCACCAATCGTATTTTCGAATGGAGGTCCAATTTAATACTGATAAATAAATTTTTTTACTTGGTATAAGACAACTGTATAAACATTTTTTCAATTAGAATTTTTACTATTTTGGAAGTTTATTAATTATATTTTTTAACTAAGAATATTAGCAATAAATAATCTTGTATCTTTTAATAAATTTACGATTGTACTTTATTCGCACTAAGTTTCCAATCTACAAAATCTTTTGAAGTTGCTTATAACGAGGAAAAAGTGTATTATGTTTAATTTTCAGTCAATTGACAAAATTATTTCCAAAAAATGTATAAATTCCTTTTGTAATGAAAATTTTTTTCCTTTACTTTGAATAATCTTTAGAGAAATTTTGGTAAACATAGATTTAAAATAACGACATATAATCAAAATTTTTACCATAATTTACAAACTTCAATAGGCACTCTGTGTTAACATAAAATATACATATATTTGAAGAGCTGTTATATTACGTATGTATCAACTGTCTGAACAATATTTGATTATAAACCTAATTAATTAAAATAATAATTGATTCAGAATAACATTGAATCGTAGTGTTTTAATTTTCATACTTTCAGTTTTGCTGTGTCAGAAAATGTAAATTTATACCGTAACTTGGGGTAAGTTTGGCCCATTTTTTGCGTTTTTTTACGTAAACTGCCTTATATTTTTCATATATATTTAGCTAACTTCCTTTTACTACTTGCTATTGAATTCTACATATTTCAAAGTATATATTGACTGGTTATTTTAACCCTAGAATCATACGTACTCGTCAAAACAACGAACGAACTTCTCTACCTGCTCCAAAAATGTGACTTGTCGGTACCTGCTCGTTGTGAAACTTCTGTTATCTAATTTATTTGTTATTATAACACATAAGACGTATAAATTTTGTTTATAGCTATTGTCGTTTTTTTTTATACTGAAATAGTGTGAGTCAAAAGGACGACGATGTATGATTAACCTATATTTTTTTTTTAAAGATTTTGTACTCCACATATAAAAGTCTTCCTAATTTTTCTAAAATTTATTAAAGATATGGATGTTATAATTAATTTATTCAATGATTATGATAATATGAAAGATGATTACAGCTGTTTGACTTATAGAGACGACATAATACTGAAGTTTTAATATATTGAATCGAAAACTAAAGAATGCGTTTCAAGTGACTTAATAAAAGGTTAACAATTTATTTTCTGGAAAATATTTTAATTTTTATTATTTTTTTAGATCTTATTCTAAAAATTACTAACAAATTTTAGAAAATTTACAAATGTGCGCAATAGGGAAATAACTACATATCTATAGGAATATTTATGACTGAGAAATTTCACATTCTGTAAAGTCACACATGTCCACTGACCCAAAATAGTTCATAAATTAATTATTTGAAAGACATGTTTTATGATACAACTGATGTATTTATCTATTTTTTAATTTTTATAGTGAAAATATGCTTTGATAAAAAGATTAAAAAAATTAATAAATATTTATATTAAGAAATTTTTCCAAATCCAGTTTTTTTAAATATTTTGTTCGCTTTTGTAGTATTGTTATGTAAAAAAATGTTTTTTTGCAAATAAAGTCTAAAACTCCCCGTAAAAAGTCCATTCGTCGAAACGACGCCGATGTATGATTAACTTGACTCGTAGACCAACGTATGATTCTAGGGTTAAACTCAGAACTTATTTATTTTCATTTTAAGATTATCTGCAAATTTCGGACAATCTTATCTTTATTTGGAGTAACATTGGCCCAAATATAAAATGCAATAGTAATTAAGACCAAATATGATTTGGAACAATGTTAGACACTTTTAATTGTGGTTGTACGTAAGTAGATACAGTGTCCAATAAGTTGGGGATCAGATAAAGTGAAACTTAACATTTTACAAAAAGTAATAAGTATGTATTTTCAAGATATTTCTTTTATGTAAATATACATGTTATATGATACTCTTTTTTTAAATACTAAAAATGTGAACAAAAATACTATGTCAAAAACACATCCAGTTTTCGTAAGATGAACTGATTTCGTTTTGAAGCCATTTTTGGTGGAAGTAATTTACAGTAGTTATAAGAAAATGTGTCTTTCTTTTGGGGTCACCCCCAGCATTTGAGCTTTTCCGCCATGCATTAAACCGTAGGGCCATTGCTAGTAAGAGTTACATTCCTTCCAAGGTGCTTTTGTCCATTACAATTCACAACCACAAAATTGTCAACGGCAAACTCCGACGGGTTGACAAAAACTGAAGAATTGAAAGGGGGGAGGGGGGCTTCATGATCTTGAATGCAATCTTCAAGATCTGAGAAGGTTTCATTAATTCCATCAGACTCTATGTTGGGCTAGTCATGCCCTAATACTTGGGCCAAAGTTACCTCAGCTTACAAAATCACAAATAAACAAGGTAAGTATCAGAAAAAACAAACTTAAAATACTTTGAATATATATCAAATTAAAGCTGTTATACACTTATCAATCAAAAATCTTAAGTAGTTCTGGATGTGTAAACAAAAGTTGGTTTGCAATAAAACATTCACAAGAAGTAACGGTGAAGTTGGAGCAGCACTGAGTAGTGGCAAAAGATATTTTTTAAAAAATAAAAAATATGGTTTTTGGATCGACTTAAAAATATCAAATATTTTTATCAAAATAGACCAATAATAGATTGATATTTCAATATTGACATATCAATGTACTAATGACTACAATGATTACAATTTGAGATAACTTTCCAATTTTGAGCCACTTCTATTTCATTAAATATAAAAAATATGGTTTTTGGATCGACTTAAAAATATCAAATATTTTTATCAAAATAGACCAATAATAGATTGATATTTCAATATTGACATATCAATGTACTAATGACTACAATGATTACAATTTGAGATAACTTTCCAATTTTGAGCCACTTCTATTTCATTGTTGCAAATTTAATGTTCTTATCAATTTTGAATTTTGGGAATAGGAATTTTCTAAAATCAATAATTTTCAAGAAGTAGAAATCAATTCCATTGTATAAAGCAAAAGCATATTAAATTTATGGTACACTGTAGAACTTTTCAAATTAAAACTCAATAGCTTTATTTTTTATTATTAGTAAAACTGATTTACTATATCTTATTTGAAAAGTTCCATATTCCATAAATGAGATTGCTATAAATTTAAGAAATAAGTCATCTAGATGTAATTTATGCTTGGTTGCTGTTTAATTTATGTTATCCATAAATAACTAAATAGAAAATAATTCCCATAAAAATAATATAAATTGAAATAGTCCTTTCAAGAATAACTTAAATATTACAACTCAGTTGCTATCACAGAAATTGATATTCATAAAATATATTTTAACGTCATAATATTATGTACATAAGTGTTGATTTTTCGTTGCAAACTCAATATAGATATCATCAATCTAGTCATATCATCGATTTTTATAAAATTATTATTAGAATGTTTTTTGACGTTCTAGACATACTGTTTTGTAATTTTCCTTTGAAAATAACAATTGTAATCAACATAGGCTCTATTAGTGAAGTAAGAAAATAATATTACTAACGATCCATTTTGAATATAAAAGGCCTAAAATATTATAATTGTTATTTTCAAATATTTCATATTTAAACTTTTAATTAACAAATAAAAACTAATATTATTCATGAGAATTAAATATAAATTGCAAAAATATATTTATTTTGCCTAGATTTTTCCGCACACTTATAAGTTTTTTATTTTTAATGTCGTTAATTAAGAATTTAATTTCATTAATTAAGAATTTTACTATCGATTTATTTTTTTCGGTGAAAATTTCTAATCAACACAGAAAAAATCAGAAATTGATATTCATAAAATATATTTTAACGTCATATTATGTACACAAGTGTTGATTTTTCGTTGCAAACTCAATACAGTAGAATTTTAACTAAAAGAAAGAGCATAAATTCCTCTTAGTTACAATTTATCTCTTTTTATTGAATATAAAAGATATATAATTATCTCTCTTTCATTTATTTGTACAATTTATATCTTTTTATTGAATATAAAAGATATATAATTATCTCTCTTTCATTTATTTGTCAGTGTTGCCTTGGTTAACATTTAAAATATTTGTAATCCCCTTACCTCAGAATTCCCCTTAAAAAAACTTTCTTTTAGTTAAAATACTACTGTATAGATATCATCAATCTAGAGTCATGTCAGCGATTTTCATAAAATTATTGGAATGTTTTTTGACGTTCTAGACATACTGTTTTGTAATTTTCCTTTAAAAATAACAATTGTAATCAACATAAGCTTTATTAGTGAAGTAAGAAAATAATATTACTAACGACCCTTTTTGAATATAAAAGGCCTAAAGTATTATAATTGTTATTTTCAAATATTTCATATTTAAACTTTTAATTAACAAGTAAAAATTAAAATTATTCATAAGAATTAACAATAAATTGCAAAAATATATTTATTTTGCCTAGATTTTTCCGAACACTTATAAGTTATTTATTTTTAACTTCATTAATTAAGAATTTAACCCATTAAGCCTTAGCATTTTCTCTTGGTGTCAAAATCAAAATACAATAGATTTTATAGTTCTCTCTGAAGGTTTGTTGTAATCGTCAGTATTAGTAACATAAATCACCAAGCTGTAAATCATTGTCCAGTCAAAGATGTTCTTAACTTTTTTAATTCCCGTTACTTACAAATACTAACAAAAGAGCATTATTAAACATAGTATTATAATTTTTGAATAAATATTTTGTATTTTACCGATTTATAAAGAAAGTGTTTTCTGATAAATATTCTAATTTTGTGTTCATTAATATTCTGTAAATCTTGTCTTTAATTTCATTAAAAATATTAGCCTGTTTAGCTTAGCACACAAATGATTTCGTTGATCATGGTTTCGCACTAAACATTTCTTAAGTATCCAAATATATGAATTTCTTCAAAAAAATTGTGCTATTTTGGAGGGAACAGTAAATTATTTTCTAGAATGAAACTGGTAAAAATATTTGTTAGTAAATCAAGCAAATACTAAATTTTAATTGTATTTTTTATTTCTGCAATAATAAACGTCAAAATCTGATATTAAAGTGATAATAAACTCGTATGGAAAACCAGTTTAATAGTATATTTCTTGACAAGGACCAGAAGTGTTACTTTTGTGGCCTCGGATGCAATTTGAGAATCCGAGGCTGAAAGCTGGCGATTCTTAAGCATCCATGGCCACAAAAATAAACTTACGAGCCGAGTATGAGCAAGGTAAATTTTTAACCGAAAAAAAAAGACGAAGAAATTGAAACAAATGAATAAAAAATAATAAAATACATCGAAGATGTAACTTTAATAAAAATTAATAATAGGCGTCTATAAAAAATTATTTCTATAAAAACATCTATTTACTATTGACGGTAAGCGATTACTTACGTTCCTAGGAAGGTAAGTGTTGTTTACGCGACAAGTTACATGGTATGTAAACGTCAACTTAAGATTCGAGAGTTTGAAAAAAGCTTTTTGAAGTTAATACCGTTACCAAACCAGAACTCAGTAAATTAAATTAATACTAAAAAAAAAATAATTTTTCTTTATTAAACATTTATTTTATTTAATATGTTACTATATTTGATATTAATATCATTAATTAATTTATAACTGTATAGTAATGTAATTGTTTATTAAAATAAATAAGTGAAATAAATTGTAATAAACGGGAATAATTAACTGTATCAGTATGTTACAGATTCATTTGACACTGTATGCATAACCTAAGTGATTAAAAAAAAAGTTCTGTAGATAGAAGTAATCAGATTAGATTTAGATAAAATTATGATAACTGTATAAGAAATGGAATTTATTAAAAAAACAAATAAAATATAGAATTTTTAATTATTTATATTGCTTTGCTTGTTATTTATTAACCTTATTAAGTGATTATGAATCCCGAGTCCTGTTTTATGATTTTTTGTTTGATCCGTTAATGTTATGAATTTTACGCGGCTGGTTCGTAGTGCCAGTATTGATTTATTGTTATAGCTCGGGCCTTTTAACTTGGCAGTAACTCGCGCATGATACAGATATATATATTTGAAAATACATTATAAGTAAGAGACAATAACATCTGAAAAATATCTAGGTTTCAATCATATTAAAAAGAGACACCTTTTTAACAAACATATTGTTTTCTTTCGTTCCCTCATTTATTACCTGCTATTAGATATATGTCTTAAATTCGTTTTCTGCGCACTTCATATTTCCTGCTGATGTTGAAGGTATACAGGTGAACAGAGAATGAAGAAATAGAAGGTCGATACTCATGACAATCCGGGAAGTTTACTGACGTAATTTTGTTCAAAGTTGATTCAATTCGGTAAAGTTGAACGCAGATTTCTGCAGAACTGAACTTTTTTAACTGTTTAAGTGGCGTCAGTAAAACAGTACCCACGACATCTGGTTTATTAATTTGCTTGTCTATGGGCTCTATACTAATGGTGCCATGGGTTATATATTTCTTGTACTTTTCGAGATATAAGAAAATGACCATATTAACCGCTTGACCATATTACCCCCAGATACCTTATTTGACTGAGCGTTACGTGATTATCAGTATACAAAAGTAAATGACCTATGTAAGATAGAAGAAAATTTAAATTCCAATTACAGGCTACAGTTTATTTATTGGACACAACACATTTAAAAATTTCTAAAATCAAACAATAATTTCAATACAAGAAAATATAATAAAAAAAATTCTAATAACAAAACAATACTTTAATTTTATACTTTTTTAGGATGCTCAGTCTAAAATGGTCGCTATAAAGTTGCTTACTTAGAAAAGTAAAAAATCTTTTAATATTAATCAACATTTCTACGAATTGACACTTTATTATTTAAGATGATACTTCCTACTTAAATTTCAAAATGGATTATGAAAAAATTTCTTATACACAAAAGTACAGATAAAAAAAAACTTGGAAATTCCATTTTGGGAAATAGAGATACTTATAAATGAAAAGCCTAGTCAAAGGATAAGTGATAGAGAAATGACTGAGAACCGTTGTACTACATTATAATCTCAAAAATATGATTTTGAGGAATAATTACCCCCGTTATAATTATGTTAAATTTACATTAAAAATTCAGTTGCTGTGATCGTATCTACGAAAATATTATTATTACTACCAATACTAATATTTTAGTATAGGTCAAATTAACTAAAACTGATCCGACGTCGTTAAACAAATGCAACAAATGAAGCAAAATTAGAAAAACCTAGTTTTCTGTCCCCTTTCCTTTTTGTTATTGTTATATTAGAGTAACTGCTTATAGTAATTTAAAATTTTGTGTTTGATTTTGCTTCATTTGTTAATGACGTCAGACCAATTTTAGTTAATTTGAGCTATCGTAAATATTATTGAAATGCTATTATTAAAGTTTATATAATAAGCTGTTTATAAACTTTTCAACGAATTGCGTTGAAATATCCTTATGGGAAAACCAGAAAACCACTATTTATTATAATAGCTTACAAATTTATGAAATTTAATTCAAACAAATTATAACTTGACATCGGAAAACTGGGTAGTCAACACATATAAATGTTGTACTTGCATATTAATTAATATTATTGATAAATTATAACAACCGAAGTAAATTAACGGAATTATATACCAAATTATAAATTATTGTGTTACATACTACAGTATTCAAAATAAATTCAACTCATTCTGATATTTCGCAATATGAACATTTATTTGCTAATAATGTGTATACATTACAAGGTGCGTGTAAAAGACTGTATCGTAATAAAGAATTTATTATTAGGGAAATTGGGAAAAGCAGTGGCTCCTTTCAATTCTTATTGAAGCTCTCATAACAGTAGTATATTCTAAATAATATAACAACACAACACACAGGTGCATCGCAAGGTTGTCAACTGTCCGGTTATGACGTGATTTGTCCGGGTTTGATTCTGCATGTGCGCCTGGACAAGAAATGTTGACAATTCTTCTAAAAATATGTCAGTTTGGTAAAGTATATTCCCAGTAGCTGTGGAATTTTTTTTTGTCCGGTCGCCAAAAAGTGAAATGTTGGCACGCCTGGTGCAACAGTGTGTTAATGTTGCCTCACCTCGATTCACCTAGTAACTGTTCAATTCTAAATAAAGTAATCGTTATTTTTTAACTTCAGTCGGGAATTCTTGCGCACTGGTGCAACGGGGAATCTATAAATTATAAATAATTCTCTATACAAAAGCAAAATCTTCCACAATATGCAGAAAAAATAGGAGACAGTATACAAGTATTACTTCCAACAAAATAATAACAGTAAAATGGATCATACATTACACATATTTATGTAGAATTACATTAATTTGTTGCCCTCCAATTTTCGTATTGTTTTAAAAGCCCAACCCAAATCCTCAAACTTTAATCCCCTAAATTCCTAGATTATTTATGGAAGAAACTGTATGGACACATTACAATATAAATATGAGTTTTAAACACGGAACAATTTTATTTGTTGAACGAAATAAAATAGCACCAATCGTATTTTCGAATGGAGGTCCAATTTAATACTGATAAATAAATTTTTTTACTTGGTATAAGACAACTGTATAAACATTTTTTCAATTAGAATTTTTACTATTTTGGAAGTTTATTAATTATATTTTTTAACTAAGAATATTAGCAATAAATAATCTTGTATCTTTTAATAAATTTACGATTGTACTTTATTCGCACTAAGTTTCCAATCTACAAAATCTTTTGAAGTTGCTTATAACGAGGAAAAAGTGTATTATGTTTAATTTTCAGTCAATTGACAAAATTATTTCCAAAAAATGTATAAATTCCTTTTGTAATGAAAATTTTTTTCCTTTACTTTGAATAATCTTTAGAGAAATTTTGGTAAACATAGATTTAAAATAACGACATATAATCAAAATTTTTACCATAATTTACAAACTTCAATAGGCACTCTGTGTTAACATAAAATATACATATATTTGAAGAGCTGTTATATTACGTATGTATCAACTGTCTGAACAATATTTGATTATAAACCTAATTAATTAAAATAATAATTGATTCAGAATAACATTGAATCGTAGTGTTTTAATTTTCATACTTTCAGTTTTGCTGTGTCAGAAAATGTAAATTTATACCGTAACTTGGGGTAAGTTTGGCCCATTTTTTGCGTTTTTTTACGTAAACTGCCTTATATTTTTCATATATATTTAGCTAACTTCCTTTTACTACTTGCTATTGAATTCTACATATTTCAAAGTATATATTGACTGGTTATTTTAACCCTAGAATCATACGTACTCGTCAAAACAACGAACGAACTTCTCTACCTGCTCCAAAAATGTGACTTGTCGGTACCTGCTCGTTGTGAAACTTCTGTTATCTAATTTATTTGTTATTATAACACATAAGACGTATAAATTTTGTTTATAGCTATTGTCGTTTTTTTTTATACTGAAATAGTGTGAGTCAAAAGGACGACGATGTATGATTAACCTATATTTTTTTTTTAAAGATTTTGTACTCCACATATAAAAGTCTTCCTAATTTTTCTAAAATTTATTAAAGATATGGATGTTATAATTAATTTATTCAATGATTATGATAATATGAAAGATGATTACAGCTGTTTGACTTATAGAGACGACATAATACTGAAGTTTTAATATATTGAATCGAAAACTAAAGAATGCGTTTCAAGTGACTTAATAAAAGGTTAACAATTTATTTTCTGGAAAATATTTTAATTTTTATTATTTTTTTAGATCTTATTCTAAAAATTACTAACAAATTTTAGAAAATTTACAAATGTGCGCAATAGGGAAATAACTACATATCTATAGGAATATTTATGACTGAGAAATTTCACATTCTGTAAAGTCACACATGTCCACTGACCCAAAATAGTTCATAAATTAATTATTTGAAAGACATGTTTTATGATACAACTGATGTATTTATCTATTTTTTAATTTTTATAGTGAAAATATGCTTTGATAAAAAGATTAAAAAAATTAATAAATATTTATATTAAGAAATTTTTCCAAATCCAGTTTTTTTAAATATTTTGTTCGCTTTTGTAGTATTGTTATGTAAAAAAATGTTTTTTTGCAAATAAAGTCTAAAACTCCCCGTAAAAAGTCCATTCGTCGAAACGACGCCGATGTATGATTAACTTGACTCGTAGACCAACGTATGATTCTAGGGTTAAACTCAGAACTTATTTATTTTCATTTTAAGATTATCTGCAAATTTCGGACAATCTTATCTTTATTTGGAGTAACATTGGCCCAAATATAAAATGCAATAGTAATTAAGACCAAATATGATTTGGAACAATGTTAGACACTTTTAATTGTGGTTGTACGTAAGTAGATACAGTGTCCAATAAGTTGGGGATCAGATAAAGTGAAACTTAACATTTTACAAAAAGTAATAAGTATGTATTTTCAAGATATTTCTTTTATGTAAATATACATGTTATATGATACTCTTTTTTTAAATACTAAAAATGTGAACAAAAATACTATGTCAAAAACACATCCAGTTTTCGTAAGATGAACTGATTTCGTTTTGAAGCCATTTTTGGTGGAAGTAATTTACAGTAGTTATAAGAAAATGTGTCTTTCTTTTGGGGTCACCCCCAGCATTTGAGCTTTTCCGCCATGCATTAAACCGTAGGGCCATTGCTAGTAAGAGTTACATTCCTTCCAAGGTGCTTTTGTCCATTACAATTCACAACCACAAAATTGTCAACGGCAAACTCCGACGGGTTGACAAAAACTGAAGAATTGAAAGGGGGGAGGGGGGCTTCATGATCTTGAATGCAATCTTCAAGATCTGAGAAGGTTTCATTAATTCCATCAGACTCTATGTTGGGCTAGTCATGCCCTAATACTTGGGCCAAAGTTACCTCAGCTTACAAAATCACAAATAAACAAGGTAAGTATCAGAAAAAACAAACTTAAAATACTTTGAATATATATCAAATTAAAGCTGTTATACACTTATCAATCAAAAATCTTAAGTAGTTCTGGATGTGTAAACAAAAGTTGGTTTGCAATAAAACATTCACAAGAAGTAACGGTGAAGTTGGAGCAGCACTGAGTAGTGGCAAAAGATATTTTTTAAAAAATAAAAAATATGGTTTTTGGATCGACTTAAAAATATCAAATATTTTTATCAAAATAGACCAATAATAGATTGATATTTCAATATTGACATATCAATGTACTAATGACTACAATGATTACAATTTGAGATAACTTTCCAATTTTGAGCCACTTCTATTTCATTAAATATAAAAAATATGGTTTTTGGATCGACTTAAAAATATCAAATATTTTTATCAAAATAGACCAATAATAGATTGATATTTCAATATTGACATATCAATGTACTAATGACTACAATGATTACAATTTGAGATAACTTTCCAATTTTGAGCCACTTCTATTTCATTGTTGCAAATTTAATGTTCTTATCAATTTTGAATTTTGGGAATAGGAATTTTCTAAAATCAATAATTTTCAAGAAGTAGAAATCAATTCCATTGTATAAAGCAAAAGCATATTAAATTTATGGTACACTGTAGAACTTTTCAAATTAAAACTCAATAGCTTTATTTTTTATTATTAGTAAAACTGATTTACTATATCTTATTTGAAAAGTTCCATATTCCATAAATGAGATTGCTATAAATTTAAGAAATAAGTCATCTAGATGTAATTTATGCTTGGTTGCTGTTTAATTTATGTTATCCATAAATAACTAAATAGAAAATAATTCCCATAAAAATAATATAAATTGAAATAGTCCTTTCAAGAATAACTTAAATATTACAACTCAGTTGCTATCACAGAAATTGATATTCATAAAATATATTTTAACGTCATAATATTATGTACATAAGTGTTGATTTTTCGTTGCAAACTCAATATAGATATCATCAATCTAGTCATATCATCGATTTTTATAAAATTATTATTAGAATGTTTTTTGACGTTCTAGACATACTGTTTTGTAATTTTCCTTTGAAAATAACAATTGTAATCAACATAGGCTCTATTAGTGAAGTAAGAAAATAATATTACTAACGATCCATTTTGAATATAAAAGGCCTAAAATATTATAATTGTTATTTTCAAATATTTCATATTTAAACTTTTAATTAACAAATAAAAACTAATATTATTCATGAGAATTAAATATAAATTGCAAAAATATATTTATTTTGCCTAGATTTTTCCGCACACTTATAAGTTTTTTATTTTTAATGTCGTTAATTAAGAATTTAATTTCATTAATTAAGAATTTTACTATCGATTTATTTTTTTCGGTGAAAATTTCTAATCAACACAGAAAAAATCAGAAATTGATATTCATAAAATATATTTTAACGTCATATTATGTACACAAGTGTTGATTTTTCGTTGCAAACTCAATACAGTAGAATTTTAACTAAAAGAAAGAGCATAAATTCCTCTTAGTTACAATTTATCTCTTTTTATTGAATATAAAAGATATATAATTATCTCTCTTTCATTTATTTGTACAATTTATATCTTTTTATTGAATATAAAAGATATATAATTATCTCTCTTTCATTTATTTGTCAGTGTTGCCTTGGTTAACATTTAAAATATTTGTAATCCCCTTACCTCAGAATTCCCCTTAAAAAAACTTTCTTTTAGTTAAAATACTACTGTATAGATATCATCAATCTAGAGTCATGTCAGCGATTTTCATAAAATTATTGGAATGTTTTTTGACGTTCTAGACATACTGTTTTGTAATTTTCCTTTAAAAATAACAATTGTAATCAACATAAGCTTTATTAGTGAAGTAAGAAAATAATATTACTAACGACCCTTTTTGAATATAAAAGGCCTAAAGTATTATAATTGTTATTTTCAAATATTTCATATTTAAACTTTTAATTAACAAGTAAAAATTAAAATTATTCATAAGAATTAACAATAAATTGCAAAAATATATTTATTTTGCCTAGATTTTTCCGAACACTTATAAGTTATTTATTTTTAACTTCATTAATTAAGAATTTAACCCATTAAGCCTTAGCATTTTCTCTTGGTGTCAAAATCAAAATACAATAGATTTTATAGTTCTCTCTGAAGGTTTGTTGTAATCGTCAGTATTAGTAACATAAATCACCAAGCTGTAAATCATTGTCCAGTCAAAGATGTTCTTAACTTTTTTAATTCCCGTTACTTACAAATACTAACAAAAGAGCATTATTAAACATAGTATTATAATTTTTGAATAAATATTTTGTATTTTACCGATTTATAAAGAAAGTGTTTTCTGATAAATATTCTAATTTTGTGTTCATTAATATTCTGTAAATCTTGTCTTTAATTTCATTAAAAATATTAGCCTGTTTAGCTTAGCACACAAATGATTTCGTTGATCATGGTTTCGCACTAAACATTTCTTAAGTATCCAAATATATGAATTTCTTCAAAAAAATTGTGCTATTTTGGAGGGAACAGTAAATTATTTTCTAGAATGAAACTGGTAAAAATATTTGTTAGTAAATCAAGCAAATACTAAATTTTAATTGTATTTTTTATTTCTGCAATAATAAACGTCAAAATCTGATATTAAAGTGATAATAAACTCGTATGGAAAACCAGTTTAATAGTATATTTCTTGACAAGGACCAGAAGTGTTACTTTTGTGGCCTCGGATGCAATTTGAGAATCCGAGGCTGAAAGCTGGCGATTCTTAAGCATCCATGGCCACAAAAATAAACTTACGAGCCGAGTATGAGCAAGGTAAATTTTTAACCGAAAAAAAAAGACGAAGAAATTGAAACAAATGAATAAAAAATAATAAAATACATCGAAGATGTAACTTTAATAAAAATTAATAATAGGCGTCTATAAAAAATTATTTCTATAAAAACATCTATTTACTATTGACGGTAAGCGATTACTTACGTTCCTAGGAAGGTAAGTGTTGTTTACGCGACAAGTTACATGGTATGTAAACGTCAACTTAAGATTCGAGAGTTTGAAAAAAGCTTTTTGAAGTTAATACCGTTACCAAACCAGAACTCAGTAAATTAAATTAATACTAAAAAAAAAATAATTTTTCTTTATTAAACATTTATTTTATTTAATATGTTACTATATTTGATATTAATATCATTAATTAATTTATAACTGTATAGTAATGTAATTGTTTATTAAAATAAATAAGTGAAATAAATTGTAATAAACGGGAATAATTAACTGTATCAGTATGTTACAGATTCATTTGACACTGTATGCATAACCTAAGTGATTAAAAAAAAAGTTCTGTAGATAGAAGTAATCAGATTAGATTTAGATAAAATTATGATAACTGTATAAGAAATGGAATTTATTAAAAAAACAAATAAAATATAGAATTTTTAATTATTTATATTGCTTTGCTTGTTATTTATTAACCTTATTAAGTGATTATGAATCCCGAGTCCTGTTTTATGATTTTTTGTTTGATCCGTTAATGTTATGAATTTTACGCGGCTGGTTCGTAGTGCCAGTATTGATTTATTGTTATAGCTCGGGCCTTTTAACTTGGCAGTAACTCGCGCATGATACAGATATATATATTTGAAAATACATTATAAGTAAGAGACAATAACATCTGAAAAATATCTAGGTTTCAATCATATTAAAAAGAGACACCTTTTTAACAAACATATTGTTTTCTTTCGTTCCCTCATTTATTACCTGCTATTAGATATATGTCTTAAATTCGTTTTCTGCGCACTGACAAGTTAAAAGGCCCGAGCTATACATTAATATATTATTTAAAACAATTACGATATAGGTTACGCTACAATACAGGAATTTCTCTTGTTGGGGATCACCTGTAATGTAAGTAACGATTATTTATCGTATTAAAAAAAAATGCAAATATTCATATTTATTCAAATTATATCTTATATTCTTAACTCAGCCTGTGACAATGTTCCAGATTTATTTAGTACTAGCCAGCGTTGACCCCCATAGCATTCAAAGGGTAAATTATTTCATGAAAGAAATAAATTTAATTTTCGTTGCCCAGGTATCTCATCGTACTAATAAATTTCTGTTGCTAACTGTATTTCTATTGTCAAAAGTAAATCATTTTATAAATTAAAAACAAAAAACAAAAAAATTTAAAATTAAAATGTAAATGATGAATACTAAAATGTAATGTCACTGACAGGAACATGGAATTTATAGTTAATTCTCAATTTTTTCCTGAGCCATCTTCAGTGGTGTAGCAGGCGTGAACGATGTGGCCCCACGCCCACGGCCTCGCACTTAAAGGAGCCTCGAGAGTGACTTTTTTTTTTTTTTTGATTGTCGCCTAATTTTTAAGACAGAAATTTAAAAAAGGAGATTAAAAGAGGCTTCGCAAAAATTATTTTGCCTACTCCCCATTTTCGTCTTGCGAAGCCACTGGGCATCTTCACCTTTGATAGAATAGTAATGTTTAATAAGGAAATATCGATCTTTGTAGTAAAACTGAAATTTCTTTATAAAAGTAATTGCTGGCTTATTAGGAAGGAAACTAAATAATTTAAAGAATATAATTTAAGTAGATAAACTAAATGATTAAAAAAAAAATATGGTGCAAATTTTCGGTATTATAATTTATTTCAAATAACTTGACCAGTTTTCTTATGTAAATTCAGCAGTAATAGTAGTTAACGAATTTGATATGGACTCTATACTATCTACAAATTTTTTTTAATGTTTCAGTGTTAAAAAACATTTTAAATACACAAATTTTTCTTTTCAAAATTGATTATTAAATGATAAAACATTTCAGTTAGATGTCTACTACGAAAATATTGAGGTATTCGCTATTTCCTCAACAAGGATAAGTGTGGAAATAAGGACACGCTTTGTTAAATTACCGAAAGAGCAACCAATATGGTTAACGGCAGTATAGTGAACTCTATCTTTAGTTTTATAAATTAAACGAGAATTATTTTCATGGTTATAATTATTTAATCAATAATATGAATTTACCTCTCTTATTTTCCCAATTATACAACAGATGTCAGCACAATATACAAATAACATTTCAAAATAGTGTCCGCAACCTAGCATTCATAGCATTGTATAAGTACTTCAAGTTTTATTATTAGCTCTTGTCAATATTCTTTTGTTCCAATTTTCTTTCTTCGTTTCCAAAGTTCAATTATTACGACACTATGGTTTATATAATAAATAAATGTGGATTGCGGAAAGAATTATATTATGAAACCTCAGATCTACACGTCTATACAGGGCTGACTTTACCATTTAGAGGTTCTGGGGCACACTTCATGCGAAGTACTTGTGGGGTAGTCCACATGTGGAAGCCCCTTAGTATTTTTGCGGACGCTCTTACTAAGGTGATCAAGAAATTTTCCTAATGCTTTAAATTTTACGAAAAAATGGGGTAGATGAAAAAAAGAAAGCTTGTATCCTTTCTATTTCTCTTTTGTTTTGAGAGATTCTTTATCAATTTAGGGAAGTCTTTATTATGTCCGTGGCTCGTGCCCTTATGTAAATTCGACTCTGAATCAGTATATATTTGGATTTAAATATATTTGTTTAAAAAGATTTTAATGTTTCATGATAATTACCAAATATAATTAAACTACTTTGCCCTATCATACCAAGCTCAATTTATTTGTATTTTTTTAAATTCCCAATTGTTATACCGTTGTTTTTTTTAAATCCGCGATAACGGGAGACTTGATGCCAGGGGCTCCCGGTCTAATTCATATACGTTTGACCATTAACAAGACGCATAGATATGGAGGAAACTATACGGGAGGGTGAATAGCATACTTGAAGCCTTTATTTTTTGTCATTTATGTACATTTTGTGTAGAATATGCAGGGAACTCTAAGCAGATAAATAAATCATAGAATTATAGTTGATTACTTCCTTTAGAAACATATGTGCATATTCAAAAAAATACGACGTTGAATACAAATCTATTATATTGAATTGTTTTGATTATAAGAAAGTAAAGCAATACGTTTTTAGAACAGTAAATAGTAACCTGATAGTTTTGACTTAAGAGCTTACTATAGCTTTGCCATTTTTTACTTTTATAAGCATTTAATAAAAGATGTTTACAGTAGAATTCCAAAAGTTAGTCGTTTGCATTTTTTTCTTTAAAGCCGTTGATATTTTCCAATATTTATTAAAATAAAAATTTAAAATATGTGCCAGTTGATAAATTGTCTCGGCAATTACATTACATTATAGTTATTTTCGATGCGGCTCGTGGGGGTACACAACGCTCTCGATCTCGTTGTGTATGCGTCAGTCCCTTAGACTCGTGCCCCAATTTAAGCCTACTGGATATTTCATTTTAAGCGTACGTATCGAACATAATTTTTTATAACGACGGTGTCTAAAATTATTTCTAAACAATATTAGGAAATAGCACGGACTATTTTATTTTATAGTAAGGTTAACTAAATGAAAAAAAAATTTTTTTTAATAATTTGTAGATCATTTTTGTTTCTATTATTCCATGTTAGTAGGTGGCTAGGACAGTTCTGCCGCACCGCAAAACGGAATAACTTGAACCCTTTTGACGATGCTTCAAAGGGTGTGACTTAGGGTCCTATTGTAGCCATTTTACGGTACTACACATTCCGAAATGATGAGTCATCAAAATGTATCGACGTGCAAACCTTGAACTTTGACCCGGCACGTACCGAGTACATGTATCAAAATTTATTGTTGATATTTGACCCCAACACTCACAGATACTGTTGGCATTGAAATTCCTAAGAGATGAGTCATCACTTCGACAAAATTAATTAAAGTTAACCCATTTTGCGTCATGACAATTTGTTCTTCACGATTTGAATTTGTGTTAACCCATTACCCACCAACACTAACGTAGTTTTTGAATTTTAGGTCACAAATTGATAGATGGGGTACCGCGTCAAAAATTTGGGGAATACCCCGACTCGGAGTAGCCCCAAACCTTTGACACCGTACTGTATTTAAATTTTTGGTACACTGCTGTGTCAAAAGTGTGGACCCCCCTGACCAAAACGGTATCCGATCACTTTTTGAAGCGTACTGTGCTTATTTAGTGTACGTGCAAACCTTAACCTTTGACCTCAACACGCGCTTGCCTTAATTGCGTCATCTTAAACGAAAGGGGGTACACAGCGCACTCGACACTACAGGGTCAAAAATGTGGGGTTACCCTAACCCAAGGGGTGGCCCCAAACTTTTAGCACCGTACTGTACTTAAATTTTTCGTACACTGCCGTGTCAAAAGTGTGGACACTCCTGACTAAAAAGGTGTCCGATCACTTTTTGAAGCGTACTGTGCTTATTTTGTGTAAATGCAAACCTTAGCCGTTAACCTCGCTTAATTTCGTCATCTTGAACGAAAATTTGACTCGGCTGCTAATGATAAATTTTATGGGCCACTGTACCAAGCGCTAGATTTTAAGCCCCAATCATGATTTTAAAACTAACTTCGGACTCGAGAGTCCAGATTTCTGACCGCTACTGCGCTGCCAAAAATCAGATGTCGACTGTACCGCATGATATTTTTATATATAGTTAACCTTGAAAACTTATTAGTTTTTAGAATTTTATCAGCTTAAAATAAGTTTATTTTCGCTGAATGTTTATTTTATACCTCATTTCAGATACAATTGATCATGAGTTTTCGTTAAAAAATTAAATAATTCTTATATTTGAAACAAATCAATCTTCTATTCTTTTCTAACAACAAACTGCAAATTTAAAATTTACCTAAATGCAATAATGAAAGAGATAAAGCCAAGAAAATGGAAATTATTTAAATTCAAAGTGACGAAGCATGGTTAAATTTAACTGAAATGAACATAGCAGACCTTGAAAGCAGACTGTAAACACATCATTTAAGAATTTGAGTATAACACAAACCTATTTCTAGTATAGTTTATAAATCAAATTAAAATTAATTTAATACCTACACACCTGTATATTATGTATACACCCTGTATATTAATAATATGTATTTTAATATAGCATCATTCTAATTCTTATTCATGATTTGATTGAACGCAGAATCTAATTATAATATAATTTATAAATATTGCAAAAAATTTGCTTAATCAACAGAAATCATTATAACGTAAAAGCACCTATCCCGGAACATTATTTTTAGGTGTGTCATTGAACTGGCTTCTAAAAATTAATAAATAAATTAAACACCCATTTTTTTTCTTAATAAGCATGAAACCAAGTTTTTTTAATCCAATGAATATGTTTTTAAGAAAATATAACCCAAAATTTTGATTTATTAATGTTTTTGTTTTATAATTTGACATCTATAAAAAAAAAACGGACAGAATATATTAAGGACGTTCGTGCGTCAAACCTAATAGTAGATAAAAATTTTAGTTTTAGAGAATTGACAAGTTCAATTACGTAGTTATCTTCCCTCAAAGATTTTATGCCTCCTTTCTTAAGGTAATTGACGATTAAAAGTCAAATTTTTAACATAGAGCTATTAGGAAAAAATATTCTAAACAGCATTTTTTCATTTTAAAAATTATAGTAAGTATATTATAAGAGTAGATACCATAATAAAAAAATGTTTAAAAATATTCTTTGATATATGCAATTTATATAATTGCACAAAAAACATTGTGTTGACGAACTTTAAAATGAAATATTAAATATTGAAATTAATATTCGGGTAGATTTTGATGTGTACACGTACATAATATACATACAAGGTCAAATCAGACTACTAAATTTCAATCAACAACTGTGTATGCATTGATGTCATAGATCAGTACATAGGTGGTACGTATAGCAATCATCCATATACACGACACGATATGACACATGAACAAGCACAAGCTCTATATGCATAACATACAGGTATAGTGTTTTGTGATAACTACATAACATTATTCTGTAGTGTTTTGTGGACGCGCACGAACGTCTTTAACACCTTTAAAAAATCAACACGGACACCTAAAAAGGATCACGTATTGAACGTACATGAGATACATCACATACATCTCCTGCCTTCTTTTCACGTATAGTCAACTAGATATAGTTCACTTTGATATGTATAAAGTGAATAGAGATGGGATTCTCCCGGAATTTTCCCGGAAAAATTCCCAAAGTGGGTAAAAACGGCGTAAATTTCCGAAAAGTGGAAATTTATTTTAATTTACTATTTAGCGTATTATTTTGGTTTTAAACTATCAAAACCACTGCTTAATAAATAACATTTGATAAATGTAAATAAATAATCTTTAAACTAAGATTACTATATAGTTACACAAGCTTGGTAAGACGAAAAGAATAGTAACAAAATATTTTCAGTTAAAAATGTTTAAGTACTTTTACTGACAAATTATTATAAATTGATTATAATGGCTTAATTTATGCTCCATTACTCCCACTGATCTGGCCAGCAGTAGAATATTTCCAAAAAAACTAGTTTTCGATACTTTTCAAAAACGTAAACTTTTGATTGTAAATATCTTGTAAATGGTGCAAAAATAACGAAATTTTTGAAGGCTTAAGCGAAGCAAGTTTTGGATATTCTGAACAAATTAGGACTATCAAAACCTACTTTTTGTTATCGAAAATTATCGATACCGAGTTACTTATCATAAACTGATTATAATTGATTAATTCAGATCCATTAGTCAAATTGATTTTGTTACGACGAAAATATTTTTAAAAAAATTACGTTTTCGATACTTTTCGAAAACGTAAATTTTGATCGTAAATATCTCGTAAACGGTGCATCTTAGCTCAAAAATAACGAAATTTTTGAAGGCTTAAGCAAAGAAAGTTGTGGGCATTCCGCATGTATTGCGACTGTCAAAACCTACTTTTCGTTATCGAAAATTGTCTATATCGAAAATAACGATATTTTTGAAATTTTAGTATGTAATTTTCGACATATTCGTTATCAATTTGTATTATAAAATTCTGTAAAATTGTTAGTAACTTTTATTTCCAGTATTTTTCCTTTTATAATGACGGATTCAATTTACGCGATTTTTATCCGCGTAAACTGAATCCCCGTGGAACGGATATTCAGGTAAATTGAGGGACCGGTGTATATATGTATAAAATTAAAAACGCATTTGTAAAATAGTACAGCTAATTGTAAGTAATCGTTTCTACCCAGGTTTTGTGAATTTTCCCGGGAAAATACCTAATAATTACCCCAAATGGGAATATTCCCGGGAAAATTTCCATCGGTTTTCCCCTAACATTTTATGATTTTAAAGCAGCTAGTAAATATATTTAGACTCAAAAAGAAATTAAAACTATTTATAATATAAATTTTTAGTTATTTTACGTACAAGATTTATGTTACATACAAAGGTTATTGTACATACAAAGGTGTACTGAATAGAAATAGGCATATATATATATATATATATATATATATATATATATATATATATATATATATATATATATATATATATATATATGTTTATATATATATATATATATATATATATATATATATATATATATATATATAAATTATATTTAAACAAAATAAAAAAGTGATTTAGCTCTTATAATCTCTTAACTGGACTAATAAAAATTATTTGTATAATTTTATTGCGCTAACTTCCAAAATTAACTGGAAAATGTTGAAATTTATAAGGCATGTGTTTTATATGCATGTGGGGCCATTTATATAAATAAGCATTGATAAAACGCAAAAGAGACACATTCAGCAAAAACTGGTTAATATGCGTATGTATTTCTTTAATTAAGTAAGGAAACATTAAATGCGAGGTGAATTTAAATTGAAAAACAATCATTCTATTAATAATAATTTTTGTTATCAGACGTTTCTTTCAGAAATAATTTCATTAATATATAAATGTCAAGACTGTTCTAGTATTGGATCGCGTTCAATAATGGGGGCTTTTACGTTATATCATTTTAATACTGATACATATTTATATTAGAGTATAATATTATACAAGTTATTTATTTATTAACATTTTAAACAGAGTAAAATTTTAAATTTTTTTGTTTTTTAAATTACTACAATTTAAATATGTCATGTCGCTTAATATAAAAATTATAACAGCATTGAGTTTTGCTAAAATTTTTATAAATTAGTAGCTTTGAGGTAAAGAATTTATAGAATATCATCTTAAAACTTACATCACACATACATAATATAATTATAATATACAAATGCATATATATATATATATATATATATATATATATATATATATATATATATATATATATATATATATATATATATATATATATATAGGTGTATTCTTATACAGGGTGTATCATGAAATATGCTTTTCAATTAAAATAATCAATATCATTATATTTAACGAAAGAAACTTCTTGCTGTAAAAAATGGGAGAACTTAGGGTAACAATTAAGACATCAGAATTATGAGTCGAAATAGTAGTCAGAAATAAGAACTATTTAAAACATCAGAAATATGAGTTCAAAAAGTAGTCAGAAATAAGAACTGTTTAAGACATCAGAAATATGAATTCATAAAGTAATCAGAAATAAGAACTGTTTAAGACATCATAAAATATGAATTCATAAAGTAGCCAAAAATAAGAACTGTTTAAGACATCATAATTCTGATGTCTTAAATAAGACTTTTTTATGAATTCATTTAGATATCCTAATATTGCTTAAATTATTTTTGTTAGTGGTTTCTATAGAAAAAATAATAATAATTTTATAGGAAATTTTTTTAAGACATCACAAATATGAGCTAATTCTGAAGTCAGAAATATGAATTCTTTAAGACATCATATTTATGAAGTCTTAAACAGATCCTAAATCGTCGCATAAGATAGTTATCTTTATGAATTCATAAAGATTTATGAATTCATAAAGATATTATCTTTTTGACAATGTGTTCTGACATCTGAAACATGACTCCTTTAAGACGCCTTTAAGAAGTTTTATTTAAGAAGTCCGAAAGATGTTAGAAAAAAGACGTCTATTTGATATCATTAAGTTGAATTCATATTTAAGATATCTTTAAGAACTCTTACTTCTGATTTCTGAAAAATGATGTCTTAATGATGTTATATTTACAGTTCAGAAAGATGTCAGAAAAAAGACTTCGTAAAGACATCTTTCTGACTTTTGTGCTCACTGGGCTGCATGGCAATCAAAACAAAGGTGATTACAGAATTTTTGCTTTACTAAGTCTTTAAAGAAACCAGGAAGGATTGTAGAGTTTCCTCTATAGACCTGTGTTACGGAAGGAAAAGCAGCCACGAATATATACAGTATTTAAATACATAACATGTTCTCACAAGGAGTGAAATTCGCAATTTCGATGAAACCTCGCTGGTGTGTAGATTAGGAAAAAATAAGAAACCCGTATTTTTTTATCGGCTATCTTCCACATTTACGGGGAGAAACCTCCCTCTAAAATTATGGGGGTTCAAATCGTATTTCTGAAAATATCTCGAAAACTATAAGAGATAGAGGAAAACTTTAAATTGGCGAAATGTTACTCTTTGAAAGACCTAGGCACCTGTATAGGTTAAACTAGAGTCGGGTTCATAAGAGGGGCTGGAGGTGTGAAAATGGGGTAAATTTTCTTGTGCAGCGTGAGTGGTTCAATGTATCAAATTGTTACCATCATGAATAGAAAGGGCACCAAAAATTAGGGGACATGGGTTTTTGCGTTTTTCCGAAATATGTGTGGTATCCAAAACATATAAGAGAGAAAAAAATAGAGTAGATTATATTATATTACTATTGATTGCAAATACCTTCTATATTTTTTTCTAATTTTATGTTTATTGCGTCATGAAAAGGTAAAATTTTTACTTTTCGTTAATGATTCCTGTATTTTCCAATACTTACTTAATTGGTAATTTAGCCATGTCTATAATATTTGGTAATCCCTACTGTATATTTTTGCACCTATTTCTGCCAAAGTTCTCTGGTCTGCCTATGTTAATGAATGTTCGACAAGAGAAGCAGTAATCTCTTTCGTTTACTGTTTAGGTGCTTTGTAATAAATTTTGTGATTTGGAAAATGGGGCTGACACCTAAAAAGCATACCAAAAAGAATAAGAAAAGTAGTTTGAATGTTGAAAAAGAAATAAACCGTGTCTATCTGTTTAAAAAGAATTTGTCAAAAGATAAAGGCAGTTGATTTGTTGAACGGGAAAGATTACTGCTACTTGTCAAACATTCATTAACACTTACAAACCAGAGAACTTTGGCAAAAATAGGTGTTAAAAATTTAGAATATGGGTAATCAAATATGCACATAGCTTAACTACCAATTAAGTATAAGTGCTGACAAATACATTAATCATTATCGGAAAACAAAAATCTTACATTTTCGTGATGAAATAAATACAAAAATAAAAAAATATAGGAGGTATTCCCCATCAATAATAATGTAATATAATCTTCCCCATCGTATTCTTCCTTATATGTTTTGGATACCATAAACATTTTCGAAAAACGCAAAAACACGTATCCCCTAATTTTTGATGCTTTTTCTATTTATGATGATAAAAATTTGATACATTGAACCACTAAGGCTATACACGAAAATTAACCCCCATTTTCACCCTTTCAACCCCTCTTATGAACCCGACCCTGGTTTAACCTATACAGGAGAATAAGTCTTTCAAAGAGAAGCATTTCATTAACTCGAAGTTTTCCTCTATTTCTTATATTTTTCGAGATATTTAAAGAAATACGATTTGAACCCCCAACTTTAGGGGGAGGTTTCACCCCATAAATGTGGAAAATAGCAGATAAGAAAAAATACGGGTCTCTTATTTTTGCCTATTATACACACCAGCGAAGTTTCATCGAAATTGCGAATTTCATTCTGGGTGCATCTCCTTGTCAGTGTGAGTGAATAACTTACTTTTCAAATAATGTAGATTTTTTACAATTATTGTTATTGGACTACCCTGTACACTATGATTTATGTTCTCGAGTCTAAACAAGAATATGACAATATAAATTTCAAAAGTCTGCAGACCAACTAATTTGATGGAGTAACGAAAAAGTCCCAATTTATAAACCAATTATCCAAATATGCAATATTTATGCAGTAAAACCTCTACTGAACATTTTTTTTTTAAATACGCTTACGATAGTACGCTTCGAGAAACTTGTCGTATGTGTTTTAGTATGTTTAGCCCGTTTAGCCTTATTAACAGTGCTGGATTTACACTGAAGAGAGGGGGTGGAGTAATTTACACAATGTGGCAATTTGGCTTTTTTTTTGATCATCACGAGCGAAAGTTACGCAAGAACCGTGTAGCGACTAGTACGAATGCTTGCCAAATCTTCCTACGTAATATACGATAGTAGAGACTTTACTATGTACTAGAGACTGACATATTATGTAATTTAAAGAATCTTGAAACGGTTTAGGACAAGAATTAAAGATGTTTGAAACATTTTTTAATATTTTACAACACCTTAGTATAAGAAATTCAATGATTTTATAATAAGAGTTGTAGTTATTTAAATTATTAAACAAAATTATACCAAACAAATCGAAAACCAAGGTTAAATCGATAAAACAAACTTTAAAGGTCGTACAATTGAAAGCCAATGTTACGAATTTCATATAAATATATAATTTTTTGTAGGTATCTTTATTTTTATTATTTTATTTTATTACAAGATTTATAAAAGTATTATATACTATAAATATATACATATAAATAATATGTTTAAAATTGCCTGTATGTTTATAAAAGAAAATACCGAAGAACAAAATTTAATACATTAACAAATCAACGATTTCGCACGTGAATTGAAAGTCTACTGAAATAAAATCTTGTAGCATACCCAATAGACAGCCGATACTATATGAACAGGTTAACTTAATTAATTTTTATTTATTATAAACAAAGATCTTTTTTGACAGAAAGACGAACTATTGTAGGTTCCCCTCCCCTACTAATAAACATGAGAAGAGACGGCAGCCGTTGCCGTAATGGCATTTTTGTAATGGCAACGTAATGGTTGTATGTTATGTGCTCATTCTTGAATATATTTTTGTAATGATAAAATAAAGTAAATCTATGAAAAGTTGCGTTAATCATTTAATTAGCGGCATTCCTACAATTCAGAAGTGGGATTTGCCCGGAAAATTCGTGGGAAAAGTGTAAAATTGTGAAAAGTTCGCAAAAAGAAACTGAGAATTTTTAATACATAACCGCCAAAACTATAACAGTGAAAGAGAGACATATTCGCGAATAGTGATGTTCGACAAAGAACAGTAAACGAAAGTACATGTGTCTGTGTCAAATAGCATTATAAACAGAAGGCGGTTAGTGACAGAGATAAGTAAATACAACATTATTACTGCGTGTAGATGATAGAATTATTGTCAATATTGTAAACCTTGTAAACCACTGTGCCTACACATCGTACGTACAATACGCCATTCAATTTATAGTCAGAAAAATCTTAACTGGTTGGTTGGTGAACGTGGATGGTATCTACAATCTTTACCGTGTACAACGTCATTTTTCGTTGAAAAAAATATTATAAAAATTTCAATTATCAAAATGTGTGACGAAGTAAATTTAAATGCATTGGTACAACAGATGACACAGATGATGGCATTAATCCAAAGGAAAGACGCTGAATTGGACAGACTGCGATCGGAACAAGAAGCGGTGAGGTCAAATAGTAAACCACAAATTAGCCTCTCTGGAATTGGCGGACAAATACCGCCTTTTGGAACAAATAGTGATACGGATATCGAATCATGGATAAAACGAGTTGACAACATACAAAAGTTGTATGAATTATCGGATGACACTGTTAAAATATTAGCAACGAATAAGTTATGTGGTAACGCCAGAATGTGGTACGATTCTAAGAATGATATCTGTACTAAAAGCTGGGGTGACGTTAAACAATAATTATTGGACATGTTTCTAACATATGATGACGTAGCTGACGTATAGAGCAGATACGTAGAAGAAAATGGAAACGCGGTGAACGTTTCGAAGACTATTTTTATGACAAGTATCGCTTGGCCAATAAGGCCAAGAAGAAGAAAAAGAAACTATTTCGTATCTCATTAAGGGTATAGAAAATTTTTCCATTAAAACCCAGATGATAATGGCCAATCACGGAAATCTCAAAAGTTTATTGAATTCCATGAAATCTTGCAAACGGAACTATTTGCAGTTTCTTTCAGGGTTTATCAGGTGCTTTCTCTAGAATGGCAATACACGACGGCGAGAAGACTGATCAGGATTACCGTAATAGAACCCATACTGAAATTAAGGAAAAATTCGGATCCAGTAGGAAAGCTGTCAGATCCGGCCCAGGTACGAAAAGTGTTAACCCTCAAGCTCAAACTGCTAGTATAACACGTTGTTATAAATGTGACGGAATCGGACATATCGCAAGAAATTGTTATAAAGCAACAGGCATATGGAACCATCAAACTTCAAGAAGTAATTTTCAAATCCTAAACCAGTCGGCTGCGATTAATACGGATAAAGGAACCAGTTCCAGTCATACAGTTAACTATCCAGCCAACAACGAAGTACCATAAACGCATGTATGTCAATGATCACGAATTGATAGCACTAATCGATACGGGTTTCAAAGCGAATATTCTCAAGAAATCATGGGTACAATTCCTCCAGTTACCTATTCAGCAGAAGGAGAATATTCTAATTGAATTTAGGGACTCAAACTGAATGTAATGGAGTAACCAGTTTTCCTGCTCTTATTGATGGAGTCACTTATGACCTTAATGTAATCATAGCGCCTGATCACGCAATCGGCCCGGAGATGATTATTGGAAGGGATTTCCTGGATACCATAACCTGGGAAATTGGGGCGAGTAGTGTGATATTTAAAAATAGCTGTAACAATGAATTAAATTATATCGAAATTGAATCCTTTGAACCGGAATTGGATTTCGGGGAAAATTTACCAGCCGAGGTCCAACAGAATGTTACGACTTTGATTATAAAGACAGTGAATAGTGATAAAAACCTTCAAAACAATCAACTTGACTCACCAATAACGATGAGGATTGAATTGAAAACTACGACACCAATCACATCTAGACCACGGCGATTAGCCCTAATCGAACAAGAGGCTGTCAATCGAATATTGGACGAGTGGCTACGAGACGGTATCATTCGGCCCAGTTTCTCAGAATTTTCCAGTCCAGTGGTATTGACGAAGAAGAAAAACGGACAGTATAGACTATGTTGCGATTATCGCGCTATTAATAAAGTGACCGTGCGCGATGTTTTCCCCATCCCTCACATGGAGGATCTATTAACGAATCTACATGGGGCACGTTATTATACTGTACTCGATTTGAAAAACGGTTTCCATCATGTGAAAGTGGATGACTCTTCAATTAAATACACTTTATTCGTCGTCCCCAATAGGCAATTTTAGTTCTCCGAATGCCGTTCGGGCTTACGAATGCTCCTTCGGTCTTTTCAAGATTCGTAAATTCTATTTTCGCGGATTTGATTCCAGATCGCTCTATACATTTATCAGAAGTTTTACATCGTATTAGGAAATTCATTAAGGGTTATTCTTTAATCGCGGAACCGTTAACGGATCTATTGAAGAAAAACGTTACTTTCGGATTCGGAGAGAAACAATTGCGCGCATTCGAAGCATTAAAAAGTTCCCTCATTAGTGAACCTTTCAGAATTTTTGTAAAGAAAGTAATATGTTGCTCGTGAGGGTTGCAGTACAAACCCCCAGGTCAAACGGACAAATTGAAATTTATAACAAGGCTGTCATGCCAGCAATATTAAAAATGAATGACCCAGAAAACTGGCCAAACTACCTTGGGAAAATACAAATTGCACTCAACCGAACCAAAAATAAGAGTACTGGTGTCTCGCCGGGAGAATTGATGCTGGGTTATAAATCGAGATGTCAGGACCAAGAACTACTAAGTGATGTTATTCGGAACGATATACAAATTGAAGATTTCCAGAAGGTCCGCCAGGCCTCGAGAGAAAAGGCGATTGGCAACATCAAACGAATTCAAGAAGTAAGCAAACGTAATTACGACAAAAATCGTACTGAACATGAACCGTATTCCGTCGTGGATTACGTAATGGTCAAATTCACTAATCGACCTGATGGTGTTGTACCGAAAATGGCGTCGAAGTTTGTGGGACCGTACAAAATTGAAAAGGTGTTAGATCGTAATCGATACGTCGTTACCGATATACCTGGGTACCAAGTTACACAAAAGCCCTATACCGGTATATTGCCGCCAGAGAGACTGAAACGATGGGTCCTAGTTGGAGCTAATGACGACTCTTCGGGGAACGAATCCGCAACTCCGGAAGATCCGACAGAGGATGGAAGCGCCAGTGGAATTGAGGAAAATTCCCAGTCAAAATTGGCCGAACTGTGGACTCCCCTCCCCTACTAATAAACATGAGAAGAGACGGCAGCAGTTGATTTTTGTAATGGCAACGTAATGGTTGTATGTTATGTGCTCATTCTTGAATATATTTTTGTAATTAAAAAATAAAGTAAATCTATGAAAAGTTGTGTTAGTCATTTAATTAACGGCCTTCCTACACTATAAACAAAGATAAAATATATAAATTCTTATACCGTAAAACCGTCTGGATCCGGACAGGGTGTCTAGACCCGGACACTTTGCACCAATCTTCAAAGTAAATAATTTCTACATTAACCTACAACAATAAACATCTGTTCTTGACGTCATTAGAGAGAGAAAAACATCCTCTAAACAGCTGTTCCAATAAAAACTACGGATTTCAATTTTTACTATCTCATTTTACAGGATTACTATCCTCCAGTTTTTCAAAGAAATAAAATGTATGTCTAACTTGGACATGTAATTTTCGTCATAATTGTCATATTGCTTTAGTTTTGATATACATGTGTTCAGAATTTTATCGCGCATCATTTAATGATGTTTGAAGTTACATTCGATGTATATATAAAAAATACATGTTATATATGAATATCCGTTTAGACCCGGACACATCAGTTTATTACACTATGGTCGCGATTCGCACCAGTTGTAATTCCCACTGTCCATACGTTAATATTCCCGCCAGTATTACGCGGTTTATGCCTCCTTCTGTTATCATATCGCATGTTTACTTCATAGAGAGGTATACTATGCACTGACCCCTCTCCCTTCCCACAAAATGTTTTGAAGCCTTTGACAGGTTCAAAGACATCAGACGATATAAAACATTGTCCTAACCACGACGGGAGAGATTAATTTGCATGATATTACATTATTTAAGTAAGTGTCCGGGTCAAGACCGATTTAGGGTGTAGACCCGGACACTTACTAATTATTTTTTATTTTTTTAATTTTTACTTATAATGAAAGAAATGGGTCAGCGATATAACAAATAATATACATTCTTTCTAATGATTATACTTTTACTGGTGATATCTATGACGGAAACATGTATAAACATAAAATTAACCAAAAAAATGTAAAAAAGTGTCCGGGTCTAGACGGTTTTACGGTATATTTTATTATATCAAGAGTCACACCCTATCGAAGACAAGGGAAAAAATCGAAAATGAGTTAAATGTCCAATGGAAATGATCACTAATCAGAGTCAGCAACCTCTGATGTAGTATACGAAAAGAAAAATGAAGAAAATACAAGGCGAGACTACACGCTCCCGTGAGTAATACGTGAATACATGTAGTCCTAAAACTTTTCTGATTGTAATGTGTAGGTATTTTATTCAAATAAAATACGATAAATTCTCTGGATGTCTAACGTCTTGCTTATCACTATTGTCCATTGTATGTGACCCTAAACTTTTTTTAGGTTTTTTTTTTTAAACTTCACTTGCGATTAAACAATATAGATTTGCAGAAGGTCTCTAAATTAAGCTTTTTGTATAATAATTCTAAAAAATTATTATATACAGACAAAAGTTTCAAAATAATAAACTTGTACCATAACTAACGTGACTGTACCACCAATTTTGATTATAACTAACAATAAGCTTGAAATTAAGCAATAAAGAAACAAACACATGTCTTTTTGTATTGTATTTTAGCGCCAAGTTAACAATTTTTAATAGAACTATAATATTAAAATAAATTAAAGTAAAAAAAATGTTTTTTAAGAAAAAGCTTTTATATAAAAATGGGCTAAAAAAAAATAAAATAACCTTTGAGTGAAGTTTGAAGCAATATGCAACATAATTTATAAAAGCTTGAGGCGTTATCATTAATTATTTCTGTTGTGGATATAAGAGCTATTTTACATTTCAGTAGTTACCAAACTTAATTAAACGCCTCAAGCTTTTATAAATTATGTTGCATATTGCTTCAAACTTCACTCAAAGTTATTTTATTTTTTTTTAGCCCATTTTTAAATAAAAGCTTTTTCTTAAAAAACATTTTTTTTACTTTAATTTATTTTCTGCTTTTAGTCTGATTACAATTAATTTGAAAAAAATTAAAGAAGTAATTTTTTACCTATATTTTAATCGGTTAATTTACCTTAATCAAGCATAACTATGGAAACAAAAAAATGCAATGTGAAATCAATGGACAATATTAGACAATTCTAAATGTCAAAAAGTTGCACAGGACTAAAAATCAACAATTTTTTTGTGGGGCAATGTAGGACAAAACTAATTATACAATATTGCATTGTCATCAAGGTTAGACACATATGTAAAATTTGAAACCTCTAGCTCAATTAGAACCTGTCTAAATTTTGATTCCAAGATTTGATCTAAACCAACATACTAACATATCAAGTTAAATAAAAGCTTAAAAATATGTACAATGTTTATTATTTTTCACACCACATATAATTTTACTATCTCATCTATTTTAAGGGAATACTCTAAAAATTCAAAAAAATGGATTTTTTTGCATTTTTTCAAAGTTTAGAGGAAGGAACATTGTACGTTGGGGATCGCTGATTAAAAAAATGTACGTATAACACACCATTAAGATTTAGTCTGACCAAAACGAGACCAAACTTGAAACTCGTTTTCCTCGAAATTATGTTTCTTTAAACGATCGACACGATATCTCAAGTTCTAGTGGACCAATTGCTTTGAAATTTTGTACAGAGCTTCTTAATAAATTAAAAATTCATTTGACAGAGGTTTTTTTAATTTTTTTATTATTTTTAAAAAAAATCCCGAAACTTAAAAAACAATGAGAAAGAACCTTTCTTTCACCTGGGCGCTATTTTGCCAAAAAAATCTTCTTTTCAAATCGCTCCCGTAAAACGAAAATGACATCCTCACTCTTTAAGAAATCGCTAAAATTTTGTGTTTCAGATCACGGAGGGGGTCAGAATCATGTCAACCAAGGGGCAGCTTTTTTTTTAGGTCGCTACTTTGCCGGCCTGTACTTTTCTCAATTTTGACTTTTTTTTAATTTTTTGTACTTTTCAAATGTTAAGGGAGGAGTTCACGCCAGAAACGGCTAATAAACTAATTTTTTTCGAATTTCGTTTTTTGTTTTTTTTTTTTTTTTTTTGCTCTGTTGTTCTTTACAAACACGGTGATATATAAAACGTGGCCAAAAAAATTTTTTTAAGTAGAAAAATATTTATTTGTGAGCCACTGCATAGCCAAGTTGCTGCTCCATTGCAGACAACGCTCGCCCCCCCTCGCGATTTGATCAGTAATATTTAGTTTTGGTGTGTACATGAGTTATAGTATGCACTGAAATAAAGTTCTTTTATTTGTATGCCTTTGTAGACGTTTTAATAAACAGTAAGTAAACCGCTTCTTTTGTTATTATTTTTGTTTTTTACCGTTTCCCGAAAGTTGTATTTTTTCGGACAAGGAAAATCATATCGCAAGTTCTAGAAAAGATAGAGACTTAATTTTTTTAAATTTTGTTCATAAACATATTGCGCATACTTTTTCCATTTGAACAATTGTAACAATTTTTAAAGATTTTTTTTAATAAAAAATTGGGTTTTATAATTTTTATAAGTTTGGGATTACAATTTTCTAGTTAATTTTTAAAATTACCTGAAACCCATATTCAGCTTTATGGACAGGTCCTTTACGAATAAAATAATGAAAAAATATTTAAAAAATATTCATTACTTTTTGAGATATGCCGTTCCTTGTAAACGCTTAAAAACTTGTGTAAAAAGGGCCCCCTCCCTCCACAGGAAAGAGTAATGAATGTTTCAAAAACAAAACTTTCTATTTGAAACCCTCCCTAATTTGAAAAAAAAATTCAGCAAGCAAAATAATCATAAATAAAAAAGTTGCTTTTTTATTTGAACTCACCCCTTAATAAAAACTGATAAAGCAGATGGTAAATAAACAGAAAAGGGTTCGGAAAAACACGGTAGGTACTCGAAATTCTAGGTAGTATGAATTTGGTTGTTTGTAGAAACATTCAAAATTTGTAAACGGTATTCGATAAAGATTCGTTTGTACCCGTTTATAAATCTTTTCTTTTCAATTTTACCTCAAAGAGTTGGGAGATACATGATACTCGAAATTCTAGGTAGAATGAATTTTAGAATGTTTTTTTTTTTTTTGAGCCATTCAAACTTTGCAAACGGAATTCGATAAAGATTTGTCTATATCCGGTTCTAGTTCTTTTCTTTTCGTTTGTACATCAAAAAGTTGGGAGATACATGATACTCGAAATTTTGAAGAACAAAATTTACTGTTTTTGTAGACATTGAAATTTTTGAAATTCGCATCCGAAAGAGTATGATTTGTACCCGTTATAGATCTTTTAATTTCGTTTGTACAGTTCTTTCAATTTTCAATCCGTTCGGAGATATTCAGTACTAGATATTCTAGGTAGAATGAATTCGTAGTTTCTAGGGATACTCAAAATTGGAAAACAGCATTGGAAAGACTATAGTTTACAGCCATTTGTACAAGTAAACTCTTAAAAATCGCCAGATTATTATATTACCGTTAAGTCGAAAATTAGAAAACGTACTTTCAAAATGGTTAAGGTACAAACAAAAAGAAGAGTAGTACAAACGAGTATAAATGAATATATATATATACATATATATATATATATATATATATATATATATATATATATATATATATATATATATATATATATATATATATATATGCATTTAATTACCCGCGTTTTGTCCAAAATAATATTTGGCATTAATTACTATGACATTTTGTATTTGGGACAATGTTACCCCAAATAAAGCCAAGATTGTCCCAAATTTTCAGAACATCTTAAAATAAAAATTAAATAAGTTCTGAGTTCTAATAACTAGTCAATGTATACATTGAAATATGCAGAGTTCAATAGTTAATAGTAAGAGGAAGTTACCTAAATATATATGAGAAATATAAGGCAGTTTACATAAAAAAGCGCAAAAAATGGGCCAATCTTACCCCAAGTTACGGTACTAACTTTTGGGTGGGACCATTTCCACGGTTTGCCACACCCACAAAATATTTTAGGTTTCTCCTATGTGAACAATGAGTGCTACAACAGTGTTATCAAATGGCATAAATATTAAAATTAGTGCTCATTTGTATGACGCTGAAAATGAGCCTTATTTTAGAGTGATGACGTCATCTAGCCCCTGGGTATCTACTTCTGGGCATCCGACGTGTCTGGCTAACGGACTCACCCAACAATTGGCGGATTACAAGGTTTTCACCAAATTTGGTAACAATTGGATGTTTCGTTCGACAGCTACCGCGTACACACTTAAATACACACACACACACACACACATATATATATATATATATATATATATATATATATATATATATAGATATATAGATAGATACCCAGGGGCTAGATGACTTCATCGTTGACATCTACATGACGTGATCACTCTAAAAGAAGGCTCATTTTCAGGGTTATACAAATGAGCACTAATTTTAATATTTATGCCATTTGATAGCGCTGTTTTAGCACTCATTTTTCACATAGGAGAAACCTAAAATATTTTGTGGGTGTGGCAAACCGTGAAAATGATCCCACCCAAAAGTTAGTACCATTTAATCAATGTTCCTATTGAACACTAATTTTTAGTCGAATTTTCTCCGAAAAATTAGACTTATACAGTCTATACGATAAGAGCTGCGAGAGGCGAGAGTAGGGGCGCAATCCGTTTTCGGACCCGTAGAACACGAATATGTAGAAAAAAAATGTCTGATATATATATATATATATATATATATATATATATATATATATATATATATATATATATATATATATATATATATATATATTCCCGCCACCTTTTAATTTATGTAGGGCCCCCCTATGGAAGTTAAGAGATGAAATTTGGTAAATGGGGCTCATTTTTGAGGCACCTCATACTATCAAAGTGGGGTCAAATTTTGGGCAAATTTTTTTTCTGACCCGACCTTTAAGGTGGTGGTGGGGGGCGGAAAAGCAATAAAACTTTTCTAAACCGGTTTTAAATAATGTTTCAGTCAACTATCTACAACATATCCAAAATTCAGCTTCCTAGGATGATTTGGTGGGAGTAGAGGGAGGAAAAACGATTTTTGCTGGATCTAACAGGCCCCCAGCCCCCCAGAATTAACGTAGAGGGTTGAAATTTGGTGTGTTGATAAAGTTCGTACCTAGGTTGTGCTTTTTGGAGGTTTTAATATTTTACTCCCACCCCCCTCATTTTTAAGCTACAATTTCATGCATTTTCGACGTTTTCGAAGTTTGTACCACTCGCACAGGTCACCCAAATAAACCTAGAGGGCTGAAGTTTTGTATTCGGATTGAGTTAGTATTAAGGGGGTGCCTTTTGGGGGTCTCGACTTTTAACCCCTACCCCCACCATTTTTATACCCAAAAGAACATGATTTTTCTTGTTTTTTAACAGTTTCGTTCGGGTCAAAATCTCCCCAAATAAACCTAGAGGGCTGAAATTTTGTGTACAGGTTAAGCTAATAGCCAGACACTGTTTTTTGGGGGTTTCAACTTTTAACCCTTACCCCCACGATTTTTACGCCAATATTTCCTTAATTTTTTTGCTTGTTTTCTAACACGTCTAGAGACTCTCTAAGGAAACCTAGAGGGCTGAAATTTTGTACGTGTATTCAGTTAGTATCCAGCTAGTACCTTTTAGGGAGTCCACATTACTTTTCCCTCCACTTCTTCCATTTTTACATCGGAATTGAATGCTATTGTTAAATGTGTTTTAAATGTTCTAAATACAAGTAGGCGAATAGTAATTTTAAAAAATTTAAAAAAAAGTGAATACAATTTTTTAACAAATGAAATACATACATATTAAGTAATTTGAAAATGTTATTAAAGTCACTGTTTATTTATAAATTAGGAATTGTGGATTTTTATTATTTATAAAATAGAAATTTTGGATTTTTTTGGAAAGAAAAAATATCTTCATAAAAGCCTTCCAGTTTACTATTTAAGTTCCTTTTTTAATATTTAAAAATAAAACACAAAGGCAATTGGCGGATAAGCATGGATAGAAATGCCCTCGTACGAATTGTGTTGGCTTTTTGCCTGTTAACTGCTATCGGCACAAAATTGAAATTTACTGAGATTCAGCCCTTGAAAACTTAAAACCTTTTTTTAAAGCCCCGATCAACCGGACACTCATCATCAGTTTTGAAACCACCAAAATTACAAATCGCTTGTGGACTTTCAATCACATTTCGCTTGTAGACATTCAATACCGAAGATGAAGGGGAAAATTCGACTACCGTGATGGGGCCCCGCTGCTCACGGCGTTTTTTTTATCATGACAGTTGATCAGCACTAACTGAGCACTAATTTCTTGAACTTTCTCTAAAATTAGTGCTGCTCTTGAACTATCATTAAAATTAGGGCCAGTGTCACGCGGGTAATTGAATGTTCATGTTTTAATTAATACTTTTTTCTTGAAAATTAAATCGTCTCAGTACCTCAATTTCATAAGAAATTTTATAAAATTTTAAAAAATATTTGTGTTTTAGAACAGGTGGTAATTTAATTTAAATAAAGAAGATTTAAATTAAATAATTAACCAATACTTATAAATAAAATAAAAGTGTCTGTCTGTGATCTTCGAATTTTTTGGTATTAATATGTTTTTCAGTTAGCAAATTCGACATATACCATGTGAGTTTTTTCAGAGTTGCCATTTCTATTACAACAAAATTTTTATGATAGAAATGGTACTGGAAAAGGTTCTTTTCTTGTATGTAATGGAAATGTAAGCAAGAAAAATACTATCGGTTAAAGTAGCCTCAGGCACATATGCATATTTTTACCGCCTAACTGATAGATTAAAGAAAAATTAAAAAATTAAACTTGGGTAAAAATTTTTTTTTGCTTATTTATATTGTTAATTAATGCATTAGATCAGTTTTATCGAAAAATTAATATATAGTCCCATTTAAAGATCTATAAGTTTGTATCATAGCTCGAAAACCATAAGAGCTATAAAGCTCCTGACTATAGCAATCGGTTGCCCCCGTCGATATCTACAACTCTTATTTGAACAATTTTTCGATTAAATCAACGGCGTTTGGCTATAATAACTCGAAAAACTCACACAGTATACCAGATCTAACATTAGAAAAAATTTTGTCTGTCTGTCTGTCTGTCTGTCTGTCTGTCTGTCTGTCTGTCGGTGTATATGAAATGTTTTAACTAAAAAACTATTAAACCTATTAAGCTGAAATTTACAGGGAATATAGATATTAACCTCTCGGTCAGTCCTAAGGGCCTTTTAGACGGCCCTATCAGTTCTCAGTTCAGTTTCAGTTTCCGTTCTCGTTTCATTTCAGTTTGGAAGAAGGCTTGTTTTTACACGGTCCGTTCAGTTCTCGCTGTTCTCAGTCGTTGCAGTTCTTTGTATAATCTGAGTTGCTCTAAACAAAGTATTTCGCTTTAAAAGTCTTCAACTTATATTCTTATACTAGTTTAAAAGTACAAATATTAACTCATGGATGAAGACTATTTCATTGCAATAGCGTCAGCTTTAGTGCTGACGAAAGAGCGGAAGAAAAGACGCTAGTGGAGTAAAGCTTGGCGTCTTAAAAGAAATTCATTGTCGCATAGAAATTTAATGAAGGAACCTCGCTTAGAGCCACTGTCCTTAACTTTCTTATCTTCTTTGTTGTAAGTTGAGCGTAGACTATTTATTTTAGATTTTGCCATAACGATTTACCATCGTATTCTTTATATTTCTTTAATAGAAGAGTGTAGGCAGCTTCCCTAATATTTACATTGTGGTAACATACATCTGTCTTATTCCATGAACACGGTAAGGTTTTATAAATTTTAATAAATACGACAACAAAATTGTGATCCCTGTTGGACAGTTGCCTATATAAAATGTGCACTTTGTCAGATTTTCAAGAAAACTGACGTGAGCCAACGGATTGAGGCATGACGCGCTTGTGTACACATAGGAATTTTAAGAACTGAAATGAAACAAATAGGTCTATCCATCCTGTCAGTTCTCAGTCTCCGTTTCAGTTCTCTTTTCAGATTTTAGTTTTCATACGTAGGAAAAACTGACAGTTTGACAGGTCGAACACACTCTCGACCAGTTCTTCAAGGTGTTAAGAAGAACCCACCAGTGGTAATCGACTTAACAAACCAGTTGAACGGAAGGCATACTTCATCGAATGAGCGTTAAATCTATTTTTGGTTGAATGTATTGATTGAAATTTTTGTTAACAATACTCAACTAAGGATCGATCTATTATTGCGATAAGGGACCAGATTATTTACATAAATTTTTAACGTTTCTTTTTTTTTCAGATTTTTTACCTAACTCTCTTTTCTTTTTCAGATACTTAATTTTCTTTTTTCTTTTATGTACTTAATATATTTTCTCTTCTTTTTTAGGTACATAATCTATTTTCTCTTTCCTTTTTAGACACTTAGGTACATAATTACCTTTTTCTTTTAGGTACTTAATTCATTTTCTCTTCTTTTTTAGGCACTTAATTTTCTCTTTTCTTCTTTAGGTACTTAATTCATTTTCTCTTCTTTTTTAGGTACATAATCTATTTCTTTTTTCTATTTTAGGCACTTAATTTTATCTTTTCTCTTTTAGGTATTTAATTCATTTTCTCTTCTTTTTTAGGTACATAATCTAATTTCTCCTTCTTTTTAGGCACTTAATTTTCTCTTTTATATTTTAGGTACTTAATTCATTCTCTCTTCTTTTTCAAGTACATAATCTATTTTTCTCTTTTCTATTTAGGAACATAATCTTCTTTCTCTTTTAGGTTCTTTATATATCTTCAATTTTAGATACTTAACTAATAACCTTTTTATTTCAGCGAAAGCTACTGAAGAGGATCATAAAAGTGATCGAAACCGGTCTAGTAAGAAATAAGAAGAAAAAAAGAAAAAACATTTTTTTGTGGGAAAGGGGTACAAATATATTATTATTGTACAAATAACCCACAGTTTCGCTCTTAATTTTATAACCATTCAATAACCTAAACTGATAAAACGCTCAACTATTACACTATTTTGACAGTTAATACACTTTAGGTTAGGTTGGGCTAGTTTAGTTAGTTTTGACAATATATTTCGACTTTAATGTAAAAACTAGGTGGTGAGGAAAGTTATGGTTAGGTTAGTATAGTTAGTTTTGACAATATACTTCGACTTTGATATAAAAACTAGGTGATGAGGTTAGTTAAGGTTGGGTTAGTTTAGTTAGTTTTGGCAATATATTTAGATTTTGATATAAAAAGTAGGTGGTGAGATTAGTTAAGGTTGGGTTAGTTTAGTTAGTTTTGACAATATACTTCGATTTTGATATAACAACAAGGTGGTGCGATTAGTTAAGGTCACCCTTTGCCCGATTTTTTGGTTAGGTTAGTTAGTTTTAGTAATATATTTCGATTTTGGTATAAAAACCAGGTGGTGGAATAATTAAGGTTATCCTTTGCTCGAAGGTTAGGATAGTTTAGTCGGTTTTAATAATATATTCTGACTTTGATATGAAAACTAGATGGTAAAGTTAGTTAAGGTTATCCTTTGCCCGCAGGTTAAGTTAGTTTAGTTAGTTTTAATAATATGTTTCGACATTGATATAAAAACTAGTTGGAGAGATTAGGTAAGATTATCCTTTGCCCGAAGGTTAGGTAAGGTTAGTTAGTTTGACAATATACTTGAACTTGACGGCTAAAATGCCGTTTATGCTGTCATTCATTAATTTTGCCGAAAAGAGAGACAAAAAAGAAACAAAAGCGACTGAAAATTATTGGTTTTAAAGAGTATTTATTTATAAGAATATTTATAAGAATATAAAAATCACCAGTAGCAATAATAGTAGTCACTCGAATACGTTAAATTCAAATGTCAAAAATTAGAAAATAATTACATGCTACCGATTTAAACAACTTGGAAATTATTGCAATTAGTGTTAACTTTTAAAAGAAATTTAATAGAAGAAAAAACAGTCTAACACTTTTCGACTACAATTACAGGTTTGTGTACATACGAATTACAAGTTTTTGTAGTAATGTGTTGCGTATATCATAATCGTTTTGTAAAGGCATTATGCTTACATCATTTTCTGGCAACACTGCTTTTGTACATATGAGATAGTAAGCTGGTATCTATTTATTTGTTGTAAATTTTTTATGTACATATATATTCTCTCTAGTATAAATATCTTTCAGGATATAATTTAGGTTTTTCCTTTTATTTAAAAAATTTGTTGCTTTATTCTTTTTACTAGTTATATATACATGTGTTCGCATTGTTGTGTTATTTTTATCGTGCTTTATAAATGAATGTTGCTTTAGAAAATGTGTTATAATATTATAGTTATAAATTTGAGTTTTTGAAAATGAAAATATGCGTGTCGGCTTTAACGTTTCACAATTTAAAATTTCCACCAAGTTTGGTTCGTTTTTATCGTTTAAAAAAATATCGTATGACAACGTAGACTGCAAACTCGCCAAAATTTTCGTTTTAGTATAATTATATATTAAAAAAATTGACTAATTCTGTTGTCTGTTAATAAAAATAATTTAAATAAAGTAAAAATTCCAATGAAAAGTTAATCTATGACTGATAATGATTTTATTATTAATTATTACTGGTTTTATACAATGTCAATAGAAAAATAAATTTGAAATATTCCGCTTTGTTGTTTATAGGTATTTATGGTATTATGTATTGTCCAAAGACGAGGACAGATTGTATATAAGAAATGAACAAAAAAATATTCAAAACAATAGGAAAGAAATGTCAAAAATAATGGAATAATTGATGTACATAATTTTTGTGCATGAATAATGTATTTTTATTAAATTTTTATGCTTTTTGGGATATTGTTTACGTAATTTGAGTGCCAAAAACTATTTATATTGAATAAAGATTAGTAAATTTAACATTTAAATGCATTAAAATTCACATAGTGTTTGAAATTAAAAAAAATATATTAAAATGCATATTTCACCAAAATATTACACCATGCACACATACAATATATATCCTAATTTCATGACAACTTAAAGGCAAGTTTAACGATCGATATCTCAAAAATTAAGGCGAATTCCAAAAATTTTTATTCTTTATTTTTTGCTTAGAATGCCAAAATCTATCAGATCCGCTTGTCAAATTTTGTCGCCTTGGATATCATACTCGTGCCGGGACGGTTTTTAACATCGAAATATACCACAATACAAAATTTCATTTAGTAAAGACGACTTCTATTTTAAATTACTTTCGAATTTTAGAAAATTTGGTTGCCTATATTTCTGAGAAATTCACTTTGGGATGAAACTTGTTATATAAAAATATTTTTAGGATGTGAATATAGTAAAACAGTAAAAGGTTGGAAGTCCAAAAATCTTGGATGAGTCCTCCAGTCAGACAAGTCAAGAACATGCCAAGAACATCACAAATTAATTTTTTGCAACAATTTTCTAAAATTTAAAAGTTTTTCCAATTTTTTTTATACTATGATAAAGAGCGACAAAAATCACATAAGATACATTTTGAACCATTACTCTAGGTAAGCGGGTTTCCGAGAAAAAGTAACTTTTGTGATCGGAATAAAATACCCTTGTCGCAGCATTCTGCATAACATAGTTATGCAGAATGCTGCGACAAGGGTATTTTATTTATTTCGCTTACAAAATCACCTAAAATTTGACCACCTAGACCAGAATACCCCCTTAAACAACTGTAGGAGTAAAATTGGGTTAGTAGTAATTTATCATATAAATTATATTTCTTTTTTTTTAATTTCTTTATTTTTAAATATTTTTTTTTAGAGACAAAAAATTACGTATTAACTAACTATTTATTTATGAAAGAGTACAAGCTTTTGTATAAATTTGCAAAATTATGTATAAATTTGTAAATGTGGCACAAAAATAAAGTTAGTGTGTTTTCAGTTTCTGGAATACAAATTAAAATTGAAATTACAATTTATTAAGCAAGACCATTCCTTATAGCACTAGTGCTTTTTTCTTTCCATCGTGCAACTAGTGTCTTATAGTACTACTTTTCATAACTCTTAACAGTGTAATAAAATAGGGTTCTATGATTCAGTCGTACCTTTTATTACTTTACTATATTCAAGGTTGTTTTAAGCGCACTGTTTCATTCAAAAAGATTATACATAGTATCTATACTTATATATTATATTCCATAGCAAAATTTGTGTACTATCATAGGATTATCATAGCCAACTCCATATTACCACTACTACCAACACGTACACCCCCGTCACAAAATTTAAGAACGTTTCAATTTTTTTCCTTAAAATGGTTTTATCTCTGCAATGAAAACTTTAATTTAAACAACGTTGTGTATACGATTTGACTACACATTTGGCTTCCAATCTATGCACTTGTTTAACCCATTTTCGCCTGCCGTACTCAAATGAGGCACCTATATAACTTACCGCCAATTTTTTATAAAACCGTTCAAGTTGTTTATTAAAGTTATATTCTCGAGAAGAATAGTGTTTATTGCGATTTATAACAATAAATTAGGAATATTTATGTTAAATATTTGTTTTAGTGTATCTTATTTACAGTGATTATCGAGTGGCAATTATTTAAAAATGTAAGTACTTTTTTAATATAGTATTTATTTTCTCAATATTTTAATTTCACTTGAAACTTATTTATAACACATCGATATTTGGTTTAAAATCTAAAGTTGTTGACATATAACGATTTATGCTGTCAGTAATAACTGATTTATGTGTATGTCCCCAAATGGGGACAACGGGTACTTTGGGAGTAATATATTCTATTTTTCTTTGCAGACTTTACAGAATACATAAGTATGTCTAAGCGAACATTTGCATCAAGTGACAGCTATCATGGACTCAAAGAAGCTTTTGAAGCTCTTATAGGAGAAGACGATGATGTTGACGTCGATATAGTTGCTCTTCCTCCGGAACCAAGTGCACTGACTGATGAAGAAGAAGGCGATGATGACAACCTTATGACATAATATTCCTCGAGATATCCCAGGAAATGTGGAAGGTTTTATTCGCAGAGATGAAGAAGAATGGGACAGCAGCGATGAAAAGCCTTTGGCTTCAAGTTCTGTTAAAAGACTGTTTCAGTTTTATACGATCTAATCTTCTTAAGTCACACTGGCGAAAATGTGATCCTGTCTACGATCCTATACCTACATCCAAGAGCAGTGTTCGAGAACGGCGTGACAAACTAATTGCCGATATCAGTAATCAAAATCCTGTAACTATTTTTGAAAAATTTTTTGAACAAGAAGTAATGACAATGATTGTTCAGTATTTAAAAATGTATGCAGCACAAAAAATAACCTTGACTTCCGAATTACTGTTGAAGAGGTAAAAACCTTTTTGGGTATTTTGATTTTATCTGGCTACCACACTTTGGCTAGGGAACGTCTGTACTGGTCTTTAGACGAAGATTGCCACGTACCTATTGTTACAAAAACTGGATGCTGGCAAGTGTTGATGGCTACTGTTATGCTTTCGATGTTTCCTGAGGCAAGTCACAAGCTATTGATGGAAAAGTCAAGAAAATTTAGGTACAAGGGTGGTAAAAACTCTTCTAAATAAGCTTGATGCAGATCCTAAAGACCATATCGTGTTTTTTGACAACTTTTTCATCAGTTTCAAAATATTACGCGACTTACGCGAATCTGGTTACCGTGCCACTGGCACAGTACGTGAGGCTAGAACCAACAAATGTCCCCTTATGTCTATAAAAAAGATGAAGAAGAAAAATCGTACTGATTTTGATTACCGATTTGATACTCTCAATCAAATATTATTTGTTCGCTGGCTTGACAATAGTGTCTGTAAAATGGGGACTAATTATGACATTGTCCTGCCATTGGGTAAAGTGAAACGATGGAGCACGTTGGAGAAAAAGAAAACAGATGTGAATATTCCGCAAGTATTTATGAAGTATAATACGGGCATGGGCGGCGTTGATCAAGTTGGCCAGTCTATTTCGCTATATCGCGTTTCCATAAGAAGCAAAAAGTGGTGGTGGGTGCGTTTTACGTACATACATGGCTATTAGTAATGCCTGGCGTTTACATACACTGTGTAGTGATATGAAGATGGACCAGCTTCTATTTCGACGCAGAATTGCCCGTCATTATTTGCGGCACAACCAAGGCGGAAGTGCACGTCCAAGTGCCTCTCAAGTGCCCAGTCTACAATACGATGGTATCGGTTATTTTCCAGAGGAGCTCTCAAAACACGCTGCACGCTGCAATAAAGCACGCTGGCAATGTAAAACATACATAAAAACACTGTGCATCGAAAAACCACGTTTTGAAAATTTTCATACTTAATAAGCCCACTGCCCCCATTTGAGGAGGGTATTTTTTCATACATAATAAAATTAAAACATTATTTTTTTTAATGTTTTTTATTTCAATCCGATCCTTTTTATACGATGATAAAGACTGTTTCATTTTTATACGATGACTTTAGATTTGGGCACAAATGGGTTAAATTATTTAAGCATTTCTTTGACGATCACCTCACATCAAAGTGTGAAAGTGCATATTCTCTATTTTTAAAAAAATTGAAATATAATTTTTTTAATAGATAAAAATTGTTTTCTCTTAATTAACGTTTCTATCGTATTAAATAACACATTTTTAGCTTACTAACGACCACCGAAAAATTTCCGTGCGATGATTAGTTACGGAGTTATCAACAGTCAAAGTTTAGTGTGTGCTCTACTCTTTGAATTACTATAACTCGGTTAAAAATTGTCGTACAGCAATGAAAAGAAAACGAAATTAAAGGAAAAAAGTGATCTTTTTGAATATAACATTAGAATTTATTCAAAAATAATTCTTTGAACTAATAGTGAGCTTTGAACGTAAAAGTTCCATTTTAAATTCTTATATCATGTTTTCTTTTAACCATAAATCAAAAACAGTAAAACATAAAAATATTATAAGGAAAGATTCTAAAATCAGAAATTCTAAGCTTTCATTCTGCATTAAAATCAACGCTCTCTCATTTGTTTTGCCGAAAATGCAGGGACTTAAACATAAAACACTATTTTTATAAGGACATGTAAATTCGCCAAAAAGTTTAGGACCATATCTAATAGTACTACATATGTTTTTTGGTCCTAAACTTTTTGGCGATTTTACATGTCCTTATAAAAATAGTGTTTTATGTTGAAGTTCCTGCATTTTCGGCAAAACAAATGAGAGAGCGTTGATTTTGATAAAGAATGAAAACTTAGAATTTCTACTTTCAGAATCTTTCCTTAAAATTTTTTATGTGTATGTTTTTAATTTATGGTTAAAAAAAACTTGATATAAGAAATTTAAATGGAACTTTTACGTTCAAAGCTTACTATTAGTTCAAAGAATTTTTTTTCAAATAAATTTAATATTATATTCAAAAAGATCACTTTTTTCCTTCAATTTCGTTTTTTTTTCATCGCTGTACGACAATTTTTAACCGAGTTATAGTAATTCAAAGAGTAGAGCACACACTAAACTTTGACTGTTGATAACTTCGTAACTAATCATCGTACGGAAATTTTTCGGTGGTCGTTGGAAAGCTAAAAATGTCTTATTTAATATGATAGAAACGTTAGTTAAGAGAAAACAATTTTTATCTATTAAAAATTTATATTTCAATTTTTTAAAAAATAGAGAATATGCACTTTCACACTTTGATGTGAGGTAATCGTCAAAGAAATGCTTAAATAATTTAAACAAGTGCATATATTGGAAGCCAAATGGGTAGTCAAATCGTAAACACAACGTTGTTTAAATTAAAGTTTTCATTGCATAGATAAAACCATTTGAAGAAAAAAAATTGAAGTGGTCTTAAATTTTGTGACGGGGATGTACGTACATTATCAGCTTTACGAAACAGAATAAACGAACAGGCATAAATGAGATTGCGTTACCATGGCGACACTTGTAAGCGTACAACAGACGAATAAAATTGGAAAAGATTTTTGTTAGACGCTTCAGCTTCTGTATTTGTTCATGATATCGCCTCAAGTATCATATTCATTTTCATCGAGCGTAAAAAAAATTAAATATTTATCAGCGAAGCTACGGTTCTGGTGCTAGTAATGCCATCAACGTTCTGAATTAATAAATATAAAACACAGATACTTTACGACTAAAGTACTTTACCGGTACTTTAATAAAATCACAGTAACCACCTTTGTTTTGAGTATGTATCTCATAATGTAAACAAAATTGGGATTATTTAATTGGATCTACTAATGATTGAGCAAATGCCATCATGCTAATGTATTACATTGTGATACGGAGGCTTTTTTTTTAAAGCTAAGATACCAAAGTTACCTTACTTTTTCAGTAATGTATATTTTTATTTATTTTTTGACATATATTCAATGTATTTTGTGTGCTTTGTGTATATTTTAGTGAAATAATTCTTAATGTTTTTACAGTATTTTTCTTTAAATGAGATATTTTACTCACTTTTTTCATAAATACGTAATGTTTTACCTCCCTCGAACTTAACATGGTTTAGGTATAAATTTTAAGCAGGAGTGAATCATACGATAGTTCTGAATTGTTATATGTATTGTTACTGTATCGCTTAAAATTAACGTTTTAACACTGTAATCGTTACATAATTATATATTTTATCATACTGAACAAAAAAATTACAAAAAGTCTGATAGATTGAACTTTTTAATTTGAAAAAATAGCAAATACACCATTAATAGTATATTAAGTGACTGAGGTTGTAAGTTGCATATTACACATATTACACGAAAAAGTTACGCAAGAGCCGCGCAGCGCCGAGTGCGTACTTACGCAATGCCTTACAACCGAATTACGTACTATACTTTATGTACGACTAAGATGAAATTCACAATAAACGATAAAAATTTGGTAAAATTATTATGGGCGCAAGCCATAAAGAACTTTTTTATCTACATCTGCATTTATCTTTGTCTTAGCATGTTAATAATTAGAAGTTTACTCACTCACTCATCTAAAAACATAATTACTTCGTTTGGTTGGTAACTATGTAAATAATACAATTTGTATTTCCCTCACCTGAGTTTCTAGAGGTCTTTTGAGCTCACGTTCATAATACAATAGAATAAAATTAGGTAGAATTTAAAACTTATTCAAAACGAATGTAAACATTCAGTTGCTAGGTAAAATTTTTGTACAGGTTTAATATAATATTCATTTATTATTACACCAGAGGTTTGTATTTTTTCGAATAAATTTGGGTTTGTGTAACGAAAATTTGTTTCCTAGCAATTTAACGGGAAGAACTGTCAACTAATAGACACGCGATAGCGAAGCTGAAGCGTTTTTGGGTTGGCAGTTCTTCGAGTTAAATTGCTTTTAGGCAAGAAATTTGGTTGTAAGAAACACAAATTTATTCAGAAAAAATATAAAACTCAAATGTAATACGGTAAGATAATTTTACGAATAAAATAAATTAGTATAATTCATATTATTATTTAATACATTGTGACTATGATTCTGAAATCAGTTAAATTTACCAATAGGAATTTTTGTTTCGTTTTTATCGTGTTTACCTACAGTGAAATGACCAATTAAATGTTTTGTACTATTTTTTGCGCTGTAAAAATTTTTCCTAAATTCTTTTCCATGGTAAATGTGAAAATACCCCTGTTGCAGCATCCTGCATAACATAGCGAATTTCCGTTTATAAAAACGCGTTGTGATTTTTCACCCTTCTAAGTGATTTTTCCTCCTCTTTCTAATGGCGTAAATAAATGTCACAAAATTGTTTTAACTTGAGACAATTTTGGCAAAAAACTAATTTTTCTCACGAAAAATGACCAAAAAAACCATACCATGTTCCAAGCATCCGATATGGCTGGCTAACGAACTTGTCCAACGGTGTGGGACTAAATGCAAATATAATATATAAATTTCAGTGAATATTGTTTTCGGTTTCTAGGAACCTCAAAGCAAATTTCTGCCATAGTCTCGGGCACAAGTCGCGTCATGACAGTGGCTATAATAGCTGAATTCTTTTCTGGAAATTCGCTAAAACCACCCATAAAACCTATAAATCTAGTAAGTACCTAACACACTAATCTTTTTTGTATATATCAACATCTAAAAACATTTCAGTCCCTTTTTGACAATCCTGCCAAAACTAAAACACTTTTTAAATTTTTTTTTTATTGTTAAAATCGAAAAGTTCTTTTGAAGACAGTTAAAATTACTATATTTTACTAGTATTTTACCCTAGTTAATTACTCCTAGACTTGATGTTAGAAAATTGAGAAAAAACAGGTAATATAGATTTTTCTTTCTCTAGATTTTATTTGTAATGATTAAGTTGCAAAATTCAAAAGGATATTTTAAAAATGTGTGTATTCGCCATGAGCTTTTGTACGATGAGACGGCATTTGTACGTAATTTTAATATATATTGTTTAAGAAATAGTATTTTGTTTTAAATACTTGTTTGATTTTTTCAAGGCAAGTACTTATTACGATTTCTATTTACCATTCTACAAAATAAAAAAAATCATTTGTAACCCTACTATCAAACGTCATTTTATTTTGAAATGTTCAAAAAAAATATCATAAAAGTTACCTTTTATATGCTTTTTCTGGGTTAATTATTGAAAAATATTTTATTTTCACACATTTATGAGGTAAATGAGTCGCCTTAAAATATATGATAGAATATGTCAAAATTTAATATATGATAGAATATGTCAAAATTTAAAATTAGTTGTTTTGTTGACAAAAAAAAAAAAAAAAAATTGAATGTGTAAAATTATTTACAAGTAGAATGCTCTGTTTATACAATATTCCAATCATAACTGTATTGCCAATTGGATAGAAAATTACGTTAAAATATTATTGTTTCAATATGGTTTAACGTAATTTTTATGTAGTTGTAGCAAACTCTTATTAATTTAGTAAGTTGTAAACATAATCTAAATTCTGATCATATAACATAAAACAAATATTCTTGATAATTTTCCTATAAAAAAAATGGAATAGATATATTACAAAAATTTATTCAACTGAGATAAATAGAATATAACTGAATCGTTAAATTAGATTAAAAAAAATCATGACACGCCACCTATAAAGCTTTTTTTTCGAATGTAGCATCGCAAAACATGAAAAGACTGTGAGTGCGAGTGTAATGAAAAATGATTTGTTCTACGATATTTTCTAATTTTTCTCGAAAAATAATTAACTTAGAGCAATGATGTAAAAACATTTTTTACGCAGATTGCCTTTTACTTTCGCTTGAAAAATGCCCCACTTCTGGGCATCCGACGTGTCTGGCTAGCGAACTTAGCCAAGCCAATCTAATTTTCAATACGCACACCAAATTTCATAAGCACTAAACGTTTCGTTCGAGAGTAATCACTCGCTCGAGAGGAACACACACACACATATATATATACATATATATATATATATATATATATATATATATATATATATATATATATATATATGTATATATATATATATATATGTATATATATGTATATATGTATATATATATATATATATATATATATATATATATATATATATATATATATATATATATATATATATATATATATATTACTGAGCTGCCTCCGGTAAACGAGTCTTAAGTGACCAGTCCGTAGGAAATTATTAAGCAAAAATATAAAAAATGCGTTTCAAATATTATTTTTTACGATTCATTTGAAAATTTTTCCTGTACACCTTAAGAATTTTTCCTCTACACCTTAAGAATTTTTCCTATACAGCTGCGTAAAATTCGATGGGCTAGTAAAATTTCATGTGGACACCGGGAAAATTTACTTAATTTTTTGTAAAATTATACTAGACATTGAATAATTTTTACTGAGTCGCTGTGCATTTCACATATCATTGCAACCAAGCATCACACAGACATGAGAATAAATAAAACAAGCACGCAAGCGCACCGAGCATTGTCTAACACGACCAACACGAGTTACAGGCATAGCAACTAAGCAGGTTTCGTTCAGTTGTGCAATAACAATGACTGGATGTTTATGAAGTGTTTGTTTGTTGTGTTTCATGAATTTTTGTTTAGTTTTTATTTTAATTCTTGTATGTTTTTTTATATGTATTGATATGTTAATTGAAATATGTTTTTATACAAATTATTGTAATGTGCCTATTGTTTTATCATGTAATATGTTGTTACGCCTTATCGTATCCAAAGGCCATACACCACCTGAATTGCTCCGGCTAGCACGTAGGCTGGGGGGGTTAGGGTTAAATCCTCATTAAGAGAACAAAAAAAAAAAAACTAACAACAAAGAAAATTAAGAACTAATTATAACTAACAGGGCGCCACAGTATTTTTCACAGCCTCAAAATACTGAAAAGAAGGAAAGGTGTCACTTACTTCCTGTCCAGCAGTAGAAGTTACTATACTACTTATCACTTCTCTGTAAAGAAAACATGAGCAAAAAAAAAGAAAAAAATGTAATTAAGTTATATACCATAGATAGTTATTATTTATGCAACATTACAGATATAGCTGTTTAAACAATGCGAATAAAAAGATTGTAAGTATAGAATTTGTTAATTACCTAATTGATATTAGTGGTTAAGTTTCAAGAATTATAAAGTGGTTCTTTTTAATTTATATTCTTTATATGAGCGCCACAAAGAAAACAATGGTGATTGGAAATGGAATCTAACGTTTCACAAAAAAATTTTTTTTTTTTACCCAAACTCAACTGACAAGGAACGTTACGTTTGTTGCACACACTCGTTCCCAGGCGAACCAACTCCTCTGTTCAGTGGGTCAACACCATAGAACTGTCAAATTAATTGTGACGTTTCGACTACTGGAAACAAAATAATCAACAGTGTTTTCTTTGTCGTAAAATTCTAAGTGATTATACATTAAAATATATTTTTTTTACTGGTTTATTATAGCAATCGATATTAAAAGATAAGCACAGCCGGCAGTAGTGAAGATTTTGTAAAAAACTAAACTTATGTGTTAAAAGGTTAACCTACACTAGAAAAGAAACTAACTAAAATTGATGGAATTCGAATAAACGATATATCTAAACGACAATTATGGTATGCAGCATGAATTGTGAACTATTTTGACACTTGTCATTTGACTAATTGCAAGTTTAACTCTTACAGGAAGCTTATTAGAATTCCATGTACACTAAAACTACATATAACAATTACAGTATATACCATAGATGGCTAAAAATTTACGGTCCGTTTACAACAAAAGTTCATAATTACCACCACGTTCAATTTAACTCAGTCCTTTTGTAGTGGAACTATACTGAAGGAGCGGATAAAGTCGCACCAGGAAAATCACCATCCGTAAACATTCTTGCAGTAGCCTCTACCAAAAATTTATTCAGACGATCCGACTCGCTAGCAGCACCAGCAAACAATCAAATTTCCGGAATTTTCGGTACTCCACTGACCACCGACCAGTCGCCACGTGGCCTCCAAAATTAAGTGCCGGAATCCTCAATATTTCATGAGTAGCTCGCCGCCGTAATATCAGTATCCTTCTTACTGAGAGGACAATGCAGGAACGTGTGAAAATAAATTACTTTTGTTTGAATTCAATTGCAATAATTTTTTTTTTTTTTTTTTTTACTAACAAGTATTGAATTCGCTTTATAACTGTAACCGTTCCACACTCAAATTTCCAACAATGGTTATTACGAATTGTCCACGCTCTTTCTCTCGTCCTCACCTAACCAGCGACCAAACCCAAAAAAAGCCTTCTTTTTTTTTTTCTTCTTTTTTCGAACCTCGTCGAATCCGTGAAGTCACCCCCTCCTTTTTTTCACATCCTCAAGTTCCTCTAACCTCATGTCTGTCAGTGTTACCATCTGTATCTTCCTTTTTGACACTAAAAAAACTAACTGTCACTTTGGGATGATAACCTAACTGACACTTTACTGACACTGCAATGTTTATTTGTTTTACAGTTTTTTTTTTTTTTTTTTAATACTTTTTTTTTTTGTTTTAGGTTTACTTCATGGATCCTAATACAATTATTAATACCATTATAATACAATTACAAAAATGAGTTATATCTGTATTGTTATATATTTGGATGACAATAAAGTCAATAAAAGTAGTACGTGAGGTTTAATTTTTTTGTTTTTGTGTATCCTTAGCAAGACAACAAAAGTAAGTGACTCGCGTAGGTTGGTTAAAGCGAATAGAATAAGAGAGCATTGCAAAAAAACGTAACACACCCCCCCAACCAGAAGAGCTTTAACCGACCGGGTCCATGGGGTGTACTTTAATATCCTTTAGATGGTATTTCCCTAAAATACGACCTGTGGCAAAGTCAGCTAATTCATAGGTTAAATCCGAAATACGACGAACGACTCGGCATTTAATGTATTTAGGGGCTAGCTTTGCGATATACTTGCGCGAGGCATTAGAAAGTGTGAAATTGCGTTTCCAAACAGTTTGCCCAACGGAGAGAGTACCGGGCCGCTTACGTAGATTATATCTTTGTGCACTGCTTGCGTGTGCGGTTCTCATTTTGGCAACAACCTCAGGAAAAATATCCTTCAAGGCGTCTAGTTTAGACAAGAGGCTTTCACGATCAGATCGACCGATATACGCCTGATCAGTCGGAGTTTCCCCATAATCGTCCCCGCTAGTGACCATTTCTCGGCCGTAATTTAAAAAATACGGTGTATATCCTGTAACTTCATGAACCGCGGTTCTTATAGCGCAGGAAATTTTGGCGAGCTCTAAATCCCACTTTTGATGATTCTCGCCAACATAGGACGCCAGTGCCGTCACAATCACTTGGTTCGTACGTTCCGTAGGGTTTACCTGCGGAGTATATAGGGCATTATACCAGATATTAGGGATTTTGTACTCATTTTGTAATTTTTGAAAGGCTGAACTAACGTACTGCTTCCCGTTGTCACATACGACGGTCTGCGGTACCCCATATTTAAGGAAAACCTCTTCCTCTAAAATCCGGACGATGTTAGCCGCGGTAGCTGACCGAAGGGGAAAAGTCAATACATACTTAGTCAACCAGTCACAAACAACTAAGATGAAGGTATGTCCCCGACCGGTACGGGGGTAGGGTCCCAATAAGTCGGATGAGATTACCTGCCAGGGTCTTTCGACAGCTCGGAAGTGTCCCATGAATCCCATAGCGGGCCGCTTAGGAGATTTATAGGCCAGACAAGTGGAACATCGTGCAATATGCTTACGGATATCACTGCGCATTTGAGGCCAGTAATATCGTTGCGTGGCACGACGGAGGGTTTTAAAGAAACCAAAGTGGCTGGCAAGTGGTGAATCATGGCATTCCTTAAGTACTGCTGCTCGACAGCTTTTCGGAACTACCAGTTTCCAGGCCCAATCTGGGTCAGCACTAAATCGGTCATCGACATGTTTGAACAATCTACCATTGGAAACCCTCCAGTTAGGGTAGTTGGTGGGGTTAGCCTGGACATTTTCAACCATTTTATGGTACCAACGGTCCGTGTCCGTAGCCTGTATTTGTAGAGTCGAAACTTCGGCACACGCACGCGATAACGCGTCGGGAGTTTCGTGTTCCTTACCCTTACGGTGCACTAGGTCGAAGTCAAACTGTTGTAACCGGACGGCCCAACGAGCTAACCTACCTATAGGATCCTTCAGCCGGTTCAGCCATAACAGTGAGTAATGATCGGTAACAACGGTAAACTTTAATCCTTCCAAGTAAGAACGAAATTTTTCGACCCCGAAAATAACGGCTAAGCACTCTTTTTCAGTCGTGCTGTATTTTTTTTCTTGTTTAGAGAGTGAGCGGCTAGCGTACGCTACCACGTATTCGCCATTTTCGTCCCTTTGGGTAAGGACAGCACCAAGGCCGTAGTTTGAAGCATCGGTATGGACCACAAAATCCTTCTCAAAGTCCGGGCACCGGAGTACTGGGGCCTTACAGAGTCGACTTTTAAGTTCGAAAAAGGCGGCGTTGGCCCCATCGTTCCACGCTATTTTGGCTCCCTTCCGTTTTTTAAGCCCTGAAAGTAATTGATTCAAGGGACCAGCGATGGTGGCATAGTCCCGAATGAACCGGCGGAACCAAGAGCACATACCCAAGAATCGACGTAGTTCGGTCGAATTAGTTGGTAGGGGGTAATCACGAATGGCGGCAATATGTTCGTCGTCAGTATGAAGCCCTTTCTCATCTACTATGTACCCCAAGTACTTCAACTGACGGCGGCAGAATTGGCATTTGTCCATATTAACAGTAAGTCCTGCTTCCTTCAACCGTGCGGAGACCTTACGAAGAGCATCCATATGTTCACTAAAAGTCTTATTGACGATGACGATATCATCAAGGTAACAGAATATATTGTCTTCGCCAGGGAACAAGCGATCCATAAGCCGCTGTAACATTTGCGGAGCGTTACAGAGGCCAAACGGTACAACTGTATACTGGAACAGTCCACGTCCCGGTACCGTGAATGCGGTTTTCTCCTTGGATCCCTCCTCCAGTGGCAGTTGCCAGAAAGCCTTCCTTAAGTCGATGCTGCTGATATATCGGGCGTCACGAAGATGGTCTAAAATACGCGAGACAAAAGGCAACGGGTAAGCATCCCTTTTAGTTACTGAGTTTAGGGGTCTACCGTCGAAACAGAGACGTAGGTCCCCATTAGTTTTTTTTACGATAACTAGGTTAGAACTCCAAGGGCTAACCGAAGGTTCTATCACCCCAAGGGCCAACATGTTATCCAGTTCTTCCTTAACTTTGGCTGCAATAGCGGGCGGTAAGGGATAGTGGCGTTGTTTGAAGGGTTTAGCATCCCCAGTATCAATGTGATATTTCACCAGCTGGGTACGTCCCAATTGACCCTGGTCCAGCCGACGAAATTCTTCGATCACCAGCTGTAGTTGGAAGGTCTCCTCTTGCGTAAGCGGAACTCGATCGGAAATAGATGCGGTTTGTACCTCAGCACCTGTTCCTACAAAATCCATAGAGTTGCGAAGGAAGTTGATGTTGATACCGTGTAACTTAAGAAAATCCACCCCGATGATCAGTTCGTGTACGATATCAGGTACAACAAGGGCGGTAAACGGGCCGGAATATGGACCCAGGACAATAGGAAGAGTAACGGAGCCATTTACCGCGATGGGTTTACCATCCCCGGTGGTTACATTCCATTCGACGGCCGAGGTACGAAATTTCCCGTTTAGTCGAGACCATAAAGAGTTACCAATGATGCATCGGTTGGCCCCGGAATCGATCAGAGCTAGTACCGGTTCGGAACCCACAAGGCAACGCACATAAGGGCGGTTGTCTACACCCCGGTTGACCAGGCAAGGTGAGACTTGCGTCGTTCTCATGAACGTTCGAACATGATGAAGCCAGTTCGACCAATCGGTTCCCTTGGAGACAAGTCTCTTACCCTCTAGTTTCCCAGGACCTGGCTTGCCTCTAAAGATGCAAGTCCTGAAGGTTCGTTTCCCGACTGACATGGGCACTGTGCCTTGAGAACACCAACACGGCCACAGTTGAAACAGAATTTCCGTCTAGGCTTACGGCACGAGGAAAAGACATGACCCATCTCTTCACAGTTCCAACATTTCAGAGCAGACACCGAGACAGAGGAGTCTCGGTTATAATACGCGAGATCAGGTTCTAGTTTTCCGGTGGGAGGGTAATTTCCGCGTGAAAGTTTGCCACTTTTAGTAAGTGCATGTTCCAACCGTACGCATAAGTTAAGCAATTCACTAACTGTTTTGGGTTCGTATAGGGCAAGCCGATCGATATATTCACTAAGAATGTTTTGTCGTAGGATTTTAAGTTTAGTGTTTTCACTAGGGGGTTCACTAAGTCGGCGGAAAAGATTCTGCATGCTGGCGAAGAATAAAACCGCGCTTTCATTAGGGTCCTGCTTACGTTCGCGAATCTCTTGCCAAAGCTCGTCGTCATAATCAGGCGAAAGGAAATCACGGCAAAGGAGAGCCCTCAATTCCTTCCAAGAATGAATCGACTCGCGGATAGCTCGAAGCCACACCAAGGCTTTTCCCTCGAAGAGGTCAAGGGAAGATTGGAATAACTCCCCTTCAGATACACCCCTGGCAACGGCTAGTTCTTCAACCCTTTCAAGAAAAGCCATAACGCTCATTTCTGGGGACTCACCGTTAAATTTTAAGTTCCACTTAAAGATTTTATGGTACCGACCCTGAAATTGCTGTTCATGATGACAACAGCGGGGTTCGTAGAGTTCTATTTCTGGGGGTGGGGGCATTGGTTGATAGCTAGTACCTGGCTCCGGAACATTTATGTTGACTCCCTATGGCCCGTCCTGAACAGTAACCGAACCACGTCGTGACCGTTGACTCTCCACCTCGAGCCCAGCGCTACTGGGAGACCCCTTTTGTTCTAAAATATCAAGCAGTTCCGAAACTTCGATAACTAACTGCGAGATAATAGAAGCGTCCTCAATTACGGTAGTATCAATGTGCCCTAGTCGGCCTAACACATGTAATAGTTTAGTTTCGAGCGCCTTGTACGACCCATCCATCCGAGACCCGCAAAATCCCTGAACTCCGGTCGTTAATTCTTTAATTTTTCCCTTGCATATTTCTACCTCGCTATTCATATCTAACAAACCAGATAAACCCGGAACGTTGGTGTTACAACCACGTCTTTCGGCCTTATACAGTTCTCTAAAACACTTCCTCATCCGCTCAACACTTTCAATATCACGTACGCCTCGTATGAGGAGTTCGTAAGTCAATTCGTCCTTCGAAAGACGATTAATATCCATAGTTCCTAACTAAATTCCTAACCACAACCAATTTTAATACCTAACACTTAATCTCAATAGTTCCAGTAAGTACAACAATTAATTCCCTAACTGCTGCAATCTAGGCCCCACGTTGGGCGCCAAAAATGTGTTACGCCTTATCGTATCCAAAGGCCATACACCACCTGAATTGCTCCGGCTAGCACGTAGGCTGGGGGGGTTAGGGTTAAATCCTCATTAAGAGAACAAAAAAAAAAAAAACTAACAACAAAGAAAATTAAGAACTAATTATAACTAACAGGGCGCCACAGTATTTTTCACAGCCTCAAAATACTGAAAAGAAGGAAAGGTGTCACTTACTTCCTGTCCAGCAGTAGAAGTTACTATACTACTTATCACTTCTCTGTAAAGAAAACATGAGCAAAAAAAAAGAAAAAAATGTAATTAAGTTATATACCATAGATAGTTATTATTTATGCAACATTACAGATATAGCTGTTTAAACAATGCGAATAAAAAGATTGTAAGTATAGAATTTGTTAATTACCTAATTGATATTAGTGGTTAAGTTTCAAGAATTATAAAGTGGTTCTTTTTAATTTATATTCTTTATATGAGCGCCACAAAGAAAACAATGGTGATTGGAAATGGAATCTAACGTTTCACAAAAAAATTTTTTTTTTTTACCCAAACTCAACTGACAAGGAACGTTACGTTTGTTGCACACACTCGTTCCCAGGCGAACCAACTCCTCTGTTCAGTGGGTCAACACCATAGAACTGTCAAATTAATTGTGACGTTTCGACTACTGGAAACAAAATAATCAACAGTGTTTTCTTTGTCGTAAAATTCTAAGTGATTATACATTAAAATATATTTTTTTTACTGGTTTATTATAGCAATCGATATTAAAAGATAAGCACAGCCGGCAGTAGTGAAGATTTTGTAAAAAACTAAACTTATGTGTTAAAAGGTTAACCTACACTAGAAAAGAAACTAACTAAAATTGATGGAATTCGAATAAACGATATATCTAAACGACAATTATGGTATGCAGCATGAATTGTGAACTATTTTGACACTTGTCATTTGACTAATTGCAAGTTTAACTCTTACAGGAAGCTTATTAGAATTCCATGTACACTAAAACTACATATAACAATTACAGTATATACCATAGATGGCTAAAAATTTACGGTCCGTTTACAACAAAAGTTCATAATTACCACCACGTTCAATTTAACTCAGTCCTTTTGTAGTGGAACTATACTGAAGGAGCGGATAAAGTCGCACCAGGAAAATCACCATCCGTAAACATTCTTGCAGTAGCCTCTACCAAAAATTTATTCAGACGATCCGACTCGCTAGCAGCACCAGCAAACAATCAAATTTCCGGAATTTTCGGTACTCCACTGACCACCGACCAGTCGCCACGTGGCCTCCAAAATTAAGTGCCGGAATCCTCAATATTTCATGAGTAGCTCGCCGCCGTAATATCAGTATCCTTCTTACTGAGAGGACAATGCAGGAACGTGTGAAAATAAATTACTTTTGTTTGAATTCAATTGCAATAATTTTTTTTTTTTTTTTTTTTACTAACAAGTATTGAATTCGCTTTATAACTGTAACCGTTCCACACTCAAATTTCCAACAATGGTTATTACGAATTGTCCACGCTCTTTCTCTCGTCCTCACCTAACCAGCGACCAAACCCAAAAAAAGCCTTCTTTTTTTTTTTCTTCTTTTTTCGAACCTCGTCGAATCCGTGAAGTCACCCCCTCCTTTTTTTCACATCCTCAAGTTCCTCTAACCTCATGTCTGTCAGTGTTACCATCTGTATCTTCCTTTTTGACACTAAAAAAACTAACTGTCACTTTGGGATGATAACCTAACTGACACTTTACTGACACTGCAATGTTTATTTGTTTTACAGTTTTTTTTTTTTTTTTTTTAATACTTTTTTTTTTTGTTTTAGGTTTACTTCATGGATCCTAATACAATTATTAATACCATTATAATACAATTACAAAAATGAGTTATATCTGTATTGTTATATATTTGGATGACAATAAAGTCAATAAAAGTAGTACGTGAGGTAAGTGACTCGCGTAGGTTGGTTAAAGCGAATAGAATAAGAGAGCATTGCAAAAAAACGTAACAATGTTAAATAAAGAAATTATATATTTTTTTCCACAAATAATAAAAAACCACAAAAAATTTTTTCTATATTAATAATTTGATTTTAATGCTTACCCTTCTATCAATATCCTTTTAAACTATTTTAATTCAATTATTTATTAATAAATAAAAAAAAACCTAAATAATACGGTAATTTTTACTGAGCTATAGGGTAATTTACAACTTTTACTATAAATTATCGTACTTTTTGCTTAGCTTGTCACTTATGTCCGCATTACCAGAGAGCTCAGTAATTTTTTACCAGAAATTTCAGTAAAAATTACTGTTTTTTTTTTCTCAGTGTATATATATATATATATATATATATATATATATATATATATATATATATATATATATATATATATATTTATGTGTTATAACAACCGGTTTATGGTTGTTTCAAGCAACCAAGAACATATAAATTTTAAGACAGGGAAAATTTGTTCAAAATCAAGGGGTGCTTGAATTTTATTATTATTAAATATTTAGCAAAATTTTAAATATTATCGTGTCAAAATAATGTTTAGAAAAATTAAATAGCTGTAAATTTATTGAGACAACAATAAGTAAATCTTAATCTAATGTTCAAATATTTATTAACAAATAATACTGCTTAGTAGAAAATTGGACACCTATTGTTTTGATTTCGAATTTACCTTTTTGCAATTAAAAAATTTTTTAATAACCATGGATACCTATATAAAAATGATACCCATAAAAAATAAGCATACTCTGATCTCAACAATTGGGCGTAAGAGCTGAATTTTCAGTTTTGGAAATTCGCTAAAACTACAATATTCTTATGGGACTTGATACACATGAGTTAAATTATCAATATAAAAATTAATAAAAGTGTAGTAGGCTTTTTCTTTTTACGTATACGTGCGTGTAAAAAGCCATTTCTTGTACAGCTCTATGTAAAACATAACTTACCTAGATAGTATTTTGTACAATAAACAAGCAATTTCATGGTAGTCGTAGATAAAATTATTTTAATAATACATACCTATGTTAACACCAATCACATAATTTTCCTAAATATGAATTTGAATGCTATGATTATAAAAAATTGAAAATGGAGTGAAAAACAATTGACGTAAGTAAAAATAAAGATCCAGACTTATTCAGGGTTATGCGGGGTTAGAAGCTTAATAAAAAGACACATTTTCAAAAAATTTTTCTAAAGAAACCTAATATGCAATCAATCTCAAACCCTATACATATTATTAGGCATTCTTTCAACTGTTAAAAAAAAAAAAAGACATCGTTTCAGGCTGCCAACACACAGCTTTAACGGGTGGTCAGAAATTAGAAAATCGAACAGGGTTTTGAAGAAAACAAATTTTCTGAGTCTCTGAACCTAACATTAGACGCATCGATTTAGAAAGAAAATAGGAAACTAGGCTTTTGAAAATAAAATCGAAAAATACCGGTTTTTTTTTTTTTGGTTATTTTTGTCTTTAAAAAAGAGTTGAAATTTAAACGGAGTGAATTTTTTAGGTTCAGGGACTAAAAAAAATATTATGCCTCCAACCCGCCTTTATACGTTATAATTAATAGAGAGCTACGGGTTGTAGTGTGGCAGCCGATTTGAAAATATAGTTTTGTGTAACAGGCATTTAAAGATTTTTTTCTAATTTTTTTGTGTTAAAATCGATTAAATCCATAGAACTTGTTTACATTTATTTAGTCCGCTATCCCAGGACCATAAAGGAGCCCGAAGAGTCAAGAAGTCATGCCCCCCCCCCCCCCCCCCCGAGAATAAAAAATATAAACTAGATACTATTTAATTTTAAACACCATAATGGTGAATTTACCAGTTGACGTTTTTTTTTTTGGTCGTTAAGGATATGGAGGAAGTTTAATTTATTATTTTTTGTTAATTTTGTCTTAGAAATGTTTATTATTTTCCGCGTGCAGCCCCCCACCCAAGAAGCTCGGCTGTATGCGCCCCTGGATTTCCTCATACAATTCTTCCTGCTCAACAATCATTTACTTTCTAGCTGTCGTCGCCTTCTTGGATTTTGCAGTGCAGCGTTTTTCCGAAATTTTTATACGTTCGTTGTCTCTTTTATTAATGTAATTTTATGTGTGCGGTCCAATGTCGAAAGCATATCGAAAAATTTTAATAAGGGTTCTGATCCTTTATTGAAAACACACAAGTATATCCAAGAGGACAATTCAACCACTTTACTGCATATACATATATACATATAAAAATACCGAGAAAAAAAAATTAGAATTTTTTTTCTGCAACCCTGAATAACCCCTTAAGCATTTTTATACTCAAAAAGACTAAAAAAAGCTATATTAGCAATGCCTCTAATTTATTTAAAAGTTCTCCCTAACAAATGGTTGTAATATATACATATCTATCTTTTTACTTTACAAATGGGAAAAGTATTTTCATCAATTCTAGTAGAATGTCAAATTATCTATAACTTTACCCAACATTGTTTAATTTCTTAGGGTGCATTTTTATAGCTTCCTAAACAAAAGAACTTAAAATATTAGGTAACCACTATTATTTACATTTTGTTTTTCCCTCATAATGAAACTAACTATGCATTTTTTCTATTGTTGGAGAATGTCGTCTGGTTTTTTATTGCACACCTGCATAGCCCATCTGTACAGGTACGATGTACATGCTATGTACATAATATTTATAAAAAAATAAATGAACAGTAGCTGTATTATTATGTAAGGAAATTTGTTAGCATTGAAACGGTAGTGAAATTAATTTTATGTCCGTTATGACATTAGTTTTAATATTGGAAATTTTTTTAAAGAAAACTACTGTATGGAATTTTTTTTTAATATTTTAAGAATATATTCGTTGATATATAATAAATTCATGATAAAATTTTTGCCTGAAATCAAAAAAACCAAAAAGCCTATTAAACTAGAAGGTACTGCCCGTACGCGTATTTCCGTTTGCGTGTTCAATAGGAGGTTATACTGCCCTGAAATGCGCACTATTTTGTAACGTTAACTTTCTTTCCAAGCACGTGTTCAATTCAAGTCCGCCGTCCTCGAAACGCACACGGGTTTGTAATGACATATACGTTGATTAAACGCCACAAATCTGTGTACTTTTAAGATGTTTTACTTGGAAAATTAAGAAAAGGCATATAAAGTATTACTATTATTTCAGATCATATTTATTAGTAAAATAATTAATTATTTATTCAGATTACAAAATATAGATTAATCATTCTTATGTCTGATAATCAGTATGGTTTATTTAAAAAACGGTGCAATTTATTTATCTGTTTATTAAAAAGAAAAAAGATTGGCACATTAAAAATGAGTGGATTACATACAATCAATATACATAATATATATATATATATATATATATATATATATATATATATATATATATATATATATATATATATATATATATATATATATATATTGTATATATATATATATATATATATATATATATATATATATATATATATATATATATAGATACATGAAATTAAAAAACGTATTTTTATAAAATCAATGTTTTTTGGCAGGAGGTTCATTATTGTCAATATTAAGCGGATTCTACACGATGCTACGAACGTTCCTTCCAACGTTCGATCAAACGTTTGAGGCAATTAAGTTCGATAGTTGGTGCGACGAATGTATCTGCTACACGGTGAATCGAATGTTTGATCCAATACGAATGATGATGTGTTGGTGCTCAGTGGACGAGGCTGTTATCTGTCTGATGTTATCTCTAATGTTATACACTGATGTTGTCTCTCTTCACATGAACGAGTCGTGCAGCTGCTGAGTCGAACCAACCAACGCAACCAACATTGACTTTCAAACGTTCGAAGCATCCCTTTGACTCGGTGCAAGATTACCGACATCGAGCGGGACCTGGCCAAATGCGAATGTTTGACGCTCGACGTTGGACACTCGTAGGTTCGAACAACGGCCACACGATGCGATGAACCATCGAACGTCCAATGTTGAAAGGTGTTCGTAGCATCGTGTAGAACCGTCTTTAGATGAAATATTGTGAACGCGTTTTCTTTTTACAGTTTCAGACTTGGCTGGTCGACCTGACTGAATCCTTCCACTACATGGTAGACCTCTTTCTTTACGGCGGCCGATCGATGTAGGCTGTATAGTACATGAATTTTTCGAGATCTTCGTTTAACGCTTTTTTCACAACTAAACAATATAATACTGGATGGGGTTTGTAGTTTAGATAAGTCAGATGCAAACTTTGTAAGAATTTTTGTGTGTATAGCATTTAAATCTTTGTCTAGGACATCAATAATTCTTTGCCATTGGGCCTTGACATTTTGAACAGCATTCTCAAAGTTTTCATTGTTGGTAGCTATGCTGCTTTCCGCTTGATTGATTGGGAGTTCAAATGTGTCTGGTATCTCATCTGGTATTATCGCGCGAGTTTGTCTCCTTTCATTGTTTACACTTGATTCACCCGTAATATTTTCGAAGAAGGGAGCCAAAAATTGATCACCCAAAGCAAATTTCACAAATTGTTGACGGTCAGAGTCATTTAAATCTAGCAAAGTGGTAAACATGGCCCCATGTTTTCTTTCTACAGCACAGAGGTGGTTACAAAATCGTTCCCCAGCTTCCATGTGTACAATACATATTGCCATTTAACAGCCAACAATGTATTTATATGTCTTTTTTGATTAAATAAGTATCTTCGTCTATTTGAATTACATCTTTGATGCTATTGGTTTCTTGGCAAAATTTTTCATATGCTAATCATCGCGTTCGCTTGAACACGTGTTTGGAAGAACAGTCTGAATTACAAACCCGTGTGTGTTTAGAGGACGGCAGACTTGAATTGTACACGTTTTTTGAGTGTTACAAAACCGTACGGATTTCGAGGCAACGGTGCCTCCTAATGAACACGCAAACGGAAATACGCTGCCCGTACAGTGAACCTCAGTCCAAAAAAAAGTTGAAATTTAACAAAATAGTGGAGTTTTTTATTAAAAGTCGCAAAATTTGCGCGAAAATTTGGTGATTTTTGGCCTGAAAAAATTACATTTTTTATTCAATCGGAAAACTGGAAGTTCATGGTACGAAGAAGCTGCAATAAGAATCAAATCGATCGGATGATTTGTCTTCGAGTTATAACTGCAGCAAATTTGAAAAATGTAGTTTTTCTTTATTTTACCTTTTGGTTTTAATCACTGAGAATTTTTACTAAAATTATTTACGATGTACTCACTATAACGATCAAAGTAAAACTAGATGAGTCGTTTAAATGTGCCAGGGTCTAGCTTCTCCACAACATGTGAGTGGCAGCCACGTCCAGAAACTCCCGAACTATCAACCTTCATACATTTTTCAATTCCTCAAAGTTAACAATGAAAACCAGAATCCGCTCTTCGGATGGCGGTAACTCAAAAACTATTTGAGATATCCACTGGAATCTATGTACTTAGTATCTTATTTTTAAAGGTATAGACTGTCGAAAGAAAAAATTTTCCAATTTTTTGAAAAAGTCACACTAGTGGTCCCTTTTAATATAACGGACCAAATGTTTAGATACTTCCGTTATTAATTTTATTAGTTGCAAATAATAACTTATTATCATATCATATTAGATAAAAAAAAAAATATATTTTCATCCTATTTATTCCAACAACGACGATTGATTGATTCCTCAACAAGTGCAACCAAAAACTTTCACAGAATGCAGTAATGAGTTTTGAATTTGAAACATGAGTATTGTTTCTCAATGTTCCGCGACTAATATTGAGCTTATCCAAATAACACTATTTGAAATTTTATCTAGATGTTTTCCTAAAATGAGTAAAATAATTAAATACAGTCGAATGTCCGTTATAAGACTAGTCTAGGGGAAATTTTTTTCGAATGTGATTGCCCTCACTACCGCGCACTTAATTTTATTGCTCAACTACTCCTTATATAACTATTTAATTTGAGCGTTGTATTCCTATACTTACAAGGAGATGCACCGAAAGTAAAATTCGTAACTTTGATGAAACTTCCCTGGTGTGTAGAATAGGAAAACATAAGAGACACGTATTTTTTTATTGGCCACCTTCCACAGGGGTGAAAATTGGAGTAAATTTTCTTGTACAGCTGGGGTGGTCCAATGTATCAAATTTTTACCATTATAAATAGAAAGAGCACCAAATTAGGGGACATGATGGGTTTTTGTGTTTTTCCGAAATATGTGTGGTATCCAAAACATATGAGGAAGAAAAAAATAGGAGAGATAATATTGCATTATTACTGACCGCAAACACGCTTTATATTTTTTATTTTAATTTTTATGATTATTTTATTATGAAAATGTAAATTTTTGTTTTCCGATAATGATTCATGTATTTTTCAATACTTATTTAATTGGAAACTAAACCATGCGTATATTTCAGGGCTGGCCACTAACTTTACCTTTGGGAGCCGCAAACCCATGAAGCCGATTCGGAGCGAGCCAAGCCATTCTAAGATTGATGGTTCACACAATGAACACACTTTTTATATTTTTATGAAACTAAGAATATTTATGACATGAGAATGAAAAATTTATGTAATATGTAAACATACTTTGTTTTAGTTAGTACATGCACCTAGGTATCTAAAACTTAATTTTGAGATGTACTTTTTCTTGTGTTCATTTTGGCCGCGAGCTTTTTGAAATCTGGCTTATAACTGGTGAGCGCAGTCCGCACGAGTTCAGTTAAGTGTTAATCAATTAGTTCAAATCGATGCTTGGATTTAATAAGCTTCCTTGTTGAATACAAAGACTCATAGGCAGAAGTAGTTCCAAAAATTGAAATAAGTCTCTTAGCACATTCTTTTGCTAGTGGGTATTTCTCTGCCGGAACGTTTTTCCAAAATCAACAGTGGAAATGCCAATTTTTTTCAGTCCTTTTAACAGTTCAAGTATTTCTAACTCTATTGCTTCTATATACTTTGTTATTTGATATGAAAGGGGACAGCCATCACTTACAATAGCAACAGCAAAAGAGTTGTCTAGGAAGGAAAAAGGTTTCAGTTTTCTCAGATGAGTGAATCTGTCATTGATTTCTTCAGCAAGACCGATCAATTTACTCAAATCATCTTTTGTTTCAATCTGGACGTCATCGTCAATAAGGCTTTCAGAAGTTTTCTTTAAACATTTGAAATGGGCGAATGTTTTGGTTTCAAGATCTCTCTAAAAAAGCCTCAATTTGTTATGAAAGCTAAATACACTCTGTGCTAAATCATAAATAAGCTTTTCCCTACCTTGTAGTGACATGTTCAGCTGCTGCAAATACTGAACATAATCTCTAAAAAAAACTTAAATCTAACAACCACTGTAGGTCACTAAGTTCAGAGAGACACATTCTCTTTTCTTGCATAAATTGTTTAATGGGTTCAAGCAACTGAAAAAATTTGCCAAGAATACTAAGATACATCATCAGGAGGTCGTCATTATCCAGCTCTTCTATGAAGGATTTGAATTGTCTGTGTGTTTTAGCAATTGAACGAATGTAGTTTACAATTTTAAAAACTACTTGCATAACTTGTTGACATTGGAAATATTTTGCTGCCAGGTGTTTTCTGTAAATGTTACAATGTACACGTACAAAAGGAGGGTATGATTTGTCAGCATTTAAAAGCCCAATAAATCCTTGTTTTAACCTTGTCATTGACGGTGCACTGTCGGAAGCAATGCTGCCGATATTCTCGATATGCACTAAATTTTTTTTTTTAAAACATAAACCAGGGCTTCTTTAATGTCATAACCACAAGTAGTATCTTTCAATGCAACTAGGTCTAAGAGCTCTTCCATGATTTCAAAGTTTTTTGATACATGTCTCACAAATATTGCTAACTGTGGTTTATCTTAAATATCGGTAGACTCGTCCAAGGCTAGGCTCGTTAAAAAAGATCGTTATTTGAATTTTTGCGAGAAATTTTAGATTTTTTTCTTATTTCAAATAGACTTATCAAAACAAATTTTCGAGAAGCATTAAAGAGCCGCACAAGATCGACTCACGAGCCGCAAGCGGCTCGCGAGCCACGTTATGGCCACCCCTGGTATATTTGGTTACTAAATTACCAATATATATATATATATATATATAGGTCACTACGAAAGTTTTGAGATTCGTGGATTACGTACGCTGTACATAAATAATATTGTTGTCACGTGGAGGACTACTCTTTAGTATGGCATCGCAGTGGACAAAACCAGCATGTTTACTCTCAGTTATTTTAAATTAAATTTAGAAACCCCTAATATGGCAGAGTTAACGTATCCGGATTTTCGTGCAATTAACGGACTTGTCGTATTGCTTTGTTTATTTCAGCATTTCGTGAATATATTCTTAATATGATCCGAAAAAAATAAATGTATATGATTCTTTTTTATGCTGAACTAACCAAAAAAATACGGCAAGTCCGTTAATTGCACGAAAATCAGGACCCGATAACTCTGTCATATTAGTGGTCTCTAAAATTAGTTTAAAATATCTGAGAGTAGATATGCTGCTTTTGTCCACTGCGATGTAATACTTACTAAAGGGTAGTGCTCCATGTGACAACAATATTATTTATGTACAGCGTACGTAATCCACAAATCTCAAAACTTTCGTAGTGACCTATATATATATATATATATATATATATATATATATATATATATATATATATATATATATATATATATATATATATATATATATATATATATATATATATATATATATATATATATATATATATATATATATGTATTATATGTATATATGAGATCACGAGACAGTGTACAGGTCTTTGTAACAGGTAATTAAAACTTAAAAAATTGTGGTTTTTTCTGTTATTGCTGTTATATAATAAATTCAGTTTATTTGGAATACTATTCTATATTCAACAGTTTGTGTTGATATTATTATCCATTTTGGTATATATCAGAATTACTAGCGTTCTAGTCCCAGATTCTAAATTTTCAACATTTGAAATTTTCATAGTACCTAATAACAATATGAATGATGCGTGCGTATTCATGCGCAGTACGATTGTTTTGTTCCCGATATTTATTATGTATGGAATAGAACCAAGCCCGCCACATGAACCGTAGCGGGTGTATTGTAGATTCGGCAGGCAAAATGTGTTCAGTGGTGTAGTGTCTACTGCGGATATATCGTCAACAAACGAAAGCACAATGAAATACAAAAGCACCTCCTGACATGGAATACACCGACTACACAATAATTACTCCTTTAGGAACTTGAACGTAAACGTTAATAAGGTAATTTACACACCCAATTTAATATGTTTACACTTTTATTTCATTCTTTAAGTATTTTATTTTGAATGATTTTTTTTTTAAATTTGTTTATAGCTAGCCATCCATAAATTTATTTTAAACAAAATAATTTTTATATCGATTTGGTTTTACTCTTAAATATTTTCTAAAGAAAAAAGTATTGTTGTCTTTTAATAGAAAATTTAAAAATGTTTGTTTTGGTATTAAATCTGTGACCTATTTTTATCTAAAAATAACTTGTTGGCGTTCGTAAACAATTCTCGCAGCAAATTAATCATGAGTAAACAAAACTTTTTTATCGATTTAATTAAGTAATTATACTATTTTTTACAAACTGTTTTATTAAATTTATACTTAATTTTTAATTTTGATTGTTGAAATAAATTTTGGGTTACCTAACTATAAGCAATTTAAAATAAATTATAGTCATATCTACTGACAAGGGGGCATTAGAATTAGATACCCGTATGGAAATAATCTCTGGCGAAGCTCTGGAAAAACTCTGACAATTGTAACATTCCCAGATTTTTTCCCTCATAAACATTGTAACGGGTTTAAAAATATTCAAACCTTAAAAGGGTTTTTCATATTATTGAGTTTAGGTTTATTATACTTAAGTACTTCAATTTTATGACATTCTGAACAATGTTATTTAACGTCTGGTCCAATAAATGAGTTGACAAAAGTATCCTTTTCTTGTTTCATTTATAATAAACCTAAACTCAGTACTATGAAAATCCTTTTAAGGTCTGAATATTTTTAAAGCCATTACAATGTTTATGAGGAAAAAAAATCTGGGAATGTTCCAATTGTCAGAGTTTTTCGAGAGCTTCGCCAGAGATTATTTCTATACGGGTATGCTAGATCAGCCGAGTACTGAACCAAAAGGATTAAATTTTTGTTAAACTTTTCCTTTTTTATGACCAATAGAAAGAAACTTTTATTGCTGACTATGTGCTCACTTGAAAATAAATTAATTATTATTTTGATAAATTTTTATTTCATAAATTTAGTAAATACTTATACAAGCCACAGGGACTAGGTAAAATAGTTTATACATCCCATTTAAAATATAAAATGGAAAATACTTTTTAGAACTGTATTTAAAATATAAATTGAAAAACAATAATTTTCTTGCATATATTCAAAAATACCTCTGTCGCAGCATCCTGCATGACATAGCGAATTTCTGTTTATAAAAATTAGTTTTTCTCGGAAACTAGTTGACATAGAATAATAGTTTAAAGACCTTTTTTATGTAATTTTTTCTCTTCTTTTAAGTGGTGTAAAAAAATTTCGCAAAAATTTTTGAATAAGTAGAAATTTTTGCAAGAACAAAACCCATGTACCTGGCATCCGACGTGTCTGGCTGACGAACTCATCCAAGGATTTGGGACTTCAAATGTTTTCACCAAATTTCGTAAAAATTGGATACTTCGTTTGAGAGTTACCGCGCGGACACACCCACGGATTATATATATATATATATATATATATATATATATATATATATATATATATATATATATATATATATATATATATATATATATATATATATATATATATAAATTTTAGTGAATATTATTTTAGGTTTCTAGGCACCTCAAAACAAATTTTTGCCATAGACTTGGGCTCAGGTCGCGTCATGACAGTGGCTGTAATAGCTGAATTCCATTCTGGAAATCCGCTAAAACGCTGTGACCAGCGGGGCCCCATTACGAAAGTCAAACTTTTCCCTTTATCTTCGGTAATGAATGTCTACAAGCGATTTGTCATTTTGGTGGTTTCAAAACTGATGAGGAGTGTTCGGCTGATCGGGACTTTAAAAAAAGGTTTTAAGTTTTTAAGGGCTGAATCTCCGTAAATTTCAATTTTGTGCCGATAGCAGTTAGCAAGAAAAAAGCCAACACAATTCGATGAGGGCATTCCTAACCATGCTTATCCGCCAATTGCCTTTGTATTTTATTTTTAAATCTTAAAAAGAGACCTTAAATAGTAAACTGGAAGGCCTTTATTAAGATATTTTTTCTTTCCAAAAAAAATTCAAAATTTCTATTTTATAAAAAAAAAATCCAAAATTCCTACTTTATAAATAAACAGTGACTTTAATTACATTTTTAAATTACTTAATATTTATGTACTGCATTTCTTATAAAAGTAAGTTCAATTTTTTTTTAAATTTTTAAATTTACTAAACGCCTACTTGTATTTGTATGTAAATAAAGCAATTTAAAAACATTTGACAATACCATTAAATTCCGATGTAAAAATGGGAGAAGTGGGGGGAAAAGTAATGTGGAATCCCTAAAAGGCACTAGCTGGATACTAACTCAATACATGTACAAAATTTTAGCTCTCTAGGTTTGCTCAGAGAGTCTCCAGGCGTGTTAAAAAAAAATATAAAGGAAATATTGGCGTAAAAATCGTGGGGCTAAGGGTTAAAAATTTAAACCTATAAAAAACAGTGGCTGGCTTTTACTTAACCTATACACAAGATTTCACCCCTCTAGGTTTATTTGGGGCGACTTTGACCCAACTGTTAAAAAACAAGAAAAATCATGTTCTTTTTGGTATGAAAATGTTGGGGGTAAGGGTTAAAATTTGAGACCCCCAAAAGGCACCCACTTGATACTAACTCAATCTGAATACAAAATTTCAGCCCTCTAGGTTTATTTAGGTGACCTGTGAGGATAGTATAAACTTCGAAAACGTCGAAAAAGCATGAAATTGTAGCTTAAAAATGGTATTTGTGGGGGTAAAATACTCAAACTTCCAAAAACCAGACCCAAGGTACGCACTCTATCAACATCAAATTTCACTCCCCTAACAAGTAAAGGTCTTGAAGTGATAAATCACGATTTTGATGAAACTTGGTAGATATGTAGAACACAGAAAAATAACAGACACGTATTTATTTTATCGGCCAAAAACGCTATTTAAGGGGTGAAATCCACCCCCAAACTTCGGGTAAAAATTTAATTTTGTCAAATTTCTTGAAAACTATAACAGATAGAAAAAAGTTTAAATTGACACAACTCTTTATTTTTAAAGATCTTTCTACTGATGTACTCAAATCCAGGGTGGGACCTACTGGAGGGGACTTGACTATAAAATTGAGGGTAAATTTTGAAATAGGGTGAATATGGTTCGGCCAATCAAAATATTAATATCAAATATGAAAACTACATTAAAAATACTAGTTTACCTGTTTTTGCTAAAAGCCGTTACAGTAAAGCTAAAAGCTCAAATCTTAATCTAAAATCTTACATGAGCACTCAATATTTTACTTATAATATCTTTAAAGATAACTTTTTAAATCGTTTTTACTTATTATATTTATACGCTACAATTAATATTTAAACAAAAACATTGGATAAAATTTTATTATAATGTTATTCGTACAAAATTAAGGGCTCTATACAAATTCCGGTAACTCTACTTATTAATGGAAACTCTTGAAATATTTTAAAAACACAATCGGTAGAGACAAAATTTAAATTGATGTAGCATATAATAAATTGTCTTAGAGCTCGAAAAAATATACAAGGATATTAACATATATAAATCCAGGGTTTAGTTATTAACGGGCCTTCAGAAAAAATTAAATATTTACTACACCCAATTTTTAGTGTAACCTACTTCCGATTTTTCAACATTGGTGAATTCCGTTCGGATAACTAGTATTTAACAGATATGCGAGTAGTACTTTTATAATGAAGCGTTTTATATTTTTAATAGAAATCGTGTAATAATAAATTTCCTTTAGAGTACTATTTTACTAGTTAATAAAAATGCTGGATCATTAATTTCAAAAGAATAATTTACTGTAAAGTAAAATTTGTTATGTATAAAAACTGTAGTAATTAATTACATGGAAATATGCAAGAAATATGACTATTAGTCAATTTAAATTTTGCCTCTAACGATTCTGTTTTCAAAATATTTCAACAGTTCCCAATCTTAAAAATTTGGGGGGACAGGTCTACCCACACTGTCAACTTCCCACTGAGTGTCCTTCAAGACTAGAGACTACTGTACATAAACATTTTTTTTTCAGGGGGCTTTTCCCCTGAGCCCCCGATAGAGGCTTTGCCCCTTGTACCACACCGGGGACTTCGCCCTCTGAACGTAAGGGTGGGGGCTCCACCCTTATCAAACAAATATTATTATCATTTGTTCTCAAGATATGCCCGACAAAAAATATTTCATAAAAAGTTTCTTATCTCGTGTTTATTTTCCTTTTCATAAATTTTATAATAATTTACTGGCGTTTCTAACATCAGTTAGGTTTTTAGACCATTATAATAATAAAGACATGGTAACAAATCTCTATTATCTATGTTGTGTTAATAAAGTTAATTCCGTTTTTTATTCCAAAAAACAAACCAATAATCCGAATTTGCTGAAAACTTTATCCAATCTTTATTGTTTAATTAAACATCTAATGAAATTAGTCCGGAGTTGATATCATTATTTGTTCTCAAGGCCAAGACGAAAAAAATCACGAAGGAACTAACGAACACATACATAGACATCACACTAAAAACGATGGATTCGGATCCAGTGACCTTGAAATGTGGAGATATTTCCAAATTAGCGATTTGTAAAATCGGACCCATTACAATAACTTCCAATAGGAAGTTAACTAGAGCTACGGGAATTTGTATAAAGCCCTTAATTTTGTACGAATAACAAAATAAAATTTTACCAATATTTTTGTTTAAATATTAATTGTAGAATATAAACACAATAAATAAAAACGATTTAAAAAGTTACTTTTAAAGATATTAATATAAGGAAGGTTTAGGTGATTTTTAGATAATAATTATAAGGAATATTTTGGAATAAATGATCACCAAGTTACATCAAAAAGTTTTCTTTGTTTTTTGACACTTTATAAACCCTTATGTCAAAATATTCAAAAACATAAACAAAAATAAATTTAAATATGCTATAAATAATATGTACTTACATAAACACATTATTATTATTCTCTATAAAACATAATAGATATGAAGTACATCTGTGGACCTATTTTGTCTATTTCAATTTGTTGTTTGATTTTTTGCAATTTTGTTTTTTGATTTTTTGATTTTTGATTTTTAATTCATTTCAATGTTTGACGTAATACTATTTTATAAAAAAAAAAATATTTTATTAGTTTTTCAACAATATAATTTTTTATTTTTTAAAAAATTTGTTTGTCTTAATTTAAATTTTATTTTTTGACTGTAAAGATTGCGTATTTTATCTTAATAACTATAGTAATTTTTTCATTTTGATTTGTTTTTTAAAAGAAGTTGTAAGTATTTGATTTATTGTATTACCATTTATTATTTTAATATTATGTTTGTTTCTAATTTTTTAAGATTATGGCCTGAAGAAGAGATTTATATTCTCGAAACGTACGTAGCCAATAGAAAACAAAGAAAACTTTTTGATGTAACTTGGTGATCATTTATTCCAAAATATTCCTTATAATTTTAAAGATATTGTAAGTAAAATATTGAGAGCACATGTAAGATTTTAGATTAAGATTTGAACTTTTAGATTTAACGTAACGGCTTTTATCAAAAACAGGTAAACTAGTATTTTTGATGTAGTTTTCATATTTGATATTAGTATTTGATTGGCCGAACCATGTTCACCCTATTTCAAAATTTACCTTCAATTTTATAGTTAGGGCCCCTCCAGTAGATCCGACCATGGATTTGAGTACATCAGTAGAAAGATCTTTAAAAATGAAGGGTTGTGTCGATTTAAACTTTTTTCTATCTGTTATAGTTTTCGAGTAATTTGACAGAATTATATTTTTACCCGAACTTTGGGGGTGGATTTCACCCCTTAAATAGGGTTTTTGGACGATAAAAAAAGAACGGGTCTGTTATTTTGCTGTGTTCTACACACCTACCAAGTTTCATCAAAATCGTGAATTATCACTTCAAGATCTTTACTTGTAAGTTAATTCTGGGGGACTGTGGGCGCGTTAGATCCAGCCAAAATTCTTTTCCCCCCCTCTACTCCCCCTAGGTATTAACCGAAACATTATTTTATTATTTCCAACCGGTTTGGAAAAGTTTTATTGTTTTTTTTGCCACGCCCCCCACCCTCTTAAAGCTTGGGTCGGATCCAAAATTTGCCCAAAATTTGACCCCAATTTGATAGTATCGTTGTGCACCGGAATGAGCCCCACCTACCAATAGTAGCGTGAATATATATATATATATATATATATATATATATATATATATATACATATATATATATATATATATATATATATATATATATATATATATATACATATATATATATATATATATATATATATATATATATATATATATATATATATATATATATATATATATATATATATATATATATATATATATATATATATATATATATATATATATATATATATACATATATACATCAGACATATTTTTCTTCATAATCCTGTTCTACGGGTTCGAAAACGGATAGCGGCCCTAGTCTTGGCTCTCCCCGTTCTTATCGTATAGGCTGTATAAGTCTAATACTTTCAAGAAAAAATTCGACTAATAAAAATAGAAAATATTTATTTAAAATTAATTATAAAATTTTAGTACTATAGTATTGTAATAATGCTAACTAATATTAAATAAAAATGTGAAAGTGAGTTTGCTTTGTTAGTTTGTCTTACTTTCAAACCTCAACAACCTAACCGATCGAGTTGAAACTTTGTACTAAGATAACTTGGGGCCCTAGATGGACAAACTACTTTTTATCTCGAGGAAACATTTTATTTCCTTGGGAAAATTCCCGAGAAAAAATAACAATTCTTAGAAGTGGCACAATAATGAAGTTCAATAAGAAATCTATTCGTATTTCACCGGGAGTTACAATTTCCTCAAATGTCACGTAATCGAAGTCGCGGTAAAAACTAGTTGTTTATAAATACGTCAATAAGGGAAAGTTTACTTAAATAAAAATCATACTAAAAATAAATAATGAAAATTTTTTTATTAAAAATTTTATAAATTTAAAGTTTGAGTGGTTTGAAAATAAAGTTTAGTTCTTGAAACGTATCTGCCTATAAGATTATATGGGTCATTATTGGCTATTTGATTTTAGCTTGGTAGCTTGCTCTGAAATGTTCTTTACACGTTACAGAGGGCCTGAATTTGAAATTACAATAATTACAATCTGAGTGTCATACAATACGTTTTAATGTTTCGCTTCATTTAAAACCGTCGAAATGCTGTTAATTTTATTAACATATTATTAACATTTTATATTATTAATGATATAAATAACATTTATTTTTAGACAATAGCTTTAGTTCTTATTAAAAATGGTTTAAATCGGTTTTTATATAATGGATCTATGCGATGTATTTAGAGCATAGAGTTGTATCATCATTGTACTCATTGAATGATTTTCATTTGGAATAACGTATTTGTTGATGTCACCAAATATCCGAATGGTACCGGATATGACATCAGAGCTGTCTATTATGTACAAAAGTGTGTCATCTGTAATTAATTACAATAATACTTAACCATGTATCATTTTGAGTGGCAATACACAGCATTGAAATCATTGTTCGCATGTTATATTTTTAATTAACAATGGTAAAGTTACACCTACCTATTCCATTTTATGTTCTACTCCATCCTTACTATCTTTGTTTATTTTGATAATAGCTGTAGGGTAAGAACATATTGCTGAATGAGGCATTTGAGTAAATTTAAGAAACTATTTGCAAATACGTATCTTAGCCCATTAGATGCCGCCCTTAATTTTTATACTGGAAGATTTATTTAAATTTCAAGTAAAGGTCTAGAATGGGATTATAGTAAATACCTAATAATAATATTAATAATTGTATTCCTCCGAAGATAAGACTAATGGGCCGTATTATGTCTAACAGGGGGCGTAGCGTATATAAAATTTTTGGAATTAAAACTGTTAAAATTGATAGATTATAATAATTTTAGTAATTAATGGCCTTACTAAGATTCTATTGAGCGTCTTCGGGGAATATAAATTAGAAATTTAACTTGAATTGACAGTTGTAAACAAACAAAATGTGTTCAAATCATTTATTATTTATACTATTTTTTTCAATCCAGTCTAAATAAATCTAGGTCTTCTATAATTCTAAAAGACGAATATAAAATCAAAATTAAATGTTAAGCTGTGTTCGTTTTATTATAGATTCCCAGGATGGATGATCTTTTCGTAGTAAAAATGTCTCGTTTAGCAGACATAGTGCCTTTTCAAATTGGTATCATACACCGATTTTTTTTTTAACTTTTTGTTTTAAGATAATACGTGTCTATATGCATAACATCGATAATTTTATTACTAATGTCCAGAAGAATATAATTTTTTCAAGAATATTAGATGAACATTTAACAATAATGAATTTGACTGGCTTATGTGAAGAAATGGGTTGGTTTATATAAACTAAATATTGAAAATATCTATAATTCCATATGTAAAATTTCTTTTATTTACCTATCTCAGTTTATACAAATTATTTTTATACCGTCTCTTTCTCTTTTCTTTATCGTATTCTTTGAATTCCTTTCAAATAACTTAAATTTCAAAAGTTTTATCAACTGTACAGCCCAATCAACATAAGTGAATTGACATAACAACCCAATTAAACATATAACATATATGCATAAAAATGTGATAGAAGTTGTGTTTGTCTACTACGCGTACAACCTTGACCGGCAACCTTATGTTGGTTGAGCTCTACATACGTTGTTTTAATTGTTGAGCAAGATTAATGTTAATTACTAAAGCTACCTTTTGACTTTCGATTTATAATAAGTGCTATACACTATGTCAGTGGTGTTGAATCGGTCTGTTGTGGAGCAATTTTTGGTCGATCGCAGTCCAATTTTCAATTAATCTCTTATTTATTTATTTTTATTAAAAAAATTAATTAAACCTAAAAATATCTACTACTTTTTTTGTTATTTTAATTTTTTTTAATATCCATTTGAATTATTGAATTAGTATTGTAGGTCGATGTGAATATATATCAAACTATCCTTTTTAACATGATAATTTTTGCAAAAAAATGCGTTTTCCATTTTTTCTAAATAACATTCAAATGAGTCAAGAGTTATGGAGGTATTGAATTATCGACGTTTAAGTTCCAAGCAACATATTGCAATTAATGCAACTGCTATTAGCGAATTTCCAAAACTGGAAATACTCTATTACAACCGTTGGCATGACACAACTTGAAACCGAGACTATAACAGAGATATGTTTTGAGGTCCCTAGAATACGAAAATGATATTCACTAAAATTTATATATATATATATATATATATATATATATATATATATATATATATATATATATATATATATATATTAGGGTGGCGCAAAAAAAACCACATATTTTTCTTTTTTTTGTCTCATAGGAAAAAAAGTTAATTTAGCTCGATTTAAGAATGCTAACCAAAAATTAGCTCGATAAAAAATTTTTTAAGGGTCGCTCAAAATATTTTAAAATTTGAAAATGGGCCAAAAATCGATTTTTGTTTTTCATCAAACTTTTTTTCTCATCCCTGCATATGTTTGTACATTGAATAATAAAAAATTTCTCCAAATTTTAACTCAAAAAATTGATAATAAAAGGTCGTTCAGGATTTTAAAGTTAAAATATTTAATATTTTTTAGGGTCGCTAAAAAATATTAAATATTTTGACTTGAAAAATTTTCAAAGCTCTTGAGCGACCTTTTATTATCAATTTTTTGAGTTAAAATTTGGAGGAATTTTTTATTATTCAATGTACAAACATATGCAGGGATGAGAAAAAAAATTTGATGAAAAACAAAAATCGATTTTTGGCCCATTTTCAAATTTTAAAAAGGTTTGAGCGACCCTTAAAAAATTTTTTTCGAGCTAATTTTTGGTGAGCATTCTTAAAACGAACTAAATTAACTTTTTTTTCTATGAGACAAAAAAAAGAAAAATATATGGTTTTTTTTGCGCCACCCTAATATATATATATATATATATATATATATATATATATATATATATATATATATATATATATATATATATATATATATATGTATATGTATATATATATATATATATATATATGTATATATATATATATATATATATATATATATATATATATATATATATATATATATATATATATATATATATAAGTATCCGCGCCATAAATCTCGAATTAAACGTTTAATATTTATGAAATTTTGTGTGCGAACTGGATTCCGAATTGACTCGTCTAAGTTCGTTAGCTAGACACATTGGATGCCCAGAAGTAGGCTTTCTGGTCAATTTTTATCCTATCATAAGACAGTCGATTTTTACATCGTTGAAAAGGAAAAAAATTATGAAGAAAATATTCTTATAATTTTCTTTCTATGTATTTTGTTTTCCATGAAAACCTTCTATCGAAACAAAATTATCCTATGTGCGGATTTAAAGTAAATAGCGTTTGTATACCAACTTTCATCACATTTAGTTTAGTCATTTCAGTGTAATGGAAAAACTAATTTAGTATCCCACAGGAACTTTCAATCGGGATAAAATTATTTTATACCTGTATCAATCTAAGATAAATTTTGTCGATAGAAATTTTTTTTCCAATTTGGATCAATCATTTCAGTAACAGGATAATACGTTAATTTGGTGGTTTTTTTCCCACAGTAGTCTTCAGTCGGGGTAAATCTATCCTATGTGTTGGTTCATGGTAAATGGTACTTCTGTACCAAAAATCGTATTCGACTGTTATTTCGCCGTGATTAAGTAACTGATTTTGTATCCCACAGGAACTTTCAGTTGGGATAACATTATCCTCTGTGTTAACCCATTGTCAGCATAAATAGTGTCTGTGTACAAAATTTCATAAAATTCGGTTGTTATTTGGACGTGATTGAGTAATTGGTTTTTAATCTCCCAGGCAGGGCCGGATCTAGGGAGGGCAGCGGGGGCGCGTGCCCCCCTGGATGATTTTAGGGGCGCCAAAAACGTAATTTGAAGGGCGCGAAAATGGTGAAATTTTTTTAGGCGGAGCAAAATTTAAAAAATTTTTGAAGTGACGAGCAAAAAAAAAAAAGAAAGGTCGACAGTCATAATTTATGATAGGGTCAATGGTCCAGTGAAGAGCAAAAAAAAAAAAAAAAGTGAATAGTAATGATAGGGTTAAAGTGAATTTGTAAGTAAGTGATGACCAAAAAAAAGAAAAAGGTCAATGGTGCCGATTTATGGTAGGGTCCAGTTGACTTTTTTTTGTCATCATCCAGGTAAAAATTTTTTTGCTGCGAGGGGCGCCAACAGGAAAGTTTGCCCCCCTCCTTATAACTCTGGGTCCGGCCCTGCGGCCCCAGGAACCTATAATACGGATGAAACTATCCCATGTGTTATTAAAATTATTTTAAATCTATTCATAGTAAATAGTTTCTGTATACCAATTTCATCGAATTCAGTTCAGTCATTTTGCTATGATTAAGTAACTGGTTTTGTATCCTACAGAAACCTTAAATCGGGATAAGATTATCCTATGTGTTAATTCAGGGTAAATAGTGCCTGTACATCAAGGTCCATCGAATTCGGTTCAATTATTTGAGCGAGATTGATTGATTGGGTTTGTATCCCTTAGGAACTTGAAACTGAAAAGTTAGGTTCAGTCATCCCACAGGAACCTTTAATCAGGATAAAATTAGCCTATGCGTTAACTCAGGGTTAATCGTGTCTGTGTACTAAATTTAATCGAATTCGGTTTAATTATTTGGACGGGAATAAATAATTTCTCTCTGTATCCCTTGGGAATGTTTTATCGGGATAAAATTCTTGCTATATGCGCCCATAGTAAATAATGTCTTTATATAATATTTCATCGAATTTGGGTCAGTCATCCCACAGGAGCCTTTAATCTGCATAAGACTGACCTACGTGTTAAATCAGGATAAATGGTGCCTGTGTACCAAATTCCAATGAATTTAATTCAATTTTTTCGGGTGTAGTTGAATAATTGCTTTTGTATCCCTCTGGAACTTGCAACCGGGATAAAATTTAGCATATGTGTTAAGTCAGTGTACACGGAAAAAAAGAATTATTTCAATCAAATAAATTTTATTCAAACCAAATAAAATTCTTGTTTGTATACCGTCAAATAAGTTTCATATTTCCATGAATTAAATTTTTCGTTTGAAATTTAAATAAATTTTTAATTTGCACCAAATAAAAATGTTATTTACGTGAACTTGAACGTTGTTCTGATGGAACTTCCTACTTTATTTCAGTAGAAACAAAATATATTGTATTGCAAATAATAATTTTATTTGTATTAAACACTTTATTATTTAGCACTTTATTATTTAACACTCTGTTGAATTTTATTTCTATTTGAATTGAGTTTTATTTTTATTTACCTGAAAAATAAATATATATTGGATATAATAAACGAAAATCAATTTATCAGCACACTGATTATTATTTATTGTTAATACGTAATCCATATTATTATTATTATTAATATTAATTATTACAATCAAATAATAAAACATACAAGTTCAAAATGTAGTATAATTTATGCATTTTCCAGTACATAAACAGCAAACTATCATACATTCAAACAGGTAACGTAAACAACCATATAAAAAAATTTCAAAAATAAATTTTAAACAATGAAATTCTTTAAATTTACAAATACTTTAATAAAACTTTGGTTGTTTGTTTTTTTAATACTTTTTGAATCACATATTTTTAGTATTACATAAATAAACGCTAAATTAACGTTAACTTATCAGTATCACTTATCAGTATGACATAACACAAGGACACAACCCAATTAACACAAACACAAACATAAATATCCAAGGCCTTCAAATATGTCATTTGTTGCGGCAGTGCTATTTTCAATGTTGTATATTGTCTGAAAAAAAGCAATACAATTTATTATGGACAATATGGGCGCTTAGTATATCTACTGTTTATTAAAATAATTAATGTGTTACTTAAACTTACCAACAAATATAGGTTATTTTCTTCAAACATCAGCTTTTAGAATCTCTTTCAGTTTTTTTATCCGTCGTATCAACAATTATTACATAATATATTAAAACAAAAGCTAAATACGTCTAAAACAATTTATACAATGTAGGTATACATAATGAAATTTAATTTCGAATTAAAAGTTTTCAACCAAGATCCAAGATGTCGGTTAATAAATATTTTTATGTAGGTACTGTAAGTCGTATAACTAGGCCTACGTATAACATTGCTTGGCTTGGCTTGGCTTGGCTTCTACACGTGACCATTTTTCCGCGCATGCGTTGTAATTATTTTGTTTTTGTCGTAACTGTTTTATTTGAATCAAACAAACTAATTGTTTGAGCCAAATAAACTTTGGTGTGCATGAAGCTAAATATGATACACAGAAATAAAATATAAACAAATAAACAATATATAAAACTGAAATAATGTGTTTGTTTGAAATTTATCAAAAAACACAAACAAAATAATTGATTCCTGGAAATAAGAGAAATATTTTAGTGATCAAAATTTTATTTGGACGAAATAATATTTCCCAAACACGCAGTTTCGTTTCACTGAACTAAACTCTTTTTTTCCGTGTATAAGGAATGGGTACGTAAAATTTTATCAAAATCGATTCAGCCGTTTTTGCGTGAATGAAACATCCAAACATCCAAACTTTCACATTTATTATATTATTAAGATAAAACCACTTATTTCAAGATTTTTAACTGACCAATTTCGATATAATAACTGCTCACAAGTTACTGACCAATTGGATTTTTAACAAGCCAAGTATATATTGACCTGCTCATTTCAAAATATTCTATTGTCCGTTTCTATTTTTTTTTACTGCTTACATTTTACCGTTAAATCTGTTATTAAACTTACCGCTTATATTTTTTTACTGACAAAAACTGTAATTTTCTACTGACCGTTTAAATCATAGCCTTTTACAATTTTTTCTTTTTTACAATTGTTTTTTTCGATTAGGATTTACAAATCGATTGCTGAATAAATTAGGATTGAAAAGTAGCTGACATATGAAAAAAGGTTAAATACTACCGTAAAACCGTCTAGACACGGTTTTTTTTTACAATTTTTGGTATAGTTTTATGTTTATACATGTTTCCTTCATAGATATCACCAATAAAAGTATTACCATTAGAAAGAGTGTATATTATTTGTTATATCCCTGACCCATTTGTTTCATTACAAGTAAAAATAAAAAAAAATAAAAAATAATTAGTGAGTATCCCGGTCTACACCCCAAATCCGTCTTGATCCCGACACTTACTTAAATAATGTAATAACACGCAAACTAACCTCTCCCGTCGAGTTTAGGACAGTGTTTTATATCTTCTGATGTCTTTGAACCTGTCAAAGACTTCAAAATATTTTGTGGGAAGGGAGAGGAAGCAATGCATAGTATGCCTCTCTATAAAGTAAACATACGATATGAAACCAGAAGGAGGCATAAACCGCGTAATTCTGGGGGGAATAATAACGTATGGACAGTGAGAGTTACAACTGGTGCGACTCGCGGCCATAGTATAATAAACTGATGTGTCCAAATTTCTAAAGGATATACATATATAGCATGTATTTTTATATATATACATCGAATATAACTTCAGACATCATTAAATGATGCGGGATAAAATTCTGAACACATACATGTCAAAACTAAAACAATATAACAATTATGACGAAAATTACATGCCTAAGTTAGACACACATTTTATTTCTTTGAAAACCTGTAGGCTGGTAATCCTGTAAAATGAGACAGTAAATGTTGAAATCCGTAGTTTTTATTGGTACAGCTGTTTAGAGGATGTTTTTCTCTCTCGAATGACGTCAAGAACAAATGTTTATTGTTGCAGGTTAATGTAGAAATTATTTAATTTGAAGATTGATGCAAAGTGTCCGGGTCTAGACCCCCTGTCCGGGTCTAGACGGTTTTACGGTACTGCATTATGCACTTGAAAAAGTATGGCTCATTTCAGTTAAATTTAACCATGCTTCGTAACTTTGAATTCAAATAATTTCCGTTTTCTTGGCTTTATCTCTTTTATTATTGCATTTATGTAAATTTTAAATTTGCAGTTTATTTTTAGAAATGAATAGAAGATCGATTTGTTTCGAATATAAGAATTATTTAATTTTTTAACGAAAACTCATGATCAATTTTATCTGGAAAGAGGTATACATTATTTTATCTTTTATATATACAATAGGTTATCATTTGTTGAAATAAATTACAGAAAAATATCTAAATGTATTTTATTTTCTATTCCGTTTAGTAAAATTTGTTTGAATTTGGTTATTGCTACAACTTATACGTTTCTATAATTTTAAATTTGTGAATTTTTTTTTTTTGCATTTTTTTTACATTTCTATGAATTGTTTTTGAAATATTATGTATCATTTGCATATTCAATTGTTAACTTGAAATTCATATTTGGCAGGTTAACATTTTATTCAGTATTATACCATAAATGGTTACAAATTAAAATAATAAATTACAACTCGCAGTATCTGCTTGCTAAGATGTTTAATTTACATTGTCATTAAACTTTCAGTATTGTCTTTTCATTAGTAAAAGATAGTTACATATAAATGATTTTGTCTATTAAGAGAGAACATCTAGTTGTAAACCAAAATAAATAAATAAATATATAAATTAAAAACTGAAAAAATAAAGATATTAATAATTCATCATTGTAAGGTTCTTTATGAAACATCTTAAATATTGAAATAATACTAGAATTTATAGTTACTTTTTCTAATTCCACAGTTGTAAAATTATTTTAACGGTGAAATTAGACAAAGTGATTATAATTATATTATAACTTGAAATATAATTTAAATATTTCAAATAAATAAATAATAAATTAGTTAATAAATTATCGAGGATTATTTGGAAAAAAATCACCAGTTGTCTATTATTAGGTATACAACTAAGTTCTACCCGTTTTTTTGCAGAAAAAGCATGGAATCTTTTAAAAACAGCTTGTTGAGTGAGGTTTAACTTTTCTGCAAGTTTTTGTTATGTTTGCGCAAAATCTTGGTCCAGTAATTCTTGCAATTCCTCGTCACTGATTGTTGGAGGCTCCAAAGCGTGGTTTATCATTTAAATTGAAATCTCCATTTTTAAATTTCCGAAACCATCTTCGACACGTACTGTCATCAATAGCACTGTCACGATAAGTTGCACAGAGTATTTTTAGAGGTTCAGCATCACTTTTTCCTTGATGAAATTCGTATAGAAGACAATGGTACTTCCATTTTCAACTCAATAAATATATATATATATATATATATATATATATATATATATATATATATATATATATATATATATATTTTGAACATTAATATATTAAGAGCGTGATGAATTCAGAGAGCAAAAACAGCATGTATGTATATATGCGTATTAATAATTAACCTATTGATAACTGACACAGTGGCGTGGCCAAAAAACATGGCTGATTTTTGCGTGCAACGAAAAATCTATTACTGTCAGTAGTCGTTTATTTAAATTAAATTATGTTACCTTTAAGCGAAATCCTTAACTGGGGTGGTTCAAATCCAGCTCAAAAAATTTTATTAATGCTGAGAAAATTTTTCAAGCTGATCATTTGATAGAATGTGGAAGAAATGAAGGAAGTTTAAATAGTGACTCTGTTTTACTGCACTGTGTTTGCAAAGTTCAAATTTAAAAGAACGACCACACGAAGTTAATGCATCAATTTCCAAAAATGAGAATTAGATTATCTACAATATATTTAAACAGTCGACTTACTTGGAAATATAAAATCACTTTTTTTTAAATGAAACGAACATACTCTCATATATGGATTCACATTCTTTATTTTTAAAACGCAACCATGCTTTTAGTCTATCAATTTTTTCCATTTTTCCAAATATATTTTCAATATGTAAATAAAACTACTACCGGGCTTAGGAATAGCATGAAAAATAATTTCTAAATTTTCAAGAGGTTTACTTCCACAACCATTCACAGCACAATAAACTCTGCTCTTATTCTTTTTACGCAAAGATAATTTTATAATTTCGGCAAGACTACGATAAGTACGGCGCCAAGATTTGATGACACTTTCTTATAGAACTTGACAAAATAAAACGAAAAACAAGAATAAAATTTTTCGAGATCTCACTTCGTTTTCGAGGTAAACTTGTTATTGTATTCCAATATAGCGTATTTATGGGATGTGGGCACGAGGACGATATCCAAGGCGACAAAATTTGACAAGCGGATCTGCTAGATTTTCGCATTCTAAGCAAAAAATAAAGAGTAAAAAATTTTGAAATTCGCCTTAGTTTTCGAGACATCGATCGTTAAACTTGTATTTAAGTTTTCATGTAATTCGGGTTTATTATATTTGGCGAAATATTGGTGAAATATATTTATATCAAAAATCGAAGTTTATTGTCAAAACTGGCCTAACCTTCGGGCAAAGGGTAACCTTAATTAACCTCACCACTTAGTTTTTATATCAAAAATCGAAGTTTATTGTCATAGCTAGCCTAACTTTCGGGTAAAAGGTAACCTTAAATACAAGTTTAACGATCGATATCTCGAGAACGAAGCGAGATCTCCAAAAATTTTATTCTTGTTTTTCGTTTTATTTTGTCATGTTCTATAAGAAAGTGTTATCAAATCTTGGCGCCGTACTAATCGTAGTATCCCCATAATTTCCATACTATCTTTCAAGAAAATTATTTGTTTTATATTTTAATTTAAACTAATGTCAAACTCGAATAATTAATTTACATAAGATGTACACTAAAATTAGTTGTTCTTTGACCACCAGATATCATAATCAAAGTGGTCAGTTCCCAATAACCGGCTGTGAGATAACGCCATCTTTTGAAAACGGGTAGAACTTAGTTGTACACCTAATATTAAAGATTTTATTTTCATATAAGTCGCGTACGTACGTTTCGAAGTCAGATGAACTTTTTCATCAGGCCTTAAATAGTAAAAATAATTACACTACTTATAAAATACGAAATAATTTAGAACATACTCACAATTTGTTAATTAATTGAAAAACATATAACTTATATATACCTAATTAAATAAATAAATAAATTAATTAATTAATTAATTAATTAATAAATTAATAAATAAATAAATGATAAATATTTTTAGAATATTAACGAACTTATTAAATTTTTAGAAATTAATTTATACCTTGTGTGAACAGATTTGTCAAACATATGACTTGGGTTAGAAATATTGTAATTAAAACAAAAAATATTTTTCAGTATACAATACTTCCTAAAACATAGTATCGCAATTAACATTTTTCAAGAGAATTAAATTACACAGTTTACTTATCTAATTATTATTCAAATACGATCGGCCAATTTATTACTTTTTAATAAGTATATATTTATATTGTTTTGAAACGGCTGCTAAATTTTTTTTATTAATTAATCTTTATATACTGGAGTGACAAAATTCAAATAACATTAAGTTTTAAATTGGATGTAGACGATTTATAGTTTACTTTTTTTTAAAAATATTATTGGTGAAGACTATTGATAAACAATTGACTTTTTGAATAAAATCTGGCGACTACAGAACTGTTTAATTCAAGGTAAACTCGGATTTATGTACGTAATATGATATCAATATAATTATTAAGTATCAAAAAAGAGTTGACATAAATTGCCAAACTAGTTTTATTAGTACGTTTAAAAATTTTACTTACTCTTGTTACACGTAAATTTTAAAACCAATTAATCATTTTAATTTTATATAATAATTCTTTCATAAATAATTTGTGATGTTACATAACATATTCAACCTCACAGAATGCAATTATTATTAATATTCATACAGTGTATTTTATTTTTTAGGCTTAATGGCCTTTCCAGGAAGTGCAGGCCTTTGCAATGACTGTCCTGACAATCAACAACTGATTAAACCGTCACTTACGTTCAATCAAGATGATTTATTGTTATCAGTGAACACATCTTTAACGAATACGCCGCAAGATGACACTTGGCTGCTCTCACACTCTATTTCATCTCATTTTTTTAGAAGTAAAAACATAATTTCGTCAACAAAAACACCGGAACAAACAAAATGGTATACACGGCTACCATATTTTACAATAATAATTACATTCTCTGAAGTAAGTAGCAATTTGTTACTCTGGATTATTTTCCTCAAGACTTTCTTTCCCTATGGATGTCTACAGTATTTTGTATATATTCCAAAGCTGAATTGAAAATATTCCTTAAACCTTCTTTAATCATGTTTTCCGGTTTTTAAGATTCCGTAAAAAAAAAAAAAACAAAAAAAAAACGGAACCCTTATGGAGACTTCAATGTCCGTTCGTTCGTATGTTACAGCCATTCAGCCATTTTTTTCTTTATTCGTTATTGTTATCCTAAGATGGTTTGCGCGCTAGGGATTAAGAAACTACAAAATCCAAAAAAAGTTAATGTATTATTGTCCTAAATTAAAACTCTGTATTTATGGAGTTTTTGTTTTCAAAATTTCTTTTCTTCCCTTTATTTTTTAAAATTTTTAAATTTTTAAAATTTGAAATTATACAGAGAAATTTCATTTTATAATTAAGAAAAATTTGATAATAATAAATAGACATACGGCTAGCGGTCAGTATATGGCTGACATAAATTTTGATACATTTTTCAGTTTCTAAAATTTATTAAATTATTAAAATACTCAAAATTTGTTGATATTATTCTTTAAATCTTCCTATAGTATTTTAAAATAAGTTTTTTATCGTTTAGTCTTTAGCAGAAGATCTTTATTTACTCTATTAAGTTGGTTTGCGTTCTTTTTTGAGAATTTTGCAACTAATATAACACTTTCACAAATATTTGCCAAAGATCTTTGATGAAGTCTATAATCAAATATTACGAATACTGTGTAACAATGGACATAAAAATATTATAAAAGTTGATCAATCAAGAGTTGATGAAGACTTTTTTGACTAAACAAATCTTTGATATAATTATATCTATGACAATGTAATAACGCCATTAATCTATACAATGCTCCAGAACACCAATTACGTTATATATATATATATATATATATATATATATATATATATATATATATATATATATATATATATAAATTTTATTAATTAATAAAAATTTTTATTATATATGTATCTAATTTTTGTAAACGGAAATTCGCTATGTTATGTAGAATGCTGCGACAGGGGTATTTTACAATAAATTTCGATCTATTTATTATTAAAGTAATGACGACGAAGAATCGATCTATTTATTATTAAAGTAATGACGACGAAATAATAATTTTTTAATTAGTCTTGTATTGTTTTGAACTATACTATTATTAATGTGTACTGGAGATGCAATCATTAAAAAATTTCTGCCCTCACCCCCTTAGTGTTTAGATTTTATAAATTTTATATTGTTTACAATAACAATATTATTTTTCATACATTATCAAAATTCCTACCATTGTAGATTTCATCATTTTTTGAACTTTTAGTTCCTTATATTTGTAATTTCCCCGCAGTTGGTTTTGATTTGTTAAATCAATATCATTTAAAAATTTCTAACATTGTAGGTTTCATCATTTATTCTATTTACCACGTGGTACAAAGAACTGTATGGCCTATTCGTGTTCGACCCATTGAAAAGTTCACAAATATGGCGCTATTTTACGTACATGTTACTACATTCCGATATCTGCCATTTACTTATGAATATAACAATGCAATTTATGGTTGCAGTGCCTTTAGAATGGTATCAAGGTAGCGTATCGACAGCATTGATCTATATATTTGGTATTGTGTTTGGAACGCTGGGAATATTCATATTTCAATCTGGAACAAAAGTAATTGGTTCATCGGCTGGAACTTACGCCCTTTTACTATCACACTGTGCTGATTGTTATATGGTAAATGACTTCTTTTGTTATAATTGTGAATTTTAGTTCTTTATCATTGCTAATTTTGTTTCAGAATCGATCGCGAAAATATATTTCATTACAAATTTTTGCTGTATCCTTAATTTTAACCATTGATATATGTTACATAATATTACATATTTATTATTATGAGAATATATCACCAAAAGTTGGATGGTCAGCTCATTATGTTGGAGCCTTGAACGGTTTACTGTTAGGTTTAATATTGTACAAAGGGAAACATAAAAATAGTAAATGTATGCATGTACTTACAATTATATCTTGTATGATATGGCTTTTGTTACTTACGTCTGTGATTGCATTAAATATTATGCGAATGCATTTATAATATTAATTATACGTATAAAATGAAAAAAAAGTCGAAAATCTCAGGAATTTTCTACTAATTATAAGCTAGTGTGATTTTTTACATTTTGTTGAAATAATTTCTAAAACTAGTAAAATTACTGAATGGTGACAGACTAAAACATACCTACTTGAAATACAGAAAATTAATAAGTAAATTTTCTTTTACTTGTTATTTCCTTGAAAATTAAAGTTAATTACTTAGAACTGAAAGCGAAATGGTGATAATAACTTGCTATTATTTTAACTTCTTTCATAATATTCAAAGAAGGAAGAAATATTTGTACGCAAACAGTAATAAACAATAATGTACATTATTTTAAAGACTTTGAGAAGACCTCGTATTAAATTTAATCATTGTATTAATTCAAAATTCTATTAAGAATAAAAATTGTTAATTGTTTTGAAACAAGTTCTGTGAAATTTTATTATAATTTCCTCTATTTCAGTAGGTAACACATTTTGTTTTAAATTTAGTATACAGTTTTTTTAAAACTATACTGACAATTGCATAGATAAATAAAAATAAATAAATAAGTAAATAAAATTTGTATAGATATCAGTAAAGCATGGGGGGGGAGGCAGTGTATTTTTTCCTTCTAAATTATGTACTTTAAAGTATATCGCAAATTTGTAACAATTCATTACTAAAATACGAAATTCTTTTACCATATTTTTGCTCATTATTCAATCAAAAGTTAAAATTTTTCCCAAGTGAATGTTAGCAAAGGGTGTATTTATGCAACAAGAAATAAACTGCTGTGATGTAAAATATATTAATTAAAAATTATTTTATTTACACATAACACCCTCCTCTTAAACAAAAAATTCCTAATAAAATTAGGGGTGTGGGATGGGGAATGAAACCCCAATGATTTTATATCTTTAATTTTGGTATCATAATAAAGATCTTAAAGTGCCATTTACAAATATATATAGTTTTCCTATCAAAGCTCTTACCATTTCCAAAATATTTAAGAAAATAGAAAAAAAATCAAATTTTCAGGGGTGAGTTTCACCCCCTTAAACCGCATATGGGTACGAACGAAATATGGCTCGTGATTAGTTTTAATAAGATCTACAATCCACCAAAGTTTCAAAAATTTCTGAGAGATACAGTTGGAAACCTTCCCTTGTTAGAGAGTCTTTATATTAAATGGAAATGACTCATACCAAAAATAAAATTTTGTCACATTTGAAAATTATTATAATTTCTACTATCCTTTTTTCAATATATTAGATAGTAGATCTTGTGAGAGATAGCTATATTACGAGCTTGTCTGATACATAAAATTATGTGCATGAGTCAGTTTCAATTCGTATAATTTCGAGTATACAACATATATGCAGCATAATTTTCTTAACTTATAGTCAATTTTACGGAAAGAACAGAAACAAGACACCTATTTTTACTTATTTTATTGTCTTAACCAATAGAAGGTGTAAAATATATTTTTCTAGAATCTTAGTGGAAAGTAGGCTTTTGTGCTCTGTGAAGAGAGCGCAAAACGTGTATTTGCTGAAGACTCTAGTTGCCGAGCAACAAAGTAATACTTTGTCGCTCGCTCAACCTGCATTTAATTACAAATCTAGTAGGCGTTGTCTATATTTTCTATGGTAACAAATAAACAGATTCTAAAATTATTATTTTTATCGTAATCAAGTGAAATATTAATTTTATTAAATTTCAAAATAACAACAAAATATTAATTAAAAATAATAAATAACTATTATAATAATTAATAAATAATGAGAATAAAAAATTTAAGCAATATGTACATATATGATGGAAATATGTAATAGTGACAGTGATTTTTCTCAAGTACACTTTCAGATATTTCTGAAGCTGCAAAAATTATAATATTAAAGTAAATTTCCGCCAGGCGGAGCGCGTCAACATTCTTAATCGAGCGGCAATGTACGCTCTTATTACACAAATAACTATTATAATCGTATAATCGTCCAGTATCGTATATTATAATATAATCGTCCAGTAAGTACAATTCTTAATTAAGCCATAGAGTCTGTTTCATGCTAAAATAAAAATAAAGTAAAATCTACTATTGTTCAAATATTTAAATTGTATCTAATACATTTTAAACCAATTTTATTTAATTTAGTTACGAAAATATGGTCTTGTTAAAAATTTTGAAATTTATTTTAAATAATAAAACATAATATACACTGTTGTAGAAATTTTTTTGTTATTTTTTGAATTTGTGACACTATTGTATATACATAATATAATAATCATATCTGATCATGATGACTGATTACTGACATAATTATGTATATGAAACCAATTATTATAATATTTATAACTAATGATAATAAACTTTTTCAAATTTAATACGTACAATCTAAAGAGTCTTTTTATTGCTAAAAAGCTCATTTTAACAATCAACCTTGGAAGCAAGTTAAGTGTGCTCGTTTTTAAGCATGAGCTTGCAAAAAGTCGAGATATGTGCTTGCAAGCGGTATTGTTACGAATAACCCTTTAAATTTAAGGGGGTATTCTAATCTAGAGGCTCGATTTTGAGGTGATTTTACGGGCGTAATAAAAAAAAGTAAACATTTTTAATATCCATTTTTTAACAGCTTTTTATTGATACCTATTTGAAAAATATAATACCCCTGTCGTAGCATTCTACATAACATAGCGAATTTCCGATCATAAAAGTTTCTTTTTCTCGAAAACCCGCTTAACTAGAATAATGGTTAAAAATGTTTCTTCTGCGATTTTGTTCGCTCTTTACCACAATGTAAAAAAAATTGGTAAAACTTTAAAATTATGGCAAATTTTGAGGTTTCCGGAATCGGACGTGTCTGGCTGGAGAACTCATCCAAGATTTGTGGACTTTCAATATTTTACTGTTTTATTATATTCAAATCCTAAAGGTATTCTATTATTATAACAAGCTCATCCTAAAGTAAATTTCTCAGAAATATAGGCAATCAAATTTTCAAACATAATTTAAAATAGAAATAGTCCTCACTATATGAAATTTTGTATTATGGTATATTCCGATGTTAAAAAACTTCCTGTTAAAAAACTTCCTGTTAAAAACTACTGATTCAAATTATTAGTAGAAATTCTGTAAAATGGATAAAATTTTTATTTTTTAAGAAGAAATTTGTTGTAAAGTTATTTTTATCTAATTTATAGCGGATAAAAATATTAATTAAATCAGAAGAATTTTTTTTTTTTAAAACTATATTACTCAGAGTAACGTAAGGATTCTGATGGTACAATTGACATTTATTTAAAACGGCTCACATGCACTAACAAGGGGTCTATTTTGACCAGGATATCACAGTCAGCACAAAAATGTTGAGTAACTTGTTGTAAACGACTACCTCAGTAACAGTTCAACTAAAAACACATTAATGTTTAGAGGTTTTGATAGGGTTCTCATCATATTAGTGTAAAGATAAGTTGGAGGTAAGGTGTAGCGTAAAAATTTAAAAAATGTAATAAATATTAAAATAATAGGGCAATGAGGTCTTATGGGAAGGGCTTCGCTACTTGAATTAAAAATAATTAAGCTATTAGGGGGTTTTCGGCTACTTAAATTGCTAATGTCAAATGAGAAAATCAAAGGGGTTCCTAATGGGGGCCCATGGCTACTAGAAACTCGTGCGCTAGTGGAAATTTGGTGCCTGTCCAGAGGCAAAGAGTGGGTCACATCCCCGTAACAAAATATGTCTGAAAATATTTTGAAAAGGAAAAATAGGGAACGAAGTTATTAAACAAGATTTTTCAAATTATAACAAAATTTATTACAAGTTCTCAACTTTGCGGATTTACAAATAACGCGCTTAAAACCTAAATTCAGATACAAGTTGTGGTACACAGTCATCTATTAAAATATTGCGTTTAGCGGAGCAAGTTTTACTGTAATACATTTTGAAATATAATAATTTTACTTTGAAGGAAATATTTTCTTAAGTTTTTTAATCCCTTAAATTGAGAAATGGCAAATGATTAAAAATTGATTAAATCTTATGTTAGAATGAAATAAAATTACTAGGGCGCGATTTTGGATCAGTTGATTTTTCAAAATGGCACCCGCTGTAAGGGTTGATTTGGCCCTTTAGAGATATATTCACATGTAAGTGACAACAAACAGACTAAACGGTTTATGTACGAAATTAAGAATTGTCAAAGAAAATACATCGTGATTAAAATGTTATTAAACTATCTTTAAATTTGAATTTAAATTAATGATTTTTTACTTTTCGAATAAATAACGAAGAATAAATAACCAAAATGACTAGAATATTTTTAGATAAACATGGTTAAAAACAAAGCATCAATGAAAATATTTAAATTTAACCTCAAAGTGAGATTGTACAAGTGTTTAAGCGTTTCTACATTACGTTACCTTGGAAAATGCAATATACTTTAAACATTGATTTAAAACAAATTATGAACATAAATAATTTGCAAATGCTTTCAATAATATCAAATCTAAACTTGAATTTTATTTTAATTTAATTTTCCTTTTCCATTTTAAAAAATAAATTTAATATTTAAAATACTACTTATCTTGTAAGCGCAGAGTTGAAATTTTGTAATTGTAATAAATGATTGTAAAAAATTATTCCAAAATGATTCCATTGTGCGAATTTAGTTAAAATTGTATAATTAAATTAAAATTATTTCGTTTTGGTAAACTACTTTTTCATATTTTTTTTTTTTTATTTTACTCGTAAATAACGTTCTCGTGATGATGTTCACCGTAATCCCGTCATCATCATAATTCCAAAATATGAATGTTCTGTTTTTTGAAAAAAGACGCTACCGGTTCAAATTTGCTTACGTTATGTAAGTTATTTTGTTAAGCTTTATGAAACGACCGATAATATTTCGTTTTGTGAAACATTACCTTATTCGGTTTTTTAAATAAATAAATTCTTAAATCAGTAAGTTTGAGCTTGCAATTTAATTTTATAAAAAATATTATCGCAGCTGATTTGGAATCATTTATATCTGATCGTAATTTAAACACTAATATATCGATATTGCTTTTATACAAATTCACTGGATATCTAAATATAAATTTGTAAAATTAATTTTGAATAATAATATACATATTGATTAAATTTTGACTTTATAAAATTCTCTTTTTTTACTTTTATAAATTTTCTTTTAAGAATTTATGAAATCGTGCTTTACCAGACAGATGTAGGCTTCGCTACAAAGGAACCTTAAGAAGCATGTGCCCTTAACAATACTGTTCAATACCTGCGATAAGAATTCAAGGATAACTTGTATTTAACTTTTCAGTTTACCTTTTTGTGAAGGAAGTCATTTTTTTTATTTATGATATTTTGTGAGACCTTTCTATACTGATAAAAACACTAGTAATGAGCCTTAATTGCCCACGCTTGCTTTTCTTAAGGGGGAGAGGAAGGCGTCGCCATATTTTATGGCTAAACAAGCCCACTAAGGCGGCTGCAACACCGAATGTGACTAGAACCCCTTATATTTAAATCCTTAAATTAGCCTTACTTGGCCCAAGTTTGTGAAAAATTTTTAGACATATATTTACTAATTCAAAGGCGTAGATTTCAAAAATCTGTGTCTCATTTTGGTCCAATGTCGCGTTTTGTGTGTTTTTATAGGTCATTTAGAAATGTTTGCAAATATCTTCTTCTAAAGACCGTGTATTGGAGAGCTACATGCACTGTCTTATGGAGCTTTTAGAACCCTACATGCGTATATATAATACTTATGTACTTGGGGGGAAGGAAAGTGGAAAATCGGAAAAAGTCCAAAATTGGACATGTTGGTACAACTCAAAAACGCAAAGCAACCTTGACCTAATATTTCAGCTATGGAATACATGTACAAGGGTGAACCCTACCGTGGCACTTCCGACCCAGGTTGGACCTTAGGCAGATTCACTTATTTTATCCGGAGGGGCTAGTCATACTTTCGACACAATTCGAAAAATAGAACTTTTTTCTGATTCCTGTGCTTCTCAAAATAAAAATGCAATTTTTATGGCTTCTCTTATTCATTTCTTGGAAAAATCAAAAAAATTTGCAATAATCAAGCATTAATTTCCCATCAGAGGTCATAGTTTCGTGCCTTCGGATCGAATTTTTGGTGGAATAGAAAAGAAAAATAAAAAAAATGGAAGCAATAGTCTCACCGACTAAATATCATAAAATATTTGCAAAATTTGGGGAAGTAAAGATATATGACAAGGATTGGCTATTCAGGAACTATAAAACAAAAAGCAAACAGATTTTAAAATCAAGAATGCCGTTTAAGATCTCCGAGTCAAGAATAATTTGTTACACTAAAAAAAAAGTAAAAGTTACTGTTTCCTCTGCTGACACATTTAATGGAGAGGCTGTCGAATGTGAAATTCTAAAAAAAAAAAAAAAAAAAAAACATACATAATGATAGCCTTATTGGCAAAGCTTCTCTGATAAATAAAACTAATACTGTCAGCATAAAAAAAAGTTATGATGTGAGAAGGCTCTTAGAATACTTTGAAGTTACCGACGACTGTCAAGATTTTTACAGGGATGTGCGGAATGCGACAAATTCCGATGAAAATGCCGGTAATTCGATCATAATCTACGAGGAAACTAATAACATTTCAATTAAAATTTGTCAGTTATAATTATTATTAATTACAATTTTTTATTTTTATTACTGTTTTGTATTACTTAATGAAATTAAGAATAAATGATCGAAAAATGAAATGCGTTTTATTTACTTATTTTAATATTTATAATCCATAGTTTCAACAAAACTACATAAAATTATACACTTATGCAGTTTTGAAAAAACAGTACCTATATTTTTGGGAGCTCGTAATTTCAACAGCTACTGTACCTGTAAAATTTTAAATAACTAGATTGAAAGATAATGCCCTTATATTTAAATTTTCAAAAAAGCAACATCTTCAGTCAAAGGGGTGATAAGTTATTTATTTAAAAAAAATTGTCTGCTGAAAAATTACAATTTTTATATTATAGAATTTTGAAAATATGGTACTTAATCTGAAAAATAATTCATAATTTTAACATACAAAAGTGTTTGAATTTTGCCGCCATATCAGTCAGTGACATCAGCTATAGAATATATTGAAATTGGAGTACATATATTGTATTATGGGCGCAAGCGAAAAAGGACTTTTTTACAAACATCTGCATTTATCTTTGTCTATCATATTAATAAATATACGTTTATTCACTCGCTCCTTTGAAAACATGATTACTTTGTTTGGTTGATAACTATGTAAATAATACAATTTGTGTTCCCCTCACCTCAGTTTATGGAGATCTGAGCTCGCGTTCATAATACATATTATACATGTAAAATCGTAAATATAGAAAAATCGGCGTAATTAATTAACTATGAATTTCCAAATGATGTGATTAATTTTAATGTTCTTCCCAAACTATTTACTATCAGAAAACATAAAACAAAATATTTTTATTTTCATGGTCTGCTAACTATACGTTGTAAAAGATTAATTAATTACTCACTGTAATTATAATGTCCTAAATAAAAAGATTATATTCCTAAATTTTCCCAAATGATTCCCAATCGATTAAAAACATTTCCAGTTAGAAAGGAATTTTTGGTCTGCCAACTAGAACTAGCAGTACCTACTAGAACTAGACGTTATGGTCAATACGTTATAGTTTCAACAATGATCGTAAGATGGGCCTACTCATACGATGAATCGACTTACAAGCAACTTTATTTCTACCTGTGCTGACATCTGTTGGTGATGTCTCAAAGTAATAGCTTATTCAAGATACCACTTATTCAAAATTTGTTTTACAAAACCTGGTAAAGGGAGTACCGCGAATGCCATAAATCATCGTTATTTTAAAATGGTTTATGGATTCATGGCATTTGTAGTATTCCCATTCGTTGACTTTGTAAGGTTGACTTCACAAGACTGTTTTTTAATAAACTGTATTATCAATCAGATGTTGCAATGAAGCGCAACAAGCAGATGTCGTACGAATAGGGCCATGGGTCGAAATGGAAAGCATTAAAACAAAAAAGACAGTTAACTGTAATACAGAGAAAAACCAAATCAATGAATTATAAACTGCTATATAGTTAGCAGTCTAAAAATTTCTTTTTAATTGGAAATAAATTTATTGGATTGGAAATCATTTGGGAAAATTTAAGAATATAATTTTTTTATTTAAGACATTATAATTAGTGAGTAATTAGTTAGTCTTCCTTAGCGTATAGTTAGCAGATCATGAAAGTAAAAAATATTTTATTTTACGTTATTTGATAGTAAATAGTTTGGGAAGAACATTAAAATTAATCATGTCATATGGGAATTCATAATTAATTAATTATGCCGAATTTTCTGTTTACGATTTTACATGTAATGGCATTTGATGGCTGACGTCACTGACCAATATGGCGGCAAAATTCAAACATTTCTGAGCTGTGTTTAACCCATTAGTGACCATAACATTACACGTCAACACAGGAAAGTCAACTTTAAGGGTAAGTCAACTTTATTTTATTATATTAAGCCGTGAGAAATTATAATCTATTTCACTTAAATTTAAGCCTGCTTATCATTTACTAATTTAAGGAATTCCCGTTTTCTTAGATTTATCTCTGTCATTGTTGCAAATGCCTAAATTTTAAATTTGCAAATTGTTTTTGAAAAGAATAGAAGATTGATTTGTTTCGAATATAAGAGTTATTTAATTTTTTAACGATGGCTCATGCTCAATTGTAACGGAGTATATTTCGCACGCTTTGGGAGTAGAAAAAAGTATTTTTGAAACAGTTTTCCCAACACCACCTACATAACGCTTATACCTTAGAAACATTTTTCTAGGATATTATTTATTAAAATTCATACATATACTTTCTGTCAACTATGTAAATATACAGGATAATACTAATGAAGTACAATTCAAAAATAATTCATAATTTTAACACACAAAAATGTTTGAATTTTGCCGCCATATTAGTCTGTGAGATCAGTGACGTCAGCCATTAAAAATATTGTACATGTAAAATCGTAAACAGACAAATCGGCATAATTAATTAATTATGAATTCCCAAATGGTGTGACTAATTTTAATGTTTTTCCCAAACTATTTACTATCAAATAACCTAAAACAAAATATTTTTTATTTTCATGATCTGCTAACTATACGCTAAAAAAGACTAATTAATTATTCACTAATTATAATGTCCTAAATAAAAAAATTATATTCCTAAATGTTCCCAAACGATTCCCAATCGAATAAAAATATTTTCAATTAGAAAGTAATTTTTAGACTGCTAACTATATAGCAGTGAATTATAAATCAATACCTAGAAAGCGGTAGAGACAGACGGTAACATAGCGTCACTACTCATGCGATTGTCCGTAAATAGTCCTTTATACTTCGCCGCATCTGTGAACGGTTATTTCTTTGAAAGAAAATAGATGTCCCTACAATATTATAAAATATGTGTGAGGAAACTTCATTACTCTTGAAATAAAGACATTGGCAAAAACTGATGTAGACTGAGTCAGATTTATATCTAATCTACCTATATATATATATATATATATATATATATATATATATATATATATATATATATATATATATATATATATATATATATATATATGTATATATATATGTGTATATGCATATATGTACATATATATATATATATATATATATATATATATATATATAGATAGATAGATAGATAGATAGATAGATAGATAGATAGATAGATATAGATGTATAGATATATAAATGAAACCTGACTGAATGATCGATCAACGCACAGCCCAAACCGCTCGGTCTAGAAGCGTAGATTAGCACTAAGAAAGGATTTTTGGAACTTCATCCCCCAAGGGGTAAAATAGGGGATGAAAATTTTCATAGACATCCGTAATTTTTTAAGATAGAAATATAGAAATTTGTGTTAGGTTACTGGTTTGAAAATATAAGTTTTAGTGCTTTTAAAAATTCATACCTTATGGGGGTGAAACAGGGGAAGAAGCTTTAAATGAAAGTTTGTTAATTTTACAATCAGAAATGTGGAAACTGATATGGTATGGTGTTGGTATGGTATGCTGGTGATTTTAAAATTGTTAAAAATTCATTTTTTAACGTGTAAATCCTGATCTTAATACTAACTAATATTATAAATGCGAAAGTGAGTTTGTTTGTTTGTTTGTTTGTTTGACTTGCTTTCACGCTTAACCAATCAACTTGAAACTTTGCACAAACATAGTTTGGGAGACGGAGATGGTTATGAACCGAGAAAATACTTCATTCCCGAGGGAAAATTTATTATTAACTGAAAATTAAATATTTTTAACTGAGAGCTAAAAAAATGGAAGATTGATTTTAAACTTTGCATTACGTTTACAGAGGGACAAAAAAGGACACAGATTACTTTCTACCCCGGGTAAATATCTGAATCCTGTGACAAGTCTAATTCCCGTGGAAAATATATATAAACGATATAAAAAAAAGATCGTTGACTTCATTTGAACTTTGCATATTGCTAAAACTATGTTATAGTCTATTTTTTACCCGAAGAAAATATTTTATTTTCGTGGGAAAATTCCCAAAAGGGAACCAACAGTTTTCAATAGCGACGCGACACTTTATACGTTTTAACTAGATGTCATAATTTTTAAAGCCACGAGTGGAAGGGCTGAGCGGGTTCCAGCACACACTACGTCGTCAAAAGTATGGACACACCTTGACTTAGGGTGTGTCCACACTTTTGACGCGGTACTGTACTTAATGTCTTGGTACATTGCCGTGTCAAAAGTATGGGCACGCCTTGGGTTAAAATGTGTCCATACTTCTGACAACGTAGAGTGTGCTAAAACCACCTTAGCCCTTCTATTGCCTCGCAGGCGAAGCCGCGGGTAAATGCTAGTGGTGAATATATATACAAGTAATATCACCGTTGGCATTTGTAACATAATTATAGTACGTTTGACATAATTTTATGAATTTTACTTGTATGTAACATAAAGTTTTGATTATGTTGCGCAAAAATACTGTAATTTTTAGTTATTATGAATTTCGTAAAATGTAAAATGTATAAATGTAATTTTGCGGTCGTTCTAAAAAAAGGTATGATAAGTCCTTTTGCGTCGGAAGTGTCTATCGTACTTCCTGAAAGTTTTCCCACTTCCGATGAAAAACAAGAAACATTTGTCATCTGTAAGCTTTGTTACGTCATAGCTCGTTCGTTGCTTGTACATAACATTTTAAATCCCTCTGTGTAGGTTTCATAATCCATGTCACCGGTCCCTCTACAATTAACTCATTATTTAAGTCTTCACAGGATAAATAGTAATATCAATATTCTCTTCTGTAGTTATTCTGTATTTTTTGCTGTACCTACTGCTTGGTACCTATTTTTCCGAACAAACGTCATCATATAGCATTAATTTTTCCCACACACTTTATTGTCGCTTTAAAAATAAATAAGCTTTGTTAAAATTTTAGATAATCTGGATTAAACTTTTCCAAACCTTCGTTGTGGCACTGTCGTAATTACACGTTAGTAGGATGGCTAGGCCGGTACAGCCGCACAGTAGAACCCCAATTATTTGGACTACTTTTTGACGGTGTTTGAAACCGTGTGGTTTAGGGTCCTACTGTACTTAGTGTAGAGCGTTTAACGGTTAACTTAGAACTGGCACGAACTAGGAGAATCCGACTGTCTAATGTTGCTCTTGTGTTATACTTAAGATATTTATAGGATTTTGAGTGTCTGTTTTATGGATTAATTACTTGTTGTAATAATAGGGTAAAAGACCCGATTGTCGAACGGGGTTATAAGTCCGAACAGTTTTGACATTTATATCTTAATGAAGTTATTTCTGAAAGAAACCTCTGATAAAAAAATTATTATTAATAGAATGATTATTTTTCAATTTAAATTCACCTCACATTTAATGTCTCCTCACTTAATTTAAGAAATACATATATATATATATATATATATATATATATATATATATATATATATATATATATATATATATATATATATATATATATATATATATATATATATATCGAACAATTTTTGTTGAATTCGTGAATTTTTAATATGATGGATGATCATTATTCAAAACACATGCGTTATAAGTTGTAACATTTTTCACCGAATTTTTAAAGTTATTAGCGTAATAAAAGTATACAAATAATTGTTATTAGTCCACTTAAGAGATTACGATAGCTAAATTATATATTATATGCGTTAAATATTATTTGTATAGGTGTTTCTTCTTGGGATCCAAGTTTTAGGGTTGGGTACCCCATTTTGAGAATTATATATTACATATCTATTTTATAAACATTTTTAATTTATTTTTGGGTTTAAAACACTTAACTAACCGTTTTTATAATTTCACTTTAATATTTTCTTATATTTCAGAACGTAAAATCAATTGAAAAATAATTAATATTGAATTAAAACTTCGAAATTGAAATAAAAACGTCAGACATTTATATCTGACACGACTTATAAATATATACGTCATATACGTAATTTAACTGTTTAAAAATTCACAATGGCTTATGAGTAAGTTAGAATGTACACAATGTTTTTTAAAACATGACGGCGAAAGAAAATACAGTGTTTTAGTGGTTTATTTTATCGAATATTTAAACCCTTCTGTCATTGTTGCTATGTTTCACAAGGTGTCACTTTGTGATACTCTATGACACAGAGTGACCCCTTGTAGATGGTAGTGGCTGCAAGATAATGGTTTAAATATTCGATAGCAGCGATGTATCTATTGTATGTCATGTACATTAAATGCGTGTTTTTTCTTACGGGTCAGTGTGTTGTTTTTTTATAGGAGGTTAATATATTCTGTCCGTTTTTTCATAGACGTCAACAAATTATAAAACAAAAACATTAATAAATCAAAATTTTTGGGTTATATTTTCTTAAAAACATATCCATTGGATTAAAAAAACTTGGTTTCTTACTTATTAAGAAAAAAAATGGGTGTTTTGTTTATTTTTTAATTTTTTAATTTAAAGCACCATGTGACATTAAATAACTTAAGTAAAACATAACAATAAACTTAACAACAATAACAGAACTTACATTTTAGCATCACAAGTAAATATAAAACTTAACAATTTTGGCAAAGTGTTACAAAACTTAACAAACTGAACTAGTCTCAACGAGGTCTGCTCTTTGTTCACCATAGTATTTAGTCCAGGTCCCTTTTGACTTGGAACGCCCATTTGGCGAATCTCCTGAACTTCCTGTAGCCATCTTCATTATTCAAAATCTCGTTGTAATGCCATCGGCCATTGGCTATCCTAATTCCCCAGGACACTGGGTCCCTTCTTTCCGCGTATTTTGGGCATTTCTTGATGATGTGCTCCCAGTTTTCAAACCTGTGGCATCAAATGCATGTGTTGGTTTCAGATAAGCCCCTGGGTTCGAGGTAGGCACCCAGCGTCCCATGTCCCGTGATAAGAAAGCAGGTTTCCAAGTAGTAATTTATGCCCTTAATTAAATTCGATGGCAACTCCAACATCCGACAGAAATTCGTACGTGTCTCTGCCCTTATTTGATCGTGTCCATCTTTGCTGCCAGGTGTTAATGGCCTGAAGATTACCTTCTTTTATAATTTGGTGTGCATCGAGCCTCTTCGCCGCATTGACCAAATCATTCTCCCCAAGTGGTTGGGCCATCCTAATTTTAGAACAGAGCGCTAGTCATTTGACTTCCACATCCCAAAGGGGGACCCCCAATAAGATTTTCTCAGTTGACAGTGAGACTGCAACTCTGTTGCCCCAATATTGTATGATCGTTAATTTATTGCTTGCCATGTGTTCTAACGTTTGTCTATTGTCACCCTCAACAAGAATTAGTAGATCGTCGGCGTACACTATGGCTGTGATTCCGGAGTTATCAAGGTCATCCAAAAGATCATTCATTATGAGGCTCCATATAAACGGGCCACAGCGGGATCCCTGGGGACATCCTCTGTGGCCCGGTTTCCATATGTTCTGTGATGTTCCGACCGCGCATACGCGTCGATTGTTGAAGTAGCTGTTCCATAAACCATATTCTTGGCATGCAGTGTTGACAGTCTTCTCCTGAGCGACCCCCCATTCAGGGTTGTCGAAGGCGCCTCTGAAATCGATGTAGACACCGAGTACGTATTTGTGTTCATTCGATTCAACGAATCGTTGAACCTCCACCCAAGCGCTTTCAGTAGACCTATTATGTGTGCACGGTCTTTATCGGGTGACTTCAAAAGAAAGATCACTTTGACTTCTTTCCATATGTCAGGGAAAGTCCCGGTACATAAGCAGTCGTCGAACAGGCTTTTAAAGTACGCCGGTATTAACTGCCATAGGATGCGCAGTAGTTCAGTGCTGATACCATCAAGGCCAACGGCTCGTCTTCTTTTAGTGGTTAAGACCGCCTGGTGGATTTCTTCATAGTCAAATTCGTCAACTATGTTGGTGATGGGTGGTCTTTGTATGGCCATGCCGGCCGAGGGGAAGAATTCATTCAGCAGGACTCTGGCACTTTATTCCCAGGTATTCTTGTAGCCATCGGGTGTTCTCAGGGAAGCCCCACCAGCGCTTCTCCTTCCTCGGCAGAGTCGGCAAACTGGGCCCCACGGGTCCCGGTTTCCTATTTCTCGGACAAAATTGTGCCAGTCCTCCTCTTTAGCCTTGCGTAACTTGTTCTTATATTCTGATTTGAGGGTTGTGTAGTTTTGTCTTATGACATTACATGTTTCTTGTGAAATTCTACCGAGTTCATGCCTCCGTCTTGTGCGTTGGAACCGTCTTCTTGCCTTACAAACTAACTTCCTCAAATCAGCCAGCTCTCTGTTCTACCACCGTAGTCTGGACGTGGTGTGTCTTCTGTTGTTGACTCCGATGATGCTGGTAGAATCCCTGAGGTTGGCATATAGCATCGTAATCTTCTCATTTATGGGCATTTGGCACCAGTCTCCATAGTCCACGTTGTTGAAATAGGAGTCGAAGACTCTCTCAAACTTTACCAATTTACTACGGGAACTAGTGTATTGCTGTTCACCGCACTTGGTCCACGGTCTAGATTTGCATTTATGTAGATGGCGTTGTGGTCGCTGTTGCACCATTCAGGGACCACTTTCCATTCCCATCCATGTTGGTACATGAGGCGATTACGTAGAGTAGTGTCGATATCACTGACTCCTCTGTGTCCATTAAACGTGTAGAATTCTGTTGGTTCATTCAGGACTATTAATTCTCTCTCGAGGATCCATTCGCTAAGGTTATCGCGCCGCGGGCGTCGTTTTTTCTGGACGAACCGAGATTTTTACAAAACTACAGTCCAGACGTAGCGTTTGCATCGATACCGATCATAAGAGGTTTGTGTCCGATTCTTGTTATGATGCGATTGAGGTAGTCCATATGGCCGGCTATGTCCTCACCAGGTCTGCAGTAGACCGATACCAGGTATCCCTCCCACCTATTGGCGTTCATCCAGACACATACCCCATGTTCATAGGTGCAATCTGTAATGGTCATGACCTCGGAGATATTGTCGTTGACTATAATAGCGGCCATGACTCCCAACATTTCGCTGGCGAAGGTGCGCATATCATTAGGGAGTCCAACGATCTTTCCTTCTCTGGTGTATGGCTCTTGTACTAAGGCGCATGTGATGTTTTTCTCGCGCATGAGAAATATGGCTGTCGTATATACTATGGCTGTCATTAAGTCCCTTGGTTCTACACACCACAGAACTTCACGAGTTATTGCAGTCCTCAATTAGATGTCCAGATTTACCGTACTTAGTACACAGTTTGTCCTTTTTACAATCACTAGTATAGTGCTCGAAACTAAAACACTTCAGGCACCTTCCAACGTTTTTATCTTCGTGCACGTAATAAGAGCCCCATCCAAGAAATACACGCTCCATGGAAACTAAACGGTCTCTTAAATTGGATGGAAGTTCTATAACTACGCCCCCATATGGTTTTCTTTAAACAGGCGTGTGATGAATTTTATCTTCCTCTGTGCTTCTTCTTCGCTGATTAAGCCCTCGATGTTTTTCTTATAGAAGTCGCGCATCAGATCTTCATTAGATAAGTCACTAGGCACCCTGAAGATAACAATCCTGGGATCAGATCTCTTGGGCAATTCAGCCGTAAACCCTTTACGGCACAAAATCGTATGCTTTTAGTCTATCTCTTTCCTTTTCCGTCACCGTCCTTATTACCACACCAGCTCTGGATTCCCTGACCGCTTGCACTCGAATATCAGACAATTCTCGGCTAACTTCCTTCAATAATCTCTCCTTAATTGCCGCCCTGTCGGTTTTTTCGTCAACTAGGCTTCACAACCAACGCGTATGATTTTTTAGGCAGTTCCGGGAATTGCTTATCAGCGACCGTAGATGCTTCCGTCTGTAAATTTGGCGTTACCGACTGTCCCACTTTATCTTGGTATCAAGTATGTAGACACCCCGTAGCTGTCCCAGGTGTAATCTTTTCCAGAAAGCGCTCGTTAATTTCCTGTAGCATGTCTATGTGACCCCGTAATTTGCCCGCCTCGAGAGATTTTTCGCAAATAACTTCATGCAGTATACGAACACTGCAGTATATATTCACCGGCCACCTTCTGGACCTTGTTGGTATCAGTCATCATGAATTTTCTCAGGCGTCCTCCAATATTCGCCGCTTTTCCTAGCCTTTTAATGACGTCATCATCTTTGTCGATAAACCCCTCTGTGGTCTTATCTCCACTCATGTCGGCGTCGGAACCTCTTTCGCTCTCATCGCTGGGTAGCTTTCGCCTACGTCTAGGCGTTGCCATCGTTAGATGCTAATGGTACATCCGTGTTGTAATGTACACTAATGAGTTAATATGTTGGTGTTTTTGTTGTATTGTAGATGGGTATGTGATGATGTACTGAATGCTCCCCGCTGCAGGTAATATTACCCGTACCTCTATATACTTCCACAGTGATGATATGTACACAGTAGCCGTGCGATGTAATAGAGAATGATTCGCCTCAGATGTAATTGGTGCGTTGTCGGTAGGCCTAGGGCCCCGGTAGTTAGTAGACGATAATTATATTAATTAAATGTACGATTGTAGATGTTATAGGTGAAATAATGATATTATCAAAAGTATTATGGTGTACTAATAACAAGTGTTAGAAGAAGCGCTTCTGGTGAAGTCTGTTGGGGTGAATACCCAAAAATATATATCCTGAGGGATCGTTGGGAGTTTCAGGATTCCAATAGTGTTTCATTTATCCCGATCTGACCAAGAATCACTGTAATATGGGAGGATAACAATGTCTATATGAACTTATGTTATCTATCTATGTATGTACAACTACAACAATAGATGTTGTTAGAACACCAACAGTAGGGGCTGCGCCCCGAAAATACAGGTGCTAATAGGTAGCTGGGAATCCAAGGGATATGATGGCAGTCAGTTAGATACGATTCGATAACGGATCGCGCCGGTGAAATTGGATGGATAATCGTAACTATATGTTACGATATATTCTTGTTATGTATATATGACTGTTACAAGGAACTTTAAAATATACCAGCAATAGGGGCGGTGCCCCAAAAAATATTTGTCGGAATGGAGAGATGGAAGTTTAAAGAACATGAAATCACTTAAAGTCGCTAGTTTGAGAACCGGGTCGAGCTGATGTAACTCGATTACTGGGTAGCCGCGAACAGCAGTATTTTCACTATAGACAGATAACTCCGACACAAAAAACACTTGGGGATTCAGTAATGGGGACTACACCCCAAAAATATAAGTCGCGATAGAAAGATGGAAGTGTGACGAATACGATAGTGAGAAAATTTTCTCGAAACTGTCAAACCCCGGGACGATGTGAAAGGATAATCGGATCGATGTCTGAGATAGTGAAAATTGCCGGAAATGTTCAGCGGCAACGATTGTGCCCCATATTAGTAAATTTGGTACTTGGTTGTGCGCGATTTCAGTTAACGCAAGGTGTCAGCAGCACACGTATAAGCTGCAATATTGTTAATAGTCCGCTTGAAGTAGTGAACTGCAGTCTTCTGTGGTAGTGCTAAGGGCCCCAATATGCGTCGGTTGACAGTTGCTTAGTCCCCGTATTTGATATCGATTTGTCAGATAGAAAGTCAACACACAGTACACAAAACTAAATTGGTGAAAAAGTTAATGTAATTAAATGTCACTGTCACTTTAACACTAAACCTAAATGTAACCTAATTAAAACTAAAATGTCTATAACTGGATAATGTATTTAAATATCGAAAAGTATATTTAAAAGAGTCACGATTGATGATCAATAGATTGATTTTCAGTAATTACCGTTGTATCACAACACATTGTATATATACACAACAATGAATTCACAGAGCAAAGTTGAACGCGTCTGCACTGTACAAAAGACAGCCAACGGGTGAGTGACACTAGGTACAGTAGGACCCTAAACCACACGGTTTCAAACACCGTCAAAAAGTAGTCCGAATAATTAGGGTTCTACTGTGCGGCCGTACCAGCCTAGCCATGCTACTTTCATTGTAACTATAGTATCCTCAGAAATACTAGTTAAACTAGGTCAACGTCTTTCTGAAAAAAATCACGTGAACAACCCCTTAAAATAAAATATAATAAAAAGAGAAAGCACGTTTCTTGAAAACAGTATCTGAACTAATAGTGCATACTTCATCTCCTTTTTTAAGTTACTAATGTATATTTCTTATGAAAACGTGTGCCAATAAATTTTATGACTTAGTTCACCGGGGTGCGATATTAGGTACAAAATATTCAATAATATTTAAAATTTAGTTTGTTTTTTGACGCGTAAGTTTTACTATCAAATTCTGATATATTTTTTCTGTGTGATTTTTAATAATTTTTTTCAATTTTAATATTATTTATAATTCTCTTTGGTTTTATTTTATATTTTTTATTAATCATTTTTAAATTTTAGTATTAATGTTGTTTTTTCATCTTTTGTATATAATTTTTAATTTCTGCATATTTTAATATTTATAATTATAATTCTCTTTGATCTCAAATTTTTAAATTTTATATTTTTTATTAATCATTTTTAAATTTTAGTATTAATATTATTTTTTTATCTTTTGTATATAATTTTTAATTTCTGTACATATTTTAATATAGTATTATAAGTACCTTATTTATAATTTTCCTGTTTATATCAATATTTATAAAAATTTGCAAGCTGTAGTGTATATATAATTTTTTTTTTTGTAAAATTTTTTTAACAATGCTTACAAGACCAAAGAGAACGCCAATAACAGAAGCTGAAAAAGTAATAATAGTCAATTTTTGTAACTTTTATAAATTATATAATTTCACCACTTTTGTATATTTTGGTAAATTTTATAAATTATAAAATAAATAAATTATAAACTATATAAACGTTCACTAATAAAATCAAAAATATATAAATGGAAATTAATTAATGGATTTAATAGTATTCATATAATACACAGTAGCATACATAATGCAATTCAAAAATAAATAAGAATATTTTTCCGTAGTACGCACTCGAGTATACAAGGTTCAGTTTTCATTTCCATAAACATGTATGAAACGAGTGATTCGTTGACCTAGTTTAACTAGTATTTTTGAGGATACTATACAACTTTAAATGTGTACCTATTAATGAAACTAAAATTGTCAGAATATTTTATAGGGTTGACCGGGGTAATTGTGAATGGATTTTCATGAGTTGAGATAAAAGCGTTATATTAAGTAATTTTTATTTTATATATTACATTTTGGTTGAATTATTTTTAATTCTACATTATTCAGGATTCACCACACAAATTTTGAGCAAATTCGTATGACAAACAAAAATTTTATGCGCCATTTACATTTCCCCGGTGCGGTTTTGAAAATCTTATGAATTTTTGTGTAAAAGTGAATGCCACCAGAAAAATTATTTAGAATGGGTTACAAGAGAAGTGAGGTACATCAAAGTAAAGCTCAACTCAAATTCTTCACATTTACCTCACTTTTAAATTTTTCATCATACTTTAACGGTCACAATTTCTCTTTGTTTAATGCAAGTTACGCATTCCTCAAATTTGTACAAAAAATCAAGATTAAGTAAAAATAACAAAAATTGTAGGAACAAATTTATTACAAGCTAAAAATGATATTCTGATGATATTTTGTCATTTTATCATACAAAAAATCAAAAAACTACATGTATTCACACAAAAACAAGGAAAATAAGACTTTTTCAAGGAAATATATTTAGTTTATATGAATAAAAAACAAAAATATATTAGGCCTAATACTGTAAATAAAAAAAAAAGGTTTTTTGTTAATCCTACTGCCCTTGGATACTCACAGTGACATTGAAAACAAGTAATTTTTCTGTTTTTGTAAGTTCTTATTGGGTAATGGAGCACAGCAATGATTTCGTAGATTGATACACAAAACGTATCGCTTTTTACACAATTTTTTTTCTTGTATTGTTTGTACAACGGAAACTTCTACAATAAGGTCATCACCATCTTCATCAACATTTTCAACTCTGAAAAGGACACTACTGAAATTTTTGACCGAATGGGGCATTCGTGAATGACGTTCACAATTACCCCACAATTTTAAAATCATGGAGTAATTGTGAATTGGTAATAAATTGTCCAATTTCTTTAGCAGTTAATAAGGAATTCTTTCAGGGTTTAGACCACTTCTTTAGAAGTACTTTTAACCATTTATTACCTTTAAAAAAATGTATTTAAATAAAAATTTTTTTCGAGGATTGGTCGAAGTAATACTTGGAGAATTGTTATGAAATTTTAATAGCATATTAAGAAAGGACCGAAAAATATACTAAGAGTTGATTTTTAACAATATTAATGTTATTTTAGAAATTATAGGCGCCGTTCACAATTACTCCAATTCACAATTACCCCGGTCAACCCTAAACCTTTTTGTGGGACAATACATTTGCCAAATAAATTTTATTTTCTAAGAGTTTTTACTATAGTTGGCATTTATATTAGTTACTGTGGTAGCTTTCATATTAACACTTTTCAGTTATGCTTAGAACCTCACTAAGTTTTTAAAATAATCACGTCAGCATGAAAAAGGTATTATGGTAACATTTGATCCATTAGAGCGCAATGTAGCTTCATTTTAAATTAAATTCTCCTAGGGGTAAATAACACCTAACATTGTAAACATAGGCATTTTTTATTGCAGTCACTTCTTTTTTTTCAATTTATGTGTAATGTGGCCCATACACGGTTCAACTTGTTGTCCAACTTTAGTTATTCACAATTATTGAAAAAGAGAACTTCGTTAAAATTATGGATAAAATTTTTGCCTTAGCAGTAATTGAAGAAATTAGTAAAGAAAGCTTGAGTAAACGAAAAAAAAAAGAAAATGGAGCAAAGAGTGGTTGAGAAAAAAGTTTTCTAATGAAAAACTATTAAAAAAAATTAGTGAATGTGAACCAGACGATTATAAGAATTATATGCGAATGAACGAAGAAATTTTTAATGATATTTTAGTAAAAATAATACCTTTAATAAGCAAAGCAGATACGTTTATGCGTGATGCAATTTCTGCAAAAACACGCTTGGAAATTACATTGAGGTTTCCTGCAACGGGAAATTTTTTTGAAAATTTAAAATTTTCAAATGCGGTATCACCACAAGCTATTGGAAATAACAAATAAAATCAAATATTTAAACTTTCCAATTGTTACCGCTGTAAATATTTTGTTGATTACACTCCTTACAGTATATATGTACTGGTTTTGTTGTTCAACTACCCCACACACAGTACAACATGTTCATAGACTATTTGCTCCGCCCACGTAAAATCTAAATATATTTGATTTTACTTCAACCGGTTATGCAACCATCAAAATAGTTGGCCAACTGCCCCACACACGATTCAACATGTTGTACATTTTAACCAAGTTGTACAACAAGTTGAACCGTGTATGGGCCGCATAAGACTATACAAACTGTCATAACATCACAATAAATAAAATAATTCAATTTTATCTAAATTAAATATTTTTTTTTATTTTTCATAAAATAAAATATGACATTCATTTATTTTATTATTCTCTGTTACGTTTTCGGTTTTTATTTTTTGTGCTGGTAAATACTTTATAAAATAGCTTTCATATTGCTATAGCTATTTATTTAACAAATTGTTAGAATTGCCTACCAAATAAACTTATGAAGAAAAAAAGCTGTATTATTTTGAAATTTTTTCTTTTGTAATTCCATTTAAATATCACGACGTAGGTGTGTAAAAATTTTTTTTATATTGTTTATTTTTCTTGGTATTATATTAGCTAACAAGAACCTACATATTTCTGTAGTTACATAATATGTATTACAAAAAACTTTAATGGGATAATAATTTCTAAAAACAGAAATAATAAAATCCTCCTGTCTGCCTACCTCACTAATAATATTGCATACCTCATTAACAATATTCCATATGGTAGAATATGTATAAGAAAATTTTCATTCACATTTTTCAATACAAAAAAGTACCTCAAAAAAATAAATAAAAAATTTTCTCAACTTATTAACTAAAATATATAACTTTATATGTAAAATTTCATAATCATATTCTAAATATGCCCAAACTATAATGGTATCACCAACGGATGGCTACGACGAAATTATAAATGAGTAAATTTAGTGAAGAAATAGGTCAAATTACTTTTAAATTAGATATTCTATATTTCAATAAGATATGTAATTTTCAAACTTTAGTATTTTTGCTTACAGATATTCATATTGATAATTGTAAAAGCATTTTAATTTTGAACTGATTTCGAGATATCGGAAATTGGAAAACATTTTTAAACTCACTATTTTTGGCCTTCTATATATATACTAGCTTTGACCCGCGGCTTCCCCCGCATTGAATTCGATCCCCTCCCCCGTTTTGTATCCCCCTTCTTCTCCCGGGAACCTTCAATCGGGATAAAACTATCCCGACTAAAACTATTTAAAAATTATTACTATATGTATTCATAGTAAATAGTATCTGTATATTAAATTTTATCAAATTCGGTTCAGTCATCCCACAGGAACCTTTAATCGGGATAAGATTATCTTATGTGTTAACTCAGGATAAATTGTGCCTGTGTATCAGATTTCATCGAATTAAGTTTAATTTTGTGGGGCGTGTTTGAAAAATTTTGTATCCCTAAGGAACTTACAACCGGAATAAAATTTAGCCCATATGTTAATTCAGTGTATAAAGAGTGTGTATATAAAATTTTATCAAAATTGGTCCAGTTGTTTCAGCGATTAGATTTTGTTTTAATTATGGATTCCTATAATAAGGCCAAAAAAAAAATTTATACCTAACGTTTTATTGCAATACTCTCGGTGTAAGGTAATACATAAATAAATCATTAAATGGGCGTATACTTAAATTTTACAACTTCAAAAATCCATTGCTTACTTTTATTACCTTTATGCAAATCTCTCTTATGTTTTATTTTTATTGGCTTATGTATGACATTCGTATTTTGAAAATCCATCTTATTTTAAAACTGTTAATCACATGTCCTACAATAGATAGTATTTTCTATACCCAAATAAGGGATTATTACGAAAAGAAATAATTTTAAACATAAGTTCAAGTACTAAGTATAAAAAAAAAAAAATCATTTACATCATTCTCCAAAATTTTAAGATGAGTAGATAATAAAATGTTTATTGCTATGCATCTGATTTAAATAACTGACCTAATTTATATTTACACCTCCATAAATTCAATTATAATAAAACCTTATATTTAATAAATTGAGTGTAACTAAGTAATTTATTCCACATGAATCTTCAGTCAGTAATAGAGATACTCACGGGAGTGATTTTCTTAACCCGTTCCCGCCCACTCACGATTATACCCATCGCTCCCGTTCACTCCCATTCCCGTCGAAAAATTGCCACTTCTGCCCGTTTCCTTCAAATTAGTCCCGTTCCTGGTAGAACCCGTTTTATACCAATCGCTCCTGTTCAATCCCATTTCCATGGAAAATTGTCACTTCTGCCCGTTTCCTTCAAATTAGTCTCGTTCCCGGTGAACCTGTTTTATACCCATCGCTCCCGTTCACTCCCATTTACATAGAAAAATTGTCACTTCTGCACGTTTCCTTCAAATTAGTCCCGAACCCGTTATCTTTATTTCCGGTCCCGCTTTATCAAAAAAATTTTTAATTTTAAATAACGAAAATAAAAATGTAACATTCCCAGCATATTTATCCACTCCCGCCCGTTTCAATTCCCGTCAAAAAATTTCCACATCTGCGCGTAACCGTTCCCGCCGGTAAGACTCGAGAGGACCTTTAAAACTCTCGGTCCGATTTCTATCTCTAATCGGTAATAAATGATTCTGTATTAATTGAGAGTTAATATCTCTGTACTAAATTCCATCGAAATCGTTTCAGTGATTTTGTCGTGATTGAATGATTGGTTTTGTATCCCATAGAAACTTCCTGTCGAAACAAAATCATCCTAGGTGCGTATTCAAGGTAAATAGCGTTTGTATACAAAGTTTCATCACATTTAGTTCAGTCATTTTAGTGTAATGGAATAACTAATTTAGTGTCCCACGGGAACTTTCAATCGGGATAACGTTATTCTCTGTGTTAACCCAGCATAAATAGTGTCTGTGTACAAAATTTTATCAAATTCGGTTTTAGCAATACGTGACTGAGTAATTGGGATTGTATCCCCCAGGAACATTCAGTTGGGATAAAACTATCCTATGTGTTATTAAAATAATTCCATTATGTATTCATAGTAAATAGTTTCTATATACCAATTTCACCGAATTCAGTTCAGTCATTTTGCTGTGGTTAAGTAACTGGTTTTGTATCCCACAGGAATCCTGAATCGGGATAAGATTATTCTATGTGTTAATTCAGGAAAAATATTGCCTGTACATCAAATTCCATCGGATTCGGTTCAGTTATTTGAGCGGGATTGATTAACTGAATTTGTATCCCTCAGGAACATGAAAACGGGATAAAATTATCCTATGTTTTATTATTTTTTTTTTATATAAATTGGAACACTGCTGCCGGTGGATGGCGCGGTCAGCAGTGTCCGGCGGCATCGCCAACGATGGGCATGCGCCGCCATACACACAAGAAATTAAAACACACATAAAGACAGGGACACATAAATGCAATAGACAAAGGACAAACATACACATGACAAAATTCACCGATGAGCCCTGCCATCCCAGGGCTTCATAAAGAGCGGAGAGTCCTTGGTGGCGATACGCTAAGTACTAGCCAGAACGTCCGGTCACCAAGGACTGAAAAACCAACGATAAAACTCCCCCGAGGTGTAAAAGGTTTCGGAGTGGAGGAAACCGACTAGAAAAAAGATAAAACACAAATAAATATCACAGGTAAGTATCACGGTATCACAGATAAAACTTGTTGCCTCACTGGGAAGCCACAGGCCGACCAGTGTAGCAAGAAGGAGTTAAAAGAAAATACCTCTGTAGACCCATAACGACAGGCCTACAGCGGCAAAACAAAATATCACAGATAAGGAAAAACAAAATTTAACAATATAGAAGAATAACAATAAAATAATAACAAAATATCACAGAGTGAAAAATCACAGTAAATATATCACAACCTACCCACTGTACACTCGGGGGCCTAGAACCGCCCAGTGGTACAGTGGGGATGGCGACAACACCGTTGGAGGCCCCATGGACCTCCAGTGGCAGAAAAACACAGAAAAAGACAAAAAACAATAACAAAAGAATTCCACGATTTGTGTCGTCCTATTTATTTATTCATTAACCAACCAGGGCTCTGTTAGCCTGCTAGCCAGCTAGCAGTTACCGCCGAGCACGACGAGGACGTGGGTTTGGATTTATGCTCGGCCTATGTGTTATTAAAATTACTCTTGTATGTATCCATAGTAAATTGTTTCTATATATCAATTTCATCGAATTCAATTCAGTCATTTTGCTGTGGTTAAGTAACTGGTTTTGTATCCCACAGGAGTCTTGAATCGGGATAAGATTATTCTGTCTGTTAATTCAGGATAAATATTGCCTGTAAATCAAATTCCGTCGGATTCGGTTCAGTTATTTGAGCGGGATTGATTAATTTGTTTTGTCTCCCCCAGGAACATGAAACCGGGGTAAAATTTAGCCTATGTGTTAAGTCAGTGTATAAGAAGTTTGTACGTAAAATTTTATCAAAATTCGTTCAGCCGCTTTGGCGTGATTGAGCAACAAACATCCAAACATCCAAACTTTCACATTTATAATATTATTAAGATATATATATATATATATATATATATATATATATATATATATATATATATATATATATATAAATATAATGTGTTTGGCGTCCGTTTTAGCGAATTTCCAAAACTGGAAATTCAGCTTTTACAGCAGGTGTCATGATGCGACCTAAGCCCGGGACCATAACAGAAATATGTTTTGAGGTCCCTAGAATACGAAAATGATATTCACAATTAATTTATATATATATATATATATATATATATATATATATATATATATATATATATATATATATATATATATATATATATGTATCCGCGCGATAACTCTCGAACGAAACGTTTAATGCTTATGAAATTTTGTGTGCGAATTCGATTTTCCAAATCGTTGGATGAGTTCGTTAGCCAGACACGTCGGATGCCCAGAAGTAGGTTTTCCAGGCATTTTTTGTCAACAAAATGAGTTTTTTGCCAGAATTAAACAATTATTCAAATTTTTTTTTACACCAATCGGAAGAAAAAGCCAAATTACGTAAAAAATGTTTTTAAACCGTTGCTCTAAATTACTTACTTTTCGAGAAAAACTAGGAAATATGTCGTTCTCTATTTCACTCGCACTCGCATTCTTTTTTTTTCTGTCTCATTTTTTGCGAACTAAATTCGAAAAAAACCGCTTTATAAGTAGCGTGTCATGATTTTTTTAATCCAATTTAACGATTCGGCTATATTCTATTTCTCTGTTAGTTAAATGTTTTTATAATGTATCTCTGTTCCATTTTTTTTGACAAAAAAACTCCCGACGATATCTGTTATGTGATATGATCAGAATTTAGATTATATTTACACCTTCCTAAAATTAATAAGAGTTTGCTTCAATCGTATAAAAATTACGTTAAATCATATTCAAACAATAATATTTTTACGTAATTTTCTATCCAGTTGACAATACAGTAATGATTAGAATTGGAGTATTCTAGTATTAAATAATTTTGCACATTCAATTTTTTTTTAACAAAAAAAAATTTTTTTTAAATCAGTGAATCATTTAAAAAGAGTTAAAAATAAATTAAAAAGGAAACATTTATCTATTTTAACATATTTGTAAAGAAAATTTTACAGTTTACTTACAGTTTTTTGAAAAAATGTAATAACATTTTTACATACAATAAAGATTATATTTGAACGGTAGGAAATCCACAAATTTTTTTAATCCTTTAATTAATTATTAAATTTGGTTTTAGAAGAAAATCTTCGTCTAATTCGCTCCAAGCCGAAAGTATAGCCACTAATAAGGACATTCCACTGTTAAAATAAATGGAAAATATATTGAAATTTATTTAATGAAAGCCATTCATACACATTTTTAAAATATCCTTTTGAATTATATAACAAATAAAATCTGTGTAAAAAAATCTAATTGACGTGTTTTTTCTCAATTTTATAATATTAAGTAAGGCTCGTTAGTTAGGGAGTGATTGTGTCAAAATTTTAATGTAAAATATGGTAATTTTAACCCTCTTTAAAAGAACATTTCGATTTTAACAATAAAAGAATTTTAAAAAGTGTTTTCGTTTTTCCCGGATTACCAAAAACTTTTCATAGGTATATCTGTGACTAAAGTTGCCCCCCTTTCTTAAGAAAATAAAGTATTTTTAAAATTTTGTGCAAAAAAATAAAACACAATTAACGAAAAAAAAGTACGCGTTCCCATATTTTTAAGATTTTGTAGTACAAGAAAATCCTTATAAATTCATCATATCTGTTATTGCATTTACTAGCTTTTACGCAATTTAATAAACAGTATCGTTTTGATTTTTTAAACTCATTTAAGACATTTATTGTTAGTGAAACATATTTGAATTATTTTCCTAACTAATAAATTAAATTCTGTAGACTGATGTTTTTGTAGATAAAAAAAAATTCTAGGTAACGTCTGTATTAGACAAAAGTCTGAAAAATGGACGTAGAATCTCACTGTTATTAATTATTATGTCTTGTAGTCTTTTGAAAAATTATTTTTTGAACTAAAATAAGAATAGGAGGAATATAAACTTAAGGGTAAACGACAGGGGCATATAAACTTTCTGTTAGATTCTACGTTTATTTTTACAGAAAATCATCAAGTACCTATTATTTCTTTTTTGAATGTATAAATACAAAAAGTTCGAAATTATTTTATATTAGAATTTCAATTTTGGTCGACCCTACGGGTTGTCCCCATTTACTCTTTTCTCGTCTCTTTTGACCCCAATTTTTCATAGAGAAGAAATTATACGATTTTTGTTAATTTTTCAAAAAACACGGATATTTTTAAATTTTTTTGGATACTGTTGATAAAGTGGACCATCTTCGCGTAAATTTTTAATATATTGAAGATTAGGTACTCATAAAATAAATACAAAAAAATACGGTGTGAAGTCTGAATGCGTCCCTATTCATCCTTGTCTACGGTAGCATATTTTTTATTGACATAAATATTAGAAACGCAGGAAAAGAGACCAGGAATCAACATAGAAGTGGATTATGGTACGATATATTTTCTGAAAAAAGTGCTTAGGACCAAAGTTATAGAGTTCAAAGTGATGCACTTGATGATGACTTTGAAGTTGACCTTGGGGTCAATTTCCAAAGTCATTTGAAAATCATTTAATATTTTTCAAAAGGAGTAGTTTACTTTTCATCCCTAAATGGTTCAAAGTATATTCGAACGAATTTCACATGCAAGATAGAAAATAAGTGATCAAGAAGTAATTTTGAAAAATACTTGCTCAATCGCAATCGGAAAAATAATAGTTAATCATATGTTCAATTGAATTCCTAATATGATAACTACAGAGTAGCAATAAAAATTTTAAAAAATTTTGAAAATTTCTAATATAACATAAAGTTAATGTTTAACTTACAATTGAAGTGATATTAAATCTTTTCTTAACTTTACTTCTAAAATTACTTACAAAAATGTTTTCTTCTAATTTTTTCTATAAATCTGGGCCTATTTTTCCATTTCGTCAGGTTTTTTATTTTATTTATTTTAGAAAAATAACGCAACAAATCAATTTTCGAAGATAGATTGAGTCAATACATGAAATTACTGCTTATAGGTACAGGATATGGTCAAAGTTCGGCAATGGCTAATCATTTTCAACTGACCTTGAAAATCGATTTCAGGGTCACTGTCAAGTGCATCGCTTTAAATTCTACAAATTTAGTACTCAGCCCTTTTTTCAGAAAATATGTCGTTTCAAAAATATTTAGCTATAACTGTTTTCATCTACAGGGGTTGAATGGTGTTTTCTACCCCTAAAAAGCGTATTTAGCCGAAATAAAAATACCCCTGTCGCAGCATCTGCATAACATAGCGAATTTCCAAATCTTGGGCACTGGCGGATCCCATCTAAGACCTGTACCTATTTAAAATAGTTTAGCTTTCTAAGAGTAAAAGAATCTTTAAAATCGGCTGGGTAATTAGTTTTGGTATTTTTGGGGACCCAAGAACCCGAACGAATTTTGTGCAGCATAGTTGTATCCATCTAAAATAATTTAGTTCTCTAGCAGTGAGAAATTTTTTAGCATGGGTTCGATAGCTTATTACTGGCGTTTTCGGATCTGCAAGGTCCCGGTGGATCTCATTAAAAAATCAGCTCGACCGTATATTCTAGGCGGACTTTATGTAATATATATATATATATATATATATATATATATATATATATATATATATATATATATATATATATATATATATATTCAAAACCCGTTGTGTAGCATTCTACGCCGCATTTGCATCCGCAGGACAGTTGTGGATCTCAGATAACACAACCTGTACCTATCTAAAATAGTTTACCTCGGTAATAGTAAAAAAGTTTCAAAATCGGTCAGTTATTTTATTTTTGACACTTTTAGGTCCTACTGACACTGTCAGACCTTACATAACGTAATCTATATGTATCTAAAATAGCTTAGCTCCCCAACAGTGAAAAAATTTTCAAAATCGGTCGGTTAGTTTATTTTTGACACTTCTGGATCCGATGGACCCTGGCAGACTTTTCATAACGTAATCTATATTTATCTAAAATAGTTTAGCTCTGTAACAGTGAAAAAATTTTCAAAATCGGTCGGTTAGTTTATTTTTACCACTTTTGGGTCCCATGGACCCTGGCGGACCCTAAATAACGTAATGTATGTCTATCTAAAATAGCTTAGTTCCCCAACAGTGAAAAAATTTTCAAAATCGGTCGGTTAGTTTATTTTTGACACTTTTGGATCCCATGGACCCTGGCAGACCTTACATAACGTAATCTATATTTATCTAAAATAGTTTAGCTCTGTAACAGTGAAAAAATTTTCAAAATCGGTCGGTTAGTTTATTTTTGACACTTTTGGATCCCATGGACCCTGGCAGACCTTACATAACGTAATCTATATTTATCTAAAATAGTTTAGCTCTGTAACAGTGAAAAAATTTTCAAAATCGGTCAGTTAGTTTATTTTTGACACTTTTGGGTTCTATGGACCTTGGTGGACCTTACATAACGTAATTTATATTTATCTAAAATAGTTTAGCTCTGTAACAGTGAAAAAATTTTCAAAATCGGTCAGTTAGTTTATTTTTGACACTTCTGGATCCTATGGACCCTGGCAGACCTTACATAACGGAATCTATATTTATCTAAAACAGTTTAGCTCTGTAACAGTGAAAAAATTTTCAAAATCGATCAGGCAGTTTATTTTTGACACTTTTGGGTCCTATGGACCCAGGCGGACCTTACATAACGTAATCGATATTTATCTAAAATAGTTTAGCTCTGTAACAGTGAAAAAATTTTCAAAATCGGTCAGTTAGTTTATTTTTGACACTTTTGGGTCCTGTGGACCCTGGCGGACCTTACATAATGTATTCTAAATCTATCTAAAATAGTTTAGCTCTGTAACAGTGACGAAATTTTTAAAATTGGTCGTTTAGTTTATTTTTTACAATTATGGGATCAGTAAATCCTGGCGAAACTCATACAAGTCTAGTACTCTAACAGTAAGAAAAGGGTTCTAAGGATCTCATATAACTTATGGCAGTCCGTAAGCTTCTTGCGGACATCATTTAATTAATTAATTCAAATACTTTAACTTACTAACTGTGAAAAAATTTTTAAAATCGATTGGTTAATTAATTTCTGACCTTTTTAGGTCCCGAAAACCTTGACCTCACATAAAATACCTTAAATCCATTTGAAATGGTTTAATTTTTTAACATTATTAATTACTGGTGAAAAAATTTTCAAAATCGATTCAAAATATTTTTCCGTGCATACATATGTACATTATACATATTTTGTTTTGTTTCATATATTTAATAATATTATATCATAACATAATCTTCAATTTCTTGTTTACTTAAAAATTCAATAAAAAAAAAAAAAAAAAAATTCTTCATTACATTAGCTTAGAAAATCTGTTTAATTTACATTTTTTAACATGAGATAGAACCATGCTAATTATAATGCAATAAATGAGAAACAAAACTCTATACATGTATGTGTCTTATAACACATGTATGTGAATATCTTTACTTGTTCTCACAAAATTCTTTAATAAAAAAGTGAAATATTTTTATACTTCATAAAGAACTGAGATAGAAATATAAATTACTTATTACAATGACAAAGAGAGCAAAATAAGCCAATAGTGAAAATTACGATTTTCTCGAAAACTACTTAACATAGAAAGAAAATTATAAGAACATTTTCTTCATAATTTCTTTTTTCCTTTTCAACGATGTAAAAATCGAACTGTCTTATGATAGGTTCGAATGATAAAAAATGGCCAGAAAACTTACTTCTGGGCATCCGACGTGTCTGGCTAACGAACTTAGCCAAGCCAATTCAGAATCCAGTCCGCACACAAAATTTCATAAGCGTTAGACGTTTCGTTCGAGAGTTATCGTGGGAACACATAAATATATATATATATATATATATATATATATATATATATATATATATATATATATATATATATATATATATAAATTTTAGTGAATATCATTTTCGTATTCTAGGGACCTCAAAACAGATTTCTGCCATAGTCCCGGACTCAGATTGCGTCATGAGACCTACTGTAATAGCTGAATTTCGAGTTTTCGAAATTCGCTAAAAACACGTATTTAATATTTTTCGCTGTTTAATAAGTATGTTAAGTTTCATTCAAATTGGCGAGTATTAGTTGGGTAGTGTTATTTGTCAGAATGTTTTGCCGATCTAGTTTTTTCAATATTTCTTTGCTCGTTTTCAGGATTTGTATTTTAATTTCTACGGACAAATAATTTATTCTTTTCTTCGATTTGAGTAACTTTTATTTGCTGATGTTGACCATTAATTGATCGAAACATATCAAATATTTTTCAATGATTTTTTTAGCGAATGTCGAAAATTTTGAAAATTTTTTCACCGTTAGTAAGTTAAAGTATTTGAATTCATTAAGTAATTAAATGATGTCCACAAGAACCTTACGGACTACCATAAGTTATATGAGATCCCTAGGACCCGTTTTTTACTGTTAGGATAAACTTTTTACTAAAATTATTTTAGATGAATAAAGGTTATGTTGTATGAGTTCCGCCAGGGTTTACTGATCCCATTATTGTAAAAAATAAACTAACCGACCGATTTTGAAAATTTTTTCACTGTTAGACAACTAAATTATTTTAGATGGATACAACTATGCTGCACAAAGTCCGTTTGGGTTCTTGGGTCCCAAAAATATCAAAACTAATTACCCAGCCGATTTTAAAAATCTTTTACTCTTAGAAAGCTAAACTATTTTAAATAGGTACAGTTCATAGATGAGATCCGCCAGTCCCCAAAATTTGGAAATTCGCTATATTATGCAGATACTGCGACAGGGGTATTATATTTTTATAAAGGTTCGAGGAAAAAAAATAAGATCAAGCAATAGAAACATTCCCCAGATTGGAGGTCGCCAAAGTTGCCCATATAGACCCCAAGGAGTCTATTTAACAAAAATAAGGGTCGATCTGAACCCGGGGGTTCTTAATTATTAGATCCATAATAGATACTCTATTAGGTCCTAATAGATAACCTTATTTTAATTAACTGAAAATTACTTTTATGGAAATCGATAGAGATTTCGAAGAATTATATAGGGGTCGATAACCAAAAAAGTTTGGCGACCCCTGCCTTACACCAAACATTCCTTGAATTTTGTTTGTTTATTATTTTTACAAATTTCAATATTGGACATTGTTTATTAATCTAATCTACCATTTAGTAATGTTGACTCCGTATCTCCATGGAGAAACAAGTCAACAATACTATGGTCTAATTTTTTTAGCTGCGTAAATCCGACATAAGTTGACGTAAAAAAAGTTTTATACACACATACACTTTGTCCAGTTTTACCTTGTTGGCGGGTCACAAAATCGGTGCAGAAACCTATTTGTGTAAGTAGTATTCGTAGTATTGTAGTAGTATTTGTGTACTACACTCTGTGCATATGCTGGTACGCACTAACACATATACAGATATGCGTGAGGTTGAAAATCTAGCCGTCAGGTAGAAATGAACAACCAATACCTTTTTCTTTCTCTTTTATTATTTGGAGTTGGACTTAAATTTGACAAGAACAACAACAGAAATAACGGATTATATGAGTTTTTAATATTTATAAATAATTTTATACATAAATGATACATAGAATAGAAATAGACTAATAAACTTTAACTATCCAGGATTACATCAGCCATTCTCCGCTTTTGGAATTAATATACTTTTAAAATATAAAAGGGGAGGAGCTTAATATTTAAATCAATTTATCTCATTAAAATACTAATTTACGGCGGGGATAAATAATTTACGGCCGATTATATAAGGTAACTAAGCATATTTCTGAATAAATTTTCCGATTTTATCCTATGTTTCGAAGTATTTTCGAAAAAGCATATAACAATGACGTCAGATCTGAAATCTAATTAGGATATAGAAAGTCGGTCGGTAGGTATGATATGACATCGATTTATTTTTATTTTTTTTGTTTTTTCTTCCAAAGTACTTGCCCCGAATTGTCGACCGAAATTCTTGATATACATGCATTTACAGATATAATATTTAATATCATATATTATAAAGTATACAGGTGCAAATGATATACGAGTATACATTCAATAATATTATCGGTATACATAGAAAATTAGATTGAATAAATTAATTCTATTAGGGATATAAACAAAGAGAAAAATTAAAAAATAAAAATAAAAATTTTAAATATTTATAAAAGAAGTGTAAAGGTAAACGCTGTAAGAAGTTTGAAATAAGTACAATGATGTATTAATTATTTAAAGCAAAAGACCTTATGTAGAGAGCATTGCAAACATAGTTAAAAATATCGTTCAGCATCTGAATTGAATCCACGTTAAAAAGAGAAACATGAAAATCATTCCTGTTGCAACTGTGACTATATTTTTGTAGGTAGGGTAAAAGCCCCCTTTGTGGAACGGTATCTAATTATGAACATTTACATATTAATGAAGTTATTTCTGAAAGAAACGTCTGATAACAAAAATTATTATTAATAGAATGATTGTTTTTCAATTTAAATTCACCTCGCATTTAAAGTTTCCTTACTTAATTAAAGAAATAAATATGTAAATGTCAAAACTGTTCCAGTATTAGATACCGTTCCACAAAGGGGGCTTTTACCCTATATTAATCTAAGATGCGCATATATTGGACATTTCATAAAGAAATGAAAAGCATCCTCATTTTCATACATATTGCCGATTGAGAAAATTTCTTGACATTTTAACGTGTATTTAAATCCTCTAAAATATATATACATATAATTCTTACTGCTTGTTCCTAACTGACTTAATATTTTTAATTTATTTATATTGCAACGCAAATTAAGGTAGTTATTGAAAAGACATAATTCGGCATATGTTAAGTAGTAAGACGAGTTCGAAAGACATTCTAAATCTTGATTATTAAAATAAACTGCTAGTTTTTCAGTTAGTCCACTTATCGCACTGCCGATTGAAGCGGGGTCTTGGTTGCTCCACATATCTTCGGCTTCTAACAGGATAAATAAAATTTGCGTATATGAGTGATCCAGTTTGAATCTCCCTGTTGGTCAAGTTGTAATAGTCTATTATAACAGATTTTCGGTAAACGGTCTTCAGATAAACCCATTAAATGTAGAAACCACCGGATCATTTTAATATATATATATATATATATATATATATATATATATATATATATATATATATATATATATATATATATATATATATATATATATATATATATCGATTGCTATATGTTTTCTGTTTGTTTGCAGACGTACCATGTAATTAGGAGTTGTCCGGGGTAAACATAAAATGTTTTAAAAATATTTTACTTGCACCTGCTCTGTGCGATTTGTCTAATTAGCAGCACAAATCTCGGATCCGTATAATAAATTGGCTTTGCCGGTAGTATCCAACAGTTTGCATTTCGTTTCCTAACAGTCTAATTTGGTAGTAGCCAGTAATTTCTTCACGCGTCCAGCCGCTAGATTAGCTTTGGAGACAGCTCGTTGAGTCGCCAAGGTAAATTTTCCGAACGAACTCCACAAGACGCCTAAATAAAGATACTGTGGTACCATTTCAATTACTACATTGCTATAAACGAATGGTTTATGTTTTCGACGTCGAGGGGACTTGTGGAACGCTACTATTTTTGTTTTGTCCGTGTTGACACTTAAACTATTGTTTGCATAATATCTTTCCAGGCAATTAAGTTTTCTTTGAAATTTCTAAAAATTTTTATTATGAACTTTTCATGTCACTCTCACCTGGAATATATTATAGTAGTGAATCAAGTAATAACTTGTACAGCAACATGATAAACAGTATTTACGCAGTTGCAGAAAACCTAAATTTAAAGATGCAACGCAATACGAATTTCACGGCTATACACAGATTACATAGTAAACCATGGTACACCTACGAGGACCGAATAGCGAAAAAGGAAATTCGAAAATGGCTACGTAAATGTCGAAAGCATGGTTTCTCAGGACTCTATTTACGAAATTATTTGAAGTTTAAAAAAATTACAGAACATTACTGACGGCAAGCAAAAACAAATTTCAACAAGATCTTCTAGATAAACTAACTGACACTAAGAATACAGTTAACTTCTGGAAAACTGTGAAACAAAACTCACCTCGCTCTGAAAATGCAACCAATATACTTGACATAGAAATTTGTGAAAAATATTTTAAAACATGCCATCCTACCATAACAATATTACCTTACACTTTCTTTGATGTGTGAAATCAATTCCTTGATTCCAAAATTACAATTGAAGAAGTGCACTTGTCTCTGCGAAGCGCCAAAAATAAAAAATCTGCTGGTTCCGACCATATTGGTAATAAATTTTTAAAAAATTTATCTGATAATTGGACACACCCTTTGTGTAATATGTTCAACAACATTATTAATACGGAGCAAGTACCTTTACAATGGTCAGAAGTACTACTGTCTTTGATCTACAAAAAGGGTGACAAAAAAACCCATCTGATTATCGCCCTATTGCGCTGTTAAAGATTTTCACCGGAATTTTGAACAGCAGGCTATATTCATGGGCAGAAAGCAATGATCTCATTCCAGAAAATCAATGTGGTTTTAGAACAAATAGGAGCTGTATCGACAATTTATTTGTATTAAAGTCTGCTATTAATATCAACCTTCGTTTTGAAAGCAAATATGAATTCGTAATTTTCGTAGATTTTCGACAAGCCTTTGATTCCATTCAACATAATAAATTGAGGTTGAAGCTGTTCTCACTTGGTGTAAGTGGGAACCTTCATCACCTTCTGAATAACACAGAATTGCAATATCATCTGCGTATGAAATAAGAAGTACATCGTTGTGATGGTCAATACTAACACCAACATATCCTGATTCTCGTAGAAATTTGTCCATGTCTGCAATAAATAAATTGAAAAGGAGCGGACCCATTTTTTCTCCTTGTAACACACCTCTCGTTATTTTAATATTAGATGATAACTTTTGCACGATTTTAACTCGCATAAATGCGTTATCATATATAGACTTTAATATTCTTATTTATTTTCCACTTACACCAAGTGAGAACAGCTTCAACCACAATTTATTATGTTCAATGGAATCAAAAGCTTGTCGAAAATCTACGAAAATTACGCATTTATGCGAGTTAAAATCGGGCAAAATTTATCATCTAATATTAAAATAACGAGAGGTGTGTTACAAGGAGAAAAATTCTATATCCATTGAAATTCCATAACATAATTTCATAATTCCTACAATTTTCATAACTTAGTAATTGCTATTGACTGGTACGACATGCTTGTGGTGTAGATTCAACTAAATATTTATTTATTGTAGATACCTTAGATGGTGCCAATTTTTTCCTTTTTTTGCCGTCTGATTTGTATCTGGTGTATCTTCAATCTGGCTACTATGTGAATCAGATGTTTCTGAGTCTTCAAGCAGATCTCGTGAATCGTTGTTGGCAAATCCAAATAATTTTTGTTCAATTTGATTTATATTGTTGCAACGAAAATTTTGTCCATCAATTATTAAGCTGTTGAATTTGAGTATGGTATTTATAGTCTTGCTTTTGGCTTCTTTGAAATATGGAATTATAATTTTACGTTCCATTAGAACTTCTTTACTGTAGTGTTCATTTATTGAAATATTAGTTCCTTTTAACTCTTTTTTGCTTTTCATAATTGTGTTGCGGACTTTTTCAGAGAAAAATTTTACTAAAATAGTGTTATTTTTTCGACCAATTGGTTGAATATCTTCTATATCATTTTCCGTTATATTTAATTTTAAATATTGGTTAATACACTCTGTTAAAGAAATTTTCCAATCGGAATTTGATGTAAGCGGTATTCCGTGCATTATTAAATTTCTTCTCCTAATATCTCTGGCAAGTAATTTTATTTGTTCTTCCTGTTTTTCAATTATTTGTTTTAAGTTTTCCTATTCTGATTTTAAAGTTTTTATTTCATTGTTTAACATTACAATTTGGGCATTCATGTTTTGAAGAGTGATATTTATTGATTTCAGTTCTTTGCTTTGATTTTCCATGTTAGTGTTGAGTTTGTACAAAGCCTTGATTAACTGCTCCTCCATTTTAGTTTTTCTTTGTTCTTATAGTTTTTAATTTTAAATTAGTAAAGTTTTCAGTATTTCTATTTATATAGCAAGCAGAAAAGAAGAAAAATAAATAAAAAAATACAAAAAATTGAAAACGGACAATTTGAATTAATGGGATTTGAACACCTGGCTACTCGGCTATTTGGTTTGTAATCCACTGCTTTGTTCCTGCGACAAAAGTACGTTGTCTACAGCACACCGTAAAACGTAAGATACGTGGCTATTATACAGTGTTATTAAAAAATTTTAATTTAAATGATGACACTTGTTTACTGATTTATGTCAAAAATTTATTTTTCAAGAAATTTTTCTTTAAATATTTCAATTTGACAGTTCACTGAAGCATATTGAGCACAATATCACTTGATTTTAATTTATTTACACATTTGACAATAATATTCACATTAAAATTAAAAAAAAAAAAAAAAAACTAAAATTCATTAGAAGTACAAATCGAGCGGCCATACGCGAAGCAGGTCAGAACCGAATACCGAAATTTGTATCATAACTTGAAAACCGTAAGAGATATAAAGCTCCTAGCTGTAGCAATTTAAATCAACGGTTTGTCTGTAATCAAAATGGCAACTTTAGAAAAACTCACGCTCTATATATATATATATATATATATATATATATATATATATATATATATATATATATATATATATATATATATATTATTAGGTATTTTAAAAATTTTAAGTTAAAATATGGTATCTGAAAGATAAAATTTAGGAAATTGTAAAATCAAAAGATATAAAATCTTGTTAACAAACTTTATTTAACAAATATTTTAAGATTTTTTTTTTACAATTTGGTATTACTGAATAAAAGAAAAAAATATAATAAAATTTTTTTTTTACATTCGAGATGACATGCCTAGCTTTATACAGATCAATTGTAAAGTTTATCTCAGGGGTCGGTTTTTTGAAGAAGAAGAAAGTTTTCAGACGAAGTTACATAAGCGAAAGTTTTACAAAAGGAAAAGATAAAGCGAACTACAAAAATACGCAAAGATAACCTAGTATGCCAGTCGGTAAATTTAAGGTAAGTTACGTAAGAAAAATTATACAAAAAGGCAAGATAGTTAAACGAATATTCACCGACTAACATAGAAGGAATATTAGCGTTTTAAAAAAAAATAAATAAATAGGTAGTTGACAGGAGTTGTTCACACAAAGATAGAAATAAGAGAAGTTAAATTTATTTATATTAAAAAAAAATAGGAGCGTAATGAATGACTACTGCCAAAAAAATTAAATTAAACAGATTGATACATCCAAACCGTTACAAGCATAAAGTAAAATATTAACTAATACAAATAACCGAAAGTTAATCTTAAAATCACTGAATTCAACGTATTGATTTGCACTACAAAATTCAACAAGCACTAATAGAATTTTAAGTTAGAACTACACGTGATGAAAATGAGGTTAGAATTACTTAATTCGATTATTTCTGGAGAACATTCGGTGCATAACAAAATAAACGTGCACAGCAGCAAACATCCATGAAATTCGGGGCAACACAATTCCATAAAATAGTCCAGGAACGAGCCCGGGTAGAATTGCAGATGAATCGAATCGTAGCACGGTCACAGGTGCCTTTGTTGTAGAATGAGGTAAAGTGAATTCCATCCAAAAGTCCAATGAAAACTCAATTTGTGGAAATCATTGTCCAACACACTCGTGTTAGTAAGGAATTTACAATCAAAGTAGAGACATAGAATTAGAAACAGAAATATAAACAGAAACCTGCATGAGGAATTAACAATTTAAATATGCAATTGAATAATTAATGACAAAGCCGCTCGAAGGTTATGCAATTAAAATTGTGCAATCTAACGAATTACAGAACCCACGAGGCAGTGCAACAATAATAAAATAAAAAAATTATTTTTATACCTGCACCAAAACGAACTGAACCCGGTAAAGATGAAATTTTAAAAGGAACACATTTCCAGCCACACTGGCTTAAAGAGCAAAGTTTAGCGCGTAAAATCAGCTGTCGTACATAGGTACCAACCGCAATAAAAAAAAATAGTCAAAAGTTAATAAGCTCGCTTCATAACTACAACGCGTACAGTGCGTTCCAACTTACACAATGTACAAATTTCATGTACATTATGTAAATCACAAAACTTTTAGTAAAATTTATAAATTAAATATTTTTTTTCTGTACAAAATTCGTATATATATATATATATATATATATATATATATATATATATATATATATATATATATATATATATATATATATATATGCAGTTAGGTGCATAACTGAACCAACCTCATAATATTTCGAAATTATTTGGAAAGTAAATTTTAATAATATAATCCTTTTTGAAAATGTTTAGTTATTTTGAATAACTATAGACTGCCAGCTACTTAACAGATATAAATTTGTATACATATCTATTTATTTTAAATATGCGTTAAGCCTTTTTCTTTAACTCACTTTTGCACCACATTTCTATTTGTGCTGATACAGAGTTTTCTACGCGATAAAAAACATGTCCATACAGATTGAGTGTAGCCTAAACAAAGAATACAACATCGGATAGTTCTCAGTTTAAATCAGCATGCCATAGCTAATGAATAAAGCTATATTTATTTTTAATTTACAATAATGTATCCGATAGAAATTAGTGATTGAATTATTAAAAAGTAGACAATCTACAAGATATAACGCTCGGAAAATTCATATTAGCCAATCGACAGTACAAAAAATTCGAAAAAAATGTAATTTACTAATACAGAAAAATGTTGGTGGTCGGAAAAAGAACTACCAAGAGAGGATGTTAGAAGAGTTATTCGATATTTGGCTACCGGTGAAGCATCTTCGGCTTCTGAGGCAACCAAACTTTTACAGAAAGACGTTGGTAAGTCAGTAAGTAAGTGGACAGTTCGTCGGGCATAACATTCCGCAAAGTTCCGAGCTGTCGAAAGAAAAAAGAGACCACTTCTCACTAAAAAAATATTAAAGCCAGAAAACTTCTTTGTAAAACGATATATAAAATGGGATGATGATGATTGAATGAAGATGATTTAGTCAGATACGACTAAAATTAATAGATACAGTACAGATGGTCGCCGGTGGAATTGGAAAAGAACTAAAAAATCAAGACAACCAAAGGATTACATTCAAACGATAAAGGATGGTAGTGGTAACATCAAGTCGTGAGGCTGTTTTTCAGCATTTGCTGCAGGTCCAACTCATAGGATCGATGGTAATATGAACAAAAAATTGTACTATAATATTCCCAGGATATATTTAACAGACACAGTCGAAAACATACCATATCCAGAAGATGAAATAATATTTCAACATGACAACGATCCAAAATATACCTCGAAATCAGTAAAAAATTGGTTAAGTAAACAAAAATTCAAAGTCCTGATGTGGTGATCTCAAAATCCGGATCTCAATCCTCTTGAAAATTTATCGTCATATCTGAAGAATAAACTTTTAAATGAATATGAATCACCTCCGTCAAATTTAGATGTTTTGTGGGAAGATGTACAGGAACAGTGGTACAAAGTCTCACCTGATTACTGCGAAAAAAGTTGTTAGAAGTGTTAAAAAACTATCACATGCTGTTAGAAAGGCAAAAGGTCTGTGGACATGATATTAAAGTTTAATTATTTGATTCTCGCTACAATTGGTGCAAAAGTGAACCAAAGATCATTATGATTATTTTATTCTAAAATAGGCTATTAAGTTAAATTAAGTTTATAACTCTATGTATCAATAAATGTACTTTTCAGTAATATAAATATTGTTTTGATTGTAAGGTTTATAATATATTCAAGAAGTACAAATATCCAAAACTTATATTGGTTGACTCAGTTTTGCACCTAACTGTATATATATATATATATATATATATATATATATATATATATATATATATATATATATATAACACTTTCATAGTCGGTTACGCGATATCGCGTGACAGATATAAGGAGATACCTATTTAACATAAAATATTTGGCCATCTCACAGAGTCAATGAAAGTGTTAAACTAAACAGTTTAGTCGACATGACAATCCAGTGTATGCGGCAGGGTTGACATGAGTTCCCTACACTTTACCAACCAAATGCCAATCGCTGTAATAAATTTGCTATTTTTCTGCCATTAAAACACTACTATGCCTTGAAATGTTTTATATTGACTTTTTTTAGATAAATATTTATAACTTGAGTGAAAGTACCTAAATATTTGTCAATCCACTTTGTTTTAAATTTATTAAAACTTCAAAATCTGACATTACTATGTTAAAATTATTTTTCTTTTGTATTTTGTAGGTGTTGGTAATATGCATGTATCCACCTGCAATTCAAGCCAAACATATTTCTTATTTAACGCTGAAATAATATTTTATTTTATTACTTCCTTTACCGGAAAGAAACTGGCTCACATCTTTGCAATATACCTACTCATGTGCTTTATAAAAGAATCAGTCGATCGGCAACGGATATTGTTTGGTACGAAGCACTTAAAAGAAAATGCATTGTTAACAATTTTTTACCATAGTTGTATAAGAGTATATTTAATGCAAGTAACTACACTATAAAATTTTGCTAAAATATTATGCTTAATAGGGAAGAAATCAGTTTAGACGATTCAAGAATTTTTAATCCATAAATTGTTTGTAAAACGGTTAAAAAATAGGTGCATTCCGAAAGTTTCAAGCAAAAATTTTAATTGGTTCTGATGTTATGAGCGGTTAATCTAGAGCGATAATAATTTTCACAATACATTCAACTTTTTGGAATTAATTTTATTAAATTTTTACGCATTAAATACCATTGATAAGTAACACTGATATTATGTCAGTATTTTAAATGTAAGTAGTTTAAATAGGTAAATAAATAATTTTGATTTTTCAAATGCGTTTTTGTCGAAACTACTTTTTGTAATTTGTGTACACACTACACTCTAGCTCAAAAAGTTCTTAACGAATCATTTTAAAAATTAATAGTTAACGCCTTTAAATAAATACTCTCTATTTGAACCTAAATTTGGAGAAATATCATTTCCTTGGTGATACTATTACAAATATTATTATTACAGACTGATATTATTACAGACGTATGAATCCGCCTCCGCGTATGTAGAACTTCTTGACAAATTTCCTTACGAGGTCTAGTCCAACTCTTGTACCTGATCCTGCATTTTTTTTTATTTTAAAAGATAGTTTTAATGAAAATTTTTTTGACTCTTAATTTAATAAATCACCGATAATATCATTAATTAGAATTTAATCAAATTAAATTTTAAAACAGATATGGTTACTGAACACTAAATTATTTCAAATTTTTTACATAAACCACTATTAACTGATAGAATAAAAGCCTCTGTACCCGAACGCGTTCAATACTCGAACAGTTTTGATATTTTATATATTAATGAAGTTATTTCTTAAAAATACCGTTAAATATTAAAACTGGTCGAGTACTGAACGCGTTCCGGTGTAGAGGCTCTTACGTTATATCTAGGTAGATTTAATAAATTTTCTAATAGTTTTTAAAGTGTACGTAAGCATAATTCAATGCACGTACGTTTGAGTTTGCCGAGAGCTATTAAAAAATGAATAAAAATACTCTATTATAAAATCTAAAATTTATAGTAACTTACAGTGATAATACCAAATATTATATATATATATTTATATATATATATATATATATATATATATATATATATATATATATATATATATATATATATATATATATATATATATATATATATATAATGGCAGATTTTAACACTGCCATTTTTATAAGAATTTTATAGCGCTCGCGTCGGTAGGGTAAATTCACCGGTATATTGTGATTGCGCGCAGCGGTCAAATACCTCCTGGGGTACTGAAATTTATCCTTACGACGGATGTTGTGATTGCGCGCAACGGAAGGATTAAGGCAATTAAGGCAGGTACAAAAATTTTTAGAATGGCACATATACTTTCGTAAGTAAATAATTGTTTTATTACTGGAAATACCCAGTTTTATTCAAATTATTTCAATGTAGAAAAATAATAGTACAGCTGATCCTTATTTTAGACGGTGGATAGGGACCGCATAAAAAAATCGCATAAAAAAATTATATTCAAAAATATCATAAAAAGTTAGTTCGGTTCAGATTGGAAAAAAAAACTTTTTTTTATGCGGTGGATCGGGACCGCATAAAAAAAGTTTCATCGAAAATACCTAACTCAAAACGCTCAAGACCTCATAACTTCCATAGAAGTTGCTTTTCTAAACAAGATAAAGCACTAATTTACACGTGGGAACATTTTATTTCATTTTCATAGCATTATGAAAATTTTGAAAAATACATTTGTCAAAAAATTAAATAATACAGTAACTTTATGTTCTTATGCAATGTATTGATTAAACGCTTAAAAGAGGTTAAAAAGTATTTTTATTAAAGAGAGTTATTATAGTAAATGTTTAAGTTTCTTACTGTCTCTTGATTTTGATTCACATTATTCATTTTAATGGCCATTTTTTTAAAAACCGCATAAAAAAAATCGCAAAAAAAGGACCGCATAAGAAAAGGTTTAGCTGTAATAGTAAAAATATAACTAACGTATAACAAACAGCCTTTTATACAGGATGGTCCACAATTATGTACCGTAATTGCTGGAGCTGATAGTATGTTCAAAAATAATGGTACCTTTTCAGCTACACTTTTTGCAAAACTCAATAATAAGGGAGATAAAGCAGAGGGGTAAAATGTAGAGGGGTGGAACGAAACTGACTTCTTTTTTTTTAAAATTTTTTATGCGCTTTTGATTACTGGGTTCATATTCTAGGGGCGCGTATGAACATTAAGATAATTAAATTTATGGTATTAATTATTCGATCACTTATGATTCGGGGATAATTTGGAAATAGATAATTCTACTTTAAATTACTCGAAAACGGTAATATTTATCGAAATGTAACAAGTATACCTTTTTTGCGTGAAATCGTCTGAGGAATTATATTATCAGGGACTTTGTTTAAATAATTGCAAATTAAAAAAGAAAAGACGTGATAACTCACACCTACCACCCAAAACCACCCCTTAGTCATGAGTAGTGGAATAAGTGTTGACATAAATTTAATCCTTCTAACGCAAAATAAGTACCCGTAAAATGTCAATCCGTTATTCAAAAGCGTTTGGAAAATATTTAAGAAATAATGGTTTTCGTTTCACCCCTTTACAGAGTTGTATCTCCCTTATTATTGAGTTTTGAAAAAAAGTGTACATGAAAAGGTACCATTATTTTTGAACGTAATAAGAGCTCACCAATTACATTACATAATTCTGGACCACCTTGTATTTGAAATATAAAATATAAATGTCTCATATTAATGCACATTTGTTTTCTATTTTAAAATAATTTGAATAAAACTGGGTATTTCCAGTAATAAAACAATCATTGATTTAACCCAATGTAACCCAGTGAACGGAAAAAGGTTTATTACTTTATTGAAGAGATTAAAATTGACCAAAACTTATCTAACATTAGGGTATATGTATAAATAAATTCTTGGAATGATACGATTCCAGTATCTGTTTTCTTAATGACATTTTGTAAATTCTTATTGGTTGAAGACAGTATAAATACAGGAATCAAATATTAAATATATAGTATTTCGAAAATGGAGTTTATGTTGAGTGAACGTGGCAGTAAATTGATTGTAATTAATAATTTTACATTTCGTAAAGATAGGGTACAATCTACGTGTACAAAATATCGATGTACGAACAAATTATGTAAAGCATCTATTCGAGTGGATTACAATGAAACTATTCTCTTAGAAAGTTTGAACGAGCACAACCACGATGGAAATGAAAATTTGAAAATTAAGGTAAGATATTTTAAAATTGTTACATTAAAATAAAGTTTGTTGGTTTTTTGATATCTATTATAAGTAAAAATGCACAAATTAAAATTCCATTTTGGTTTCGGTCCTTAAAATCATAAATAACAGCAACATATTTCTAACAATATATTTATTTTTTGTCATAGAAGGTTCAAAATAACGCCAAAAGAAAGGCCACTGAAGATATTTCTATGCGGCCCAGCAAAATTATGAACATGGAAGTGGGAGATGCGGTTCTTTCGGCAACAACTCAAGACATATCAAACATTCGGGATAGCATTTACCGATCTCGAAGAAAATTGTTTCCACCACTTCCCAAAAACTTGGACGACGTTTTCGACGTTTTGGCTACAATTGAAGTTAAAACTTCTATAAATGAAAACTTCCTGCTTTCGTTGAATAAGGAGATGGGAATAGTTATATTCAGCTGTGCGAAAAACTTACAATTTTTGTGTAGTGAAACAAAGTTTTTCTGTGATGGGACCTTCAACTACTGCACAAAATTCTTCACGCAGTTATTCACGATTCACGCGGTTCGTAATGGACATTATGTGCCGTTAGTTTTTGCACTAATAAAAAATAAAAAGGCCGAAGCTTATGAGCAAGTGTTCAGAACTGTAATATCTGCTTGTTATAGCCAAAATCTGACTTTCAGTCCAAGTGAAATTGTGTGTGATTTCGAAGAAGCTATTCATAAAGCAAGCCGGAACGTTTGGCCTCACCTAAAGGTAACTGGCTGCAGATTCCACATCAGCCAAGCTTGGCTGAGGAAAATACAGAATATTGGACTGAAAAGAGAGTATTCTGAGAAGGACAGTGAGTTGGGGAAATGGTTACGCTTGTGTTTCGGCCTCATATATTTAGACAGTGCTGATGTTTCGGAATGCTTCGTTGAAGAATTGATTGCCGAAGCCTCCAACGATGCCCGTATAATGTCCTTCTGCGATTATTTAACGGACAATTTCATTTCTGAATCTGCGAGATTTCCTCCAGAGATGTGGGCTTCATGTAGCCCAAGTCGAGAACGGACTACCAACGCCTGTGAATCTTTTCATAGCCATTTTAATAAAAGATTTTATTCTCCGCATCCTAATATTTTTGTATTTTTAAATGAATTAAAAAATGTTCAAGTAGGAACTTATGTGCAATTGAATAGTTTACATTTACAAAAAAATATTAAAAATATTAATTATGAAAGAAAATTAAAATATGTTACCAATTTGATAGATAAATTTAAAAATAAAGAAATATCCAGAATAGATTTTGTAAAAACTATATGTTATAAAGCATGTTAAAATTAAATATATGTACATTATATATACAATAAATATAAATTAAAACAATAAGTAAACAATATTATTTTTTTTATCCTAACTTTGCGCGCAATCACAGTATACCTTTTTAAAGACGTGCGCGCAATTGCATGATGGGATTAGGACAGCCACTTGAGAATCCTGACCGCTGCGCGCAATTGCAGTCTGCCCAAATTCACGTGATAAAAAGGCGAGTGTTGTTATACAACTGTTACGTAGCTTAGAAGTAGAAATATTAGCTCAAACATTGATTTTGTAGATATTCTTTTACCGGCTAATACCGGTAAGTATTTACCAGTATTGTAAATAACTTTATTTATGACTACCATGAAATTGCTTTTACACAAGCACTCGATAATATTTGAAATTGAAGAATTGCTTTTTTATTGTACAAAATCTCGTACTATACCTCATTTCAGATACAATTGATCATGAGTTTTCGTTAAAAAATTAAATAAATCTTATATTCCAAAGAAATAAATCTTCTGTTCTTTTCTAAAAATAAACTGCAAATTTAAAATTTATATAAATGCAATAATGAAAGAGATAAAGCAAAGAAAACGGAAATTATTTAAATTCAAAGCATGGTTAAATTTAACTGAAATGAACCATATCTAACCCACTCAACATTCTGACGTCTTAATGAATTCATAAAGAATTCATATTTCTGATTTGGACGTCAGAAAACAAGTTCAGAAAGATATCTTTATGAATTCATAAAAATATCTTATGCGTCGATTTATGAACAGATTATGAAGTCTTAAATATGATGTCTTAAAGAATTCTTTTTTCTGTCTTCAGAATTGCGATGTCTTAAACAGCTCATATTTCTGATGTCTGAAAAAAGATATCTAAATTGAGAATTCATTATTAAGAAGTCATATTTCTGACTTCAGAATTATGATGTCTTAAATAGTTCATATTTCTGACGCCTTAAAGAATTCATATTTCTGACTTCAGAATTAGCTCATATTTCTGATGTCTTAAACAGCTCATATTTCTGACGTCTTAAAAAAGATGACTTTAAGAGGACTATATCAAGAATTCGTTGAAAAAATTAAGCGTAATTTACGAAATAAAAGAAATATAATTAATTTAGTTAATTTTATTTATTTACATAACTGTATGTGTACAACGTATATTAAATGTATTTAAAATATTAGCATTTGAGATTAAATTAACTCCAGTATTTTATCAGAAAATGTCACAATTTGTACACTAGTCACAATAGAAACAGTCAAAAACACTAACTAACCATACCTACACAATATCCCATGAAACCACAAATTAGTATCATAACTTCATAAATTAACAATATCATAAATTCACTTTCTTCAATTCATTTTCACTTTAAATAATTTTTTTTGAGCTACCATATTTTATTTTTGTTTAGTATCACCATCACCATCATTTCCACATTGTGCTAAATTTCTCTTCTATTTTAATCTTCTATTTTTTTGACTTTTGAATAAATATTGAAATGGTTTTCTTTTAGACATTATGTTGTTAACGTTGTCAATAAAAATATTAATTGGAAAAAGACAGTTTGATTTACTATTAGTTAGCAAATACAGCTATCAACTTGCTTCTTGTGGTAAATGACAGGTAGTAGCACTGACTATACTCGAATGCTAAGATTGACTAAATTCCGTCTTTTCCCACTGCTCAGTGCTGCTCCAATTTCACCGTTACTTCTTGTGAATGTTCTGATGCAAACCAACTACTTCTTACACATTCAGAACTACTTAAGATTTTTGATTGGTAAGTGTATAAACAGCTTTCATTTAATATATATTCAAAATATTTTAAGTTTGTTTTTTCTGATACTTACCTTATTTATTAGTAAAATGTTATTTTGTGAGCTGAGGTAACTTTGGCCCAAGTATTGGGGCAAGATTGACCCACCCTGTTTTTTTTCAAATTTCCATTAAAAGAACAGTATATTATACAATAAGTGCGGGAAATTATCGATTGCCCACGAGAGCGAAGTTGAGCGCACGATCGTAGTGAGTGCGCTCATTCGCTCAAGTGAGCAATCGACAATCCTGCACGAGTTGCATATACTATTTTTTATTACGAATTTCGCATACTTTTTTTCCATTATTATTACTATTTTTTATTCCTTTTTAAAATAATATTATTGAGTGTTTGTCTTTTTTTTTGAATTTGAAAAAGTTTAAATTATTTTGTTGGTGGTTTCTATAGAAATAATTATAAAATATTTATTAAATGAAAAATCAGGAATTAAATGAAAAAAATTAACAAAATTACCGCCCTTAAAATGCCGCCCCGGGCAAATGCCCGGGTTTCCCGCCCTTGGAGCGGGCCCTATCCCTAACATATTGTACACTATCTACTTACGTACAACCACAATTAAAAATGTCGAACATTGTCCCAAATAATATTTGGCATTAATTACTATGACATTTTGTATTTGGGACAATGTTACCCCAAATAAAGGCAAGATGCTCCCAAATTTTCAGAATATCTTACAATAGAAATTAAATAAGTTCTGAGCTCTACTAACCAGTCAATGTATACTTTCAAATATGCAGAGTTCAATAGCTAATAGTAAGACGAAGTTACCTAAATATACATGAGAAATATAAGGCAGTTTACGTAAAAAAACGCAAAAAATGGGCCAATCTTACCCCAAGTTACCGTACATTGTTCGTTTGTTTTTTGTTTTTGCCTTACATCCGAAATACGAACTAATTAAGAAGTCTTAATAATGAAGTCAGAAATAAGAGCTGTTTAAGACATCAGAAATATGAGTTCAAAAAGAATCAAAAATAAGAGCTGTTTAAGACATCCAAAATATGAGTTCATAAAACAATCAGAAATAAGAACTGTTTAAGACATCAGAAATATGAATTCATAAAGTATTCAAAAATAAGAATTGTTTAAGATATCATAAATATGAATTCATAAAATAGTCAGAAATAAGAGTTTTTAAGACATCCAAAATATGAATTCATAAAACAATCAGAATTAAGAACTATTTAAGACATCAGAAATATGAGTACAAAAAATGGTCAGAAATAAGAACTGTTTAAGATATCAGAAATATGAATTCATAAAGTAGTCAGAAATAAGAACGGTTTAAGACATCATATTTCTGATGTCTTAAATAAGACTTCTTTATGAATTCATTTAGATGTCCTAATATTGTTTAAATTATTTTTGTTAGTGGTTTCTATAGAAAAAATAATAATATATTTATAGGATATTTTTTTAAAACATCAGAAATATGAGCTAATTCGGAAGTCAGAAGTATGAATTCTTTAAGACATCATATTTGCGAAGTCTTAAACAGCTCCTAAATCGACGCATAAGATATCTTTATGAATTCATAAAGATATCTTTCTGATAATGTTTTCTGACATCTTAAATATGACTCCTTTAAGACATCTTTAAGAAGTCTTATTTAAGAAGTCCGAAAGATGCCAGATTGTTTATCTGTGATATTTAAAAAATAACTAATGAGAAAATCGTATTTCTCACGTGAGCACCTATTTACCACCTCTAATGGTAGACAAGAGTGGTGGAAAACGCATTACATCATGTCAGGAACTGATGTGTCTTCAGTTTTAACTGACAGCTTTAATATGAACATGTGTAGGCACATCGACGTCAGCTTTAACTGTCAGTTTTAATTGACAGTTTTCACAGTCCGTTTAAAACTGATCGTGTGTAGCGGCCTTAGATATTAAAAACGATATAAAGAACCATGTGCCATTTTGGGCTATATGGCAAGCAACAATAAAGTATGTGTGAACAATTTGGCTTAGAATCTTAACGGCGCTATACACGATCAGTTTTAACTGACAGTTTTCACTGAACAGTTCAAACTGACAGAGAAAACTGATCGTGTGTAGGCAAAAAACTGACAGCTTTTCAGAATGAAAATTCAGCTATTACCGTAGCTTTTATAGTAAGAGCTAAGCCCGGGACTATGGCAGAAATTTGTTTTGGAGCCTCTAGAACCCGAAAATCTACTTCACTAAAATTTATATATATATATATATATATATATATATATATATATATATATATATATATATATATATATATGTATGTATTTATGTGTGTAGGCGATAACTCTCGAACGAAACGTTTAATGCTTATGAAATTTGGTATGCAAACTGGATTCTCGATTTGCTAGGCTAAGTTCGTTAGCCAGACACATCGGACGCCCAGAACTTGGTTTTTGGGCTCTTTTGACAAAAAGTGTCCTAAGTGCTAAAAACATTAGAATTCAAAGGTTTTTTTATACCATTGCGAAAAGCACACGAAATTTTATTAAAAAGGTCCTCTGAGCTATACCTGTTTGTCAGCTGGTTCTCCAGAAAAATTAAAAATAATTTACAAAATTTTGGGTTAAAGATTTTTTGTCCTTGTCTAACATCAGTTTAACATACCCCATGTTATTAGTTTAATTACACGCATACCGTAAACTCTGTTTAGACTCCCCTTAATATATTTCAAAAATTTGATTATATTGATTATAAAATACTAAAAAATAATGTCTAGCAATTATAAGCAAATCATTATATTTATGATATTTTATCAATTAGACTGTAATTTTTCTTTAATCGAATAAATCTTTTATATTATCCACCAGCATAAACGTGTCTTTATATATCTATACACAAAGTAGACGATTGTCAATATCATTGTTATTTTGTTTTTAATTAAAAAATATGAGGCGTTCTAAAACGAAAATCGCCTAATGCATACAAAACGAGTTATTTAACGAAAAAAATGAAAAAGACTAGTTTTATCACAACTTACTGTTAAGGTCAGTTTTGCTATAACTATAATTTGAAATAAAACACCTTTTTGAATAAACTGTACTAAGCAATGCAAGCTGAAGAATTCATTTTCATCGCTAACTCATTTTCGACCAAACCTGAAATAGATGACTTATTTGGAACGTCTCATGTTTTTTTTTTTTTTTGTTTGACATTTCAAATAATTTTTTTCTACCAATAATAGATTCAAAATAAATATCAAATTGTTATAATTTCTAACATAAAATTCTTGAATTATACGTAATTTATGTATTTGACAATTCAGGTGGATGCATTCAAGCATACGAAATGCATAAAAATTTTAACATAAAATTTTAACATATTCTTTTTCATAATATGTTTCTTTTGAAAATAATAAAAACTTGTACAAACAAATAAGAATAATGAAACACAAAAAGCTAATTTCGTAAGTTAATTAGTAAAATTTCGTATACTTCAGCACCTGCAGTGGAAAATTTGGTGTTATTAACAGAAAATATATTTTATTTCTCAAAATATTGCGGCAGTTTTGAACAAAATAGTTCTCCATTTTATACTCAAGTTCATAGCAGTTACCGAAAATACAGGAAAATCCTTTAATTTCCCCATATTTGGTCAGTCATTTCAACTCGTGAACAGTATAATTTAAAAATGGAAAGTAGATTTAGCTTAAAATAGTGCTGGCATACTAACACATTCTATTATTTTGTAAAATTAAACAAGAAAACACGTTTTTATTATTTATTTATTTTTTTAAATACATTAATTAATTATTTTATGATTTCTTATTTTTTCTCTTCATAAGGCAAATATCTCCTTCATTTTTTTGTTTTTGCTTCGTAACTTTTCTTTCAATTTATAAATAAAACTTCCAGTTTAAAATCTGTTGCAAATATAACAGCAATTTTTACTTCTATTAAACCAAAATCAAAATTATATTAAGTAAAAATTCATTTAATTTTAGTCTTCAAACATAAATCAAATTAATTTTTTATTCCTCTTTGTCCGATCCTTTATAAAAACCATAATAATTTTCGTTCACGTTCCTTAAACCTTGTCGTATCTAAAAAAAAAAAAAAACATCAAATTTAAAGAGAAAAGTATATAAAATACATAATTATAGATTATAAATACATATAGATAATTAATATTTACTTACTTGTTATATTATGTATATTATATTTAGGTTAAATTATAAAATAAATTTAATAAAAATAAAAATAAAAATATCGACAGCTTGCATGTAAACGCATGTAACAAACAATAAAATTTGAATTTAGAAGAAAACTAACCGCTATAATCAGAGAATAAATTCGAAATGTAATAATTATATTGGCGACCATAGAGCACTAGAGATAACATACCTGTCTCTATACTACTGGAACCAGTGTAACCAGCACTGATATACGTAACCAGTGAAGGTACGAATCCACCAAGCGCGCAACCTGTTTGCAAATGTTTGCGAAGACAAAATTTGTTTGGTGGATACGATCGTCACGAATGTTTGCTAATGTTTGCTAATGTTTGTAGTGTTTCGTCCAAAGTCGGTACATCAAAGGGAATTTGTTGTTTGGTACGTTTTGTGTTTTTCTGGTGGAGACGGTATGTTAATACGAAGTACATACCCAAAGTACGAACAACAAACGAGTATCATAATATGTATGTACATTATACATATTGCGATATAATATACATGTATTTATATACGAATACTAATACGTGGAACAACTACAAACATTCGCAAACGGATTATCGTTTGTAACTGTTTGTTCAGTGGAGACAGTGTGTTCGCAAACAGTTGCAAACATTTGCAAACAACTACAAACATTTGAAACAAATGTTTTTTCGGTGGATTCGCACCTTAAGAGATAGAAAATTTCCCAATAGTCCCAAAAATCAAAAAAGCGTGGATGAGGTCGTCAGCCAGATACGTTCGATTTTTAGTGGCGAAATTTTTTGCCATTTTTTGCCATTTTAAGTAGCTTTTTGCAAAATTTAAATTTTTAAAAAATTAACTACTCAACCGATTTTGAAAATATTTTCACCGTTAGATAGCTAAACTATTGTAGATAGATACAGGTTGTTATATGAAATCCGTCAGTGTCCAATCTCTGGAAATTCGCTATGTTATGCTGGTGCTGCGACAGGGGTATTGTACTATCAGTTAAAACTGATAAAATATTTCACCACATATTTTTTTAACTGAACTGATGGAATTGTTCAGTTTAAAGGCCGCTACATACGATCAGTTTTAACTGGCAGTGAAAACTGTCAATTAAAGCTGACAGTTAAAAATGACAGCTAAACTGACAGCTAAAACTGACAGAACTGACGTCGCTGTGCCTACACACATTCATATTAAAGCTGTCAGTTAAAACTGAAGACACGTCAGTTCCTTACAAGGTATAATGCATACGAGAGAAATACGATTTTCTTATTAGTTAATTTTTAAATATCACAGAGAAACACACACGGACGTGAAAATAGGACAGGTTCTATCTTTGAAAACTACAAATGTTCGCGTAACAGAACCAACGGTCATTTTCCATCACTACAACTAGCATGGCTTCCATCACTGTTGTCAGCTCTAGTTCTAGGTTTCTAGCATCTTGCATCGTGTGATGCGGGTATAGTAGGTATGCATTGGTTAGCATATGTGTTTCTTCAGATCGCAATACGACTGATGAGACTTTACCTACACACGCCCAGTTTAAACTGAACAGTTCCATCAGTTCAGTTAAAAAATATGTAAATTATTAGAATCCAACTGCAGGTAAAATGAATAATGAAAAAATTTTTTTAGCGACAGCCTGCATATAAATTATTAAGAACGAACTAAAAGAAAGAAAATTGTTGAAAACTTTAACAATTTTCTTTCTTTTAATTCGTTCTTAATAATTTATATGCAGGCTGTCGCTAAAAAAATTTTTTCATTAAAAAATATGTGGTGAAATATTTTATTAGTTTTAACTGATAGTAAAAAAACTGTCAGTTTTTTGCCTACAAACAATCAGTTTTTTCTATCAGTTTGAATTCTTCAGTGAAAACTGTCAGTTAAAATTGATCGCGTGTAGCGCCCATAAACTGTGCGTATGTAGGTAGATTTTCATCAGTCGTATTGCGATCTGAAGAAACACATATGCTAACCAACGCATACCTATTATACCCGCATCACACGATGCAAGATTGTCTGCTAGTACTTTTTTGCTGTGGATTAGTTAGGAGCTCTATTTGTAACATGTACTTGCAAAATTTTATGTTTATAAATCCAAAGATGTCGAAAAATATGACAACCAACAATGAAAAAATTATAAGGATTTTTTTTTCGGAACCCTAAGAGAAAAAAATATTACTGGTAAATTGTATATGAAGTATACGAATTTACCAGTAATAATTGAAGATCATGAATATATATGAAGATCACTGTCTACTAACTACATAATATATTAATATGTAATACTAGCTGTTACCCGCGGCTTCGCTGGCATGAGTTTCGTAATTTAGTAAAAGTAATTCCTAGTGGGTAGTTCGTTAAAATTTTTGCTTCTATTGTCTTATCATAAGCTTTGATAAGCTTTATTTATTGAGAATGACCTTTGGCTAGTTATCTAGGAACAACTGGAAATTTTCAAAAACTAATTTGTTATTTCGTCAAACATAGTTATAACATAGACTAAAAATCTAAAGTAAGCCTATCAAGGAGATATCAACGAATTTGGTATAGAAGTAAAAAAAGTATGTTGACTTAAAATACTCAAATATTATATATTTTTAAAATAGCTGATATTTGTACACTTTACTCTAAATAGGTATCCTCCCTTATCTTTCTGGAAAATTTAAATCCCCCTAAGTCTGCTTGCATTATGCTTGAATATTTCCTAAAATAACTCACTCATTGTTGGAGACGCCAGAACAGTAGGTGTTAAAAATGTATACTTTAACCTCCCTCCATTTTTTTGCGTTTATTCCCTATTTTACTCTTTACAGGATTAATTTTCAAAAAGTGTTGAAACATAAATTCATTAATTTATTTCTGACAACTATGCCCTCCAGTTTCTGCCCCTTAGTTATTCCGAAACAAACCAGACAAATTTAATTCAAAATTAGTTCTTTAAAGTGCTTCGCTTCGCTCGTCAAACAGTATAAAATTCTATGAAAGGTTAGTTCCATGTAATGCTTCGCTCCGCTCGGCAAACGACTCGGAAACAACCATATTAATATATTTAGTTTTCAGACTTTGAAATCCTTTCATAGATTCTCATATTTATGGTTTTAGAATTAATTGAATTTTGGATTCTTTTCGAGATTGGAAAATCCTGGTGGATTTTTCAAAATTACGTTCAGTTCCTTCGTAATTAGGCCCTACTACAATCCTTTTCTACAGTGAAATTTTAATAAATAAAGTTCTAAAGTTAAGAGTGTTCAACCAAAAATCTCCAAAAACAACGTTTACTAGAAACAATTTTCAGGCTTTATTTTAACTTAAAAAATTAAAATAAAAACATAATTCGGTAGAAAAAAGACTGTAATTTTTCGGATGGTCATTGATTTTTAAAAGTTAAATCATTTTAATTACAAAAAATTGCTCTAAACATCACCATTTTTGAAATAGCAGAAACAAAATTGAAGCTTTAGTATTTACTTAAAAAATTTGATTCTTTTTTTAAAAATTGCGTAAATACCTTCTCTTTTTCGGATGGTCATTTAAAAACCATTTACATTAAAACTGACCTTAAAAAAAATTAAAAACCTTAAAAATTGCCAAAATCGGTTTGAATATTTCAAATTAAGTTTAGTTTTAACAGATGGCATTGAGTTCGTTATAATATTTGTAATTTTTACTATAGGGACATATTTACAATTTTTATGAAAAAATGAATTTGTGGTCATTATTGCTGGGATTCTCAACATAAATATAATTGATTAAAATATATACGTGGGTTACTACACGTCCAAGGAAGGTTTTAAAATTATTATTATGTTTGACTTGATTACAAAAATCACAATTATTATTATCAGGTGATGGAAGGGGGGGGGGGCAGTTGGAAATAACTGAAAGAATTTTGAAAAGATTTTTGTTCATTTGTGCTATAGATCACAAACCACAAAAGATCTCTTATTTGAAATTTGGAAGGATCAAAATTTTTGGAAAAATAAAATGGAAGAAAAACTTATTGAATTTTATGACTCTAAATTATTACTCGAAATATTAGACCCACGACATACACAAAAACTTAAAATTTGTGACTAATTTTTATTTTTTATTTTTCTTGTAAGGAAAATTGTATTTTCATATAATAACACCCATTGTAAAATTTATTCAATTTTATTGTAAGTACTATAATATTTTTTATAATATAATAATATTTTATAAAAGAAATGCGGCTCTCTAGACCCAACAGTTGACGCTGAAAACGTTTTGGAGTTATTAATTAAAGTTTAAAGTTAACATTTTGTGTGTAAGTTTCTTTATCATTTCTCATTCTTTATTAAAATTATATGAAGGACACAATTAATGAAAATATTTTAGCAAAAGATTCTTCAAAAATCTTTCAGGTCAAGATCAACACTCAGATCAAATTTCTAGTTTCTAGCACTAGCAGAAGTTCTCTAACAAAATAACCATTTATTTTGAAATATAAAATAATATTTGTTTTTTTTAAAAAAATCAACAAACCTTTTTTCATTCATTTGTGTTACTATAGTATTAACTGGTATTAATAATAATACATACACTCGAACATAGGGCAAGTATAGTGAGAAATTTTTCTCAGGATCAATGTGATCTCTGACACTTATTGATCAATAATGCCGATTCTCTCCTCAATGTCAATAATATATATTTCATTTTTAAATCGTGTTACCATGGATCTGCAATATTTTTATGTTTGTCAGATTAAAAATCCAAATTTATTGCGAATTTATCTCTTACAAGAAAAAGAAGAAAGCTAGAATGACAAATTATGGTTCATTATGCTACCGAAAAAAAAATTCAGCTTGTCTCATGATATTTGGCGGGCAATAGTTATCGTGAAACACGTGAATTATTTAGTGTGTTTTACGAAAATAGACAAGTCCCCAGTATAAGTACTATAAAACACATTGTAGATCAATTTCGTATCACGAGTTGTGTAAATAGTGCTTATTTAAGACCACAAAATGATCCAAGAAACATTAATGAAGATTTGGAGATGGATGTTTTAGCTGATTTTGATCTAAATCCCAATACAAGCATCAGAACAGTTGCTAAGTAGAAAAATATTAGCCATACTAATGTACATAGAATTTTGAAAAAAGCAAATTTACTCTGCATCCAAGTATAAACATTTGCATGAAGTTTTCCCTGAAGATTCGGATGTGAGAAACGAATTTCGCAAAATAATGATGAACAAATCAAATCTAGATCCTGATTTTTTGAAATTTTTGTATTTTACCAATGAATGTACACTTACTTTACAACAATATCCCAATTTCCAAAACTGCAGGTATTGGACAACCGAAAACCCACATGTTTATGTAGATTGTCACACGCAGTATCGACAACAGCTGAATGTATGGACAGAAATTTTGGAAGGCAATATTATAGGATCATTTTTTATGAATGGAGCACTTACGGGCGATAAATACCTTCAGTTAATAAACGTCATTGATCCAACAATCAAAGCTGTGGTAAATGGTGAAAACAATATAGTCTGGTTTAAATTCGATGGAGCACTTGGACATTATTATGGATCAGTGCGTGATTTTTTAAATCAGCATTTTCGAAATGCTTAAGTGGACGTGGGAGCGCAATTAAGTGGCTCTACATTCTCTCGATTTACCGCTAAATAATTTATTTCTTTGAGATCACTTAAAAAGGAAAATTTTCGCATCAAGGTCCCACCCAAATACTCAGTCTCTGCAAGGTATTATTGTAGCAGCCTATTTTAATATTACTACCAACAAAAACACTAAATATTCGCAATGAGTTTTACAATAAATTGGGATATTTTTTAGCGGTTAATGGAGAAAAGTTTGAACATTTAATTTAATAAAAGTAATAAAAGTATTTATTTATAACAATTAGTTTGTTTACGTTTAATTTTTAATTTTATTTCAATAAACCATAAAAAAATATATCTATGTCATTTTATTCTAATAAACGGCGTAATAGAAGTACACAGTTATAATGTTTTTTAACACTAGCATATTACATTAATGATCCATACAAAATCTTCCATTTTATTTGCCCTTTGCTGAATAAATCTGTTTCCACTTTGTATATATTTGCACAAAACATATGCATTTTTATTATATTGCATAAAATGGATACAAATTATCAAATATTAATCAGAAATTTTCAAAAGTTCTTTTAGATCAAAACCTACACTTATATACTAAATTTTAAATTTCTAGTACTAGTAGAAATACCTTAACAATACGATTACATTTGAAATTTGAAATAAGTCCCCATAAACGTTTTCAATGTTAAAAATAATTTATGTAAAATCAAAATTATTCTGTAATTTCTGTTGTTTTTACGGTTTTTGAGAATCCTACCACACATTTATATGAAAGTTAACAATAAAAATACCTAATAAAAAAAGATGAACATATTACTAACTACTAAATTATATTAAACTACCCTTATTTGAAGTGTTGTTGTTAGGTTTTGACAGATAATGGGGATATATAAAGTAATAAAAAAAGAGGTAGAATACATTTTAAATTGTAAACATATATTTCGACTCTTGTTAGCACATTTGTTTCTTAACTAAATGGTTAAATATTAACAATTTTCAAAATTTTACCTCCGCCTGCTCGCCCCAAAACAAGTTGCCCGGAAACAAATACGCTCGTATAGCCTTAATGTTTAAATTTTTGAATATTATTTTTATCGTAACCTAGGTAATCTATTGCTTTTCTTCCTTTTGTTTCCGTTTATTATTAAATGAGTATTTTTGATAGGTTTATCAACTTTTGTCGTGAATATATCAACCTCCATAAAAAATATCGTGAAGATTCTGACTGGAGATGTTGAGATGATGAAGCATCTAAGGAATAAATTTACAATGTTTCACTAAAATCTGTCCAGTGATTTTTGTGGTTAACCGTGCCCATGGAAAACCTAACTTATCATTTTATTATATAACTTCCAAAATATCAGTTTTAGGTGTAAGAATATCTGATGCTAATAGATAGAGCTTACATTTTTTTACATAGTTATAATAAGAAAAATAGGTGGTTCATTTAAAAAAAAAGTATTTCACAATAAAAAAAAAAAATATTTAAAAAATGCTTTGTGTGACCATTGAGTATCATGTCAAGGAAGCTGAAATGCCACTGTCAGATAGAATATTAATAACAATTTCAGTAACAAAGTAACAAAGTTGGTGTCAACTTCCGGTATAACCGGAAGTGGCAGCAAGTTAGAAATATTTTAATTAAAATTTTTATATTTGGGAACTTCACGATATGACTTCACGATAAAGTTAATATTTATTTGGGAACTTCACGGGATGACTTCACGATAAAGTTAATATTTTTAAATATATGAATTTTCAAAGGTTCGAAAAATCTCGAACCTTTAAAAATTCATATCATTTATAAAGGTGCAGTTACTTCTACAGCACGTTTTACAAATAATATTCATATATATATATATATATATATATATATATATATATATATATATATATATATATATATATATATATATATATATATATATATATATATATATATGTATATACGTATATATATGTAAATATTGTAATCGTTCGCATATCGTCCGGATATCGACAGTCGCGACGTGATTCTTTCTAACTTAATCAGTTTATTATTATAAATAATAATTTACGTAATTTGTAAAACGTGCTGTAGAAGTGACTGGACCTTTCCACAGACCGGTAAAGTATTTTAACAGCTCAGCTCAGGTCCACGAATCAGTGGTTTGGAAATATTTTGTTGCGTCTAGCTTTGAGTAAATATGAATAGATGGTTTGTTCTAGATATTTGTGAAAATTTTGAAATTTTTCATATGAAAATTTAAACTTCAATTATTAGAAGTATCATCAAAACTTACATGGATATCTGCATATAAATATAGAATACCGGATGATATTATTTTAAAGTACATTGGAAACCAGTGGCGTCTAGATATAAATTTTGTTTGTATACTTTAGCCATTAATATTTGGATTAATTTGCTTATCAGTGACAAATATTTGGTTATTGGTAACTATAAAATTTTAAAAAATCAAATTATTTTATTGCTAGCAACAAAATATCACCCTATATGGAGTCCAGTCGTGTCTAAAAGTATGACTTATTTTACGAGTTACGGTTTCTTTCAACACGTACATAAATAAGTAGATAATCTACTGCGAACAATACTACTGATTATTGAAAAGTTATTCCATTTATGTATGGTCAAGCTTTAATTACTTTTATCTACGACTACCACAAAGTACTATCTAACTAACAAGGAGATGCATCCAGAGTGAAATTCGGGATTTTGATGAAACTTCGCTGGTGTGTAGTATAGGTAAAAATAAGGGACCCGTATTTTTTTTTTCGGCCATCGTCTACGTTTAGGGGGTGAAACCAGCCCCTAATGTTGGGGGTTCAAATCGTATTTCTTAAGATATCTCGAAAACTATAAGAGGTAGAGGAAAACTTTAAATTGATGAAATGTTACTCTTTGAAAGACCTATTCACCTGTATAGGTTAAACCAGGGCTGGGTTCATAAGGGGGGCTGGAGGGGTGAAAAAGGAGATAAATTTTCTTGCACAGCCTGAATAGTTCAATGTATCAAATTTTTACCACTATAAATAGAAAGAGCACCAAAAGTTAGGGGATACGTGTTTTTACGTTTTTTTGAAATATGTGTAGTATCCAAGCCACATAAGGAAGGATAACATAGGGTAGATTATATAGTATTATTATTGATTGCAGATACGTCCTATATTTTTTTATATTTATGTTTATTTTCATCATGAAAATGTATTTTTTTACTTTTCATTAAAACGGTTAAAAATGACCTGAAGTGTTTTTCTCAAATCTGTACCAGTTTAAAAATTATTTAAATAATAGTGGTCGAAAGCTGAAAGAAAATATTGAACGTCCAAACAGAAAAATATTTAAAATTTTCTAAAAAATAGACAAAAAATTTTTTATAAAGCAAATGACACATAATTGCTTTTGTTTATTACGGCAGTTTAAAAAAAAAAAATTAAACGTAAAAATTTATTTGTTTATAACAAATTGTTTATTAAATAAACTTATTAAATATAAATAAAAAATTGTAATTTCTTCGGAATATGAAAGAGCAATATAAATAATGATTTTAAAAAAAACGGACCTTTAATATTAATAATAAATGACACATAAAAATTTTTTATTAACAAATGCATTTTTGAGCAATAAAAAATTTTTTTTAAGAAACGATTTTTCTTTTAGAAATCATAATATTTTTTGGTCCTTCGAATCAAAAAAAAATTTTTTCCATTGCCTTAAAAACAATGCATTTGTTTATAACAATTTTTTAAATAATACCATTAAAAAATTTAAAAAAATTATTTTCAGGTGGCGCTCAATGAGAAAAAAACGAAATAATTAAGATTTAAAAAAAAAAATGCTTTATCAACATTTCTCATTTTTCAATGCAATTGATTGTTTATAAATAAGTGGAAAATTAAAAATTTTTGATTTTTTCAACGGGAATCTATTTATTCACCTCTTCAAACAATTCTACGAAGCAAAAAAAATTTGAGCTTTTTAGTTAAAGGTTTCTATGTCAACTTTCGGTTTCAAAAATTTTGTTAGTTAACAATAGCATAACTAATGGAAAAATACATATAAAAATTTTTTTGCATGGATTATTGTTTATCAACTTATTCCGAAGGTACGTGAATTTTTTCATTCAACGAAAACTGCCCTGGTGACAACGACGCCTTCCTATCCAATTGTGCCCTGGGACTCAGGATACGACAATGTACAAAAATTTTACCTAGCAACTGGATGTTTATATTTGTTTTTAATAAATTTTCTATTTTAGTGTATTGTATTCGTATTGAACTTATATTATTTATTGTGAATTTTATTTTAGTTGTTGATAAAATATATAATACATGATAATACGTAACTCGGTTGTAAGGAATTTTACACACTTGCCGCTACGCGCTCTTAAGTACCCATTCGCTCGTGTTTAATATGCAACTTACACTCTCAATCACGTCTTAAGGGCGCTACACACGATCAGTTTTAACTGACAGTTTTCACTGAACAGTCAAAACTGACGGAGAAAACTGATCGCGTGTAGACTGAAAACTGACAATTTTTTACTATCCATTAAAACTGATAAAATATTTCACCACATATTTTTTTAACTGAACTGATGGAACTCATGTGGTGAAATTTCGTATAACCGTATCATTTTGTTTAATGAGTGGAGACACTAAAGAGAGTAGATCGATGTAGGTTTTTTTACTCATTCTAAGATAGTTGTGCCAATACTTTGAAAAAATTCTCATTTCGGTTAATAAGTGTACATGGGAATAAACATTAATTTTTTATTCCACTCTTTGCGTTTTTTTTTTTATTCTTCAAGACTCATAATAAACTAAGTACGGCTAAATTATTATCGTCCAATGACATTTTGTAAAGAACTAATGTATGTCTTCAGTTTTTTAATATGAACGTGTGTAGGCACAGCGACGTCAGTTTTAGGTGTCAGTTTAACTGACAGTGAAAACTGTTAGTAAAAACTGATCGTGTGTAGCGGCCTTTTACTACTATAACGTCGATGTAACATTAAGTTATGCAAAAAGTTTTTAATATATTAGTTCAATAAGGGCGTTGCATTTATTTGGTTACAAATTCACATGCCTATGTATGCGTAACACAGACATTGTTATAAACTAATCCTCGCCATAAGGAGTCTCAAATCTTTTTCTTTCGAAATATTTTATTTTATTTTATTTTATTTTTGAGTTCTATAAAGAGCTAAATGTATCTTTATTGAATATAGTGTATATAATTTTATTGTCAAATATTTAAAAAACGTTAATTGTTTTAATTTCACAAAATTGATTAAGTGGTATATTTAGGAAGCTAAATGTACCCTAATTGAAAGTAGTATATACAATATAGGTTTTAAATTTGGGGAAAAATTATACAGTATAGGATTTTTTTGTGGTTTAAAAAAAATACTTATCAAAGTGTATGAGAAAGAAATATAAAAAAAAAAAAAATTTGGACATTAATTTGCGGTAATGTTGGTTATTGATTGTTTCTAAGCCATTTGTTATCACCTTACAGAATAATATAAATCAGTGGTTCCCAAACTTTTTGGTTCGCCACTCCCCTTTGCACTTAAAGAATATACCCCCCCCCCAATATGTAGAAATTGATAGAACATGTGTAGAAAATGAATATGTGATCTGTTAGAATCACTTCCTAACACACAAATCCTTTCCACCTTTTCAAATAAAAATCCTTAGTAAAATACACTAACTGTAAATTTGTGATCAGCCCTATAAGGGCACATACTGTATATTATCAAAATTACTTTAACTTAATTAAGTTATATAACTTATATAACATGTTTCCAAAATTGATAATTATTATTAGACATTAAAAAAATACTACTGACTGTGCTTGTTGTAACTAACTAAAAAAAGTGCGTGCATTTTTCCTAACTAAATAAAGTTTCTAACAAAACTTTTTCTAACTAAAATTTATCTTCTTAATTTAATAACATTGTGCTATCTTAACTAATCAATTAACTAAATACTAAAATTTATTTAATATATTGAGTTGATCAACAACTGTAACTCAAAAAGGGGCGCTCAAACTTGAACATTATGACTGGTGTTTCACACGTTTCACATATAATCTTAATTATAAGTAAGTGACTATTTTACTTTAAACAATATTCGTTTAGCTAAATTTATCTTATTAATATTTAATCTATAATAATTAATATTTGTTCAATTGTGCACACTAACCGCTAAAATATTAATCCAATAATACAGTAAAACCTCTCCTATCCCTCACCTACCCTGTCACAATAGTGTAATCCAGTGGTCGCTCCGCTGGTGGTCCTTTTGCCGCTCGAACGAACCCTCGCCTTCGAATTTTACAAATTCCGACGGTAGGAGTGTTGTGAGCGCGTAATTTGGGGATTAGCCCACTCGCGTTTCTAACATGATCTATCATCAATTGTTTCTGTGACTCTCTAAATAATTTTTGCGACGTATCTTTTTAATACTATTAAAATTTGTCCGGCATAGGGGTTTTTGGAATTTTTTTTTTACTATTTTTAAAAAATTTCCAAAGTGAAAAAAGGAGGCGAAAAAATGATTTTTTTTTTAAATGGACGCCATTTTGTGAGAGAATTTATTTTGTCAAATCGGCTACGTCCAACTAATTGTACACCTTTGTTTATTAAGAATTAACTAAAATTATATGTTTCAGATCACCAGGAGGGTTGGAATCACATCAACCAGGAGACGTCTTCTTTTTTGAGTCCCCACTTTGCCGGCCTGTACCGATTTCAATTTTGAGTTTTTTTTAAATGTTTATACATTTTTATACTTTTCAAATATCAATAAAAAAACTGTTAAAAAATGGATACTAAAAATGTTTAGAGTTTTCTTTTTTTGTTTTTTTATTACGTCCGTAAAATCACCTCAAAATCCAGCCTCTAGACTAGAATTCCCCCTTAAGAGCAAATTCTGCTTTACAACTTTGATAAAAAATTGATTTTTTCCGAATTTTTTCGCTTCTTGAATGCATCTTAAAGTTATTGTGACATAATCACTGTCAATGTTGCGTCGACAATACAAACAAATCAATATTAGTTCATATCTAATTAAGTTTACTTCATTTGCAAAATTGAATGAACAAAATTGAATGGAAAATTCAACTTTTTTTCAACTTTTTTCATAGCTAGGCATCTTTTATCCATTAAAATTTAAAAATTAAGAAAAAAATTATTTTTTAAAGTTTTTTTCAAAATTTAAAAGATTTTTTTTTCAATTTTTTTCCAAATTTTTTTTTTTTAAATTTAACTTTAATTTTTTAATTTTTTTCAAATTCTGATTTTTTTTCTTAATTTTTAAATTCTAATGGATAAAAGATGCCTAACTGGGAAAAAAGTTGAAAAAAAGGTGAATTTTCCATTCAATTTTGTTCATTCAATTTTGCTCCTTTAATTTTTTTCTGAAATTTTGAACAAACCGTTTAGGAAAACCTTTTGATAGATCGATCTGCCGATTTACAGGGTTATTGGAGGTACATTGAGGTATAAAAACTCGTACAGACATTAGACTCCCAATCAATATTCGCAGGGAAGCGGACGATTTTTCGCAACCCGGAAAAAGTCCCTTTCACATTTTTCAGATAAAAATTAAGGATGAAAGAAATCTTTTTTCCTAAAGTACGCGGCATAGCCTTGTAGGAAATTTATTCCATATTTTAAAACTACCATTCAATTTTCTGTCCGATCACTGGTTACTGAGATATCGATGGTTAAAGCAAAAAGGATCCTTTTGCATTCAAAGTTGGATACCTCCGGAACAAATCAACGTAGAGAAAAATTTTAAAAAGGAATTTGAAGCTAGATAAACAGGCTATCATGTGAATACCATGGCTTTACTGTAAAAAAATTTTTCAAGCCCGAAGACTGAAAAAAAGAGCAAAAAATTGGCAAAAACTTTTTTCGTGTTATTACTTATAATCGGCAGATAACTGTCACTTCTTAAAAATTGTTGGACGAAAGATCTGAAAACTAGAATCTTGGAGTTTCAAAATGCTTTCTTTAGCATCTAGATACGACCATTTTCCATGTAAATACAGCCCTTCAAAATTCACTAAAAAATTAGCAATTTTTTTTGCCTTAATTGCTTGTAAAATATCTTTGTTTTTAGCGAATTTCCAAAAGTGAAACTGGAAATAAGCTATTACAGTAGGTGTCATGACGGGATCTAAGCCCGGGATCATAACAGAAATGTGTTTTGAGGTCCCTAGAATACGAAAATTATATTCACTAAAATTATATATATATATATATATATATATATATATATATATATATATATATATATATATATATATATATATATATATATATATGTGTCGCCACGATAACTCTCGAACGAAACGTCTAATGCTTATGAAATTTTGTGTACGGACTGGATTCTGAATTCACTCGGCTAAGTTCGTTAGCCAGACACGTCGGATGCCCAGAAGTAGGTTTTCTGGCCATTTTTTATCATTCGATCCTATCATAAGACAGTTCGATTTTTACATCGTTGAAAAGGAAAAAAAATTATGAAGAAAATATTCTTATAATTTTCTTTCTATTTTAAGTATTTTTCGAGAAAATGTAAATTTTCACCAGTTTTCTTTCTTTGTTAGTCTAATAAGTAATTTATATTTATATCTCAGTTCTTTATGAAGTATAAAAATATTTCACTTTTTTATTAAAGAATTTTGTGAGAACAAGTGAAGCCTATTCACATACATGTGTTATAACACACATACATGTATAGAGTTTTGTTTCTCATTTATTGCATTATAATTAGCATGGTTCTATCTCATGTTAAAAAATGTAAATTAAACAGATTTTCTAAGCTAATGTAATGAAGAATTTTTTTTTTTTATTGAATTTTTAAGTAAACAAGAAATTGAAGATTATGTTATGATATAATATTAAATATGAAACAAAACAAAATATGTACAATGTACATATGTATGCACGGAAAAATATTTTGAATCGATTTTGAAAATTTTTTCACTAATAATTAATAATGTTAAAAAATTAAACCATTTCAAATGGATTTAAGGTATTTTATGTGAGGTCAAGGTTTTCGGGACCTAAAAAGGCCAAAAATTAATTAACCAATCGATTTTAAAAATTTTTTCACAGTTAGTAAGTTAAAGTATTTGAATTAATTAATTAAATGATGTCCGCAAGAAGCTTACGGACTGCCATAAGTTATATGAGATCCTTAGAACCCTTTTCTTACTGTTAGAGTGCTAGACTTGTATGAGTTTCGCCAGGATTTACTGATCCCATAATTGTAAAAAATAAACTAAACGACCAATTTTAAAAATTTCTTCACTGTTACAGAGTTAAACTATTTTAGATAGATTTAGAATACATTATGTAAGGTCCGCCAGGGTCCACAGGACCCAAAAGTGTCAAAAATAAACTAACTGACCGATTTTGAAAATTTTTTCACTGTTACAGAGCTAAACTATTTTAGATAAATGTCGATTACGTTATGTAAGGTCCGCCTGGGTCCATAGGACCCAAAAGTAATTATTCACGTTGTAATTCACGTTGCACACATTGCCATGCCTCTCCCAAAGTTTTGGGTTGGAAAGCACGTACTATATTACCTATATTCCTATTCAAGCCGGTTAAAAAGCAATCTAATGCGGCTTGGTTGTAATGTTCTATTTTCATTCGTTTTATATTTTCGTCACTATACATTAATGAAACATTATTTATTAATTGGGCGAGTACTTCATTTACTCGTCCAAAAAACAATTCAACGGACTGACTACTTTGTGTTAATGAGTAAAGGTCCCGTGTGAGACTGTACTCATCCCTTTTGTCTGCATAATGTCCTATAAGTATTTCTTTTATACTATCCCAGTTCCTAACGCGACCGTATTGATTTAATACGTCGTTTGCTGGGCCTACGATCTTTTTACGAATTTCATTGCTATATAAGTTTTTTAAATTATCATCTATTAAGCTAAACAATAGATCAACCGCCATATCTACACTGTCTATAAAATTAAATAAATTACTTCTGTTACCATCATATGGTACAATTGATACAATTCATAACTCCTCCCTCCTTAAGATGGAAGTTCAATTTTGAAAGGGAATTGAACGACTGCATTTTCCACTGGTGGTGCTGTGGGCGCCATCATATACTGGACCATTTCTGGAATGTTTTCTTGCTTCTTACATTTTCGATATGTGGTGCATCCTATGCATGTTGTTATTAGAATTCCAATGATGATAGCTGTGATACTGATGTGGGTGTAATGTTGTATTTTCATAAGTTGTAAAGTATCTGTGTTTTCCAAATGTCTTAACTGCAACAAATCTAAATTAATGTTTTTAGAAATGTCAGTAATATTAATTGTATTATAAAGGATTTGTTCCAGGATTATGTTTTTGGTTGAACTGCTTAACGTCCCATATGTTACTTGATTGATTGTGACGTAACACAGATTTGTTATGATATGGAGCTTGCCAATAAAATTGGTGATGTTTTTTCCGCAATTATTTGTGATGTTGATTGCGTGGTTGGTTATCAATGATGTGGTTTTCCTCTATTTCTTCAATAAATTCTTCTTCCATGGTACGATGTAAGGTACATTGGGCTGGCATATTTTCCAATATCTTGATTTCGCAGGTGTTGGCTCCCTTTGGTGTTAACTTCACAGGTGGGCAAATATATTCCTGTTCTATTTTGTCACAAGTCTTTTCGAGGAATTGGAAGTGGGTTTTATTTTGTAGGATCAGATTGGTTTTGGGTTTAATTACTTGATGATTTTCTGGGAGTGGACGTATTTTAACAGTGTTAAAAGTATCAGATTTAAATTGAGGGATCATGACTGCAAATATGATGTTAGTTCCGTTGTAATAAGCTTTTAATTTTAATAATTCATATAGGTGTTCATCGCTTAAAACTTCGATATTTTCTTTCAAGTTGGTATATACTAATTTTAGTTCGTTTCGTGTAAGAATGTGTTTGGAAATTATATTTAATTTAGCTAATTCTATTGATAATACTATGTCGTTAATATGTTGATTCAAATATTGCAATTGTGACTGAACTGAGAAGTAATATTGAGATTGAAATAGTTGTTGTTCAATGTGTGGGTAAGTTTTCATTGCGTTAGCAATGATTTTTAATTTGGTTTGTTCAGTATTAATGAACTCCGTGACATTATTAAAACGTTCTAACATTTGCGTATTTAATTTATGTTGTTGGTTTATTCTGTCTTTTATTAATAGTTCATTATTTTTTAATGTTTCTATTTGTTTATTAATTCTGATTGCATCATTGTTATCCATGTTTCCCGATATTGTTTTAATTATTGAACCTAACCCGTTAATTAAACCTCTTTTATTGCGTTTTACTTTAGGTTCCAAGTTATCTAAATTTTGTTCGATCCTACTGTATAAATCCTTTAAATTCTTGATATTGTAATATAGTGTTTCGTTAAACTCAATATTGTAAATATTATACTTTAAATGTTCTAATGTGCTTCTAATACTAGTTAAATTAACAATATGAATTAAATTATTGTAATGTGAAACTATCTTAGTACTACCTAAGTTAAGTGCAATTAGTCCTTTCGTGTGGGAAATGTCATGGTATTCTATTCGTTGTGCGTTCGTCATCGTTAAAAACCTGTAACAATATTATTTTCGTTTAGGTTTTATTTTTGCCTTGTGGTATTTGTATTTCTTGGTCTGGAAGGTTAGTTTGTTGTCGTTAGTTACGTGTTTAGGGTTGTAAGGGGGTAATAATTTAGTATTTCGTTGGTTGTTCTTAACGTATACTTTGTTTCCTATCTCTAATTGGGGCGGTTCTTGTCTTTGGTCATTATTATCGTTTAATTTTTGTTTTTGTTTTTCATTTTGTGTTTGTATAATTTCGTTAATAATTTTTATTTCATCTTGTCGCACTTTAGTGTATTCTGTTAATGCGTCTCTATTGGGTTGTAGAATTGTATTGTCGCGAACTCCTCTAATTACTTCAAAAGGTGTAAATTGTATACTAGAATGAATTGAATTATTATAAGTAATCATGGTTAAATCTAATAACTCATCTAATGGTAGTTTTTTCTTTTCCGTTAATATTCGTAATATTTCTAATATAGTATTATGTAGTCGTTCTACTGGAGAATTACCAGTTGAATTACGTGCAGAGGTAATATGATGTTCAATACCATACATTTTAAGAAATTCCCTAACATCTACGTTTGAAAATTCTAAGCCGTAGTCGTGAACTATTTTTTTGGGGATTCCGTTTCTAGCTATATAATTTTTAATTACTTTCAGCACTTCTTTTGAATTTCTAAAGGGTATTATGGTACATTCCGCATATCTACTAAATTTATCTAAAATAGTTAGTACATTATTTTTCTCTATGTGAACTATGTCTATATGAAGTAATTCGAAGGGTTTAGTCGCTTGTTCGGTTTGTTCTTGTTTCAGTCGTAATGGATGTCTTTCGTACTTGAATTTAAGGCAAGTGTCGCATGTATTTATGTAGGTAGTTATTTTTGATTTCATGTTATCAAAATAATAATTTCGTTTTAAATGTTTTAACGTTTCTTCAATTCCGCGGTGAATTGATATTTCGTGGTATTCTTTAATTAATTTGGTCTGTTCGTCTATGTCCTGTATGTCAGTTAGTAATTTCATGCACCTAATTATCTTATATTTAGAAAAATATTTATCATATACTTGATTTAGAACCCTTATTGTGTCATCGTCAGTTAATATAGCATTAAGTTTATTTGGTGAGAAATATTCTTTTACTAAATTGATGCACTGTTGTTCTGTTGGTGTTTCAATTACTTCAATTGTTGTTCGTTTTCTTGTTTTGTAATAATTTTCGGTGTATACCTTTTCTCGTAGTCCTGTACTGATGATGATTTGGTTGGAGAATTCGTTGAGTAATTGTTCCGAGATGCGTATTCCTTCATTCAAATTTTCTTCGTTTGAATGGGCCGTCTCGACTTCGTTAGATGTTAACGCATTTAGCTCAGTTGCTTGTATTCTACTGAGTGCGTCAGCATTGGCGTTTACCTTCCCTGGTTTGTAGTCAATATCAAAGTTGTAGTCCAATAATTTGATCTTCCAACGTACGAGCTTTGAGTTTGGTTCCTTTAAGGAAAATACCCATTTCAACGGTTTGTGGTCAGTGAGTATGTTGAATTTTTGTCCAAATAAATATGGTCTGAATTGCTTACATGCCCATACTATTGCCAATAATTTTTTCTCAATGGTGCTGTAATTCTGTTCTGCCTTATTGAGGGTTCTGGATGCGTAGCAAATTGGTTTATCTTGTCCTACTGGTCCCTGGGATAACACAGCTCCGACTGCATAATTAGAAGCATCTGTCGTTAAAATGAAAGGTTTTTCAAAATCTGGATATTGTAAAATTGGATCACCCATTAATAATGTCTTGCAATATTCAAAACACTTAACGTATACTGGATCGTTTACGTTGATTTTGACGTCCTTGCGTAAGCATTTGGTCATCGGTCTTGTAATTTTTGCAAAGTCCTTTATGAACTTTCGGTAATATCCCAATAATCCAAGAAACGATTTGATTTCTGTTGTGGTCTTCGGTAGTGGAAATTGTTTGATAGCTTCGATCTTTCGAGGATTAGGCTTGATTCCTTCTGTAGTGACTACATGGCCCAAAAATTCGATTTCTTTGTGCAAAAATTCGCATTTATCCAATTGTGTTTTGAAATTGTGTTGCCTCAATTTTTCGAAGACTTTCCCCAACATATCCATGTGCTCTGTCAATGATGCAGAGAATATTATTATATCATCCATATATACTAAGACGTTTTTACCGATATATTCCCTCAACATATTATCCATGACGCGTTGAAATGTGGCTGGGGCATTCTTCAACCCGAATGTCATTCGTGTGAACTCGTAATGACCATTGTCTATGGTGAATGCTGTCTTGGGAATGTCTTTGGGGTCCATCTCAGTCTGGTGATAACCTGATGCGAGATCCAAAGTAGTGAAATAGTAACATTTTCCCAGTTTATCCAGGATGTCGTTGATGTTTGGTAACGGGTACTTGTCGTCTATGGTCTTTTCATTGAGTTTTCTATAATCGATAACTAGCCGCCATTTCTTCTTTCCAGAAGCATCAGCTTTCTTGGCCACAATCCATATTGGTGATGACCATGGAGAGTTTGATGGTCTGATGATATTTTTCTCGAGCCTTTCGTCGATTTGCTTTGCTATTTCTTCTTTATGAACATGTGGGTATCTGTAACTTCGTGTGTATATTGGCAGGTCGTCTTTCGTGGTGACTGAGTGCTTGGCGTCAGATGTAAACGTCATTGGCTGATCAGGTGTGTAAAAGATGTCCCTGTAGCCCATACATAGGTTGATTAAAGCACCCTGTTCTTCTTTGTTTAAATGCTTCATTCGTATGTTGTCGGTAACGAATTTATAGTTGTCAGAGTAATCCACATCCATTGGTTCGTGTGTATTGATATTGTTGATTTCCATGTAGTTATTTAACGATTCACTATTCAGTGGTTGTGTTATGATAATGTGTTGTTTTTCGTCAGAATTATTAGCGATAAATATTTTAGTTTTATTATTATATACTGTATATATTCCATTAACAGTTTGTACGTGATGATTTAGCTTAATACTAGGTACTAATATGTCACCATTTTTAACTAGTGTGGGTACTTCTACTAATCGTTGTTCGCGTGCTTCAAGCGTGAATACTAGCGGTGTGATACACGGTTTATAATAGAGACTATTTACTTTATTACCGAATTGTATAGTATGATTGTCGTAATTTATTTTTGTCTGTAATTGTCGTAATGTCTGGTTACCTATAATACCGTCAAAGAAATAGTGAAATTTGAACACCAAGAATTCCAGCGGTTCCTTGTTGTTCAATTCCTTTAGGTACTGTACACAAATTTTGCTATTGATTTTATGTGTGTTTAAAGCAGTTTTTACTTCAATGTCGGTTGGTATTAACGTCATTTTGTCCGTATGCTTAGGGTCGATAAAGTTATTGTCCGCTCCGGTATCAATGAGGAATTTGAGTATGTGTGGTCCGTTCCTAATTAATATATAAGGCAACGTCCCGTTTTTTGTTTGCTGGAGATTTAACTCTATGTATCCGGCAGATTCGAGGCTGTAGGCAGAAAACCCTCATCCTCTACGTAATTTATGTTATTTAAATCTGTTTGATCAAATTCAACGGGTTGAGGTTCCTCGTTGAACTGATACTCGAATGAGTTTAATTGTCTTACCATCTCGTCATCATATTCTTGTTCGTCATAATTATTTTCTGTGTTAAATAATTCTTTAGATACTACTCTTGGTGGTCCTATCTGTCTAAACATATTATTATTGTTTGTATTAATGCGTCTAGTGTTCCCTGAACTAGTATCCATTGGTTCGGGTATGAACCGATTACTTTGTGGTAGCTGTTGTGGACGGACTGAACCTTGTGACGTACTTGGGTTATGTCTAATCGATTGTTGATTGAAATTATTGAAATTTCGCTGATTTTGCGGTACATATTGTAGTCTAGGGCGATTTTCGAATATATTTTGTACTGGTTGGATATTTTGATTAAAATGTTGTCTAGGTGTATATGGAATTTGGGGTTGTGGTTGTGTTTGTATATCTTATAATTTGTTTTGGTGGTTGTGTATTTGTCTATTTTGCTGGTCTGTCCCTATTACCATATTGGGTCTGCTTATAGTAAACGTTTAATTCACGTTGCACACATTGCCATGCCTCTCCCAAAGTTTTGGGTTGGAAAGCACGTACTATATTACCTATATTCCTATTCAAGCCGGTTAAAAAGCAATCTAATGCGGCTTGGTTGTAATGTTCTATTTTCATTCGTTTTATATTTTCGTCACTATACATTAATGAAACATTATTTATTAATTGGGCGAGTACTTCATTTACTCGTCCAAAAAACAATTCAACGGACTGACTACTTTGTGTTAATGAGTAAAGGTCCCGTGTGAGACTGTACTCATCCCTTTTGTCTGCATAATGTCCTATAAGTATTTCTTTTATACTATCCCAGTTCCTAACGCGACCGTATTGATTTAATACGTCGTTTGCTGGGCCTACGATCTTTTTACGAATTTCATTGCTATATAAGTTTTTTAAATTATCATCTATTAAGCTAAACAATAGATCAACCGCCATATCTACACTGTCTATAAAATTAAATAAATTACTTCTGTTACCATCATATGGTACAATTGTTTTAATAATGTCTGGTATTTGGAAATTTTTTAGTAACGTTTCAACTGCGTTTGCAGATTGCTCAATAGATACTAATCTTGGTTGAGCCATATTTGTATTCTCTAAATTATTTTCTAAATTAATATTACTATTATTATTTTTGTTATTAAAAATATCAAAATTATTTGCGAAGTCACAACTACTTGATGAATCTGAATCGAGCGATAAACCGTCGTCTCTCTTCAAGTATTTAATACTTTTAACAGAAGGATAAGGTTTGGGCATTGAAAATCAAGCGATAATAAAGGAAAGTTAAGACTTACAACAATAGAATCGATGATCTCCACATATTCCAATGAACCAGCGTACGTGCAGTTCCAGACGTTAACAGAACGAAGCCAATCTTCTCCACAGTAAACCGCCGTGAATGGATAGTTCGTTATTAGTTCCCGATAATCCGTCGAGAATGTCGTTGTCTGAGATATGTTGCTCCAAACCACTGTTGCTGTTCCAGTCGAGTTGTATTTAATTTATTTGTTTCGTAGGTTCGGCTCCAAAGTCTTGAAAGACACTTGTAGTTTAACCGTCGCGTTAACTTTACGATGAGCGCATAGATAGTGGAGGATTACGAAATTTTCCTGCACTTATCCTACCGGCTGCGCCAAAAATAAACTCGATAGAAGTTTATGTTTAAAAAAAAATTTATTTTCACAAAAAATTACAAGTTGAAAAATAATAATTAAACAGTTTTAAATTTGATACAAGTTAAAAGTATTATAATAATATTTACTTTACCACCGCGCGGTGATCGAGTTAATAAGTAGTTGACTCCGGTGAGCTTGGCTTGAACAACTGTTGTTTGTCCTAACTTTGTCTTGACTTATATACAGCTGAATTTCCTGTTACTTTTTGAAATGACATTGGTTGTGTATCCTGTAGGTATATTTAATGGATATTAGTTCATACATTGTGCTACCTTTCTCTTGAAATTTGTATGACATTGGTTACATATCCTATGGGTGTTTTTAATGAGGTAGTTTAAAGATTAGTTAATGTTTTATTAAGGTGGCTAATCCAGAATTCATAACTTATATATATATATATATATATATATATATATATATATATATATATATATATATATATATATATATATATATATATATATATATATATATATATATATTCAAAACCCGTTGTGTAGCATTCTACGCCGCATTTGCATCCGCAGGACAGATGTGGATCTCAGATAACACAACCTGTATATATATGTATATATATATATATATATATATATATATATATATATATATATATATATTACATAAAGTCCGCCTAGAATATACGGTCGAGCTGATTTTTTAATGAGGTCCACCGCGATCTTGCAGATCCGAAAACGCCAGTAATAAGCTATCGAACCGATGCTAAAAAATTTCTCACTGCTAGAGAACTAAATTATTTTAGATAGATACAACTATGCTGCACAAAATTCGTTCGGGTTCTGGGGTCCCTAAAAATACCAAAACTAATTACCCAACCGATTTTAAAAATTCTTTTACTCTTAGAAAGCTAAACTATTTTAAATAGGTACAGGTCTTAGATGAGATCCGCCAGTGCCCAAGATTTGGAAATTCGCTATGTTATGCAGATGCTGCGACAGGGGTATTTTGTTTTGTTTTTAACATCCTCATTTATCGATTATTAGTTCTAAATAGACCTATAAATCGAGCGATGATAGAACATAACGGGAATGGTGATTACCCACTAGTAATCACTGAAAGTAAATTATATACTAAATATAATAAGTATACTATTCATTAAAAGCTAAATAAATCGATATCTTAATTCTAAAATATTCTGTCGATTGAGTGTATACAAAGAGTCACTATTGTCTAGTAGGTTAAGGGCACACACATTAGGGTGATTTTCTAGGCGATAAATGTATTTATCACTGTATCGTACTATTTCCTCACGCACTGTGGGCACTTAAAGAATGCGATGAATGTCATCGTTATGCACGTACCACGGGGAAGCACTAATGTCTCGTAGCACTTTAGATTGAAAACGTTGCAATATCTCAATATTGCTAACACTAGCAGTACCCCAAAGTTGAATACCATAAGTCCATACTGGTGTGATAACACTTTTATAAACTAGCACTTTGTTTCTTAAAGACAACTTTGATTTACGACCTAGAAGCCAATAGTACTTAGAAAACTTAACATTTTGTTGCTTGCGTTTAGTCCAAATATGCTTACGCCATGTTAGTTTTCTATCTAGATGCATTCCTAGGTATTTAGCTTCAGTAGCTAATGGTAACACTACATCATTCAAACTAACTGCAGGGCAGGTTCGTTTTCTCATAGTAAATGTAACTGGCACTGATTTCGTTTCATTTACTCGAATACGCCATTTATGTAACCATAGCTGTATTCGACGCAAGCTAGATTGTAACTTTTGTGATGCAACATTTGGATTTTCATCAGTAGCTAGGATAGCAATATCATCAGCAAATGTTGCAGTAATATTTTCTTCATCAATCGGCAGATCTGCAGTACATATAAGACAAAAAACAGGCCCTAGAACACTACCTTGTGGTACACCGGCACGGACTAGAAATATTTCTGATATTTCACTCTGAAACTACATGAAAGTAACGATCTGACAAATAAGAATTCAGTATTAAGTAAAATGATTCAGGAATATTTTTCCTTAATTTATATAATAAACCAGTATGCCATACTTTGTCAAATGCTTGACTCACGTCGAGAAAAGCTGCTGTACAATATTTTTTTTCTTGGAAAGAACGGTTGATCGTATTGACTACACGATGAACTTGTTCGACGGTTGAATGTTTTGCGCGAAAACCAAACTGATGATCTGGAATAATTTTAAGGTCATCGAGGACTCGATGCAGTCTTCTGAGAAATAACTTTTCCAACATTTTGGATAAAATGGGGAGTAAACCGATTGGTCTGTAGGACGTCACCTCATTTACTGGCTTCCCCGGCTTTTGTGTCAAGATGATTTGAGCTAATTTCCAAACAGCAGGGAAATATTTTAGCCTTAAAATGACATTAAAAATTAAATTTATCACCATAATACCTTTATTAGGCAATTCTCTTAGAATCCTAACTGCCACAAGATCATAGCCAGGAGCTTTCTTTATATTTAATTCATTCCAGATCAATCTTTTAATTTCCTTTGGCGAAAAGGGTTCAACTGGGACAGTTGGCTCTAAAGATGCTTCTAAAAGTTGAGTTTCTTCGATATTTGTCTCCGTGACTGGGTTGAAAAGCTTCAAATAAAGTTTCAGCAAAAAGTTCTGCCATTTCTCGTGTACTTTTTGCCCAGCTTCCATTATTTCCACGAAGTGGTGGTATTGGCTGTTGTGGCTGTTTAATGTGCTTAGTAGCTTTCCAGAGGGAGTAGTCAGATGCTTCAGTTGGACAAAGATTTTCGAGATAATCTTCAATAGCATCCTGTTTTAATTTATTCAGTAATCCCTTTAACTTTTGCGATATTCTGTTAAAATGATTTTTGTCTCCTGGAAACCTGGTTTGTTGCCATATTCTTCTTAGCCTTCGTTTTTCTAAAATCAAGTCCTTAACTGTACCTGGTGAGGTAACTTGGGCACCTGAATTATTAACAATGTCTGGAGTGGATTCACAAGCAGCAGATTGAATGATATTAGTAAAATTTACCACTGCTTGATTTAATTCTGATTTTAAGGATGTTCTTAAGGTAATTTTTTTGTCAATATAATTTCGAAAGTAATCCCAGTCCGTGTGCTTATTGAACAGAACAGGTGTTTTCTCTTTATCGATTATTTTAATGCTAACTGTAAGCAGAACAGGTGAATGAACTGATGATAAGTCAAAACACGACTTTATTTCCATGTATCTATTAGACATATTTTTCGTAACAAGTAGGTTCAACAAGTCTGGAATTTTATTTAAGTCAGATAGCCAATAAGTTGGTTCACCCGTAGATAGATGATTCAGATTGCTTTCATCGACAACTTTTAGAAAATTTCTACCTTTAGGGTTAATGAGCCTAGAACCCCAATGCGTGTGCTTAGCATTGTAGTCACCGCCTGAAATAAATCGATTTCCAAGGATGTTGAAAAAATTTTTAAACATATCCTGGCTGATTGCATATCTTGGAGGACAATACACAGCGGAAAAAGTTATTGGTCCAATCCAATCTTCCACCACTACACTTGTTGCTTGAAAGTATTCTTCATTATCTTTTTGTAGCTCGTGATGCTTTAAGCTGTTTTTAATTATAATCCGTGGCCTCCGTGTGGCCTGTACCACCGTAGCCTCTACTACTAGGATGTTTCGTATCATACACAGTATAGTTTCTTATTTTAAGATAACTTCTCTGAGTAAATCTCGTTTCAAATATTAGGGCTATATCTATGTCATGATTTTGAAGGAATGTTTCAAGTTCCAGACGACGGTTTAATAAACCATTTGCATTCCATAAAACGATATTTATGGATAGAGACATTTTATTTCATCTTAGCAACCAGCGCTGTTAATAGATTAACCATCACGCTATTTTGTTTGTTCATAAAAGCGATTAAATCTTGGTTTGCATTATGTTCAGTGGCGGCTTCAATAATGTTAGTGGAGGGTAAATTTCCAACTGCTTGTGCATAGGTGAAGTTTTCTCTCACGTAGTTCGGAGATGGAACTCGTGAGATCAAGTTGGATTCAGTAGGCTGGTTTCTTCTTAATGGGGGGGGGGGGTAACGTTTTGCTAAAAGTTTTTTTGTAAACGATACAACCTTTATAATTTGCTGGATGATTTTTACCACAGTTAACACAAACAGCAGGTATATCTCTGCTTTTTTTCTCGCACGCACTTGTCTGATGATTTCCGGTACACTGTACACATCTATAAATACGTCCACAGTTGTTTTGGGTGTGACCAAATCTCTGACATCTTTTACATTGCGGAATTTCCCTTTTTTATTAGGTGGTTCAAATTTTTCAATTTTATTTCCCATTTTTGTGGCCTGGTAAATTGATTTGTTATTTTCATTATTCTTCAGATCAATAAAGAACAAAGGTAAAGGTTCTTTGGTCTTAGCATGTTTTAAATTGGATACGTTTTCTACAACATATCCAAGTTCGGCCAGATCAGCGGCTATTCCTTCTTGTGTGGTGGAGTGATGAATATTCCTCAAAACAACTCGAAAAGGTAGTTCTTGGCTTAAGCGATGAGTGTAATAATTTACATTCGTGATTTAAAATAAGCCATCAACGCGCGGTATGTAGAAACATCTACTGGTATAATTTTTATATGCTTATTCATAACTTTAAACAAGCATTTATTAGTAAAGCCATTCGAATTTAGTTCCTGCTCAAATGATTTAAAATTAATAACATTTGTTACAAAAAGAGGTTGCACAGGTTCTTTTTTATCTTTGGACAAACTTTCGGTTGGTATATCTGGGTCTTGGGAAACATTTTCTAGAATTTCAAAACGATTGTTGGTAGTGACCTCCGTCTCCGAATTTCTTTCTGCTTAACTCTTCTCTGTTCAGCGTCTGGACTTCTCTTTTTTTTACGGGATACTACAACAAACTCGTCTCCTTGCCAATTGGGCTTTTGACTGGCCGTTGTATTATTTTCCATGACCGACTTGTTATTTGATTGGTCGTTATCTGGAATGCAGGCTTGCGACGAAGTGCTTAATCTTCTTACAGCATTCTGTTTTTCTTGTTCAAATTTTTCGATTTGGCTTTTGTAATTAAAAAGTTTATCCATAATTTTGCTAATGGATGATGTACCAGGTGACTGTTGATCGCAGTTTACTTCACTTAATTCATCGAACAGTGATTTAGACTTATTTGATGCAACTGGTAGATAAATATATTTGTTTGTTACATTATCTGAGCCGCCACTGGCTGATTGCATAATAATACACTTAATTAGTTCACTATAACTAGGCTATTAGGTATTACACAAAAATATTGCCCAATAAGCATACTGAACAATAACAATAAAAAGAAAAAAAGCAAAATATTAATACAAGTTAAGTAATTGTTGACTAAGCACTGCAAATATTAGAATGAATTATTGTACTATAATAATAACCTTTATAAGAATGTGCAAACACAACAATTTTTTTTATTATTAATAATCATAAATAATTATTTAATAATAAACACGTCCGTTTACGATGGATAATAGTATCGAACTGATGACTTAAAATATCTGACAATAAAATTATATTTACATACTATTTTCAGTTAGGATACATTTAACTTCTTAAATGTACCATTTATTTCATTTTGTGAAATTACAACAATTTACTTTTTTTTATTTTAAATATCCAGCTGACAATAAATTACACTAGTTTACAAGATTTTTTCCTGGAAATGAAAAGTGTTTTTTCTTAACAACTGAGGTGCTGTAAGTTTCAAAAAAATTATGAAAAAAATCCAGCACGCCACATTTCAAAAATATTTGTCACTTTTTATTGACAAGAAATGATGGTACAAAAATATTAAAAAAAAAAATTAAAAATGAACTACCTTAGCTTTTTTTTGTACTTTTTGTCTCTGGGTTTCTTACATTAAACCAGCAATAGTTACTTAACACAGTTTGATCGCAGTTATCCCTCATAATTTTGATCAAAAATTTTCAAGTCCTAATGAAAATGCCCGCCATCCTCGCTACTGACGTTTTTGATATTTTCAGGAAAGAAATCGAGGTATGATTGTAAGGAACGAAATTTCAGGGTCATGTTGAGACCCCTCCGTTGAAAATTATTTAACAAATCCGCAGCTAATTTTCGATAATTTTATTTTTTTGGTTACCTAGGAACTTTTGGAAAACAAGTCATAATGAATTCCAAACAGCTTCTTCAGTATTCGAAATACTGTCTTCAAATATCTCATCCTTTAACAGTTTTTTTATTTGCGGTCCAATGAAAACACAGTTCTTAAATTTCGCCTCAGAAATACCAGAAAAATGTTTAAAGGTTGCATTAGTTTTGTCTAACGCCTTGACAAAATTTTTAACTAAACCTAATTTTATGTGAAGCGGTAGTGGAATAATTTTTTGTGAGGGTATCAAAGACACTTATGTTTTATGTTCATTTTACCATGGATATCTCCTGTTGAGAAACCGGGATTTTGAAATAACAAACATAAACTTCTTTGAGTGATTCCATTATGGGATATCCTTTCTTAGATATAATAAGTTCACCGCAAACGTAACAAAAATGGTCAGGATGCATTATACACTATCTTTTTGACATTTTGGAAACAAATATTTATTTAACTGACCGTCACACCGTATCCTAAATTTAAGAATAAATTCAAAACAAACGTGTGGGTAGTCGAAGATAAAATGTGTTGATAATTTGAAACTGTGACGTGATAAAAATAAAAAAAATATGTATGTTAGCGTTTAATTGTTGCAGTTAAATAGAAAAATATAAAAGTCACTGAAAGGACAAAATTTTTTTTTAATTTTGAAAACTATTGTTATTATAATTATACACTATTTCCAATAAAGATGCATTTAGCTCTCTATAGAACTCAAAAATAAAATAAAATATTTCAAAAGAAAAACGATAGAGACTCCCTACCGAGAGGGTAGTTTTATAACAATGTCTGTGTTACGCATACATAGGCATGTGAATTTGGAACCAAAATAAATACAACGCCAGTTCAATAATATACCTATATAATACCTACTAACAACCGCCATTCTAAGCTACATACGAACAATGCTGTTATATAATCTTCCTCAATCTCTTCGAAATTCGCCTAGCGTCTTTTAAATATTTTTTGTAAGGTTTCAAAATTTTAATGGTAGTTACTATAGAAATGTGATTTGTGATTTGGCAATTCTTATATAAAAAATTCAAAAAAATTTTTATGACTATTCATTACTAAGTTTTTATAATTTGAACAACGTTTTTATTTACTTGTTAATTTTTTTAACTGTCAAAGCAAAATAAATGATTTTGTTGTAAAATAGTTTAAGTTTATTTGGAAACATTCTAAATAATCTAAGATTAGTATTTGGGAAAAAATTTAGTAATAATAATATAGTATAATATTCAATGAGTGAGTAATGACAGCTATGATTCACGATGAAATTGCGGCATGAGTTAAGTTTACGAGGCGAGTGTCGTAATTCATCTGAGTGAGTAATACCCATTGCACGCAAGTAGAATACTATACATTTTCTACGATTTTTTCCCTTTTTGATTTAAATAAAATTCAATATACTCTTTAAATTAAAAATAACATAATTTTTAATCTATTTCTAGTTTCATTAAATGTTTGTATATGTATCTATGGAAACGATCAAAATAAAATATAAATTATATAACTTATGGAACGAAAATAGAATTCGAATTATAATTTTTCCCTAGGGTTATTGATTAAAAGTATAATTAAAATATAAATTGCTTTTTTTAACGAGTGTTTCAATGGTTATTCATTAAAAGAAGTAACTAGAATAACAATCCCACACAAATGAAAAATTCGCCACTGTTGTATCTATTAATATTTGTATTTAGACTATAATTTGCAAGAGCCTGAAGGAGCTCCGTAAATATTTTCATAGAATATATTGTGGTATAATAACAACATAATATGCTATGAAAATTATGTATTTTTTTGAAGAAAAAAAAAAAGAGAAAATGTTAGTTTTCTCCCTTATACAAATCTAAATGACTAAAAAAATATTCTAATTTACGTTTCAATTGTTTCATGAATGATATGAGTAAACAAGAAAATATTTTCATTTTATTTTAGCGAAATTAGAAACTACAAAAAATACACGTATTCCTTTTATTCAAATGAGAGAGATTCGAATTTGTGCATCAAATAAGCTAAACAAATATCAGAGATTTTTTTTTAATCAGTCTATTTTAAAACCATGTTATAAAATGTTTATATTAACCTCTCAAAATATAAAAGTTAATTACTAATTTTTTAAAGTTGAAAAATTTTATATACTCCACTATATACATCCTTTTAATATAAATACCCCTGGCGCAGCATCCTGCATAACATAGTGAATCTCCGTTTGAAAAAATTAATTTTTCTAGGAAACTAGCTGACATAGAATAATTGTTTAAAGACCTTTCTTGTGTGATTTTTTCTTCTCGTTTCAACGGTGTAAAAAATGTTGCAAAAATTTTTGAATAAAGGGAAATTTTGGCAAAAACTAATGTTTTTCACGAAAATTACCAAAAAAAACATGTTTTGGGCATTGGACGGGCCTGGCTAAAGGGGACCACTAGTATGACTGCCTGAAAAAAGGTGATTTTTGGGAATTTTTTAAAGAGAACTACTATATGGAATGTTTTAATATTTTCAGGATATATTCGTTGATATATATATTAAATTCATGATAAAATTTTTGGACCAAAAAACTGAAACTTGGATTCGGTTAATATGCAAAAATCTTTTTTTTTAAATTATTTTCAGCAAAACCATATTGGGAACGTATTCTACACATAATTAGCTACCAATTTCTACAAAAAAAGTCGATTTTTTTTAACGACGCTCAAGTAATCCTCCTTTTAAAAGATTATTAAGGGTTGCTGGTAGTTAATCTCTTGATTTCACATTCTAGGCCCAACTGAATGGTAGGATTAGGAACTACCTGATTTGTTGGCCTAATTGACATATTACGTTTATTATAATGGAATAAAAGGTTTTGTACATTAAATTACATATAATTAAGTGTATCTTGATTTTTTTTCTTTTTGCCTGGCCTTCCATCTACTCTTGTAGGCCTGTTGAATGTCACATGTAAATTGTGTAATTCAAAACGGTGCCAACGGCAACGGCTGAAAAAGCACTATAAGTCCGATTGAACTTAAATTGGATGCATTCTCTTTATTATGGGGTTTTCTGTAAGATTATCTAGAATCAGCCCATCAGAACTCATACTTTTTTTGGCGTCATTTTGAATAAAAAGTAAGAATAATTGCCCCGTTTAGGACCTTTCAAACGTTCTAAAAAATTCAATTTTTTCGAAAATCGAAGGGTTGATTCTAGATATACCATACTAAAGAGAATACATACAATTTTGGTCCAATCGGACTTATAGTTTTCTTTGAATCATTGGCACCGTTTTTTTTTAGGCGTGTGACTTTCAACAGGCTTACAAGGGCAGACGGCTGATCAAAAATAAAAGAAAAAATATTTAAGATATACCTAATTATATGTACTTTAATGTACAAGAGTTTTTTTTTATTACGATAAATAGTTTCTCCCAAAAAAAAATTCTAAGAAGTGTTTTTTTTTTTTTTTAATATCACATCACTTGTAAAAGATCTCTTAAAGAAAATTGCTATAGTGGCTGCAATAAATATAATACCTACTTCTATCGTAGCATCCTGTATCACTTAACGAATTCCTAAGACTTACTTTTAATCGAAGCTGTCATACAAAATAGGTCCTTATTTCAGCTAAAAAAATAATATTTTCAAAATACTAAAAGAGTTATGATAATTATAGTATTACTGAGGTTTTACGACTTTTTTCATACTTTTGTCCAATGCAGACTGCACTCACCTCATTTTTAACCTAACGAATCATCGACTTTATAAGACGTGTACATAGAAAAATAATCCAAATACTCATACAACATAATATGATACATAGGTATACACATATTTAATAGAGATAGAGTAAGTTGAGCTTCTAGGTAAAACCGACGTAGCCAAAAAACGTATGAAACAGTCGTCATTCATATCTATTTAAGTTTTTGTTAAGATTGTGATAATCGTCACATGAGATTTGACGTCTGAAAAATATCAGAATTATAATAATTACCAATGTTCCCTGATTTGAGCATTACTTTATGGTATTCCATATTTGTAAGTAATAAAACAAATAATTTACTTAGTAAAAAATATCACGTTTATTTTTTAATTGTGGCAATTGTATCAAATTTAAAAGCCTATTTTCAAACAAAGGAAAAACTATATCGACTATATTCTTCATCTTATACGTATAATAAAACTGTAACGAGACCGTTTCTGTACATGGAATATTTTTAAATAATTGTATTGGTACCGTAAATAGTTATAGATGTAGATATCAAAACAGCAATTTTTAAAATTTTTGTCTGTCTGTCTTTCTTTCTGTCTGTCCACGCATCACGCAAAAACTACTAGACGGATTTTAATGAAATTTGGTGTGGTGATAAGCTATTACGTGCATTAACATCTAAAATAATTGTTACTTCGGTAAAATGTCTCATTTTCATGGGAAAATAGAAGAACCATTTTGAGCGCGTGCACATATTACGCAAAAACTATTGAACGGATTTTGATGAAATTTGGTGTGGTGATAACTTATTACCTGTGTCAACATTTAACATACTTTTTACTCCGGGCAAAAAGTCCGGCAAAAGCATGTGCACACATTACGCAAAAACTATTGATCAGATTTTTATGAAATTTGGTGTGATAATAACTTATTACGTACATCAAAACTTGGAATACTTTTTATTACGGGTAAATGTTTATTTCCCTCGGGACAATCGATTTTGAGCATGTACATGCATTACGCAAAAATTATTGTTCTATCCAAATTCTGTTTAATTATTACATTTATATACTTCTCATTGATTTTATGACAATGCGTCGCTTGAGCGACGTCGCGGGTACAGCTAGTATATACTAATTTCAGTAGTAGGGTATGACAGTATTAGTAAGAGATAGGGCTAGTAGGCGTGTACAGGATTATGGAAAAACAAGTTTCAAACACATGACAAGGTAAACACAAAGTTGTGGGTACACGCGAAAAGGGAGCGCGAATCCCTAAATCGATTTTAATACGACAGTATTAGATTTACTAAATGTATTTATTTTGAGTGTTTTTTGCGACGATATTCCTATTATATCTGTATATATTTATAACAAATGATTTTCTATCTATCACTAGTTTGACAACTTCTAAGTGCTTGACCATGCGCGAGAATTGGGAGGGAACGAGTAACAGCGTGGACAAGACTGACATATTGCCATATGTCAAACAAACCCCATTTTACAAGTTAGCTTTGACTTTGAGAAAATGGAAGAAATAATTAATAAATTTTCGTATTTGCATTCGCATTCGTCATACATTCTTAGAAATCTGCCGAACGTTGTAAAAAATTTATTAAGAGTTGTATACATATTACCTATATTAGAATAATGAATTTTTCAACAGAATTTATACATTATATAAAATTTCAAATTTTACAACGCGTTAATTTACTCATTATTAAGTTTTCAATCTATATCACAGTGTTAATAAAGTTGACATAACTTTGTTTATTGAACGCTAAAAAGAAAATTACTAGAAAGGTAAACATTATATTTGAAAAACGAATTTTCCCCTACGTTTATTTTTCCACGTTCTTTACTTTGCGTTATTGGATTTTAATTAATTAATAATTGACGATTAATATACACATTAATTGAGTTCAATAAGCAGGCTGCTACAATTTTGTTGCCTAATTAGTATGAAATAAGTTCATTAACAAAATGAATTACATACAAATCTGTTTGACTTTTTAAAATTGCCCCACAGAGCCGAAATAAACGGGTAGATGGATTTTGGTCGAATTTTATCCAGACCTTGGGAAAAAATGAACGTTACATAAAAAATAACCCCTAGGGCCCTAGGGTTCCAAACAGAACCCAAAATAAATGGCCCGGATCTTGACCAAATTCAAATAGTACCGAAATCTTGAAAATAATGAAGGTGTCGCTAAAATTTACCCCCAGAAATGTTTTGCAGAACTCTGGGATCTTAGAAATGTTTGGAAATAAAAGTACTCTTAAAATTATCAATTTGAGTATTTTCGAACAGGTCTGATGGTACGAAAATTAAATACGCTATTAAAATATAAATTTCGCTACCGGGGAATCGTTGGACGAGCGAAACGAAGCACTATAAGGAATTGATTTTGTACAAATTTTCAGAATATCAAATTTAAATGAACTGGTCAATGTACCCAGTTCATTAGATCTTCGGTTCATTAGATCTTCCAAGTTCAGTTCATTACTCAAGAGATTTTAACAAAATTTTATTCAAATATTACTGACATCTCCGAAAAGGACAGGTCAAAATGGTTTCTAGGGACCTTGATGCCCGAAAAGGGGTCTAAGACAGAAATACTTTGTCTAAAACAGAAATACTGTTGATACGAGTATTTATATAGAGGTCTTACGGTGCATAAATTAGCCACGCTTTCGAAGTATAGAAATAGTCACTTTAAAGTAGTTCTGTCAGAAAGGGGGGCCAGATGATACTGTACAATAGTTAAAGGGTATGCATAAAATTTGCATATACAGTTAGGTATATAATACATGTTTGATAGACGAGTTGTTCTAGTCTGTCAACCTTTATGTATATATATATATATATATATATATATATATATATATATATATATATATATATATATATATATATATATATATATATATATATATATATATTAGGAAACTCCCATATCGCACGCTCCCATTTAGCAATTTCGTCGCACACAAGATGTGTATAATGGCACCCCTCCGTGTTTTAAAGCAAATATGTTTGAATGTGTTAGTGTCTAAGTAATAGTTTGTAACAGTAAATTATACAAATATATAAATCAGAAACATTGACGCCCGTGATCTTTGACTTTCTCATTTAGCAAAGAGTTTCCTATGTATATATATATATATATATATATATATATATATATATATATATATATATATATATATATATATATATATATATATTTAAGTGTCATGATGAAAACTACACTGCATGTAAGTGCTAAACTTTGCATAATTATACAATGCTCATTTTTTCATTTTCTTTTAAAAATTATATTTTTTCTTTACACATATGCAATATGCCTGAGGATGAAACTTTAATATTTCGAAACGTTGTAAAATGAATAACTGATTTTATTTGTAATTATTTGTGATTTTCTCTCCAAACCCTATCCTTTAAAATAATTTTGAATTTTGGGATATTTGGTTTAAAAGTAATTAAACCCATAATTCAGATAATTTTACGCAGATGAAACAACAGACTGCAGCTAGTTTCTTTTACTCTTTAAATAAAATCCTTTGTTTAGAAACAAAAATATCCTACAACCGTTTTCAAGATATTTGCACATCAATTACCACCTAATTAAAAAGATGCTGCCGATTGCTACTCCATTGTGTGCCAATATTTTTCAGGAAATATTTACCCATAAGTAGTAAATATATGTAGGTACTTTTCAATGAACAAAATGTTAAAAATAAAATATTTCACTATCTTCGATAAAAAAAAATTATATTTTACCATTTAAAACAGATACTTGATACAGGAATATTTTTTAATTTTACCACCAAAAAATTTTATGATTTTATTGCACTGAACTTTTGGCATATAAATTTATCATACTTGTTTGGGTGCGTAATGTTTGTTAACCATTATTAAAATATTCATTTTTTTTGCCACACCCAAAAAGGTAAATAATATCTTTTTCATAATTACTATAGTCAAATACACCATTTTATTTTAATTTTGGAACGATTCTTTAACAAATTTTACATTGTGTGATGGTAGTAGTAAATTTGAAAAATCTGGATTGTTAAAAAGCAATAGAAACTGACAACACAGTTGTGGGACTTTTCCGTCCCGTTTTTATGTTTTGAAACGTGCTGACGGGTTTGACGTCAATAACTGGCAAAGAACTGACATATAGTTTTTGAGTTTCGTACGAGCTGTTGATCAGAACGGACGGAATATTTTTCTTATTGTTGTTTTTGTTAAAAATACCTATACGTGTTTTTTCCTGTTTTAATTATTGGTAAGCCAGAGATTATCATTATATAATTTTTAATTTTAATTTTGTTTTGAAAATATTAATTTAAGAATTTAGCAAAACAATAGAGTAATTTTTCTTTTATTTATTTTTTTGTATAAGAACGTTGTTTTATTTTAATATTATATTTTAATTAGTTGACCGTGCAGGATGGAGAGGATCCTCCAGGTCCCTCTCGGATAGACCTGGGCCCCCCATCTTCTCCTAAAATCCTCATTTGCCCCACTCCCGACCCTAATTTTGGTAATTTGCACTCTCCTTCCACTTTGTCTAGTGATGACTCAAATCAATCTCAGCAAAATTCTAAACCTATATACCAATATTCTTCTAACTCTTCTGGACCATTTAAAATCTTTATCGAGCCCTCCTCCTCTTCCATCAGTCGATTATATCCTCTAACCATCGGTAGTTTGTTAATTAAATTCAAGATCCCGGATATTGTAAAAATTGACAGTCTAGGACGAAACAGAATTTGTGTTCTATTTAAAAATAGATCTTCTGCAAATAATTTTATTAATAATCCTCTCCTTGTCCAAAATAATTTGAAGGCCTATGTCCCGACCCACTGCGTCACCAAATCGGGCATTATTCGTAATATTGATCTATCCATTGACGAAGAAACTCTCCTGTCCAACATCAAATCCCCATACAAAATTTTAAAAGTTCACCGACTATCTCGTCGTGTACAAAATCCCGACAAAACGATAACATATACTCCAACCTCATCCTTAGTTGTAACTTTTGAAGGCAATAAGCTACCTGACTCGGTATCCATATTCTATTGTCACAGATCAGTAGAACTTTATACTTTTCCCGTTACCCAATGTTTTAACTGCTTACGCTTCGGCCATACCACAACCCTTTGTAAAAGTTCTCCTCGTTGCTGGCATTGTTCTGAAGCTCATTCTTCCAATTCTTGCCCTAATGCATCCTCTCCACAGAAAAAATGTGTTCACTGTGAAGGAAGTCACTCCTCACGCTCCCGTTCCTGCCCAGAATTTTCTCGTCAAACAGCTATAAAACGCCTAATGGCTACCGAAGGTATTACTTTCCATGAAGCGTCGGCACTTGTGCCAAAAATCAATAGACCCCAAACATTCAATTCTTTAGCCACCCCTCAAAGTTTTCCTCCACTACCAAGTTTTTCTGGTTTTTCTCAAAATAACACTCAAAACCTAACTCAGTCCTATGCACAGTCTGTCCAACCCTCGACTTCTAAAAAACGCAAAGCTCCTATTACATCATCTCAAACTTCCTTCTATAACTCTCCAGTTTCTAAAAATTATCAGTCCCTTTTAGTAAATGCCAACGGTCGCGCCCCATCTTTCCATTCTCAACCAGTTTTCCAACAAAACCTTACTACTAGTTTACCTAATCTGGTTTCAACTGCTGCAACTATACCTAACACCACTCAGTTCGAAGAAGCACTACTTCAACTAATTCCGGACCCAGCTCTTGTCAAAAAAGTGACCCAGCTCCTTTGTTTTGTAATCAATAATGGCTCACAGCCAACATCTCCCAAACCTATCAATCCTCCAATGGAACGTGAGGAGCCTCAACAGAAATAAGCCTGATCTGTTGCATCTCCTCACGTCCCAATCGATAGAGATTGCTGTACTATCCGAAACATGGTTAAAACCATCTTATTTTGTCAAAATAAATAATTACAATATTTACCGCGCAGATCGAAATGACGGTTACGGCGGTGCAGCAATTCTCGTTCATACCTCTATTCCCTCCCAACAGCTAGCTATTCAGTCCCCTTCTCCCATGTGCCAAGTAGTTTTAGTTCGTATAGCTGGTGTTTCTTTTATTTCTGTCTATAACGCTCCGAACCAATTTCTCTCCGCTAACCAGTGGAGCGATCTTATTGCAAACATCCCACCTCCAATTTTCTTAGCTGGAGATCTCAACATTCACCACGTCCTTTGGGGAAATAACTTCTCAGACAGAGGAGGTGAGGAATTTTGTGAATTCCTTGACCTGAATAATCTAACCATCTTGAACTCCGGCCTACCCACTTTATGTGTACCCCCTCCACGTCACTGTACAGCAGTAGACATCAGTGTATGCTCCGCTTCTCTGAGTCCCTACTCACTATGGATACCCTTAGAATCCACTTATGGTAGCGATCACTGGCCAATATCTATAAAAATCGCACGTCAACATCAAGTGCAACGAAAAATTTTTCAACAGCGCTGGCTTATTAAACAAGCCGATTGGAGCAAATATTCCAACTTTCTGTACACTACTTTTCAAGACCCCATCCAACATCTTTCTCCGGCTGCTTCCTACAGCCACCTTTCTAATTCTATCATTCAAGCATCTTCCGAATCTATTCCTTATTCTCGTCCACGCACTTCTTCCAAAATACCTACCCCATGGTGGGACAATGAGTGTACTGAATTGGTCAAAATACGTAAAGCAGCGGCTAAAACTCTTCGGCGTAATTTCAATTTAAACAACTATACCGCATATAAAAGAATACAAGCACGGGTCAAGAGAGCTTTTCAAAGCAAAAAGAGAGCTTCCTGGAAGCATTTTTGTGAAAACCTCTCCAGAAACACTCCCACTGGGGATATCTGGAAAGCTATCAAAATTTATAGAAAGAGTTGTGTCCCTTATTTAGCTACCCCACAGAATAATTCTTGGACTACAGAATTTCTTAAAAAACTTACTCCTGATTTTGTTCCTACCAACCCAAAGGCCTTTACACCTGTTACATCAAACCATACCCTAGATCAGCCTTTTACTTATGAAGAGCTTTCATATATTTTATCTTTCCTTCGTGACTCTGCTCCTGGCTCAGATGGTATACATTACAGTATGATTCAAAATATTCCGAATCATATTAAACAAATTATGTTGGAAGTTTTTAACAGCTTGTTTGCTGAAAACATTGTGCCAAAGGAGTGGAGGACATCACTTGTTATACCTATACTGAAGCCAAACAAAGACCCGAATCTCCCCTCATCCTATCGTCCTATAACCATGACGTCTTGTATGTCCAAACTTATGGAACACCTAATCAAATTAAGAATGGAATGGTGGTGTGAAAACCATAATATCATCCCTTCTTACCAGTTTGGGTTCCGAAAAGGTATGGGTACATTGGACAATCTCTCTATTTTGTATACAGATATCCTTAACACTTTTGCACAAAACAACTATTTAGTCGCTGCTTTCATCGACATCAAAAGTGCTTTTGACAACGTTGATATAAACACGCTTATTCACTTACTAACCACATTACATGCACCACCTAAATTAACTCAGTATATCAGCAACTTATTACTCTACCGTCATTTAACTCTTGTCAACCACGATCCTGTCTGCCATAGAACAGCATACCTAGGTCTTCCACAAGGTGCAGTCCTTAGCCCTTTACTTTTCAATATATATACATCTCAAATTCACATTGCCTTATCTCCCCAAATTCAAATTCTTCAATACGCTGACGATTTAGTTATATATACATCTTCTCATAGTTTGGACGTAGCTAGAGGATTCATCGCTGAAGGATTAATTCAGTTGGAGAATGCTTTAGCTGACTTAAATTTAGAAATAGCAGCCTCTAAAACTTCCGCTGTTCTGTTTTCCCGCCACAGAGATATTCCGTTACCAATTCCTTTTCACGAATCCTCTATTCAATTCCAGCCATTCACCAAATTCCTTGGAATTACTTTTGATCGTAAGCTCTCCTGGAAACTGCACTTATCTAATCTCTCAGCAAAAAGTCAAACTAATTTGAATGCTATGAGGGCTTTAACCACTACATGGTGGGGAGCGGATCCATCAATCCTCCTAATGTTTTATCGTGCAGTGATCAGGAGTGCTTTTGATTATGGAAGTTGTTTGTTCTCTCCCATACCCAAGGGCCACTCCTCTATCCTTGATAAAATTCAATTCAAAGCTATCCGTATAGCTCTAGGTCACATGCGCTCCTGTCCTACTAACTCCTTACTAGTCGAAGCTGCCGATCCCCCCTTTCATATCCGTAGATTATATCTGGCAAGAATTTTTATATCAAAAAGATTATCCATATCAAACCACCTTTTAATACCTAAACTTGCCCAGCTCAGTGATGCAGTGAGAAATTCCTCATACTTTCGAAATCGCCAAATTCCTCTCCTTGTTTCAGCTTACCGGTCTTTTTGTGAACTCCCCATTTTTCAATCGCCACGCTTACCCTGCTTTACTCTGGATTATTTCACCACATTCCAAGCCGTACCCGTTCGGTTTGATTGTGGAGTGATTAAGGATGATTTGGTTTCTCCTACTTTGAATAACTACATTTTTAACAATTTCCTTTCCTTAAATTTCCCGAATTATCTTCAGCTTTATACCGACGCTTCCAAAATGCACGACCAACTACACTCGGGAGCGGCCTATTACTGTGGCAGCCTCGCACAACAAAAACTAATTAAACTCTCCACCGATTTCTCTATTTTTACTGCTGAGTGTGTTGCCATAGTGGAGGCCCTATGTTTTATCCTTAGACACAATATAGAAAGAACTGTGATAATCTCTGACGCCAAAAGCGTCCTTACCTTAATCAATAATCCATCCTTCAATTCAAATCACTCCTATCTACTTTCCAAAATTAGATATAATATGGATCAAATCATTAATAGAGGTTTCCGTGTTGCCTTTGTGTGGTGCCCATCACACATTGGTATACACGGAAACGAATTTGTCGATGTTTTAGCTAAGGAGGCGATCACCAATGGCATCGAAGAAAACTACCTCATTCCCTGTTCAGACCTGCGAACAAAATGCCGGCGTCATCTTCTGGAGGAATGGGATACAGAATGGAAGACGTCCAGTAACTTTAAAGGGCGAACATTGGCTAACATCCAACCCACTGTTACGCTTCAGCCTTGGTTTCAACAGCTTGACATAAGAAGCCGACATAATATCGTCACAATTAGTCGACTTAGAACTGGACACAACTCCTTGCCAGTCCATTTACATCGTCTTCGTATGAGGCCAACATCAAGCTGCAGCTGCGGAGCCCATCTCTGTGACGCTAACCATCTTCTGTTTTCGTGTCCCCTCTTAGCTCAACCAAGAAGTCTACTCTTCCACATTATCCTTAAAGAAAACTTAACTTTCCCCGTAAACTTATCTTTCCTTCTCTCGCTAAATCACACTACAATTTTCTCCGCAATCTCCCAGTTTTTTCAATCAGCAAAAATTAATGTTTAATGCACTGTGTTTGTCTTATCTCCCTTTATGTTTTACACTGTGCAGTGTATAACACTGCATTCTCTAATGTTGACCTATCCATGACCCCCCACACTTGTTTGTCTTTTTGTGAAAGTCCCGATGGGTCTCGGCGACGATGTCCTCCTGATCCCTGTGCTTTGTTTATCACTTGCTACCTTTACAATACTCGTATGTATCAATTTAATTAGAATAATATTTTATTTTTTTTATTACAATTTAATTTTTTTATATACAACATATGTTATACCTTGTATCTTAGAATTATGTGATAATCATTTTGTTATTTATCATATTGTTCTGTTAATGGCTGTAATGGACGATCAATCCAACGGCCAATGTTTTTTAAATAAAAAAAAAAAAAAAAAAAAAAAAAAAAACTGACATATAAGCACTTAGTATAACAGACAAAAAACCTCGATGAGAAAGGCCACTCCGTTCAAAGGTTACAAAAAACAAAATTCTATTTTGCGTTTCTAGGGGTAGATGGATGTATTTTTACCCGACTGCATCAGAAGGAGGGTAATGTGTTTCGTATGTATGTATGTATCTTCTGATTATGTCTGTTTCTTTGGCGCAGCATGCAGCCTAAACGGCCTGACGGATTTTGGTAAAAAAGGCGTCGCTGGATTCGTCTTAATCTGGGGATTGTTATGGGCTCCATGAAATTTCAAAATTCATCCCCTAAATAGGGGATGAAAAATTTATATAGCAAACTGTTGGGTCTAGAAACGTGAAATTTTGCTGACGAGTTCCTTATGTAACGTAGGGTAGCACCAAGAAAAGAGTTTTGGAAATTCATCCCCTAAGGGTATAAAGTAGGGGATGAAAATTGATGAAAGGTAAAATTTTGCACAGGGCCACAGGGACCCTTTAGTAATGTAGATGAGTATTGAGAGGGAGAATATTTGTGAAAATTTATCCATTAAGGGTGTAAGATAGGGGATCAATTTTTATATAGGAAATCGTTGGGTTTAGAAAGGTAAAATTTTGTACAAATATTCCTTTAATGACGTATGCAAGCACTAAGAGTGGATTTTTAGAATTTAGCTCCCTAAGGGGTTAAAATAGGGGATGAAAATTTATATAGAAAACCGCTAGGTTTATTAATGTAAGATTTTGCACAAAGGTTTTTTTTAGTAACTTAGCAAGCATCAATAGTGAATTTTTGGAAATTCGTCTCCTAACGGGTTAAAATAGGGAATGAAAATTTATATAGAAAACTGTTGAGCCTAAGAATGTGAAATTTTAGACAGGGGTTTCTTATATAACGTAGGTGAGCACTAAGAAGGAACTTTTTAAAATCTGTCCTCAAGGGAGTAAAAAAGGGGACGAAAAATTATATAAATAAAATACTTAGTTAAAAAAATCAATAAACCCGACTGCGTAAAAAGTAAACTAAAACAGTGAAAACAACATGAAAGACAGAAAAAGAAAAATGAATAAAAAAGTAAAGCAGTCGGAGGCATCATACATTTCTGTTTTATTTAGTACAATATATATACCTCCTACTGCTTTACTTTTTTATTCATTTTTCTTTTTCTCTCTTTCACCTTGTTTTCACCGTTTTAGTTTACTTTTTACGCAGTCGGGTTTTTTGATTTTTTTAATTAAGTATTTTATTAAGGAAACTTTTCGCAAACAAAGTTGTTACAAATTAAAATTTATGCATTATATTTTATAAAATTTTTCGAAATTTTGCCCCCGATCCCTCCAGGGAAAAAGTTCATATTTCAAATCACCCCCGCCCACTGTCATGCCACTTTGGAAATATCTATTGCCAATTGGAAGTTATGCTACGACTCCTACCTTGCTGAAAAATTTCAAATATTTTTCAGTTCTAATAAGAAAGGAACAGTTAATTACAATTAAAATTCTCAATTGGGACCTAAATTATACGCAAATCTGAGTACTTTGGCCTGTAGCGTGTTAATATCTCCTACCAACGGAGGTGCGAAAGTCGGATCGAAATGGAGGCCTGAATTAAGTAGAACGAATTCTTGCCGAGCCGAGAGGGAGTTTGATGATCTGCCATGGCGTAAAACTTGAAAGCTAATTCGTTTCGTTTTCTCGCCGAGCAAGGTAAGAGGACTTTTATGACCTGTTATTTCTTATAAATATATAATAACCAGAAAACAAATGTCGCTCAAGTTACCTGCTATGCAAACGCCAACGTACGATTTTAGTTGAAAAAATTATTTAATTACTTTTAAATTATCATTTACATTTATTACATATTTTAATTTTAAATTTTGGGCTATTAAGCTGTTGTGGATATTAATAACGTCACTGGTAATTTCCAATGTACCATAACTTTAGAGTAATTTAAGACAATTTTTTCTGCTATAATAGGTTAGTATATAGTTGTATTTATAAATTTTAACAAAATCATTTAAATTTCCCAATTGCTGAAAAGTTTCTAGAAATATTTACATAAGTTATTAGATAGAAAGTTTTAATATACCTTTCTATATGAAACTTCATAAACTATGTACGGATATGTATACCTATCATCGTCAATTTCACGAAGTGGCGTAGAGGAAAAGGTACAAATATGGGTACAATTATATTAACGTTTTTTTGAAAACAGTAGAGAATTCAGGACTATTTTCGTTTTCAGTTGATTTATTAACACAGCAGTGCCCCAATTTTAACTTAAAAAAAAATAGTAATAATAAATATAAATACCCCTGTCGCAGCATCTGCATAACATAGCGAATTTCCAAATCTTGGGCACTGGCGGATCTCATCTAAGACCTGTACCTATTTAAAATAGTTTAGCTTTCTAAGAGTAAAAGAATTTTTAAAATCGGTTGGGTAATTAGTTTTGGTATTTTTGGGGACCCAAGAACCCGAACGAATTTTGTGCAGCATAGTTGTATCCATCTAAAATAATTTAGTTCTCTAGCAGTGAGAAATTTTTTAGCATCGGTTCGATAGCTAATTACTGGTGTTTTCGGATCTGCAAGATCCCGGTGGACCTCATTAAAAAATCAGCTCGACCGTATATTCTAGGCGGACTTTATGTAATATATATATATATATATATATATATATATATATATATATATATATATATATATATATATATATATATATATATATATTCAAAACCCGTTGTGTAGCATCCTACGCCGCATTTGCATCCGCAGGACAGTTGTGGATCTCAGATAACACAACCTGTACCTATCTAAAATAGTTTACCTCGGTAATAGTAAAAAAGTTTCAAAATCGGTCAGTTATTTTATTTTTGACACTTTTAGGTCCTACTGACACTTCAGACCTTACATAACGTAATCTATATGTATCTAAAATGGCTTAGCTCCCCAACAGTGAAAAAATTTTCAAAATCGGTCGGTTAGTTTATTTTTGACACTTTTGGATCCGATGGACCCTGGCAGACTTTACATAACGTAATCTATATTTATCTAAAATAGTTTAGCTCTGTAACAGTGAAAAAATTTTCAAAATCGGTCGGTTAGTTTATTTTTACCACTTTTGGGTCCCATGGACCCTGGCGGACCCTAAATAACGTAATGTATATCTATCTAAAATAGCTTAGTTCCCCAACAGTGAAAAAATTTTCAAAATCGGTCGGTTAGTTTATTTTTGACACTTTTGGATCCCATGGACCCTGGAAGACCTTACATAACGTAATCTATATTTATCTAAAATAGTTTAGCTCTGTAACAGTGAAAAAATTTTCAAAATCGGTCGGTTAGTTTAGTTTTGACACTTTTGGATCCCATGGACCCTGGCAGACCTTACATAACGTAATCTATATTTATCTAAAATAGTTTAGTTCTGTAACAGTGAAAAAATTTTCAAAATCGATCAGGCAGTTTATTTTTGACACTTTTGGGTCCTATGGACCCAGGCGGACCTTACATAACGTAATCGATATTTATCTAAAATAGTTTAGCTCTGTAACAGTGAAAAAATTTTCAAAATCGGTCAGTTAGTTTATTTTTGACACTTTTGGGTCCTGTGGACCCTGGCGGACCTTACATAATGTATTCTAAATCTATCTAAAATAGTTTAGCTCTGTAACAGTGAAGAAATTTTTAAAATTGGTCGTTTAGTTTATTTTTTACAATTATGGGATCAGTAAATCCTGGCGAAACTCATACAAGTCTAGTACTCTAACAGTAAGAAAAGGGTTCTAAGGATTTCATATAACTTATGGCAGTCCGTAAGCTTCTTGCGGACATCATTTAATTAATTAATTCAAATACTTTAACTTACTAACTGTGAAAAAATTTTTAAAATCGATTGGTTAATTAATTTCTGGCCTTTTTAGGTCCCTAAAACCTTGACCTCACATAAAATACCTTAAATCCATTTGAAATGGTTTAATTTTTTAACATTATTAATTATTAGTGAAAAAATTTTCAAAATCGATTCAAAATATTTTTCCGTACATACATATGTACATTGTGCATATTTTGTTTTGTTTCATATATTTAATAATATTATATCATAACATAATCTTCAATTTCTTGTTTACTTAGAAATTCAATAAAAAAAAAAAAAATTCTTCATTACATTAGCTTAGAAAATCTGTTTAATTTACATTTTTTAACATGAGATAGAACCATGCTAATTATAATGCAATAAATGAGAAACAAAACTCTATACATGTATGTGCGTTATAACACATATATGTGAATAGTGTTCACTTGTTCTCACAAAATTCTTTAATAAAAAAGTGAAATATTTTTATACTTCATAAAGGACTGAGATATAAATATAAATTACTTATTAGACTAACAAAGAAAGAATAAAAGTGAAAATTTACATTTTCTCGAAAAATACTTAAAATAGAAAGAAAATTATAAGAATATTTTCTTCATAATTTTTTTTCCTTTTCAACGATGTAAAAATCGAACTGCCTTATGATAGGATCGAATGATAAAAAATGGCCAGAAAACCTACTTCTGGGCATCCGACGTGTCTGGCTAACGAACTTAGCCAAGCCAATTCAGAATCCAGTCCGCACACAAAATTTCATAAGCGTTAGACGTTTCGTTCGAGAGTTATCGTGGGAACACATAAATATATATATATATATATATATATATATATATATATATATATATATATATATATATATATATATATAAATTTTAGTGAATATCATTTTCGTATTCTAGGGACCTCAAAACAGATTTCTGCCATAGTCCCGGACTCAGATTGCGTCATGAGACCTACTGTAATAGCTGAATTTCGAGTTTTCGAAATTCACTAACACACAATACACTAACACTGAAACACAAACACTTAACACACAGACAGATCCAGATTCGTCTGATAGAGAGGGAGGATCGACCAACTTCCGCACTGTCACTGTTACCGCTCTAGTGCACAATCCTACCTAACCCAATAACACACAAGGTCCGTCAATCTCTGTACCATCTAAACGCGCAATTACAAGAACACCCGATCTTAATGAGCAATTTGATGAACCAGAACACATTTACACCAAGAAACGTAAAATAGAACGACACATTCACCCACACATACACGAACACACACTCAAACGTAAGCAGTCCTTTCCCTTCCCTCTGTCCCTACTCCTACCTATCCTCTGAGGACACGAAGACGAAATAAGCTTTCAAAGCCATCTGTCATTAAGCCAACACCTACGCTTCCACAAAAGTCTCGTCGTACGACCCAGTGTACATCAAAATAGACACATAACACCTCGTTTCAAGCAAAAATAACAATATAAGGAGTGATGTGACGAACCCGTCCGTGAGTGTACTATGGTGCTTTTACGGATTGGTTTGGCACATTTCCCTTCCACAGAGCCTAATACCTTGCATAATGCCGGTATAGGTGAAAATTACCCAATACTGTCCTACTGAGTAGTGAGCGCCAGGTTGGCGTAAAGTCTATAATAATACCAATAATAATATTAATAATAATAATAAAATATAAAAAAGATGGGTCTAAATATGGGCTAGCTCATTTTTAGACCACATGTGGTAGCCCATATTTAGACCAACAGTTACCAGAACTTCCGAGGACAAAAAATAAACGTTTATGTCGCACAATATTTCAGTATATCACAAAATCAGTTTTATTACATATTCATTAGTTATTTTGCAAAAGTACTTATATAATACATACTTGAAAACATTTTCTTAGTAGAAAAATATTATAAGTCACCTACGTGTTAAATATTTCGATAGTAAAATGTTGAGGTCACAAGATATTTCTTAAAACTAAATAAGCATACGTCAATAAAAATGGCTGATTTACTCATATTTGCCTGTTCTGTTATTAACAATAAATTGTATTAATTTCTCACTAAATGGCAATCATGGTATCAGGATGAATTTGCTACTAGCCCATAATAAATTGGACCATAGCCCATATATTTACACCTCTTCCTCTATCTCATTTTTGAAGCCTTTAAAGGAGAACATTTTAAAATTTTTCATTGACTTAATTATTATGTTTATGTATTAACGAAAACCAACAAAATAATTTTACTGATGTGATGATTGTTGCAAAATATCTGTGTTAATATTTTGACAAGTCGAATATTTTTACGGAATTTTTTCTCAATGTCAGTTGTCTGATTGAAAAAGCAAAATATAAATGTCAATTAATTTTTTCTTAGTTCCACAGGAACGACTGGGGTTTTGGAAATATTGCTCTTGAAATAATACCAGAAGTTGTATTTTATATATTTGAACAAAATGTCTCAATTTCGAAATTATTTTGAGACACACTACGTGGCGTAATAAGTACAAATAATCCAATTCTTATGATTATTAAGGAGCGAATTTGTGAGTCAAAAAGATCCATATAACCGCTCAAGTATTCAATAGTGAATCCTAATTTGTCAGAGATGTAATTGTGTGCTGGACTCGAATTGTATTTGAAACGTTACGAATCCCACTAATGGATTCAGATATCCTTGCTTCGAAAATTAATTTCAATTTGGCCAAGACAAAAAGAAAAAAAAATAAGCGAATTTTTTTCTCATTTTTCGAACAAAAAAAATTAATTCGTCCTTCTGATAGAAGAAATCGGAGAGAATTCAAAAATCTTATCTGGAATTCGAAAACATTCAGGAACTGTAAGTGGGTACTCCTGCATGAATACCTTTTCTTGATATGAAGGGTGAAAAATTGATGACTCTTTGTGGTAGCTAATGCTGTTCAGGAAGTTCAACAGAAAAATTAATAAATTCTGACAAAAGTGCTCTAAATATTTTATTCTGTACGTAAGTTACATAATTATATATAATTTTCTAAGAGAAATATTATTAAATAAATACTTTTATATAAATTTTAGGTAACTCACAAGGAGATGCACCCAGAGTGAAATTCGGGATTTTGATGAAACTTCGCTAGTGTGTAGAATAGGCAAAAATAAGGGACCCGTATTTCTTTTTATCGGCCAGCTTGCACGTTTACGTGATGCAACCAGCCCCTAAATTTGGGAGTTCAAATCGTATTTCTTAAGATATCTCGAAAACTATAAGAAATAGAGGAAAACTTTAAATAGCCGAAATATTACTCTTTGAAAGACCTATTCACGTATAGGTTAAACCAGGGCCGGATTTACAAGAGGGGCTGGAGGGGTGAAAATAGGGGTAAATTTTCTTGTACAGCCTAAATGGTTCAATGTATCAAATTTTTACCACCATAAATAGAAAGAGCGCCATAAATTAGGAGATACGTGTTTTTGAGTTCTTCCGAAATATGTGTCGTATCCAAGTCATATTAGGAATAAAAAATAGGGTAAAAATAGGTTTTATTATTGATTGCAAACACGTCCTCTATCTTTTTATTTTTATGTTTATTTTCTTTATGAAAATGTAATTTTTTACTTTACGATAATGATTCATATATTTTTCAGTACTAAAGTTCATTGGTAATTTAGTCATTTGTACACTTGGTTACTCACATTCGATATTTTTTATACCTATTTCTACCAAAGTTCTCTGGTCTGCAAGTGTTAATGAATGTTCAACAAGAAGCAATAATCTTCCGTTCAAAAACTGCCTTTGTCATCTTTTTAATCAAATCTTTTTAACCAAATAAACGCGGTTTATACATATATACATATATATATATATATATATATATATATATATATATATATATATATATATATATATATATATATATATATATATATATATATATATATATATATAATTTTTGTTATCAGAAGTTTCTTTATTAATATATAAATATCAAAACTGTTCGGACATATGATCGCGTTCGGGTATGGGGGCTTTTACGTTATAGCTATTTTGGAGTTGTTAAGCCAGCGGAGTGGTGCATATTTCAGTATATCTGAATTAAAAATAAAGTGAGATTCAAATTGACCACCTCAGTTAAATAGAACTCAATTTTAGAAGCTAGACCGATCTTAACAAAATTTTCTCAAAATTTAAAGTTATTGAAATACGAACATGGCTGCTCTCGAGACATTAATAAGGAAAGCAAAGCATTACAAGAAACCGATTTTGTTCAAAATTTCTGAATACCAAATTTAAATAAATGTGTGGCCAAAATTGTTCGTTAGTGCCACCAAATAGGATCCAAATTAAAAAGTTGAAAATATCTTGACAAAATTTTGCTCAAATACCTATAATACTTTTGTAATTTCCGAAAAAGATTAAATTGAGATCAACATGGTCTTACAGGACTTAGGGAGGGTATAAAATAGAAATACTTCTAAAACCATGGTACGAACATAGCCGAATTTCGTTAATTCGAAACTCGAGGGAGTCTTAAAATATTAAACACGCTATAATTTTGTGTTTGATAGTCGACTCTCCTTAACCTGTTAACCGGGGAATTAGCTATTGCTCAACTCGTTTCAGAATGGGGACTTTTTGTTCGCAGCGATAAGTAATATCACGCCTCAAATAATAAAAGAATATCGCTTTTAACTTATGGTTTTTATTTATTTTGATAAAATATTTTATATTTAAAATATAATTCAAATATATTCAATGTACAAGGAATTAATTGAACAAATTATAATAATTATTTCGCAGTATGATATTGCTTGAAACAGTGTGGCATACACAAGGCAACACAGCAGTCAGGACACCAGAATCCATGGAACTGAAAGTGTTAATTTCCATGACGAAAAATGTCGTCATGCCCATTGCAGTAGGCTTTTATGTATGACGAAATATTTCGTCATACCCAGTTAACAGGTTAATTCGTAATATTTTATATTAATTGTTTTATATTTATAGGGAACTCGTGATAGCTTTGAATTATAGAGAGGTTCGAATTATCGCAGATTTGCATTAATGAGAGCCGACTGTACCTACAAAAGGTCTCACGGTGCAGAAATTAGTTACGCTAATGAAATATCAAGATAGTTACTTAGGAGTTTGACAAGCAATGTCAAGCACTATAAATAATTGACTTTGTACAAGAATTTTGCACATTTGCTTTAAAAGTAATTTAACCCATAATTCAAATAATTTTCCGTGACTGAAAGCGCGATCCGTAGTTAACTGTTAATAAAAGTACTCCTGTGAACTACTGTAACTGTGTCCATTGTGTAGCAATAATTATTGCTACATGTGATGAATCAGTTCAACATTTACTTTGGAAAACGGTAATAAAACTTTAATCTAATTAATAATTAATCGATTTGTAAAAATGTCAAAATACTGACATCTAACATTTATGTTTGAAGTTAATATCAGTCCAATATATCAACTCATAGAATTCAAAAAAATCAATTATATATTTATATATATATATATATATATATATATATATATATATATATATATATATATATATATATTAACGACATCTAGTGTTATAGTTTCAAATTGATATCTAGGCACAATGTAAAAACTAATTACACGTTTGCAGAAATCTGAAATTTAAATTTATAACAAGTGCGTACATTATTTAATTAAACATTTATTTTTCAAAAGAAATAATTAACAAAACAAATTACATAACTAAATAAATAACTGATACTAATTAAAAAGACACACGGTTAGGGAGAACTTCTCTTCTCGTGTGGCCTTTGGGCCGCACACATCAAAAATAAAAAAACAAAAATATGTATATTTTAAAATTAGTTTAAGTATCATTTATTTAAGTGTATTGTTGAAAATTACAAACTCTTCGTTGTTAAGATAAGTATTATTTTACTATAACATATATATGGAAATTTACTTAAACATAATCGAAAAATAATTTATATTTAAATGATTAGAAAATAATGAAACGTAGACGTGTAGGTAAAATTTAAATTTAAAAAAAAAAAAAAAAATCGTATAATTAATTTAAGATAAATATATTTTTGAAATTTATTTAAATTAAAATAAAAGATAATTTATATTAAATAGATAAAAGAAAATAATTAAGTGTAACATGTAATTACTATAACATGTAGTTGGAAATTTACTTAACATAGTCGAAAAATAATTTATATTTAAATGATTAGAAAATAATTAAACGTAGCGTGTAGGTAAAATTTAAATTTTAAAAAAATCGTATAATTAATTTAAGATAAATATATTTTTTGAAATTTATTTAAATTAAAATAAAAGATAATTTATATTAGATAGATAATTGAAGATAATTAAGTGTAACATGTAAAAAAATAATTTATATTCAAATATTTAACGTCGTTTGTACTTTCGCATTCATTCAGATTTCCAAAAGATTTCTGGGGATTTAGCAAAAAAAAGTCTGCGACTAAAAATTTAGATAACTTGTAGTTTAAGAAATAGATATATTTAATTAATTGATAGATTTATATTTTAAATTATCATTAAGTAAATTCTCAAATAAATATATACAGATTATGTTTACAGTTTAATCATTATCAAATCACGTGACTATTTCCGGTTTGGATAAACGAAATGTTGAAAACGTGCAACCTTTACAATTATTTCGATATCTGTTTAAATCTTTTAAATCATGTAGCTCATTATTAATATTTAACTTGCAACGCAACTTTCTAAAACATTTCAATTTAAATCTGATTGACTAATTTACAAATTTCATAAAATTTGATACTTATAAAATACTTATACGGGTTATTCTAGTCATAAATTTTAAAGATACAATTATAAAATTTCAAATAGTGACATCAATTTAATTTAATTAATAACATATCTTTAGAAAATATATTTTATAGCAATATTTAAAATTGTTCCGTAAAATTCGAAACTTCAAATTTATATTTAAGTCAAAAGTGTATAAATTTACCAACTGATGTGGTGATACTTTCCCATAGCCAGTACACACCATATACTTATATCGTGCGTCTCGGTTTGGAAAGTATGGCCACACCAAAGGCTAAGATGCAAATTCTATTTTAAAATATATTATGTAAATTTATTTGAATTAGTTTATCAGTCTTTCAAAAATATGTATAAATTCTCAAAAACTTGTAATAATTTGTTGCCGTAAATTTTAAAGATTCCAAATATTGTAATTCAAAAATTGTTTCTAGTCACCTTTCATTGTAATAAAATTGTAATTTATGAATTTTCGTAACTCTAATTTAAAAACCACCCTTTTAGTTGTTGAAAGGAAAATTTCAGGTTATTTGGGGATCTTGTGGTTTTGGGAAAACGATCTGCGACCATAACGTTCCACTGCCACACACTCTCGTCTCCGTAACACCTGGAGAATGCCCTGCTGATCGAAACCCCAACCAAACCCGAAAAGTAGCACCCAAATTTAAACCCGAAAACATAACCACCCCATCAATAAACAATCAATAAATATAATAATAATATTAATTTTAAATTTTTTAATTTTTATTTTTTGCTACAATTGTTGGGACACTTACCTTGGATCTCGAAAATCGTACGTAAAATTATATCTATACGTAGGACACATACATTAATTTTTGTAATTTTAGGCACATATTGTACCGTCAGATTTGTAACAAAATAATTTCGAACTTATTTAGGGTTCGTTTCTCGGTAGGTAAAGACTAACAAAGTCAACAAAATTTAATATGTACTTTGTTTAAAACGAATATATTCCTAGATACAACATGTAATTCGTGATAAGCATGTTAAATGAAAAACGTAGACAACTTTTGTTCTAAAAATAATTTTTGTAATGCGTAATTAGTAACATACCACTTAAAAATAAAAATTTTTAATAGCCTGCAAATATATAACTTTTTTACATTTAGTTAAAAGCAGGGTATTTTAGATAAAAGCAGACGAATTCGATTATTACCATTTTTCTGTTTATAGGAGACAATGTTCTCCCCTAGGTTTTTTTTCTACTCGGTGACGTCGCCTACGTCTAAAACCTCAAAGCGGATCCGAAACAACTAAAAAAATTTTAATTTTTTCCTAATTTGATATATATATATATATATATATATATATATATATATATATATATATATATATATATATATATATATATATATATATATATATATATATATATATATATATAGTTAAATTATCGAGATGATAATTTGAGTTTTTAAAAAATTTTATTATCCCAAATTAAAGTACAATATGCTTTTGTACCAACACGGAGTGATCCAATATCTTTAAATTGACGCAACAAGACTGATTTCTTTTGTGAGATTCCTCTATTTATATCTTTTTATGATTGTTCTAGAATAATCACTCAGAGTTGGTGGTTCCAGGAAAGAAACATGATATTTTAAATTATTACAATGTGTCAAAATTATAATTAAAACAATGAAATTAAAGATTGTGCAAAATTAGCATTTTATAACAATTAAAATATAGATATGAATTAGCAAAATAAGCAATTATTTTATATATAGGATGTCCATATTGTACAGGATGTTACTCCTCCCTCCTAAGATTGAAGCGGTGGCCATAGAAGTTTCACTTCTCTGGACGGCGCTGTGGGTTCGTAGTTTACTTGGATTGCCGGATTCTCTTCTTTATTCTTAATGTAGTGGATTATTAACCCAATGATGATTGCTATGGTTGCCAAAACCATGAGGTAAGTTGCCGGTGTATGAACGTTGTTATGATATTGCAGTAGTTCAATTTTCTGCCGATTTTCCAAATGAAAGTTTCTTAATTTGGCTAAGTCCAATTTTTCTTGAATGTTCGAAGTCTTGACTGGAAGATTGTATGTAGGCAGTAGATATAATTTTTCGGTGTTTTGTATTATTCTATTTTCGTATGCTACTCCATTAATGGTAACGGAACAATTTTCGAAGTAAATCAGGATAGTTCCCATAATTTTTCGATTGGTGATACCGCACGTTGAACTGATGTTCGTATCAAATGAATTTTTAATGATGATATGATTATTGTAAATTTGTTTGATTTCCGTGATATTGTTGAAGTCCTCGTAGTCGCATGTTGATGGCTGGTTAAGTAGCAGGCTTCCCAGGCACTTTGAATTTTTCAACTTGGTTCCCTTGTTCTTGAACTGGCATATGTAGATGTTCTCTATTCTGGGACACTCTGTGTCAATCTCGTACAATTCATACTCATTGGAAACCGTATAGGGTTTAAGGAATTTTATGGATTTTAAGTTTTTATTTGGTAAGGATTCTAAATGGTTTAACCGATAGGTATCAGGATAGAAATTTGGTATTTTTATATTGAAAATTATGTTAGTATCATTGTAGTATGCTTGTAATTTAAGGAATTCATAGACTTGTTCATAGGATCTTATAGGTATTTCCTGTTTGGTTAAGGATTTATACGCATATTTTAATTCGTTTGGGAGTAGAATTGGTCCTGCTATTATGTTAAGTTTTGCCAAATTTACTGCTTGTATTATTTCTTTAATATATTCATTAAGTATTCCCATATTGAAATTTATTCTATATAAATATTGTACAAATTTAAAATCATATTTTTCTTTTGAATGGATATTCTTCGATAATGATTGCAAATAATTATTGATTGTAATTTGTTGATTATTTATGTGTTTTGTAATGTTTTCAAATCGTGCGATCATCTGTGAATTTATGCTAACTTGTGTGTTTAATTGAGTAACTATGTTATTTTGATTTAATTTTAAAGTTTCGATATGTTTATTTATTTCCAAGGCGTCGTTATGGTCCATGTTGCCTGTAGTTTGTTTGATAAGCGTTCCCATTGCATCGATCAAGCCCCTCTTTACTATTTTTCTTGGTAGGAGGATCTGAAGATTTTTATTTAATTCTTGAAATTTTAAACGGAGTACATCCTCAAATTCTTTATTGGGGAATTTTTGTGAAATAATATTAATTGATTTCTTTATGTTACTTAAATTTTCTTTATAATTTTCTAAGTTAATAATATGAATGTAGTGGTCGAAGTTATTGATAACTCGGGCCTGGCCTAGGGTCATTATCAAGATTCCTGGGTTGTTTGTCTGATCTAGGATCTCTATTTTCGCTATCGTCATCGTTAACATCGTCCTGTAATTTGAATGGTCGTTTTAATTTTTGTTTATTTAGTTTCCTATTTTTATTGTCTAAAATTGTAACTCTATTGTCTTTACTTACTTTAATTTGTTTAAATTTTGAATGAATTTTGTTATTATGTGGATTTTCAGTGAGATAAGCGTTAGTACCGGGTGTGTAAGCTAATGGTTCATCTCTATTAATGTTCAATTTTATTATTTTGTCGTGTTTTTTCTTTTGTACATGGTCGTATACTTTTTTTTTTTTTTTATTTAATTTAACTGCGTTAACAATTAAAGTCATTCGCAGTATAATATTTAGATATACAGATACATTATGATATTACCGATAATAAAAATAATAATAAAATTGTAATATATAATTGTTTAGGTACAGATTTACTGGTATGTTGTATGTATGTATTATTGTGTAATTAATTAATTAGTAGAAAAAAAATATATAGTTAATGGGTATGTATCTACAATGTTTATAAATGTGTTATTAAAAGTTATATAAGTGATGATTGATCATTACTGTCTATGTACAGAAATATGTAAATATCAGAATACACTACATATTAAAACTTAGGGTCTCTATATCTGTGAAATTAATTTTGTTGATTTTAGGAATTTCATCAGTTTAGTTATATTTTCCTGGTTATCTCCCAATATTTCTTTTATATGGTTGGGTAGTCCAGTTTGGGCTCTAGACTGTTCATATTTGGGACATTGTAGTAAAATATGTTTAACATCGAGTCTTATATTGCATTTTTCACATGTTGGCGGATGAAGTTGTCTTAGAAGAAATGAGTGTGTTAAGGCTGTGTGTCCAGTCCTTAGTCTGGTGAGTATCACTTCATGTTTCCTGTTAGTTTGCTGTGATGTTTTCCATTTTTGAATGGTGGTTTTTATAGTTTTTAGTATAGCTGGCGGTGAGTTGTTCCATTCATTTTGAAGGTGTTCGTTTATTTGCTGATTTATATGATCTAGTAAATCTCTTGATGTAATTAATTCATTTCTGTCCCCATCAATGTGTGCTTGTTTAGCTGCTGCATCTGCCAACTCATTTCCCTGAAGTTCTTTATGGCCAGGAATCCATATTAATATTATCTGAATTTTTTGGTTTAAAGCTTCTTGAAACTTGTTTTGTATTAATTGAATAAGAGGATCATCAGTGTTTGTGTTTTTTATTGCTTAGGGAGTCAGATAAGATAAGATATTTTTTATGTGCTGCTTGAGCTTTTATGTGGTTCATAGCAAGTAATATGGCTAAGCCTTCCGCAGTGTAGTTGCTACATATTTTGTTCAGTTTGAATTTGTAGCTGGTGTTGTCTATTACAAACGCACAGGCACTGGAGTTTTCGTATTTTGATCCGTCTGTGTATATTTTGGTGTGGTTGGGATATTTGTTTAAGGTTTCGTGGAACAGTTGTTTTAATTCTTGCAGGCTACTTTCTGGACTGAGTTCTAGGGATATCGTAAGGTCTATTTGTGTTTGTGAGTGTGACCATGGGGGGTTGGGATTTATGAGTTGTTTCTTTATTAAGTTAGTGCTTATTGTTGGGTTGAGGTTTAGTTCGGTTAAAATATCTTTTAATATAATGGCTATGGATTTTGGGAGAGAGGGTTTTTTAATTGATATCTTTTCATAAGAGGATGAAAAGTTTAACTTGTTGCTGAGGATAGGATTTAGCTTTTCATTTGTTTTGACCCAATATTTTAATAGTAGTTGTTGTCTACGGTAGCTTAGTTTTCTTTCTCCACTTTCACAGATTAGACTTGGAATTGGAGTTGTTCTGTATGCTCCGGTAATGATTCGCATAGCTGCATTTTGTATGATGTCAAGAGTTTTTAGAGTTGTTGGTCGTGCAGATATGTATATGGTAGATCCATAGTCAATTTTACTTCTGATTAAGCTTTGGTATATCTTTGTCAATGTACTTCTGTCTGCTCTTGTATTTTTGTTCGCTAGGATTTTTAGAATGTTTAGCTTTTGTAGGCATGTCGCTTTTAAAGAAGCGATGTGAGGTTTCCAGGTTAGTTTCTCATCAAAAGTTAGTCCTAGAATTTTGAGGGTATCGCTGGTTTGTATTTCAGTGTTGTTTAGGTATAAGTTTATGTTAAACTTCTGATTTTTGTAGAAAGTTATATATTTAGTTTTTGTAGTGGAGAGACGTAGTCCATTAATTTTTGACCAGTTATTTATTTGGTCAATGGCTTTTTGAAGATATTTTTGAGCATACTGGTTTTGTTTTGCCGATATGTAAATTATTAGGTCATCTGCGTATTGTAAACTCGAAACTGGGTAGGGAATTGCGTCTGTTAGGTCATTTATTGCAATATTGAAAAGGAGAGCTGAGAGGATGGAACCTTGAGGTATGCCATTCTTTTGCTTATGAATTAATGATGTTTCGTATACTTTGTCAAATAGTTCTTGTCGTTTTTCGTTAATGTCATTTCTGTTAGGTTTTAAACTAATGTCGTATTTGCGGCCAAAGAATAATTCGAATGGTGTATGTTTAGTGGTTGAATGAATGGAATTATTGTAAGTAAATATGGCTGTTATTAGTTTTTGTTCTGGTACCATTTCTTTATTTTCAGGATCATTATGAATTAATCTATAAGTTTCTAATAGGGTTGAATGGAAGCGTTCAATTGGGGAATTCGAATTTGAACTTCTTACAGATGTCATGTGTAACTAACTGTATGTTGTAACGGTCACAAAATTGTCTAAACCTAATTGAATCAAATCCTCTATCAGAATCAACTGTAAGCATGGTGGGTCTACCGTATGAGGCAATAAATTTTGAAAAAGCTTCAATCAAATGAATACTATTTCTACTTGGTAAAATATAACCTTGACCAAATTTTGAAAATTTATCAATTATTGTAAATATCATTAATTTATCAACAAAAAATATATCTGCGTGAGCAATTTCGAGAGGTTGTTTTGGAGTTTGCGTTAATTGGAATTTTTGTTTCGGTGGTCTACGATTGTATTTGTTTTCTTGGCAAATTTTACAATTATTTATGTAATAGGTAATTTTACTTTTTAAATTTGGAAAATAATATGTTCTTTTAAGGTGTGCAAGTGTTTCATTGATTCCGCGGTGATTACTGGATTTATGGTAGTCACTAATAATACGGTCTTGTTCTTCGTCGTTTTCAACGTCTTCTAAAAGTTTGGTACACCTAACAATTTTAAATTGACGGCCCTGAGAGAAGTATTGATGATATATTTTTTGAAATTTATTAAATAGTTCGTCATCGGTACAGTATACGGCAACGAATTTTTTTGTTGGTATAAATTGTCTAAAGATTTCAATAAAAATTTCGTCATTGTTGTCAGGAATTTGGAATGTTTGTCGTTTTTTTGTTCTAAAAAGGACTTTTGATTTCCTATGCGCCATTTTAAGTCTTTTTTCAAGAATAATTTGTTGTCCAAAATCGTTTAATGGATTTTCGGAAATTCTAATGTATGAAGTATCGTCTTCGTCTGCACTGTGGACAGTGTTCGAATCTGTCGTGTGTTGAGTTACGTGAGTAGATGTGTTACTGTTAGTTTCGTTTACGTTAAGTTCGGGAATTATGACACGGGAAAGTGCGTCTGCATTGGTATTGCTTTTTCCAGATTTATGGATAATAGTATAATCAAATTCCTCGAGTTTGAGACGCCATCTGACTAACTTGCTGTTCGGATCTTTAAGTGACATTAACCAAGTAAGGGGTTTATGGTCAGTTATTATTTTAAATTTTCGACCGAAAAGGTATGGACGGAAATATTTAGTAGCCCAAACAATAGCTAAAAGTTCCTTCTCAATCGTGCTATAATTTTGTTCACTTTTAGTAAGCGTACGGCTAGCATAACATATCGGTCTATCTTTTCCAATGGGTCCCTGTGATAATATTGCGCCAATTACAATGTTACTTGCGTCAGTAGTCAAGTTAAATTCCTTTTCGAAGTCGGGATAAGCTAGTACGGGTTCGTCAGTCAATAATTTTTTGCACGTTTCAAATGTTTGAATGTATTCGGGGGTTATTTTAATTTCTTCTCCCTTTCGGAGACATTGTGTAAGAGGTTTTGTAATTTTTGCAAAGTCCTTAATGAATTTGCGGTAATATCCGAGAAGTCCAAGAAAGCTTTTAATTTCTTTAGGTGTTTTCGGTAGAGGAAAATTTAGAATTACTTTTATTTTAGCCGGATTTGGTTTTACTCCTTCCGAGGATACTATATGACCAAGGAATTCGACTTCCTTGTGTAGAAATTCGCTTTTGTCAAGTTGAATTTTGAGGTTAGCTTTACGAAGTTTGTCAAATACTTTTTGTAAATTAGTAATGTGTTCATCTAGTGAGGTTGAAAAGACAATAATATCGTCCATGTATACGAGACAGACTGTTCCTTGTAAATCGCGCAAAACGTTATCCATTACTCTTTGGAACGTGGACGGAGCATTTTTTAATCCAAATGGCATTCTAAGGTACTCGTAGTGTCCATTGTCAACAGAAAATGCGGTCTTAGGAATGTCTTTAGAATGAACTTCAATTTGGTGAAATCCACTTGCCAGATCTAAAGTAGCAAAATACATACAACGTCCTAATTTGTCTAAAATGTCTGTAATATTTGGTAGGGGGTATTTGTCGTCAATAGTTTTTTCATTTAACCGTCTATAGTCAACTACAAGTCGCCATTTCTTTTAGCCACTAGCGTCGGTCTTTTTAGAAACGATCCATATTGGTGAAGACCAAGGTGAGTAACTCGGTCTAATTATTCCTTGTTTTAAAAGACTGTCAATTTGCTTTCGTATCTCCTCTTTATGGATCTGAGGGTATCGATAAGATTTGGTATATATGGGAATGTCATCTTTTGTGTTTATGTGGTGTTTAATTTCGTTAGTAAAACTTAAGTCCTGTCCTTCCTGATGGAAAATGTCATCGTATTGTCTACACAAATTATTTTTTGTTTTTCTTCCTTATTAAGGTGATCTACTCTAATTAAATTGTCTATTCTATTATTTGAATTTTGAGATTACGGCCTGATTTGATCTTCTTTAAACTGTATTAATTCGTGATTTAAAATTTCAGCTTTAAGCGGTTGTTCTACGAATAACAATTGTTTTTTATTAGTTAAATTAATTACTGGACAGACAAAATGCCAATCATTTGCTGAATAGATACCTCCTGGAATTAAAAATTTATTTTCAATGTATTTTTTAAAACAAATTCGCCTGATTGTATGTCAATAGGTAATTTCACTAAAGTTTTTGAAAAAGGTTCTGTAATGTATTTGCCAGACATAAAATTTGGTTTTGATAAAAGTTTTAATTTAGAATTTTTTGTTTTTAATAATTTATTATTAATATCAATGTTAGCATTAATTTTTCGTAAAGTGTCAAGTCCTATTAAACCATCAAAATATTGGTGAAATTTAAATATTAAAAAGTCTAATGTGTCGTTAGGTTGATTAAATTCTTTAAACATTGGTATAGTTATTTTCTTATCTAAATAATAAGTGTTAAGAACTGCTTTAATTTCAATCGGTTCAATTGTTGTAGTGTGGTTTATGTTAACATGTTCCGGACTCAAAAATGAATTTGAGGCGCCAGTATCGACCAAAAACTTTAAATTTTTGCCTGTAGGGGATTTAATATGAATGTAAGGGAGTGTGTTACCATGACTATTAAGATCTAAGTAACCGAATTGTTGTTCCAAACAAGTTGAAAATTTGAATCGTCAATTTCATGTTCAGTAATTAAATTTGTACCGTTTTCGTTATAATCTTCAGAAATAAAATTTTCGTCAGAAATATTTTGAGTAATTTCATATTGATCTAAGTTTTCATAATTTTCGTTATTAAATAATTCTTCACTTGTAAATGTAGGTCGAGATGAGGGTGCAAATGTACGGTTTTGGTTACTATGGGGTTGTGAGGTAGAAGGTTGAGGTCTAATATTTATTCTACTACTTCCAAGTTCCATAGGTTCAGGTCTAAATCGTTTTATTTTTTGGGTATTATTTTTTGAATTAGATTGTTGAAATGAATTGTTTACGGGTCTTATCTGAAATGGTCTGTACGGTGTTGGTTGTGTTTGAATTCTATTAAGTGGTTGTTGTTGATAACGCGGTCTAAACTGCATATGTTGTACACCTACGTGACTTTGATTAGCTTGCGTACGAATGTTATAATTATTATAATTACTATTAACATGTGTAATTGGCTTGTGTTTATTGATGTTTGTGTTCTGTATGTTTTGAGATTTGGTATAATAAAGGTTTTGTTCTTTGATACAAAATGCAAAAGCTTCCGCTAATGTATTTGGTTTCATCGCTCTGATTGTTGACCCTAAAGGTTCTTTCAAGCCTGATAAGAAAACATTTAAACACATTTCATTGTATAAACTTATTTTTGATTGTTTAACGTCATTGTTGTTTTCATGAATCTTAACATGATTTGAAATTGTGGACAATATTTCAATTACATTGCTATAAAAAGTTTCAACTGTTTGATTACTTTGTTTTAAATTATGTAAGTCTTTAATTAGACTCGTTTCGTTACGTTTATCAGAATAATGAGTTATTAGGTTTGTTTTTATTTGGGTCCAGTCGATAGGAGTCCCATACATATTTAAAATTTCATTTGCTTGACCAGTAATTTTATTACGTATGGCTCTAAGCAATAATTTTCCGTAACTAGTACCATTTACATCGGGAATTAACCATAAAATTTCCTCGACATTATTAATAAAATCGTATAATAATCGTGTATTACCATCAAAATTGGGCAAATCTTTAATTGCGTCGGGAATTCGTAATGCATTAAAAATATCTGTTGGTGTTGCCATTGTATTATTTGAATTATTATTAATTAAATTAGGATTATTTGTTCGATTTACAATATCTAAATTAGTGGTATTGTTTCCTAAAGCTAAGTTTTCGCTAATATTACTCGTCGTATTCCCTGACGAATAACTAGCAGAATCAATATTACTTCCGTTTGCAGCGGCGTTAGTAATATCGTGAGAAATGTTGCGTGGATAAGGATCGCTACGTGTAAGGGATAGTTTTGGTTTAGGAAATGTAGGCATTTAATTTCCAATGAATAAAAATTGCAAGAAAACGACTTACATGAGCCAGAATAATGCAACCATTGGTCCTTTTGATGATGTGCTTTCACCAAGGAACTGCTGGTGGGCGATGTCCTCTCGTCCCGTATTCTGGAGTGGTTGGTTGTAGGTTCTGGATTCTCCGCGTACCACCGTAGATTTCGGGAAGCCCTCCAAAGCCAAATATTCTTTTCAGCTTCGAAAATGGCACTTTAATATTCTTTTAAAATGCGTTTTCGCGAGTTTAACCACTTATACGATTTTTTTATACGCGTTAAAAATCCGCACGACTGCGCCAGTTAAATTATCGAGATGATAATTTGAGTTTTTAAAAAATTTTATTATCCCAAATTAAAGTACAATATGCTTTTGTACCAACACGGAGTGATCCAATATCTTTAAATTGACGCAACAAGACTGATTTCTTTTGTGAGATTCCTCTCTTTATATCTTTTTATGATTGTTCTAGAATAATCACTCAGAGTTGGTGGTTCCAGGAAAGAAACATGATATTTTAAATTATTACAATGTATCAAAATTATAATTAAAACAATGAAATTAAAGATTGTGCAAAATTAGCATTTTATAAGATAACAATTAAAATATAGATATGAATTAGCAAAATAAGCAATTATTTTATATATAGGGTGTCCATATTGTACAGGATGTTATTATATATATATATATATATATATATATATATATATATATATATATATATGTGTGTATATATATAATCTATATGCATATATATATATATATATATATATATATATATATATATATATATATATATATATATATATATATATATATTCCCGCAACCTTTTGACTTGTGTAGGGCCCCCTATGGACGGGAAGAGCTGAAATAGAAACAATACTATTAACGTGGGTATTCAACCCAGCCTTTAAGGAGGCGGTGGGGGCAACAAAACCGTGAAATTTTCCAAACTGATTGGAAATAATGTTTCGGCCAATTATCTACAACATATCCAAAATTTAGCTTCCTATGGTGATTTGGAGGGAGTAAAGGGGAAAAAGTCACTCAAATAAACCTAGAGGGCTGAAATTTTGTATTCGGATTGAGTTAGTATCAAGGGTGTGCCTTTTGGGGGGTCTCAACTTTTAACTCTTACACCCATGATGTCAAAAACATGATTTATCTTGTTTTTTAGCAGTTTTGGTAGGGTCAAAATCTACCTAAATAAACCTAGAGCGCGGAAATTTTGTGTATAGGTTAAGTTAATAGCCAGAGACTGCTTTTTGGAGCTTTCAACTTTCAACTTCCACTCAATTATGCAGTACACAAAGCAACAGGCTTCCACCATTGACACTGCTTACTAGACGGCAGCACTGTGTGCCCCCAGAACTACTCAGTCTTACTTCAGGCGGAATGATATTTCTCACGACAGCCGGGCACTGACTACTCCACAAGTCAAGTAATAATAAAGACTGTTTATCGGTTTGTGGTAAATATGTATTTTGAAACCACTCTTTAAAATGGTCTGTTGCGCGCTCTGCACTAACCTGAATTACGAAGGTTTAACCTGGACGTATAACACAAAATGATACCCAGACAGATTTGCTTAATACTAACAAGGAAAGGTTTTGAACTGTCAATTCGCAATTTTGATGAAACTTGGTATATGTGTAGTACAAGCAAAGAATGTATATGTTTCAACATCTAAATCAGGAAAGTTAACAACAGACCATTTTTAAGAGTGGTTTCAAAATACATATTTACCACAAACCGATAAAAAATCTTTATTATTACTTGACTCGTGGATCCGATGGATTATCAGCCGATGGAAGAGGCATGTGTTGTGTTACCATTTCTGATGTGAGATCAAAACGCATTCCAACATCTGGAGGTGGTATTTTAGGATCCATAGTAAATAAAACAACAACCAGGTTCGATTTAGATTGTGATATATTGTTTTCAAACCAAAGCCAGTCGTGATTACAATTAAGTTTTTGTTAAAACAACGCGAAGTTTTAACAATGATAATTTTAAACAAATTTAATGTTCAAAACATAAAGCCGGTCCAAGTATTCTTATTATTTTCACTTTTCTTTTTCTTTTAAATTTCTATCAAGTACCAGAAAACATCCAACCGCGTAAAGGATGTCTGCGCAGTAAGTCAAACGTCATCCGGAAAACGCTCTCTCCCTTCCCGCATTTGTTGAGTATTATTTTTATGGCGATTCTTCATTATTGTGTTGTTGTCTCCGCTTAATTCATTCATAATTGAATAGATGGCTCTGCTTGTGTTAACTCATAACTATTGATATGATGATTTTGATACACGCACGACGACATATATATATATATATATATATATATATATATATATATATATATATATATATATATATATATATATATATATAGGGTGTAAAATAACTCTCGTCCTTTTGAGAGACGGTTTACCTCGGTATAAAATTGCCGAAGACATAAAAATTTTTTTCGGAATTCGCTATCTCAGAAAATCGCATCCCAGCCAGCTCATCGTTTAATATAAATTTCTCTGAATACGCCTCTGACCAAACTAAAATTATTCGCACCCTGTATAAAAAAATTTTTATCTTAAATAAAAAAAAAATTTTTTTATGTTACTATAATATGTAAACATGTGTTGATTGTCAGATTCATATGTACTGTATTGTACAAAGAAAAACGAACACGTTTTTAACAAATTCCGATTAAAATAAGTTTATGAAATATTTTTTTTAGTTTTTAAAATTTTGTAGTTTTTTATATCACAGTACATTCTAAATATTGCAAAATCAATAACTCTTATATTAGTATTTGCATTACACATTATTAATTTAGTAACAAATTACATTAAAAACTACATTTATGAATTACCAAACAAACCAAAAAAAGAACACAATAAAACAACGAAAAGCTAGATAAAAAATACTTCCATTAGTTTCAAAAATTAAAAAAAATTCTGTTAACTGTCATAAAACACGAATTTTTAATTGTTGATATATTGATACTTGGGTACACAATTTTATTTTAGTACTATCTATAAATAGTAAATATGTATCTGTTTTAGTGGTATCCAAATTCTGTGCAGTGTTTTCCATATTCAATAGTTTTGCAAGTAAAGTACATGAGACAATAAACACAAATTAATAGCAATGTCTAATAACGCTTTAAATTTCTCTCTCATTTTTTCAGTAAGATCAAAAAATAAATTTTCAATGATTTTCAAAAATTAAAAGTACAGCTAGTGTTATCAGAAGGAACGCAACTATCTCTTTCCTGTAATCACCAGTGTGCATTTCTAGGCTAACTTTCAAATAACTTTATACTTTCTAACTTTCAATTGGCATAAGTGCGAAAATCATATCAAATTCCCTTTTTCTATGCAAGTTTACGCAAGAAACTCAATTTTTGATATAAAAGTCACGCAAGCGGAACTCAAATGTATCCTTAAATTTCTTAAAATTTGCATATCTTTCAGTACTCTCCGAGGCATAAGTGCGAAAATCGGACAAGGTTTTCTGTTATTATCTCCCGGTCTATAATTATAATAGCTTATTACACGGTTCATGAGTGTTTGGCCCCTGAAATATTATAAAATTTGTATCATTATATACATATTTATGGACGAACTCAAAAATTTTGTAAAATATTGTCGAGGAAATATATTATTATTATTATTATGTACTTTATCTGCAAATTCAGACGACGTATAATGTGTTCTATGCGTACATGTGGTAGGTATAATAAATCAATAATATGGAGCTTATTTTCAAAAAGCAATTTCTAAGAAAATAATTTTGAGATTAATATAGAATTGTAAACTTTATTTAGAAAACCGTTATTCTAAACGGAAATCTTTTTCCAAAACTGACTACGAAGAACCTAAAAAGGGCATCATATTTTAAGTTTATTTTCAGAAAGAAATATCTGAATAAAAATTTGTTTCCAAACGCAATTTCTGAAATTTTATTTTTAAACTGAAATACCTTTAATTTTTTGAATTAAATAATGACCGTTATTTTGAAATTTTTATTGTGCATAAAGGTTCCTCAGTAAAGGAAAAATACAACTGGAACGGAAAACCCAACAGAAAATATTACGCTTTAGACCTTTTAACTCATTTTTTGTTGCACGGTCACAATAGCATCAGTTTATCATAGGATAGTATGAATAGCGTGTTACTAACATTAGCGTCTGAAAAAAATACCGGAAGCAAAAAAGAAGAAAGTGCTACAAGCTGAAGGCAAAGAGAAAAATAGATAAGTCAAAATTACTTTATGCTATTCTATATTTTTATAAAATAAAACAAATATTTTACTTAGCAAAAAAATCGCGCTTATTTTTTAATTGTGACAATTGTTTCAAGCTTAATAGCCCATTTTCAAACAAAGTAAGATGACTTTATTTATATGAAGGTAGAAAAAATTTTTAAAATGTAATTTTTACAATTTTTAGAAAGCCATAACAAAAAAAAAAGAAATACGAAAATCAAGTTGAAGATAAAAAAAAAAAAAAAAACGGCAGAATGTGAATGCATTGGGCAATCATTTTGAATTTGAAATGGTTAATTATTGTTAATTGACTATGATAATTATTTTCGCCGACGTGTGTTAAATGTGTGTTTAATGTATTAAATATGTGAGAGAACTGTACTAAAGTTGATGTAAGTCTGTGATATTTAAATTATTGAAATCGGTTACAGATGTTTGCTAAATTTAAAATTATGAAATATGACGTAAAATTTGTTTTATTACAAAATATGTTAAAATTTTTTGGTATGCTACTGTACAGTTAATTTCAAAAGATTCCGTAAATAAGTACATAAACATATTTTGTTGACAAAAAGTTCAACATTCAAAAAACCAAAAACAAAAATATGTTAGGCAGTCAGAGCCTGATTAAGGTTTTTTTTCTAGGGGCCATTTTTAACAAGTTTTTGACAATCAAATATTTCTGAACTGAAAAATAATCGGAACAAATTAACTAGCAAAACTCAGTTAGTAAACTGAAACCTTTCACCCCTATTTCTTACGAGACTTATTTATTTTACACCCTGTATACAGGGTGTCAGAGAGATAAGTATCATCCCTTTGAGGGTTGACTCGTAGCACCCTGTAGACACTAAAACCACAGGAATTTTTTCGGAATTAACAGTTTGAGAAACTCGCAAATTGACTCGCTACATGATTTTCCAAATTTTTTTTTAAGTACGGCCCTGACTAAATTATGCACAAATACCTCCTTAATATCAAAGGTACAAAATAATTTTATTGACTAAAATTCTATAAAATTTTATAAACATGTTTATTTCTAGTTACCATTTATTGAAAACAAAACAAATGTGTGTACAGTGTCTCACAGCTAAAATCAGACAAAACTTTTTGACTATGAAGTGAGTTAGTTCATTTTCAAACAGAATCTATTTGAAAATGAACTAACGGTTCGAAACAATATTGTCAAAGTTTCAAAAATAAAAGTGTTATTTTGCAAAGTAAGGTATTTGTTCATTATTTACAAATATGGAATACCATAAAGTAACGCTCAAATCTGTTAATATTATAAAGTTCAAAATTGTTAAAAGTCACTGTATCCAATTTACTCATACATTGCCATAAAAAGAAATCAAGTTGAAACCCCTTGCTTAATTGATTTTAAAGGTTTTTCGTGATTTCCGTCAAATTCACGAAAGTGGAGAATGTGACTTTTGCAGTTAGACCATTCATATTTTCTATTATTTACACTATCTGTGTACATAATTATAATATTATTAATTAAACTACTTAAATGTTAAAAATGTAAATTATTTAAAACTACTTACGAATCATGCTGACATGAAATTTGATAAAAAATTACGAGTACTTTCCCTTGGATCAATTTCCACAATATTAAAAAAGTAGTAGGGAAAACACTGCCCAGATCTCGCAGACGCTGTACCGCTGTTTCCCCATAAATTAATACCATATCATCAAACTTTTGGCTAGAGTGCATTGTAAAAATAAATTTATAATCAAAAATATAATACTACAAACAACACAATAAAAATTCATCTCTACTCACTTTACAAACTTATAATTAACAAATTATCAACCACTTAATATTAATAATTAAAATAATTAAAATATTAATAATTAATATTTTTACACTAAACTGCAGTAAGTATTTCATTAACAAAATGTAAAATTTAAAATAGGCAACAATCGGTGATCGTTCTTATGTTATGTATGTATGACAGTATGACATTAAAAGCAATGGTAAAACCCCAAAGACTTGGTATGGCAACTTAAATGTATGCCTAAATGTTTATTTAATACGTACGCACTACTACTGCATTAAGCAAACATACTTAAAACAGAAGAAACAGAACATTGGAAACACAACTAAATCTTCCTGCAGTTGTATGCATATAATTGTCAGATATACACATATACTCAAAGAATACATAAATCACTGACCACATAAATAGAAAAAGAATTTACCTACACAACACAGTACATACTACATTATACATAAATAAGAACAAGAATATTAATATATTATCTTTATCTGTAATTGACAAATTTCAAGGACATTCACTTGTATACATAGAAAAAAAAACTTTTCAAAATAAATCGATACCAATTATGTACACACGTAAAGATGTGCTAATGAGCCAGTGTATTTAATCTACCTTGCGTTACAAAAATTTAATTACCTAACTTTTTTAAGAAAATTATTTTAAAAACAATAATTTTTTTTTATATTCTAATCAGATTAACTTAAGATCAATAAAATAAAAAAACAATATGTCATTGGTCGATTTGAATACCAAAATAATAATTTCAAAGGTTGGTATTTTTATATATTGCAAGTTAGTTTTGAATTTAATGTATTGTAATGGTATCAAATTGATATGATTTGTTTCGTAAGTTTCCTATTTCTCAAAGACAAAGTGCGAAACGTAACGATATAAGGCCAATTACACATTAATACAGTCACAACTCTCCGTGTAATACGCAACTTATAGTACTTCCTACAAAAAATATACTATTTTAAATTACATATTACAGAAAATATGAGTTATTAGTTAACAGTGTCTTGTTCACATGAAATTAAATTTATTCATAATTATTACTGTACGTATAAAAAAATATCGAGCCATTACCGCTGACTTATCGTAAGCGACACTTTTATCGAAATTCAGATTTTTATTGTAACATTTTAAATTATAACGGACCAAGCATTGTTGACGTTTCGCTCCAAAAACCATTAATTACAGAGTTATAGCAATGTTAAGTTTCAATTTAATAGCACATTTCTGTGTAAAAATATCTTTAAAAAACCTTCTGTCGCTTACGATAAGTCGGCGGTAATAGCTCGATATTTCAGTTTTTCGGTTGACATTTTTGAGACCACTACTACCCACTGTTTTCATACGGATACTTATATTCCGGAAACCCTGTACATATATATATATATATATATATATATATATATATATATATATATATATATATATGTATGTATATATATATATGTATATATGAATATATGTATATATATATATATATATATATATATATATATAGATCTATATATTGATTATTTAATAATAAATAAATGTTAAAAAAATTTAGATTTTAGTAATGAAAATTACTTCAATAAATTATAAATTAACACTAATTTAACTGACTAATTATTTTCTTAAATAGACTAAGCAAAACATTATAATTATCTATTTATTATTTAAGTTTTCCGCTTTGAAGAATTTGACTTGTTGTTTGTAACTTGCTGCCATTTACTGTATTATCTACACAATTAAGTTTGAACTCTTTAATATTCTATTTCATTCTATTTCTTTGTTAAGAGGAATAAGAAAATGTTTTCTATTTTTCTAATATTTTCTGTCTATTATTATTTTAGTTAATGTGTCGAAATTATTTTTATTTGCAAACATTTTATGGAGTCGGTATTAAATTACAAATTTTACACTTGAAACAGAATTATTGAAAGAATGATTGAAACTTATGTACATATACCCTATATATTTAGGTAAAATGTTAAATATTTCAAAAAATTTAATAACAAATTAATGTATTTTTTTTATTTTTTAGATTTTGTAAGGATATTTCCATTAAATTGTGGGCAATATGCTTGACAATCGAGAAATGCAATCTTTTGTGAAAAATGTTTTCAACAACGGATTAACGTAAATGTAAAAATGTTTAGACAGTTAATTGTCGTGTATAAAATGAGTTAAAATACTAATTCATAATTATTAATAGGAATTAAATTATATGTGTAACAATATAAAATATTTTAAGAAAGATTAAATTTTATTTTTGATTTAATTATACATAATTTTAATGTGGTAGTGTTGTTCCCCAGGTTAGAAATGTCAAACCTCTCAAACTAAAAAAAATACTGCCAAAATGAATACGTCCTCTCATATTTGAGAAAAGACGAAACAATCCAAGTAAATGACATTAAAGGCAGTTAAAAATTATTTTAAATAATGAATAAAACTTTTCATAAAATAGCTCATAAAATAGTATAAGTTCAAATATTGCCAAAACGGGACAAATGAGCGTCTCGAGAAGATGATCGGGACACCGGGACATGTCTCCGAAAAACGGGACTGTTCTGTTGAGAACCGGAATTCTGGTCACCTTAGTTATGCCCCATAATGTTTAAAATTAAATTAAAATTATAAAAGTAACCTAAAAATGTATAGCAATATTTATATTGCTATAAGGCTTGAATCTACAGTTGATGATAATTCACGATAACTTCTAATCCAAAAAAGTTAGAATATCTAATATTTAAAATCATTGAAAATAACATAACAAATATTTATCAATACTGTATTATTAAACAAAAGCATCAGACCCATCTATTGATGGTGACTTCAATGAAAGAATCATTGTCATATAAAAGTAAGAAAGGTGTCACCACCTCTCGGTTCGTATTGTTTGCATTTTAATAATTATGAAGTTGTAAATAAAAAAAAGGAAAAAACGAAATTTGACATGTTTGTCAGGAGAGTTACATAAATTTCTTTTTTAATTGAAATAATTGTGGGGGTAGAATAAAAAACAACGATGAGGAGACACTCTCTTCTCAACGGACGGTGAAAGCGAAAACATGTTTGAAAGTGGATAAAATTTTAAAATAAAGTAAAAAAAAAATCTTTGACCGGGGTGATACCATGGAGTCCCACATTGTAATGTTTAAGCTAAGTATATTTCGACTCCCGTGATGGGGCCCCGCTGCTCACTTAATTCAAAATAAACGTAGTTTAATTTTTTCTTCTAACTTGAAAATGACAGTGATTGTTACGTTTTAATATCTTGTTGCAAAATTATAAAATATGGTTTTTGATGTTTTTATGTATAAATAAACCAAGAATTGTATTATGACTAACAAGGAAAGGGCAAGAAGTCGAAAATTCAAAAAAATCTGAAACTTGGTCAGTATATAGAGGGTGGCTACCTAATAACATAAAAAATATCAGTTGCTGCTAAAAAACGTTTTTAAGCGGTGAAACATCCCCTCAAAAAATTTAAAAATCTATGAAATTTTGTTTATAGGCACCTTAAAAAGTTCTAGTAACAAATATAACATTATTTTTTGCATCTGCAAATTTTTAGGGGTTGAAACCACCCCTTCATATGTGTACTTAAAAATTTAAAAATTGATGATATTTCGTTTATAGATCCTATACGGAGCTCTAATAATAGATATAACATTATTTTTTGCATCTACAAATTTTTAGGGGTTGAAACCACCCCTTCATATATGTGCACAAAAATTTAAAAATTAATGATACTTCGTTTATAGATACTATACAGAGCTGTAATAATAAATATAACATTATTTTTTGCATCTACAAATTTTTAGGGGCTGAAACCACCCTTTCATATGTGTACTAAAAAATTTAAAAATTGATGATATTTTGTTTTTACACATTATACGAAATTCTAATTATAAATATAACATTATTTTTTGTGTCCACACATTTTTAAGGAGTGAAACCACCCCTTTAATTGTTTTTAGTAATAAATATAATATTATTTTTTATACCTAGACATTTTTAATGGGGTGAAAACACCCATTCAGCTGTCGAAAATTTAAAAATTCCGAGATTTTATTCACATAATATCATCACATAAAAATGGTTCATAATTTTTTTTGTTTTTTTGCTTCCATACATTTATAGTGGTTATCCTTTCCAAAGTGGAAATTAGAAGCAAAAATTGACGAAATTTTGTTTACATGTACTACACCGTAGTCTAATATACACCATTTAAAATCTATCTGTATTGCTAATTTTACACATTATTATTATATTTATTGTAAAATTGTTGTTTGTTGTATATGTAAACAAAACTTTGTCAGTCTTGAAATTTTTAGTTTACAACTTCGAGGCGGTGTTTCACTGCCTAGAACTGTGTGAAAGAATATATTTATAATATATTTATCGTTAGGTCTCTATGTAATATATGTAAACACTATATCGCCAATTTTCAAATTTTTAGTTACGCACTTGAAGGGGTGGTTTGAAAATTTGTGGATGTGAAAAATAATGTTATATTTATTACTAGAGTTCTTAAAATTAAAAATCACAAAGTGATTGAAAAAATTATCCGGATCGGCCGGGAATCGAACCAAGGATCTCCTGGTAACTAGCCAGGTGTGCTGACCTCTACACCAACGATCCCATGCTCCGTAAGCGGCCGAGCCGGACACCCATTCAGTCACCTATGTGTATTAGTACTCTCTCTGATTCGAGAAACAGTTACAATTTTAATTTCAAATATTATCGAGTGCTTGTGAGACACTACTACGTATGACAAACTTTTGTTTGAATTTCAACACACGCAGTATTGATATGTTCACTAATTGTTCAGCTAAACTGAAACTTTAAGCACTCGATTTCTTTGGTATAGTATGACCAAAAACCACATGTAAATTAAAAATCACAAAGTTTCAGTTTCAGTTTAGCTGAACAATTAGTGAACATATCAATACTGCGTGTGTTGAAATTCAAACAAAAGTTTGTCATACGTAGTAGTGTCTCACAAGCACTCGATAATATTTGAAATTAATACTAGAGTTCTGTATAGTATATGTAAGCAAACTATCATAAATTTATAAATTTTTAAGTAGACATATTAAGGGGTAGTTTCAACCCCTTAAAATTTATGGATGCAAAAAATAATGTTATATTTATTACTACAGCGCTATTCAGTATATATAAACAAAATATCACCAATTTATAATTTTTTAAGTACACATTTGAAGGGGAGGTTTCAACCCTTAAAAATTTGTAGACGCAAAAAATAATGTTATATTTATTATTAGAGCTCTCTATAGTATATATAAACAAAATATCACCAATTTTTAAATTTTTAAGTACACAATTGAGGGGTGGTTTCAACCCTTAAAAATGTGTAAATGCAAAAAATAATATTATACTTATTACTAGAACTTTTTAAGGTACCAAAACAAAATTTCATCGATTTTTAAATTTTTGAGTTCCAAATTTAAAGGGATGTTTCACCCCTTAAAAACCTTTTTTAGCAGTAACTGATATTTTTTATGTTATTAGGTAGCCACCCTCTATATACTGACAAAGTTTCAGATTTTTTTGAGTTTTCAACTTCTTGCCCTTTCCTTGTAAGTCTTATACATATGGTTTGGTTATTTGTTATGAAATATTAGAATGTGAAAGTCAAAAATTGTAGGTAGTTTAAATTTAAAGGCGGTTTTTTTCACAAATGATAAAAGGCGTGTGCATAACTTTGTTCTTGTGAGCAATGAATTTTATGGAATATCGTGCTATCTTAAATCATTTTTCAGTTAAAATTAGTACTTACGGAGAAAAATAAAATTAGGAGAATACCACTTCCTAAAGAAAATTTCAAATAATAGGTTATAAAATACTATTCTTTCTTTACTTTGTTTCGGTAAGGAAAGAAAACAATATAAATCAAAACTTTCTAAAAAGTTAGTTCAATTTTAAATGAATCATTAAAATTACTCATTGTTATTAGATTCCTTTTTGTCAAACCTATATAAAAGATTTAATGTATTTCAACAATTTAAACAATTGTATATTATTATTTATTATCATAGTAGTCCGTTCATTGCAAAAAAAAAAAAAAAAACGCCGTGAGCAGCGGAGCCCCATCACGGAAGTCGAATTTTTCCTTTCATCTTCGGTATTGAATATCTACAAGCGAAATGTAATTGAAAGACCACAAGGGATTTGTCATTTTGGTGGTTTCAAAACTGATGATGAATGTCCGATTGATCGGGGCTTTAAAAAAAGGTTTTAAGTTTTTAAGGGCTGAATCTCAGTAAATCTCAGTTTTGTGCCGATAGCAGTTAGCAGGGAAAAAGCCAACACAATTCGTACGAGGGCATTCCTACCCATGCTTATCCGCCTATTGCCTTTGTGTTTTATTTTTAAATATTCAAAAAGGAACTTAAATCGTAAACTAGAAGGCCTTTATGAAGATATATTTTCTTTCCAAAAAAATCCAAAATTTCTATTTTATAAATAATAAAAATCCAAAATTTCTAATTTATAAATAAACAGTGACTTTAATAACATTTTTAAATTACTTAATATGTATGTATTTTTCATTTGTTATAAAAGTAAGTTCACTTTTTTTTTAAATTCTTTAAAACTACTATTCGCCTACTTGTATTTAGAATAAAAATAATGCATTTAAAACACATTTAACAATAGCATTCAATTCCGATGTAAAAATGGGAGAACTGGGGGGGGAGTAATGTGGACTCCCTAAAAGGTACTAGCTGGATACTAACCAAATACACGTACAAAATTTCAGCCCTCTAGGTTTCCTTAGAGAGTCTCTAGACGTGTTAGAAAACAAGCAAAAAAATTAAGGATATAATGGCGTAAAAATCGTGGGGGTAAGGGTTAAAAGTTGAAACTTCCAAAAAGCAGTGTCTGGCTATTAGCTTAACCTGTACACAAAATATCAGCCCTCTAGGTTTATTTGGGGAGATTTTGACCCGAACGAAACTGTTAAAAAACAAGAAAAATCATGTTCTTTTTGGTATAAAAATGATGGGGGTAGGGGTTAAAAGTCGAGACCCCCAAAAGGCACTCCCTTGATACTAACTCAATCCGAATACAAAATTTCAGCCCTCTAGGTTTATTTGGGTGACCTGTGCGAGTGGTACAAACTTTGAAAACGTCGAAAATGCATGAAGTTGTAGCTTAAAAATGAGGGGGGTGGGGGTAAAATATTAAAACCTCCAAAAAGCACAACCTAGAGACGGACTTTATCGACACACCAAATTTCAACCCTCTACATTAATTCTGGGGGGCTGAGGGCGTGTTAGATCCAGCTAAAATCGATTTTTTCCCCCTCTACCCCCTACAAATCATCCTAGGCAGCTGAATTTTGGATATGTTGTAGACAGTTCACCAAAACTTTATTTCCAACCGGTTTGGAAAAGTTTTATTGTTTTACCGCTCCCCACCACCCCCTTAAAAGTTGGGTCGGATCAAAAATTTTCCCAAAATTTGACCCCACTTTAATAGTGTGAGTTGCCTCGAAAATGAGCCTCACTTACCAAATTTTATCTCTTAACTTCCATAGGGGGGCCCTACACATATTAAAAAGTGGCGGAAATATATATAAATATATCAGACTTTTTTTTCTACCTATTCGTGTTCTACGGGTCCGAAAACGGATAGCGCCCCTACTCTCGCCTCTCGCTCTTCTTGTCGTATAGACTGTATAAGTCTAATTTTTTCCAGGAAAAATTCGACTAAAAATATAAAATAGGTTATACAATTGACCAGCTTAACAAAAGGAAATATTTATAAAGGTTTTAAGTATTAAATAGCATATTGTACATTTATATAGATCTATTGAAATTCTAAGAAAATTGAAATTTATTTCGTATTTTTGCAGTGTTTACATTTAAAACAAATAACAATACCTGATTATTCGGCTCCATGATGCTGGCACACCATTTAAAAAGTTGAATATTGAAAAAATTTTGTCTAATACGTCACAAATTGGTCATAATTGATCACTTAGTCCCACTAATTGGTCACCAATAGAAAATATTTAAATAAATTTTAAAAAATTTGTAAAATTTCAAGATCACTTAAAAATTTTAGCACACCATCTAAAGAAAAAAACAAAAATAATAAGAGCAATCGGTAAGCTGTGTGAAGTTGGCACCCCCTTTTGCAAATTTTTTGATTTAAGAATGCATATTCGTTTGTCGATCGTTTGTTCGCTATTGTCCACCAAAAATTTTCGTTTGTCCACTTTTGGTTTCCAAATGGCGGCCCAAAAACTTTTTTTGCACAATTTTCTCACTAGCACCCCCAAATTGCAACAACGGTTTCTAAACAATCTAAATCGTTTGTCCATCGCTTGTCCACCATTGTCCACCAAAAATTTTTGATTGTCCACCCACCGGTGGATTATAATTAATTATTAAAATTTTTAGAAAGTGTGAAGTTGGCACCCCCTTTTTGGAGTTTTGCATTTTTTTTTTATTGCATTTATTTGTCCATCGTTTGTCCACCATTGTCCACCAACAATTTTCGTTTACCACTTTTGGTTTTAAAATGGCGACCCAAAAACTTTTTTGCACATTTTTCTCACTGGCACCCCCAAATTGCAACAAAGGTTTCTGAATCACTTAAATCGTTTGTCCATCGTTTGTCCACCATTGTCCACCAAAAATTTTCAATTGTCCACCCTCCGGTTAATTATAATTAATTATTAAAATTTTTAGAAAGTGTGAAGTTGGCACCAGCTTTTTGGAGTTTTGCATTTTTTTTACTGCATTCGTTTGTTCATACTTTGTCCACAATTGTCCACCAAAAATTTTCGATTGTACACCCACCGGTTAATTATAATTAATTATTGAAATTTTTAGAAAGTGTGAAGTTGGCACCCCCTTTTTGGAGTTTTGCTTTTTTTTTACTGCATTCGTTTGTCCATCGTTTGTCCACCATTGTCCAGCAAAAATTTTCGACTGTCCACCCACCGGTTAATTATAATGAATTATTAAAATTTTTATAAAGTGTGAAGTTGGCGCCCCCTTTTTGGAGTTTTGCATTTTTTTTTACTGTATTCGTTTGTCCACCGTTTATCCACCATTGTCCACCAAAAATTTTCGATTGTCCACCCACCGGTTAATTATAATTAATTATTAAAATTTTTAGGAAGTGTGAAGTTGGCACCCCTTTTTTGGAATATTACATTTTTTGTGTTGCATTACTTTGTCCATCGTAAGTCCACCATTTTTCACCAAAAATTTTCGATTGTCCACTTTTTGTTTCGGAATGGCGGCCCAAAAGCATTTTTGCAATTTTTTACTACTGGCACCACCAAATTACAAAAACAAATTTCGAAACCCGCTAATTCGTTCGTCCATCGTTTGTTGTTGTTTGTCCAGCAATTAGTTTTTTTTGTCCACCCGCCGGTTAATTATAATTAATTGTTAAAATTTTCAGAAACTGTGTAGTTGGCAACCCTGCAGCCCTTGTGTGGAATTTTGCATTTTCTTTACTTTACTGCATTTGTTTATCCATCGTTTGTCCGCTAGTGGCCACCAAAAATTTTCGTTTGTCCATTTCTGGTTTCGAAATAGCGGCCAAAAAACTTTTTCTTGCAACTTTTTACCACTGGCACCCTTTAATTGCAAGAAAGGTTTCTGAACCACCTAAATCGTTTGTCCATCGTTTGTCCAATAATTAGTTTCGCCTGTTGACCCACCGGTTAATTGTAATTATTAATTATAATTTTCATAAAGTGTGAAGTTGACACCTCTATTTTTGTGAGTTTGGAATTTCTTTTTACTGGATTCGTTTGTCCATCGTAAGTCCAAGATTTTCCACCCCCCAAGTTTCGTTTGTCCACACGCCATTTTAAAATCGCAAGTGAAAAACAATTTACGTTAGACTATGACTCTGAGCGATTTTTTTGTTATAATAATTTACAAATTAAAAGATTTTTTACTGTTACCATTAAAGTTCCATATCTTATTAGATTATAAAAAAAAATATTTAAAATTTATTTGGGTTATATGCATATTGCCTATTAAAAAATAGACGTGGTATTTTTGCTAAGTAAATTATTAATTTATTTCATTATTTATAAATTTACATTATTTTTACATAAAAATTAGAATAAAAAAATATAAAAATTGTAAGTTAAAAATTTTATCTTCAAAAAAATTTACAAAAATTAAACTAACTAAATTAAACTAAATTATTTAAACACTCTAATACTAATGTTTTGGAGCCCCATCTCTCAGAAACTCCCGCAACCAATAGCATGTTGTATTTGGTATCATGCTTTTCAGAAAGCATTTGAAACAATGGTTGAATTCCGTCATCTCCCTTTATAACTACTTGGTACAAAAAAATTGGAGTCTGCACATCATTCAGTTTTGCGACTGACTTAACAAAAGATCCTGTCGCATCAATTTCTACTTTCTTATATTTTTTAATTAGATCTTTGTATAATGACATCTGAAAATGAGACCAGTAGAAAACAAAAAAGCGATCCGCACCTATATCCTTGATGTATCCTGCATATTTTTCGTCATATTTTAATTTTTTTAAAGAATCGACAGGATTTTTGTTTCCGTCAACTCCTAAATGCTTATTGAGTCCCTCCTCTTTGATCTTTCTAATTGTTGTTTTATGTGGGAGGTAGGGAGGTTCGATGTCACCATACGACAAGTCTGCCATAGCTTCATTTTGTACTTGCTCCGGTTTTTTATTTAATAATTCTTTTCCTAATTCTACTCGCGCATCTCCAGTAACCTGAAGCTTCCGGTTGTGGGGAACTCCACTCGTATCATGCGTGTGAATTCGTAAAGTTATCTCATCGCCAAGAACCGGCTCAAATAAGTAATACCCGCGAAATTCTGCAGCACATTCAGTGCAAACACCATAGATACTTAAATAACATGCAGATTAAGCAGAAGTGTTTACTTTTGCCTTTTTAAATTTAAATACGCATGGAATTTTTACTTTCAAATAACACGCCTTCACGATAGCATCTGTCCACCCAGGTTGTAAAGTCTGATGTTTTTTTCCGTTATATGTAAATCGTACGTACGGGAGCTATGCTACGCCATTCATTCTCTGAAAGCTAATGAATAAAACATGGAAAGATAAGAGATAGAGAAAAACTGTATAGGTCAAACCAGGGCCGAGTTCATAAGAGGGGCTGGAGGGGTGAAAATGGGGGTAAATTTTCTTGTACGGCCTGAATGGTTCAATGTATCAAATTTCTGCCATCATAAATAGAAAGAGCACCAAAAAATAGGGGCTACGTGTTTTTGCGTTTTTTCGAAATATGTATGGTAGCCAAGTCATATAAGGAAGAAAAAAATAGAGTAGATTATATTGTATTATTATTGATTGCAAATACGTTTTATATTTTTTAATTTTTATGTTGATTTTCATCCTGAAAATATAAATTTTTGCTTTCCGATAATGATTCATATATATTTGTCAGTGCTAACTTAATTGGTAATTTAGCCATATGTACATTTGGTTACTCATATTCGATATTTTTTATACCTATTTCTGCGAAAGTTAAAGTTCTCTGGTGTGCTTGTGTTAACGAATGCTCGACAAGAAGCAATAACCTCTTTCGTTCACTGTTCAAGTGCTTAGTAATAAATTTTTCGATTTGGGAAATGGGGTTGACACCTATAAAACATACAAAAAGAATAAGAAAAATAGTTTGAATGTTGAGAAAGAAATAAACCTCGTTTATTTGATTAAAAACTAATTTCTAAGGTGATAAAGGCAGTTGTTGAAGGGAAGATTATTGCTTCTTGTTGAACATTCATTACCACTTGCAGACCAGAGAACTTTGGTAGAAATAGGTATAAAAAATAAAGAATATTAGTAACCAAATATACACATAGCTAAATTACCAATTAAGTAAGTACTGAAAAATACATGAATCATTATAGGAAAGTAAAAATTCACATTTTCATGATGAAAATAAACATAAAAATAAAAAAATATAGAAGGATTTTGCAATCAATAATAATGCAATATAATCTACCCTATTTGTTCTTCCTTATATTAGTAAGGATACTTACTAATATGGCTTGGATACCACACATATTTCGAAAAAACGTAAAAACACCTATCCCATAGTTTTTGGTGCTCTTTCGATTTATGATGCCAGAAATTTGATACATTGAACCATTCAGGCTGTACAAGAAAATTTACCCCCATTTTCACCCCTCCAGCCCCTCTTATGAACTCGGCCCTGGTTTGACCTATACAGTTTTTCTCTACCTCTTATAGTTTTCGAGATATCTTAAGAAATACGATTTGAACCCCCAACTTTAGGGGCTGGTTTCACCCCCTAAACGTGGAAGATGGCCGATAAAAAAAAATACGTGTCCCTTATTTTTGCCTATTCTACACACCAGCGAAGTTTAATCAAAATCCCGAATTTCACTCTGGGTGCATCTCCTTGTGAGATGTTGGTGTCGTCTGAGAGTATTTCTTTTAGATTAGTCGGCAGCTGATATTTGATTCTATGGAGTTGATATTTTGTAAAAGTAATTAACCCTTTTAGGACTAATGACGAGCTCCGCTCGTCATACTAATTTTTAGAAAAAATTCAACTGAAGAGTGTGCATTGTCTTATATCGGTAACTGGAGGCTGTACAGTAAAGAGCGGTCATATTGTAAATAAATTAAGCAAAACGTACCAAACTTGCAATTATACTGATAGAGATATTAAATTTTTTATCTAAAATATTGGAATATACGGCGGTACTAAAAGAGTTAATAGATTATCGGCAGTGATTGGGATGTTACATATAGGACATTGTGGTGTTTCTGTTTTTTGGATTAGGTGTGTATGTGTAATTTTTGTATGTTCCTTACGTAGTCTGGCGAGTGCTACTTCAAAGTTTCCATTTTTTTGGTTGCTCGTTTGCCATGGGATGGTTTCTGATTTAACTATTTATAATTTACTAGGGGGTGAGTTCTGCCAATTTTGGTTTCTTTCGTTGATGAAGAGTTGTTTTATGTTTTCTATGATATCATTTTTGGTTATAACTGATATGGGTATTCCATTGTTTTGTGCTGCTCTGTCTGCTTGTTCATTGCCTCTTATGCCTACGTGTTCAGGTATCCATAAGAAGTTGATCATTTTATTTTCTTCTCTATTCTTTATGTAGAGTTGTTGTATCAGTTAGATACAAGCATTTTTGGTTAATGGGTTTTCTGTTGCTTGAAGTGTGCTAAGTGAATCTGTAATAATAAGATATTTTTGTGGAAATTGTGTGGTTTGGTCAACGGTCAGTATTACTTATAAACGACAGAATCAACGGACAATTTCCTACTGAAATTCATATTTTTATTTTATGTTCCACTACTACCGTTCTAATTCGTAGATATACGTAAGGATTAAAAAACGCCCGAGCAGAATCGTTCTTATTCAAAAATAGCCGATCACATGCAGGCGATTAAGAGAACTGCCTATATCGAACATTATGTGCGTACAGTATAGCTGTCAATGTGTTAGTGAGAAATCTCCATACATATATATATATATATATATATATATATATATATATATATATATATATATATATATATATATATATATATATATACAAACTAGTCAGGCTATAATTTTGGTGCCTGTCTTTAGTTTGTACCATAATATAATACACAGTAGTATTAATATGATATACGACATGCATTTCTCTGTTTTACGATTTGAATATCATAATTATGCAATGAAACAAAGGTTAAAACCATTTCACCTATTGTTTTTTTTTTTAATTTTTATTAAACATGCGTTTAAAATATACTATCAATTATGAAAATTATTTCAAAAATTATCTTAAGTATCTTATGTTTTAAATTTTATTTTCTCCTGTAAATTTCTAAGCTAGGCGACGCCTACCTTGCCTACCCTGACGAGCGGCCACTGCCAGAATATGAGATTGTTTGTAGGTATTTTTGAGCATATTTTTCTTTTTGCGAGTTAATGTAAATAAACAAATCGTCTGCGTATAAAATCTTTTGGATTGGATAAGGAATTATATCGGTAATGTCATTAATTACAATAATGAACAGTAAGGCAGACAGGACAGATCCTTGTGGTATTCCATTTTGTTGGATTCTTGTTTCTGATATGACATCATCTACTTTTCCTTGGAATGTTCTATTGCTTAAAAAGTTTTGTATATATTTTGCCATTTTTCCAACAACTTTCCATTTTTTTAGTTGCATTATTATTTTACGTCGCCAGATAGTATCAAATGATTTATTTATATCAAAAAACACAGCATATACCCTCTGATTACAAACGAATATGGTTTTAATGTCAGTATCTAGAATTGTATGGCAGTCGAGTTTTCATCTATTTGTTGTAAAGCCGTACTGTTTATCACTGTGCCATTGGTTTTCCTCAATTATCCAATTCAGTCCATTCTTTCCATTATTTTTGCTGTATGATTGATTAGTGATATTGGTCGGTAGCTAGATGTTTGGAGTTTGCTTTTATCTGGTTTGAGTATGGGTATAATAGTACTGTTTTTCCACCTTTGGGGTATTTTGCCTGTTTCCCATATTTTATTGATTGTATTAAAGAGGAAAACCATTGCTGAATGATGCATCTTTTGTATACATTGAATGGGTATACCATCTGGGCCGCATGCTTTATTTTTTATTACATTTATTGCATTTGTGAATTCATGGAATTTAAATGGTTTATTATAGTCTGAGCTATTGTCTTGTTCAAAAGTTATTACATTATATTGTTTTTGGTTTTTGTATTGTATGAAGCTATCATTGTATTGTGTGTCGCTGGATACTTGCGCAAATTATTCAGAAATTTCTTGTGGTATTATATTTTTGTCTGTTATCAAGCCGTTTGATGGGTTTAAGGCATTCAGAATCTCAGTATTTTGTGTTCCAGATATAATTTTCTTAACATTTGACCATAATTGCTTTGTGGATGTGTTTATGTTTATTGTTTTGATTAATTCAGGCCAACATTTTCTTTTCTGTGTTAATATTTCTTTTCTAGCTTTTGCTCGTGCTTGTTTATATTTTATTAAATATTCCTCTAATCTAGAGTTTTTATATTTTTTTTAATATATTTCGTACGTTCTTTTAGTAATTTTTTGATTTCATCGTTCCACCGAGGAACTTGTTTATTTTTGTGTATATGTTTTTTTGGTACACATTTTTCAATTGCTAAGTTTATTGTGTTTTCTATTATTTCTATAGTAGAGGCTGTTGTATCAGTGCTTGTGTTTGTGTCTATTTTGTAAGTTCATTGAATTGATTCCATGTCATTTCATATACAAATTTGATTGTTGTGAAAGTGCTGTTTGCATTTAAGTCTGGAAATTTTACCATAATTGGATAGTGGTCACTAGAACAAAGGTCATCGTGTGTGTCCCAGTTAATTTTTATGCTTAGATTTGTTGTGGATATAGAAATATCTATGCACGAGAAACCATGTGCCATTGAGAAATGTGTGGGTTTTCCATTGTTTAATATATTGAGATCCGGATCGTTTAATATTAGATTTTCGATTTGCATGTCTCTATCATTTGTTGTGTTACTACCTATCAGTGTCGTATGTGTGTTAAGATCTCCTAGAAAGACAAATGGTTTTGGGAGCTGTTGGGTTATCAACTGTATTTCGTTTGTTGTGAATGGTCTATTTGGTAGTATATAGATGTTGCATGTTGTAATTATGTCTTTTTTTGTGAGATGTATTTATGTAGTAACTGTCTGTAGTGGTGTTTGTATGTTTAATTGTTTAGAGTATGTTTTGTTATGAACGTATGTAGCAACACCTCCACACGCCCTTTGCCCTTCCAAGTTATTATATCTTCGTAGTGTTGCTTCATGTTAAGGTAGTAGATGGGTTTCTTGAAAACATAAGGATTTTTGGTTGATATAGGTTTAGTAATAATTAAATTTCTGATAATCTTTGGTAGAAACCGTTTAAATTCCATTGAATAATACTATTTTGGATATTTTTGTTTTACTTACCTAGTTAGTGTCTTCGCTGGAGTTTTCTTTCTCTTTTTCGGTGGTCTTTGTGATTTTGCTTTTGAGTTTCGTTATGAATTTTAGAATTCTAGAATTCTTGTTCTGTTGTATATTATATATGTAGTGTAAGATTTCTAATATCTGGTCTGGTGGTATATGATATTTTCGTAGAGTAGTATTTATGTTTGATTTATTTTTTATTTCGTGGATAATTTGCTGGAATATGGGATATGTTGTTGGAAATTTGTCGGGATATTGTTTCATTGATTCTTCTAGACTTTGTATTATACGTAGAATACTTGATGGTTTTGTTTTTCCTGGTTTTTTGAATATTTTTTGTTGTGCCGGTGATGTTTCATCATCTGTGATTTCGATATTTTCTGTGCTGGTATTTGGTGTATTTTCGATTGCAGTCTCTATCTCTTCTTCTGAGTCCAGTGGTGTGATATCAGGATTTTTTGCTGTGATTATTGCTTGTCGTTTCTTTTCAATGTTTAATTCTTGTGAGCTACTTGTTTCTGTGTGTTTTTGGATAAATTTGCCTCATTTGTTCGTCTAACCATGTTGTGGTGTTGCTTGGATTTGGTTTTTCAGCAATTGTCTGTTGGTTGTGAAGTGTTTCTTCTGGTTCAGCGGGTTTCTTACATTTGTCTTTTGTATGCCCAAAACGTTGACAATTTTCACATTTTCCTGTGTTGATGAATATTCTGGTTGTTTCATTTTCGTATTCAGTCAGAAATGATTCTGGAATTGGTATATTCGGATTTGGTAAGTAGTACAGTTGTCGTAGGCCACTATTTATGTGGATGAGTTTTGGATTATTTGATAGTTTTATATGAGTAATAGGTGACATAACTTTAATTTGGTACATATTCAGGTTTTGTAGTAGGATTTCGTTTCGTATGTATGCAGGTACACTGACAACCATACGTTTGGCTGGTTATATTCTTCAACACCACTCAAAAAATACCACTCAATTTTCTTAGTGTTTTTTTTTTCCCATTTACGATGATGTGGTTATATTTTTCAGAAATTTCATCTGCTAATTGTTTTGTTTTTAAAAATACGCATATCCGGTCAAAGCTCATTGGGTAGGCGTCAATTATGTTTGTTGAGCTTGTACTGGGTTCAAATGCTAGTAGATAGTCTGCAAATTCTATGTTGTCAATATTTTGTAATTTGATTGCTTGATGTTAATTTGGATAGTTTTTAATCGCCTTTGCGTATGATATTGTTGAGGAAGATGTTGTCGGTTGGTGAGTTGTAGTGTTCATTTTGAATATTTTTGGTAACAAGATACGTTTTTTAATTAATTTATTATTATTTTTATTTAAATAATACTAGACAAGAGCGGATCCAGCCAGTTGAAAAGGGGGGGGGGGGGCTGTCTCTAATCTCAGGAGGAATTTTGGGGAATTGTGTGTTCTAAATTTTGTGTTTAACTAAAGTTACCTGTTGTCGGGCAAAGGGGGAGGGGGCTGCAGCCCCCATAATCACCCCCTGGATCCGCCTATGATACTAGATATGTTTTGTAATTTATTTGTTATTTTCAGATATGTGTTGTCCATTGTTATGTATGTAATGTTTAATTTTCTACTCATTAGAATGAGTAGAAAGATGTTTGAAACACTGGTTCACAATCTTGTTATTCTGTTTATTACATAATAAGTTGTTTATGAATTTAATTTAATTAATAATTTTTAATTTGGTATTTATATAAGTATTTAATAATTTTAATAGCAACAACAAGCAAGTCTGGTCTATATCGGAGTTAACACACTTATCCAAAAATAATGTTATTTAGCATGTTATGTTTCCCGTCGACAAGCGGCAAACTTCATGTTAGTTAAAACATGATGTGAGTGGTTGAAAGTTGGTCTCAGAAAACATTATTGACTTTTGTTTCGTAGTGTTTTGAAAAATTGATTTTTTTGAAACGTATTAAATTGATTTTGGGAAATTCGCTATGTTATGGAGATGTTGCGACAAGGTTATTTAAATATTGCAGAGAATCCCAACTACGTAAGATACGGAAGTACGATATGTAAATGATTACGCTTGGCCACCACCTACGCAATTCACCAGTGGTTTTTGTGAGAACGGCTGTTAGTAGTAAGGAATCCTCCGCCAAGTGAAGCGATTGAACGTCCTGGACCACTTGGAGGAAAAGTACAAGTTGGTCCAGGTCTTCTCCACTACAGGTGGGTACGTTTCTTAATATCTCTGTTGAGTCAATTTTGCAGGATTGAAAATTCGTAACATTGCCCTTTTCAGATAATGACGAACTATCACTGATGGCTACGGCATCCAGTCGTTGATTGATTTTCTGGACGTGATCCAGAATGACGGTCGACATATTAACATTGGTTTGCAAGATGGATTCAATTTTAGGATCGGTATGTTTAGGTTTAGCCATTTTGATTGTATCAGGTTCAACAGGATTATTTACTGATCGAAAGGTATTATTTAAGGGAGGAAGATCTTCTGAGGCCCGTCCAATCATTGGTTCCCCACTGCCAGATGAATATCTATCGTCTTCTTCGGACTCTTCCTTCAGTGTGTCTTCCTGAGGAGCCGGTGATGCTGGGCCTGGAATTGGTTCCACGTCGTTTTTGGCGGTAGATCGGGTAACTGGTTTGTCGTTCGGCATAATGTTTGTTCACCACGTCGTCTGAACGCTTAAGATGAGATCCCGGCTGAGCCCCCAGTGTAACGACTTCCTGGTGATAATTTTTTTGGTTGGTCGCCGAACTCAAGTTCTAGGTACACAAACGCCCAGCAGAGAGTATTTTTGGTAGTGGTTAAAGGATTTAACTATTTTCAAACTACGCGCCACAGTTCTTGTAATTTGAAAATGAAATTCCTTCACATTAATAATGATCATAGACTAAAAAAAAAGTGGTTTGTTATTGCAAAAACGTTATTGCAGTGTCTGAATTCGTTAAACGTTCTTAAGTGCTATTTAAATGTTTTAAATGCTTACTTATAATTGCTATGGCACGTGGGAGGTGAATAAAAGGGGTTATGGTTTACGAATTTGATAGTTAATTCAGGTGAAGGAAGACGTAACAGGAATTTGTGGAAAGGCGGTTTAACAGTAGCGCTATGGTAAAATACTCAACTGCTGCTTTTGCGGCACGTTGTGGATAACTCCAAATTCAAACGAGCAGGAAATTCAGGAAAACAACACAATTTAACTTTCTGGATTTATTCACCAAAAAAATAACAATGTGAGTATGATTAACTATCACACCAAAAAAAATTTATAACAATTATCAATTCCGAATTAATTTTTGTTTAATAAATGTTTAGCTTGAATACTTCTCGATGCCCCTTTAATGGATCGAAGAATCAAGTTTTATTTGATTGTTGCCTCGATGATGTTGGTTCGGAGTTTCAGAAAAGAAGAAGGAGGCGAGCCTTTTTACCGGAGCATTTCGAGCTAGGTATAAATTTTTTTTTCAACTGTTGCGCACTGGAAGTGACGTTTCGTAAGCTGTTGTGTAATTAGAGTCAGTGTGTATTGTAGGCCCACTATTTAAAATAAAAATTGGATAAATTAAATAAATTAAATTTAAAGAAAAGAAAATATTCTTATTTGTGATTTTTTTTGTACAATAAAATTATTTTATGCAACGAGATTGTTGTTTTTAATGCAGTATCGTTACACAGCCCTGGTGCTCACTTTTACTCAAGTCACCACTCAACTGACACTCACCAATTTGAATAAAACTTAACGTACTTATTAAACAGCGAAAAATACTGAATACGTTTTTTTTTGTTTCGTAAACAGTGACTTATTATTTCTGAAACGATACTTTTTCCAAAAAAAGTACTAAAGAACAAAGTTGTAGAGTTCAAAGTGATGCACTTGATGGTGTCCTTGAAGTCGACCTTGAGGTCGATTATCAAGGTCACTTAAATTTAAAAATGATCAGCGTTTGCCGGATTTGGACCACATCCTGTATCTATAAATAGTAATTTCATGCGTTGACATTACGTTCATGATATATTCGAAAGCAATTTTTTTTTTAATTTATTGCTACTCTTTACTTACCCATAGGATTTTATTCGGACATATGAGATCAGTTATTATTTTTTCAACTATTGTTGAGCAAACGTTATCCAAAATTACTTTTTGATCACTTTTTTGCTATCTTGCTCGTGAATATATCTTGAACCATCTAGGGATGAAAAGTAAACTACTCCCTTTGAAAAACATAAAATAATTTTCAAATGATTTTGAAAGTCGACCTCAAGGTCGACTTCAAGATCGCCATTAAGTACATCACTTCGAACTCTAGGCTAGTTTGCTCGATGAATTTATACCACCACTAATAAAAAATCAGTTAATTAACAAACTTGTACGCCGAACACAAACTATCGACGAATCACCAACTAACTTTGTACGAGATGTATTTGACAAGGCGGACGTTTTGAATTACCACTGTTCTGAAGAAGAGTTGGTAACTCAAGTGCTGTCATCACTGAATGTGAAAACATTCGGCGACGTCGACCTGAACAATCCTCCCCGCACTAAACAAGGGTTGCTACGTCTGGCTAAAACAATAGAACAAAAAAGAAGATTATTACAAGAGGCTCTGGACAGAAAAGCAATTCACTTCTCTCCACGCCACGATAAAAAGTCATTTCCAAAAAACTAAATATTCTTCAGGACGTGACGCAGACGCCGCCGAGTCTGGAAGGTCATGCTCCTTGGAGGAAATTTTTTTTAAATCACCCGGATGAGACGTTCATATCCTTACCATGCTTTGAAGCGAAGATATATGAAAAAACCTTCATATTAACAATCGACACTGCAGCTACCTCCAACTTTTGTAGTATGGATGTCCTGAAACAAATACAATCGTTAAGAAATATTCGTATTCAAAAAATAAATCAGATTACTTACCTTGCCGATGGATCTTTGGTGCGCATTAAGAAGAGTATCGCTGTATTTTCGAAGGTTAACCATCTTACTTGGAAGGTCACGATGTCGGTGATTCAAAATCTCTCCGTGCCAATAATTATCGGGTTTAAAACACTTCGAGAAATGAAGGCAGAAATTAATCTTTCAAATATGAAATTAGTATTTCCATACGCAAATCTATCAGTACCAGTAATTCAGCACTTTCTACCATCTTCCGGATTGAACATGCTAGTGGAACAGCCAGTGTGCATGACGGCTGATCAACAACAAAAACTGAAGGAATTAGTGGCATCATACCCGAACGTGCTCACGGAAGAAATTGGACTTACCCATCGCTATAAACTGAAAATTCAAGTGAAAGATTCGATCCCGATAAGAAAGAGACCGTACTTCTTGAACCCTCCTCGTGCTCAAATACTCAAGGAGCACCTAGAACAGCTTCTCGAACTAGGCGTAATCAGCAAAGCCGACAGCAAGTATGTCGCACCTGCATCTCTGCTCCTGAAAACAAATAAAAAACCAAGACTACTTATAGATTTTAGAGAAATTAACAAAAAAATAGTAATAAGATAGAAGAAATATTTCCTTCTCTGTGCCATGGCAATTATAAATAAGCATTTAAAACATTTAAATAGCACTTTAGAACGTTTAGCGAATTCAAACACTGCAATAACGCATCATATTTTTTTTTATTGTTAAATAAAATCAAATACTCACGCCAATAACTCATTATTTCATTATAATTGCACATCTTCAACTTTAACACAAACTGTTTGACAGCCAGCTTTTAGCTCAGAAACAAACCATTTTTTTTTTAGTCTATGATCATTATTAATGTGAAAGAATTTCATTTTTAAATTACAAGAACTGTGGCGCGTAGTTTGAAAATAGTTAAATCCTTAAACCACTACCAAAAATACTCTCTGCTGGGCGTTTGTGTACCTAAAACTTGAGTTCGGCGATCAACCAAAAAAATTATCACCAGGAAGTCGTTACAGCTGCAAAATGCCCATTCATACACCTTTTTGTATAGAAGTTTTTTTGACGCCAGATTCAGATTTAGCGTCGAAAAATACATAGGAATACTATGGTCAGTCATTGAGATCACGATACTTGTTTTTGTGGGCTGTGTTGTCGAAAACCAAATAAATAATACAGTTATTTTAAGCTCTAATAATAATTTTACAGAATGATCCATGACTAACAAGGAAAAGTCTCGAAGTGATAATTCCCGATTTTGATGAAACTTGGTAGGTGTATAGAACAAACAAAAATACACATATTTTTATATTATATATATTTTATATATATTTTTTAATTGGCTATAAATTCCATTTAAAGAGTGAAATCAATTCTTAAAGTTGGAGTAAAAATTAATTTTTGTTAAATTACTTAAAACTATAAGAGTTAGAAGAAAAGTTTAAATTGAGACAGCCCTTCCCTTTTAAACGTCCTTCTACTGATGTACTGAAATCCAGGGCTGGACCTGCTGGAGGGGCCTTAAGATAAAATTAGGGGTAAAATTTAACATAGAATGAATATGATTTGACCAATAAAAATATTAATATAGTTTTAAGATTTTTCAAAATGTAAGCAAATTAAAATATCTAAAATGCAATTTTCAGTTTTAAAGATAATAGTACCTATGTGTATATCATTCATTTAAAAATGCCTGGCAAATAAAATCTGGTCAGGCTTGAATTGTGTGTCAAATAAACATATCTGCATTTCATTAGATTCGGACAGATTTAACAGATAAGCATAATAATAACCATGTAGCCATGATACCATAGTATCCATGATACTCGAGCTTCATAATGATGAGGTGTCATTAAAGCATCGAATGTTATAGGGTTATCATTTCTTATCACTATGTCATACCAAGCTCACTCTGTCTGTATTCTGTTAAAGTACCAATTCTTATACTACTATTTTATAAATAGTCGGGATTAGTTGTGCTAGGATTAGTTGTATCGGGTTTGAAATACATTTTAGATATTTTAGCAGTGAGATCTTGGACGGAAGTATTATGATTTAAAAGGAGTTCTTCGGTAACAGGAAGAGTAAGAAACAGATCACTTACGGTTTCTGTTGAAGAGCGGGTTGATTGCGATCTGACTGAGCGGTATGTTTGGCGGCTATCCGTATCACTGGATTCAGTTGTTGGCACTTGATGGTTCTATAACCAGTTGGTTAATCGTGGAACCACCTGAATGACGGCAATTGTTGATCTACCAGTTGTTGAGCTGGATCTTGGAAGCAATCGATTGAACAGAATCCCACTTCTGACACCAGTTTGACGTGCAGGAATGGTTAAAAGTCGCAAAATAACCAGTATTTGAAGATGGTCACCGTAGTTACAACTATGTAGCTGATTCTTCTTTGACTGATTTGATTTTCTGACACCACCTAATTAATTGATGAGGACTAGGACCCGAATAGAAGTTGAGAAATACTTTAAATTTATTTAAATTTTCCCGATAATATTTTTTAATAATGTTTTTTCAATAATACTTTGTCTACCCACTGAACAATAAAATATGCAACAATTACTTTTTATAAATTTATTTCAATAATAAAAATTACATAGTAACGTCCCGAATATTGTAACATTTGAAATAATAATGATGTTCTATATTTTTGAACTTGACTTATATATTATGTTAATTAGTGATAAGAATGTTGTCATGTGATTTCTAAACTGGTGAAAGTCCGTTTCCATGGCCATTTTCTAGTCTTTAATGATTTTTAATAAAATCCGGTGGTTGACGGAGTTACCACAGTACTTTAAAGAATTGATTTAAAACTAAATTTGCCCGATTTGTTTTGGAATAACTGACTTAAAGTAAATTTACTCACAGTTAGGATAATTTTAAACGAATGAAACTGGAGAGCATGGTCAAAGGAGGTTAAAAATAAATTAATGAATACATGTTTTAACACTTTTTGAAAATAAATCCTGTAAAAATAGGGAATAAACGTAAAAAAATGGTGGAGAGGTCAAAGCATACATTTTCAACGCCTACTTTTCTAGTGTCTCTAACAATGAGTCAGTTACTTTAGGAAATGCTTAAATATAATGCAAACAGACTTATACGGGATGTAGGCCTAAGGATTTAAATTTTCCAATAGGAATAGGGAGGATACTTATTTAGAGTAAAGTCTACAAAATATAAGGTATTTTAAAGATATATAAAATTTGAGTATTTTAGATCAACATACTTGTTTTTTATTTCTATACCAAATTCCTTGACACCTTTTAATAGGCTTACTTTAGATTCTTAATCTATGTTATATGCTTGAAGAAATGACCAATTAGTTTCTGGAAATTTTCAATTGTTCCTAGATAGCGAGACAAAGGGAGAAATTAAAAGAGGATTGAAGAGTGAGCTTACCAATAAATAAAGCCTATCATTTCAGCTTATGATAAGAAATTAGGGGCAAAATATTTTAGCAAACTACCTAAAAGGAATTACCTTTACTAAATTATAAAATGCAGGCTTGCGAAACCGCGGGTAACAGCTAGTTTTATTTATAAATAAATAAATACAAACAAAATACATAATCTTGAAGTTAAATTATTATATGCTCATTAATTTTACATAACAGACGCTACTGAAATGAAGTGTTAATTTAACCTATAATTTAATTTTTACATAATTTTATTTTTTAGAATATTTTTAAAATTTTTGTCGTTATTATCACATATTTTAAATAAAAAACGAATTCCTTATTTACGTAGAGTAATTCCTTTTTCGATATTTTCTTTACTTTGTGTAATGGAGAAATTGATATTTTTCCGCTTATTATGACCCTGTCTTTTAAATGAAAAATTTAAAAAAATAAACAAATTTTCGCTACAAATGGTTATATTGATTGATAAATACAATATTTACTTACCCAAATATTATATTTATGGAGTATTACGTTTATTAATATTTTTTTAAAATTAATTTTTGTAGGACTCCATCTTGTGTGCCTATTTGCATGTGTTGTGTGCCTATTTACTCTTTTGTTTCTTATTTTTTGTGGCACATTCAAAGAAATCTACGTATTCGTTCTAACATATCATATTTTATTATATCTTATCTCTCTCTTAAGAAATAGTCTCCATCCATATTCTTCTATATCGATGGGTGAAGTAAACTAGTATCAAAACGTTGTCGATTGTCAATCGAAAACTGACGCTAATCTTAAGTTTATAGTCAATTTCAACATTAACCGTAATTAAAATTAAAAATTGTAGATTATTTTTATACAAATAATTTTATCTAATTTTAATATTTCAAACATAAGTAATGTTTGGTACCTTGACACCAATCTACTAGCAATAACTTGTAGCAGTAGTATTGGAAATCTGTTAAGAATGGGAACTTTGAAAATGTATAATGTTTTGTTTGCAATTTTACTAATGGCAAAGGCTTATGAAATAAATGAAAAAGATGACGATCTCACTAGTAAGTCATATAATAATTTATTTATTTCGACTACCATAAAATTACTTGTTTATTGTACAAAATATTTTCTAAGTAAGCTATGTTTTACATGCAGCCACATATCCAGCTGTACAAACAATGGCCCTTTACACGTATGTATGCTAAAAATTACAACGCCTACTACACTTTTATTAATTCTTATAATTATTATATATTATACAGTGATATACATGATACATATTATGTTAGAATCTGTACATAAATTTCAAATACTACATAATTTTAATGTATTGGTATTTGTAGGTTTATACCAAAATTTTGTCGTTTATTGTGAATTTCATGTTAGTCGTAGATAAAGTAGGCATGTTACACACTCGTGCAATTACGCACTCGCCGCTACGCGGCTCTTGTGTAACTTTTTCGCTCGTGTGTAATATGCAACTTACAACCTCAATCACGTAATATGCTATTATTTAGCATTTTATTAGTAGGTTTTCTAATTCTGATTATGTGTAATTAATTTTAAATTTTAAAAGTATAAGAAAGGTTCTTTATTTAGTCAAAATTACCTCGCGGGTAAAATTTTTCTGGTGGCTTGGCTTTTATATGTATATGTATTTATGTAAGTGTGGTTCTGGAGACTTTATTCATTTCTAGTAGAAAAAAATTATAATGATTTTCTTCTATTGTGCCATTTTTCAGAATTTACTTTTATTATAAACTGATATATAATCAAACATCACTTTCTTAAAACATAAAACTATTGTAATAAAAATAAAGTTGACTTTTTTTCTTTTATTAGCAACACAATTATTGAAAGGAAGCTCAAAACAGAAGCCATTATAATTATCAGTATTATTATTTTCTTTTTATTGAAACTAAATATTTAAAAATATGTAGTGTTAAATTACTCTAATGTTGTATCGACCAGCGTCATTTTAGCGAATTTCGAAAACTCGAAATTCAGCTATTACAGTTGGTGTCACGACGCAACCTCCGGCGGAGACCATAACAGAAATATGTTTTGAGGTCCCTAGAATACGAAAATGATATTCACTAAAATTTATATATATATATATATATATATATATATATATATATATATATATATATATATATATATATATATATATTAGGGTGGTCCTTAATTTTGAAATTTTCGAATTTGAAAACAAGCGCCCCTTCATTTTGTTCCTTTACATGAAAGATCAAAATCCTAAAAATTGCAAGTTGATGGGTAAATAATAACACGTGCCGCGCTGGCCTTGAAAGTTAGAAATTTCAATTTTTATTGAATGTTATAAAACTATATAAAACTGCATAAAATGTTCCGAATTGAATGAAATTTTTGGAATACATGTATGTAATTTTTGATGAAGAATTCAATTATATACAACGGGAAAGAAATACCTTTCTTTTAGGTTGAATTTTATTGAAGAAACCATATGAAAGTATAAAAAAATTGGAACCAATATTGACGAAAATAAATTATTATTAAAACAAAAAAAACAAATCGAAGTAATTTCAAAGCATTGTCGAATTAGCGTTACGTTTATCGTTAAGATCAACCAAGAAAAATATTGTTATAGAGTATGTACTAAAGCTTCTTTTGTTGTCTTTGGAAATTTTTTCCGATACTCCTGCACAATCTGCAAATTAATAATGTATAATAAAAAAAACCAAAAAACAAATTTTAATACAATAATTGAATAAATATTATGTACTTGTAATAAGTATTGTTTTTGGCTTTTCATCTATAGTAATTAATGTGTTAAAATCTTCCATTAATTTAACACCCCTCTCTGCTGCGTCGTTCACGACTTTAAGTGATTCAATGATTTTTTTCCAGTTTGGTAACTCTCAGATTGATTCCAACAGCTAGGATGCGTTTTTAGAAAATTCATTTGTATGTCAAATTTTTTGAACAATTTTTTCGAGTTACTACTCAGTAAGTAAACTGGAAGATCTTTTTTTAAAAAAAAATTCAAATCTTCTATATTTAAGGTAATTTTTTTCTTAGTATTTTCAAGTTCGTCAAGTTCATCAGAGTTTGTAATTCTTCTAGCCATTTTTTCTTTCATTTCATAATCAATTCGATCATCAAATATTGAGAAGGCAGCAGTTTCTTCATTTAAATACCATAAATGTTGTAAAAATTTTTTATTGTGGCATCGGATACGTTTTTATCATTTACACTGAATTCATGTAATTTTTGCAGGAAGTTTATATCGTTTAGAGGCGCCCCAACAGCGTCTGTGCATAAAAACCACGGTTTTTGTGTAACATTTTAATATGAAACAACATAATATCCTTAATGATGTTTCCTCTTCCTTGGTTAATTTAAATTGATGTCTAAATAAAAATACTTTTAACGTGTAATTGGCCTTTGCCATCCAGCGTGCTAGATGCATCGCACTTGGTTGACGAAACTGAGTTTCTGCTGGAAGTGTCCCTCCTAGAAAAGTAATTGAGAGTTCCAGTAATTCTTTGTAATCATCCCTGACTTGTTTGTGCTTGATTTTGTCTTGAACAAAGGCTAATATTTCGTTTCTGTCCTGCTTTAACATTTTACATGTTTCTTCATCAGAATCCCACGCAGCGAATTGAAATTTATCAATTACAGACCACTCTTTCTTAAATCGCTTGAAAAGGTATATTTCAAGTCCTGATTTAGTGTTTAATTTTACGCTATCGAAAGCAGCATGCAGAACAATCTCCATAATGTGATGTCTGCATGCCTAAAAACAACAAATCCCGACCAATTTTTTGTTCTAATAAAATGCACGCATCATTAAGTCGTCCAGTGTTAGAAGCTGTGGTATCAAAGACAACACACTGTACAATATTCAACAGCCCCCAATCATTTAAAATATCAAATACAGCACCGTATACTTCAGCTCCTGTTGCCGAAGATATCTCTGGAACTCCTAAAAGCTGCTCTATATCTATTCTTGTAGCAATTATAGTAAGGCGATCAGTATTTGATAATCCGGTAACGCTTGGAAATATTTTGGAATCCCAGTGAACAACAAGAAATTTTAAGTTCATAGTACAAAACTTCCCCTTTATCCTTTCGGCAGCGTTTTTCCGGTAACATTCACGTAATCTTTTTATAGAGAATCTATTTATAATAAGTTTTTTAGGATCCATTCTAAAAGCTTCTGCACAAGCAATCAAAATATGCACTGCGTCACGATCACTTATTTTACATTTATCTAATACTGAAGCCAATCGTGGAGTTATAATTTCAGTGTTTCCTCTCTTTTTTTTCTGTTTCGAATTTTTTTGTTTAACTATTTCTTTTATTTCAGAAACATCTTCACTTTCATACTCATCAACATGTTCAGAAAAATTTTCTCCTTCATCTTCATTGTCTGAATTATCAGAATTCGTACAAGCAACTTGACCTACAATTGTTAAAAAGTATGACATTTTTGTGTATGTGATTGCTATAAAGGTATATGAAAATAATTCTAAATCTGATCCATGTTACAGATAGACCATATAGTGTCTAGGTTCCCTATTTTAACAGATAAATTAAGTTTACCTTCTTTAGGTTCCAAATGTATTTCTTTTCGTTTTCGTTCTTTATCCTCACGCTCCCTTTTTCTTTTCTCCTGTTTCGCCAGCTTAATATCAGTTCCCAGCATACATCCAGTCCTTCCCGGCTCCCTTTCTTTTAATAGGAAAAGGCGATCTTCAGAAACTTTAATTAATTCTTCAGCATTTCCATGTGCAATATCAAAAAGATCATTTAAGCTCTCTTCAAAAGTTCGTTCTTTATTTCCTATATGTGGTGTTCTTCTGTTTTTACTTTTTTCCAAATTTCTGAATTCTGTATATAGGTCATTTAATTTTATTTCACAACGAGTTTTATATTGCCTTGGTATCCTTGTTTTTTTCCAAAAAATTGAGCATTCGTCTATTACTAAAGAAATGCTGCTTTTCAGGTCTAATTTTACAACCCTTAAGTTATAAAATAGTACTCGTAATACGTCCTCGCGTGATGGTAATTTACTGCCAGTTATTTGCTCTTTCATTGAGCCAATAAGATAAATGGGTTTACGAAATGCCATATTTTCAATTAATACAAAATCAAATGAATTATCTATTGCAATTTTTAACAAGCAACATCGTCAACATAAAATACAAGCAAGATAAAAGAGCTTTTTTCTTTTTAAACAATGTTATATTTAAGAATAAACCAGCAAATAAATGAATTTGTTATTGTTAAAATTTTAAAAAATACTTTTTAGTAATTTTTAACAGTGATATAACGATTTTTTTTTTAAATTCAAAGGAAGTGTCTACATTTTTGAAAATTAGCACATCTTTTACACTTTAGGATGGTTTTTTTTGTGTAACTCAGCTCAAAAAAGAGATAGCGGTTTACTACTGCATTTCTGGTTTACTACTGCATTTGTTATGAAAACTATATATTCATATCTTGAAAATTTTCTCAGCACGGAACATTCGAACCAGTTTTGTAAAATAGTTTCTTAATATTCGATGAAAACTGACATTTTCAATTTTCGAGCGAAGCGCGGTACGTGTTATTATTTACCTATCAACTTGAAATTTTCAGGATTTTGATCTTTCAGGTAAAGGAACAAATGAAAGGGTGCTTGTTTTCAAATTCGAAAATTTCAAAATTAAGGACCACCCTAATATATATATATATATATATATATATATATATATATATATATATATATATATATATATATATATATATATATATATATATATGTATATGTATATATGTGTCGCCACGATAACTTTCGAACGAAACGTTTAATGTTTATGAAATTTCGTATGGAGACTCGATTTTGATCTGGTTTGCTTAAGTTCTTTAGCCAGACACATCGGATGCCCAGAAGTAGGTTTTCTGGACATTTTTTACCACTCGATCCTATCATTAGACAGTTCGATTTTTACATGGTTAAAAAGCCAAAAAAAAAAATTATGAAGAAAATATTCCTATAATTTTCTTTCTATTTTAAGTATTTTTCGAGAAAATGTAAATTTTCACTTTTATATTAGTTTTCTTTCTTTGTTAGTCTAACAAGTAACTTATATTTATATCTCAGTTCTTTATGAAGTATAAAAATATTTCACTTTTTCATTAAAGAATTTTGTGAGAACAACTGAAGTCTATTCACATACATGTGTTATAACACACATACATGTATAGAGTTTTGTTTCTCATTTATTGCGTTATAATTAGCATGGTTCTGTCTCAAGTTGCAAAATGAAAATTAAGCAGATTTTCTAAGCTAATGTAATGAAGCCTTTTTTTTTATCGAATTTTTAAATAAACAAGAAACTGAAAATTATGTTATGATATAATATTATTAAATATGAAACAAAACAACATAATATGTACAATGTACATATGTATGCACGGAAAAATATTTTCAATCGATTTTGAAAATTTTTTCACTAATAATTATTAATTTAAAAAAATTAAACAATTTTGAATGGATTTAAGGTATTTTATGTGAGGTCAAGGTTTTCGGGACCTAAAAAGGCAAAAAATTAATTATCCAATCGATTTTAAAAATTTTTTCACAGTTAGTAAGTCAAAGTATTTGAATTAATTTATTAAATGATGTCCGCAAGAAGCTTACGGACTGCCATAAGTTATATGAGATCCCTAGAACCCTTTTCTTACTGTTAGAGTACTAGAGTTGTATGAGTTTCGCCAGGGTCTACTGATCCCATAATTGTAAAAAATAAACTAAACGACCAATTTTAAAAATTTTTTCACTGTTACAGAGCTAAACTATTTTAGATAGATATAGAATACGTTATGTAAGGTCCGCCAGGGTCCACAGGACTCAAAAGTGTCAAAAATAAACTAACTGACCGAATTTGAAAATTTTTTTACTGTTACATAGATAAACTATTTTAGATAAATATAGATTACGTTATGTAAGGTCTGCTAGGGTCCACAGGATCCAGAAGTGTCAAAAATAAACTAACTGACCCATTTTGAAAATTTTTTCACAGTTACAGAGCTAAACTATTTTAGATAAATATAAATTACGTTATGTAAGGTCCGCCAGGGTCCATAGAATCCAAAAGTGTCAAAAATAAACTAACTAACCGATTTTGAAAATTTTTTCACTGTTACAGAGCTAAACTATCTTAGATAAATATAGATTACGTTATGTAAGGTCGGCCAGGGTCCAAAGCATCCAGAAGTGTCAAAAATAAACTAACCGACCGATTTTGAAAATTTTTTCACTGTTAGGGAGCTAAGCTATTTTAGATAGATATACATTACGTTATTTAGGGTCCGCCAGGGTCCATGGGACCCAAAAGTGGTAAACATAAACTAAACGACCGATATTGAAAATTTTTTCACTGTTACAGAGCTAAACTATTTTAGATAGATATAGATTACATTATGTAAGGTCCGCCAGGGTCCATAGGACCCAAAAGTGTCAAAAATAAACTAACTGACCGATTTTGAAAATTTTTTCACTGTTACAAAGCTAAACTATTTTAGATAAATATAGATTACGTTATGTAAGGTCCGACAGTGTTAGTGGGACCTAAAAGTGTCAAAAATAAAATAACTGACCAATTTTGAAAATTTTGAAAAGATAGGCACAGGTTGTGTTATCTGAGATCCACAAGTGTCCTGCGGATGCCAATGCGGCATAGAATGCTACACAACGGGTTTTGAATATATATATATATATATATATATATATATATATATATATATATATATATATATATATATATATATATATATATATATATATTACATAAAGTCCGCCTAGAATATACGGTGGAGCTGATTTTTTAATGAGGTCCACCGGGATCTTGCAGATCCGAAAACGCCAGTAATAAGCTACCGAACCGATTCTAAAAAATTTCTCAGTGCTAGAGAACTAAATTATTTTATATGGATACAACTATGCTGCACAAAATCCGTTCTGGCTCTTGCGTCCCCAAAAATACCAAAACTAATTACCTAGCCGATTTTAAAAATTCTTTTACTCTTAGAAAGCTAAACTATGTTAAATAGGTACAGGTCTTAGATGAGATCCGCCAGTGCCTATTGTTTGGAAATTCGCTATGTTATGCAGATGTTGCGACAGGGGTATTTCCTTATTTATTTTGTTGTACTTGGTTAAACAGGATATTTTTTTCAAATTTTATTTCAAAGTTAACCTCAAAAATTAAAAAAGTTTTAGGTATTTATTTTTCTGATTGAATCATATATCCAAAAGGTTTTGCCTGATTTCCCTTTATTAAAACTAAATTTCTGAACGAATACAAATTCTTTAATTTTTCAATAATTTGGCACCCCTCTTTTATTCATAAACAGATCAGCTGGATCAGTCATAACAATAAGTAAAATAATTATACCATTTCTGTCCCCAAAAACTAGTCTTTTCAATTGTGTTTCAGCTTTATCTGGTTAGATATACCTACCTAGTTATTCCGAAATAAAAAATTTACTGAGTTTTTCCAGTTTACTTTCAATAATTTGGAAACCCGTCCTACACTATAGCTATAAATGTGGTAAGCTATTCATTCCTCAACTTAGTCTTGTAAGATTGAAAACGCGTTAATTGAAGAGCTCCGTCGCACAACGTTGTAAGCACCGAAATTTAAATTTTTCAGGAAGAAAAAAAAAGTATTAATAATATATTTTTAATAATTTAAAATCTTATTAATATTGAACATTTTTACAATGGGTCTAGAAAACTACTTTTTCTAAATTTTATTTACGTTGACAGACGTCATTACGAAAAAATCAAAGAAACTTGCATTTTTCAGAGTAACAACTGACAGACTGACATTTACAACATTGTTACTCGAAGCCTCTATCGGATCAATGAAATACGGGTAAAAATAAAGTACCAGATACCTACTATTTGATGATTACAACGTTATTAAGTGCTACTTCAGCCGGAGGTAGTTTTCCAGTAATGGGTTTTTCCCTTTTTAAAATGTAGTGATTTCCAGAGTCCCTCTTCATTTTCCTGTTCTTGTCAGTCCATCTTCCTTTTTCTTCCATTATTTAGACGTTTCTAAACACTGATTGTGAGTGATCATAAAATCTCATCACTAGATGTCATGTCTGGAGCTTACAACGTTATTCCATACGAAAGTGCATTAAGAGCGGCAATTGCCAAGCTTCTTTCAGGGTTATCAATACAAAATATGAGGGAGAAAAATATACACACTATTTATCAGGTCATTTACAACGTTCTTTCATCAAAACACCCACTTTGAAAATAGTGTCGCTTGTAACTCAATTAAATAGAATATTATTTTTATATGATATTGACGAAGTAATTAAAGCTTAATATATTTTCAATATTTAAGATGAAATTCATAAAGTGAGTTTCATAAACTCTCAAAGTATCTTATTATTTTGTTTTTCAAAAAGGCGATTTTTCTTTTTTCCTATTTTCAATAGAAAACGTAAAATTAAAATTGAATAAAAATTCCTAACGGTTCCGGATATATATTTACATATTTATAATTTGTAAAGAAAGTAAGAAACAGGCGCGTTTCAATTGCACGCGCAGTGTTCGTGAAATGACTTTTTTTGATGCGGTAACACTGACATCTCAAAAATTAGTTAACCTATCGAACTAAATTTTGGTTTATTGTATTGTATTCATTAATGTATTGTCTCCAGTGCACAAACTAAAATCACGGTTTAAAACGCACTTGTTCAATATTAATTTATCGCTTCAAAACGTAACTTTTTTCTTAAAAGCGCGCCACACCTACAATTTTTAGAATTTTGACTATAGTTTGCACACTAGAAAATACAATTCCACAAATCGAAATAAAATTTTTATTTATCTTTCATAGACCGAAATATTATTCATTTTACCATTTAAATCGTTTCTAAGATTTTGTTTGATTCTTTGTGTCTTATTTTAAAAACGAAAACTCGTGAATTAAATGTTCTTTTCTGAACATTTTCAAATGTTTTGAACCGGAGTTATCGGTGCTACCTTTTAACATTTCTTAACACAATGGATTCAGATCGTGATTTTTATTTAAATTTTAAATATACTGTTCTACGGAAATGGTGGATTTATTGGATTAAACTGTCAACTAACACTACATTTTCTATTTCAGTGTGTTTAGGAAGTGACGGGTTTAAACATATGCCTACTACATCGTGGAACGTCCCGGGACACTGTGTAAGAGAATATTGCAATATTTTCTATATGAAAGAAAAAGTTGGTGAATTGCAGGTCGCAGCTACAGCTACTTGGATGTACGTTCATAATAAAATTACTTTTTTCCTATTATCGAAAAGAATAAAATTATCTATAGTTGCGAGCGTTACTTTATTTTTAGCTCTAAGTTATTTTTAGCTCTAATCTTGCTAAACATGATTATGACACTCGAAAAAAAAAATCAATATTTTATAGATCAGTCAACAATCACTAAAACCAGGGAAAAGCCATTTAATTCTATCATAAGTTTATATAACGCATTACCAGAAAACATAAAATGTTTTCCTTTAAAAAAAATGAAGATAACTTTGAAAAAGTACCTTTTAGGTTCCTCATTTTATTCGCTTAATAAATATTTCAATTGTAATTAATTATCTTCCCGTGACGCGTTCAACATCTTATGTAAAATATTTATTGAATAAATAAACATTATTATTATTATTATTATTATTATTATTATTATTATGGAAGTTCATTTTAAATAAAATTAAAAACGATTTTTACTTCGCAAAAAGTGTTAGAAAATGACTGTATAAGTCGAAAGTGCATTCGCACATTTTTAAAAATTAAAGTGGATTTTTTGCAAATTAAAAACCGTTTTTAATTTAATTATAATTTTATTTTTCTAAGCAGTGAATTACTGGCTTGCCCGAAAAGTCTACAGTCATTTGTTTCGCAAGATTTTGAAGCACGACTAGCAAGAAAAATTAATTTATAGCTTTGTATGCCTGTTTTGTTCTTTTCCTTACTTATATGAGTAGACATGAAATGTTGTGACTTTTTTCATGTATTATTAAATATTTTAGCAGGTACTTCTCTGTTTCTATTCGGTCCGAAAGGGCAAGATACTTAATATCTTTTACAATTTGTAAAGGTTCGTAAGTGTCAAACTGGATTTCTCTTTGTTTTGCATCCGATCTAATTTGTGATATAGAAGCGCTTTTATAATGTTATTAAACGGAAAATTATCCTTACTGATTACCTAAACTTTACAATAATGTTTACTAGAGGGTCATTGTTTTAATAACCTTACTAACCGATCAAACGAATACTTCCTAGAGCAAGACTGATTATTGCCTTTTATATTGATTGACAAAAGTTCATTGACAAATTTTTGTTGCACATTTGCACATACAGGAATTTGTATTTTATTTATTTTAGGAATTTAAATATATCCAGATATTAAATTAATTACACAGTCCTACAACAAATTTCCTTTTTGAAATTCAAGTATTGTTTCTGCTAGATTTTTGTACGCTAATTACGGGGAACATAGTCAAAAAATTCCGTCACGTCAGAATTTTGAGTAAATATTTATTAATTATTTTTTCAATAGGAATGACTCCTAATTACGATAAAAAATGAAATTTGTCTGATTGTAATTGGTCATTGTCCTATAAATTGACTAAAAAACAACACAGGCAGTCATGCGGTTTGCCGACAGATGTGAAAACTTAAATACTTTCAATGTTATTAGGACAGCAAAGTAGTTATACAAAATATCCATGTTTTTTGTGTGAGTGGGATAGAAAGAACAAAGCAAAACATTACAGAAGAAAATAATAGCCAGCAAGAATTAATTTGGAGTCAGGAAGTAAAAATATAGTTCTACAGAATTTAGTCCCACTTAGAAAATCTTACTACTCCTTTTGCACATAAAGCTTGGTCTTATGAAAAAAAAAAAAATTGTGAAGACAGATTCAAGTACGACGATGGTCGAATTAAGGCGATGGATTCAAGTATTTACAAACAGAACTCATCTTTGTCTGAAGCTAAACTGAAGATATTTTTGTTGGACCCAAGATAAGAAAAATTAATGCAAGGTGAAAACTTCGATGGAAAACGGTATCCTATAGAATTAACAGCATGGGTATCGTTGAAAAGAGTTATTAAAAACTTCTTAGGAAATCATAAAAGTTCCAATTATGAAAATATTATAAATAACATACCGTCAGTTCGGCCGAATCTCGACAATTTTTTCAGTTTTTTGGCAATGAAGTGTTTAGAGTTTATCTAAAAAATTCTAAAAAAAATAATTTAAATGCTTTAATATCACGAGCATATAGGGCAGTAATAAAAATATCAAAATTGGTACTGCAACATTTTTTTTTTTTTTTTTAGTTATCCAGTGTCCAGATTCGCCCCTATGTGTATGGCGAATCGGGACAGTGCTTTATTTGCAATATAAATCACATTAAGTCTTGCATATGGGTAAAATCGGACATAAAAAGATAAAGATAGCTGAATTTCCAATCTGGAAACACGCTAAGATAAATATCTGCATCAACGAATGACTTTTGATGGGTGGTATAAAACATATTGGATTTAAATAAATTTTGTTTCGATTTGCCTTTGAGTCTATCATGCAAGGTCGATTTGGGAACATGGAAATATTCAACAGCTTCTCTGAGTGATTTTCTTTTATTTTTAATATCGGAAAGTAGGGACGCAACGACTACATATCTACAGGGGGTCCAACAAAAATTTAAATAATCAAATTTTTTGATAACGCAGTTCTTCGATAACAATGGAAAATGTTGTAATAAAATGTCGTCTCCGAAAATTTGATTTTCAAATAAAAAATATTAGTGAACCACTAAAAATTTTACGTTTGAATATAAATAAAATAAATTGAAGGAAAATTACTAGGTAATTTTGAGGGGTCCGGACCCCTTGGACCTCCCCGGTTGTTACGCCTGTGTCGAAAAGAGCCGATTTTATGTTATCTAAACTACAGTTTATATAGTTGATACCCACTTTCTTTTTATATTGACGCACCATGGTGTATGATTTCGCCTCACCTATAGATAATTTTTTGTTAATCAATTTATAAAAAAAAAAATTAAGCACAATACAACTTTCCTTTTTGGTACATATATTGTCAAAAAAACGCCAAACATTTTGTTGCCAGTCCCTACTTTATATATACATAACTGTTTCTTTATAAGATTTTAAAACGCGCGTTATTTTTAAAAATTATAAACAATGCGCCTGTAAAATAACAAAATACAAAGATGTCACGTTCACCGCTTTTCTTTGATGACTAACCCATAACTGACAAAATCCAGTAGCATAGATTGATCTATGACCTTGTACGGTCATAACACTGACGAAGAAATATCGAGAGGCAGCTCTGTCTAGATGCGCCCCTACTGTCCAGATTCGCTCCAACTGATGGTACTCCAAAATTTTCAAAGATTAAGTCGGCTAATGAGTCTCTTAGTTCATTTCCTTCATTCGCATTTAAGTTACATTCCGGAAGACTTAGGAGCAGTTAGAAAAGAACAAGAAGAAAGATTTCTCCAGGATATAAAGGAATTGGGGCGAAGGTACCAAGGAAAATGGAATATTAACATGATGGGCGATTATTGCTGGATGATGAAGCGTGATGATTCAAACCGGGCCCACAAAAGAAAATCGCTCAACAGAAGCTTTGTCGAAAAAAAGGAAAAGTTCCACAAACCTTTATAGCATTTTAAAACGTTTACCTTAACATAAGCTATTCGAGAAATAAAAATAACACTAGCTACTCAATTACTTTTTTACCCCTGACTTTTTTTTTTTTGAATACCCCAATTTTTACATGATTTTTATAAGTACGTATTGTGAAAAACTGTGATGTGATAGGAATAAACCGATTTCAAATTCGTCATCAGCAGGTCCATAAACCTAATAAAACAGTACTGAAGTTAAAAAAGGGGAAAATAATTCAAATTTGTAGGTCTGTGTTATGTTACAAAAATGTATGAATTTGTGACAGATATATAGCTCATAATCTATACATAAAACAAAATTGTACCGGGACCGTATCTGTCCATGGAATATTTTTTGAAAATTATACTGGATTATACTGGTACTGTAGATAATTGGATAACAACACGATATTTAAAATTTTGTCTGTCTAATTATCTGTTCACGTATCACGCAAAAACTGGATGGATTTTGATAAAATTTGGCGTGGTGATAACTTGTTACCTGGGTCAATATTTAGGATATTCTTTACTCCCGGAAAATGTCTAATTCCCACAGGAAATTACAAAAACTGTTGTGAGCATGGGAGTTTAAGTTTGGAGGACTTTTGAACTTTACTGGACTATTGAAGGACTATGGACTTATTTAAAGACTTATTTCACTTTTAGGCCGTAACTAGGCTGGGGCAATCGGGACATAGCCCTGGGGCCCCCAAGAGAATACAGTATATTCTTGGCAAACTTTATCGGCGGCATTTCTGTAAAATTAGGGCAGCAAACGACTGACGAGCAAAAAAAAGGTCACAGCTTCTTTTTGGAGGGGGCCGAATTTCTTGTTTTTACGCGGGGCGACGTAGGCGCACGAATGTATTTTCTGCCCCGGGGCCTCTGAAGACCTAGTGATGGCCCTGGATGACTTTCGTCACCATGACAACCGATAAAAAGCCAGATATACAATTCGCCAAAATATTGTCAAGTTAGATCCATTGATGATGAAATGAAATTCAGACTTGTTAAATATCACAGACAAATTTATGTACTAAATAACAATAAATCATCAGGCATAATTAAAATTTGTTGGCAGTTAACAATAAATTTAGTTTTTTTTTTCAATTTTGTTGTTTCACTAGGAAAGAATTATTTTAAAAAGATTTCACCAACTATTAAAGTAACCAAAATTAACCAACTTACGTAACAAAAAAACAGAAAGTAGAATGAATAAGAAAATAGCAAAATTTAAGCATACGCGGTTAACTAATTTCAGTTACGTACAAAACAAATCATTATAAAAAAATTACGCAAATAGATAAATTGCGTTCTCGTATATAAATTTAAAAAAGTTAAAGACCACTTAAAGTCAGAAAGAAATATTGCCAGTAAAAAAAGAAGAAGCCAAAATTACACCAATTTACAACTAAAATTTGTTTTAGAATGAGAAATATAGTTTCTAAATTAAAATCGTACGCTAAGCAAGCTACATAATAGTTGAGCAAGTTCACACGTGATTTACACTGGATACGGAAATTAACACGGACAAAGAAACAGGCAAAAACAGGAATTCGCTTATTTTTTCATCTGGTGAAATTTGATGTTAGCACGGTAACATCTGAGCTAATTTCCATGGAATTGGACGGTTACACCTTCAGTACTCCAGTCAAAACTAGGACTCCAAGCAGCTCAACAAATTACCATCCATACTGGGTTGATTCATATGTACATTTTTTTAGAAAACATCCATTAAAAACAGTCCATATTAATAAACTCAACTTGTGGAAACCGAATCCTGGTACATGGCTCTTCGTTACGTTCTTTTTTTCGCAAATAAAGAAATTAATTAGATACAACATTGTTTTTTTTTTTTCAAAGCAACATTGTATTTTAGTGTATAACCACAAAGTGAATTTCAAACAACTGAATTTTAAACAACAAAAAAATTTTACAATAATACAATTATTTTAACAACAGAAAAAAAATTCATAACTTTTTTTCGCCCAAGAATTAAGAGGTGGTCACAAAACGAAAACCAAAATTGAAAAGAAATTAATTTCTGACAAGCGAGTCCATTTATACAAGCTTTATGCCGTAATAACCGCCAAAACGAGTACATACTATAGTAAATAATTACGATAACCACTACGCGACGTCCGAAGTGTATCAATCACACTGTCATGTATAATAGATAAAGTAACCTACACAGTTCGAGCCCACTGCACCGCGTGTTCCAAGGATGTAAAACCACTCTGTGTTGCAAAAGTTTTTTTTTTTTCGATTTAAAATTTTTTAACTTTTTATTTCAAAAGTAGGGGTTTTATTTTTACTTACAAAAAAAATTATGAAACACGTAACACCCCTATCAACCCGTTAAAAATTTTTTAAAAAAAAAAATTTTTTTTTTGAAAGTAAGATTAATCCATCCACCCATTGACTCCTAAGTCATCCATCATTAAATAAGTCCAATGTCCTTCAATAGTCCTGTAAAGTTCAAAAGTTCACCAAACTAAAGCTCCCATGCTCACAATGGTTTTTGTATTTTCCCGTGGAAATGAGACATTTTCCCGGAGTTAAAAGATATTGATCCTAGATATTGACCCAGGTAACAAGTTATCACCCTACCAAATTTCATCAAAATCCATCCAGTAGTTTTTGCGTGATGCGTGAACAGATAAATAGGCAGACAAAAATTTTAAAAATCGCTGTCATGATATCCAATTACCTACAGTACCAGTATAATCCAGTATAATTTTCAAAAAATATTCCATGTACAGATGCAGTTTCATTAGATGTATAGATTATGAGCTATATAATTGTCACAAATTCATACATTTTTGTAACATTAATACACGCGCCCCAAAAAACTTGCAGGGGCCCCAAAAAACGTGGCTCCGTTGCCCCCACTACATCCGGCCCTATATATATATATATATATATATATATATATATATATATATATATATATATATATATATATATATATATATATATATATATATATATATATATATATATAATACTATATACGTAAGTACACTGCTTGAACGGAAGTGGCAGAAATCGCATAACAATCATTAACAATTGATGTACCCTGATTCACTGCTTCTGAACGAGTCAATAGGAAGTAGGCTATTTTTCAATTTCAAATATTATCGAGTGCTTGTGAAACATTGCTACGTATGGCAAACTTTTGTTTGCATCTAAACACACGCAGTATTCATTTATTGACTTATTGTTCAGCTAGACTGAAACTTTAAGCACTCGGTTTCTTTAGTTAGTATGACCAAAATCCAAATGTAAATTAAAAATCACAAAGTGATTGAAAAAAATATCCGGATCGGCCGGGAATCGAACCCAGGATCTCCCGGTAACTAGCCAGGTGTCTTCGCCATTAGACCAACGATCCTGTGTTCGAGAGCCACCCGAGCCAGACAATCTTTCTACCACTTATGTGTATTTGTACTCTCTCTGATGCGAGAAACAGTTACATTTTTTCAATTTCAAATCTCATCGAGAAAGTAGGCTAACTTACTCAGAACTGCCGACCACACAATTTTGTTTGTATTTAATTTCTAGTTCTATATGTTCTGTGAAGCAATCGATCGACATTACAGTATAATCAATTGTACGAAAATGTTCATATTGAAAACATATTTTCTGAAATATGATAATGGAAAATAAATTATAAAAACGATAAGCTTAAGAAAATTTGTGTGGAAATTTTCCAGCATATATAAGGATTCCTTATAATTGGCACTTTGAAATAAGAAATTAATATACAGTCAGCCACACTCGTATTCGAACAGAAGCATATTTACTCATATGACAAAATTTAAACCGAATGGATTCCCATAATTACCCACAAATTTGAACTTTTTTGTTTATAATATTAATATTTGGATCTTCTACTTCCTATATAAGCTAAAAAAATTTCAATAGTAGTTTTTAAAAAAAAATTCTCTAAGAAAAATGTTATGCATGCAATTTCTATCAACATGTCCATTCGTATTCGAACACCTTACAATTTGATATATATTTTTATATGTTTCAAAAATGAATTACTTTATTTTCAAATTTAGAAGTATATTTACGTAGGTAAGTACTTTTATTTTAAATAAACATAAAATTTAATAATCCTTAGGTTCAATTTTTTCATATATTTACTGGAAAATTAAAGGAATTTCAATAGAGTCCAAGGAATCGATTATTGATCTATGCTACCAAAATAAATTCTACGGAAAGGGCTTAAATTGTAAGTAGGCGACTATTTAACACTTAATATGTCATAAAGGACCACAAACAGGATAATAAACTAGAAAATAACTCTTGAAATATGGATTAAAAATACTACATCTTGTTCTAAATTGTCATTTTTGAATGAATAAATTAACAAAATTCCACCAAAGAGCCCTAAAATGGCCAGAATAAGGTGAAAGGGTTGCATAGCAAAGAATTTTCGCACTGAAAGAATTTCTCGCGTTATTAAAGCACGCGATATATACCGTGGGAAAAAATGTATGTAAATAACAGATATAAACAAAGATAGATAGATTGTTCTGGAAATTACGTAAATAAGGATTCCGAATCTCGATGTAACAAAATATTCACATCAATGTAAAATTAAGATTTTTATCATTGACCTTGTCCTCAAATCCTTGTTATCGTACATTTTAGAGCAATGCAAGTTTCATTATTTATTTATGTTACTTACCACGTACATTCCCACGGTATATATCACGTCTTTCAAAAACGCGAGAAATTCTTCCAGCACAAAAATACTTTGCTAAGTAATCCTTTCACTTAATCCTGACCATTTTATCACTTTTTTATGGATTTTTGTTAATTTATTCATTCAAAAATTACAATTTAGAACAAGATGTAGTATTTTTAATCCATATTTCAAGAGTTATTTTCTAGTTTATTATCCTGTTTGTGGTCCTTTATGACATATTAAGTGTTAAATAGTCGCCTACTTACAATTTAAGCCCTTTCCATAGAATTTATTTTGGTAGCATAGATCAATAATCGATTCCCTGGACTCTATTGAAATTCCTTTAATTTTCCAGTTAATATATGAAAAAATTGACCCTAAGGATTATTAAATTTTATGTTTATTTAAAATAAAAGTACTTACCTATGTAAATATACTTCTAAATTTGAAAATAAATTAATTCATTTTTGAAACATATAAAAATATATATCAAATTGTAAGGTGTTCGAATACGAATGTGGCGTTGGACATGTTGATAGAAATTGCATGCATAACATTTTTCTTAGAGATTTTTTTTTTTAAAAACTACTATTGAAATTTTTTTAGCTTATATAGGAAGTAGAAGATCCAAATATTTGTGGGAAATTATGGGAATCCATTCGGTTTAAATTTTGTCATATGAGTAAATATGCTGCTGTTCAAATACGAGTGTGGCTGACTGTACATGTATAAATTTGTTAGAAATAGGCGCTATTTTATACACCTGCCTAATAAATACTTCTTAATTTAAATGAATTTAATGAATAACTGCTCTTAAATTTTATTTATCTAAAGCAACACTTGTACTGGTGGGAAAGAAGAGATTTATTCCAGTAAATTTTCAAAAAGCATTTGCGTTAGCAAGCACTGGTGCCCTAACATAAGTTCACAGTTGTACCATTTTAATCACTAGGTGCACATCGGTTGGTTTGTCTGACGAGGAAACAGCGGGTTACCATTGCACCACCTTGGAACAGGATAACAATCTAGACTTTCCTCTTTGCTGCGCAATAGTCGTTTGTCGCTCTACAGTGTAAGTATCAAAAATATGCTGAACAACAAATACTTACTTCCTAGTACGGATTAAGTTTTTAGCTCATAAAATGAACATTACTAAAAAGAACTTGATCTACGACTACCATGAAATTGCTTGTTTATTGTACAAAAGACTATCTAAGTAAGCGACGTTTTACGTACAGCCACATAGCCAACTGTACGAAAAATAGCCCTTTACACGCATGTATAATAAAAATAACAAAGCCCACTACACTTTTATTAATTCTTATGATTATTATATATTATACGGTGATATAGATGATACATATTATATTAGAATCTGTACAAAAATTTTACCTAGCAACTGAATGTTTACGTTTGTTTTTAATAAATTTCAAATACTACATAATTTTAAGGATGTGGCTATTTATACATACAGTATGTATAACTAATTGGCTATTTATACATACAGTATGTATACGCAACTGGCTATTTATACATACAGTATGTATACGAAATTGGCTATTTATACATATATAGTGTGTATATGAAATTAGCTGTTTATACATAATTATGTTTATACTGAATTGGCTATTTAAACCTACTGTATGTAATTATGTACTATACTACCTAAAGCTAAACTGTATACGCAGTTGGCTACTTATACATTCTGATTGAATGCGCTATTATTACTATTAATATTTTTTAAATAACTACACCTTTATAATAACCGAATATTGAGCGATTGAGCTGAATTATTTTTTTACATAATATTTTTGGCTTAAGAAGTTATCCCCTAAACGGACTTTTCGCGACGAGGACCGCAAGTGTATTTTACAACCCTTCGAATGTCAAGCCTAGGGATTACTAACAATAAAAAATGTTTTCCGTTACCATAGCAACAAAAATTAAAGATCGATTCTTATGGAACTTGGTGAGTAGCACAAAAAAGAAACAATGAAGTTTTTCGATATTTTGCTTAGTTTTCGTGATATTACGTGTCAAATTTGAAAAACTTACTATATTGGATAGACAATTACGGTAGGTATATTACGGCTTGTATTGATAGAAGTAAGTGGAAAATGGACCGGACAACATCATTGGAACCTCATTTTCAGGCAAAGGATAATTAAATAATTTTGAAGTCATTACACGCCGAGATATATTTGTAAATCATTACCCTTTGCCCAAGAATGAGGTTTCATTGGTGATGTCCCGTTCATTTTTCACTAATTTCTATGAGTAAAAACCAAAATATACCATTCAAAAATTATATATAAAACTGAGTTTATATCCGTAAAAATTGATACTACGTATATGTGTATGTGTGTAGGGGAGACAGGGGCATGTACTAACAGATTTTACTTTTTTACATATCAAACGGAAATAAAACTAGTTAGCGATTTTTTTTAAACGTTATGAAGCATCAACTATCTGTCTATAATTTTTGATAAAAAAAACTTGCATATCCCTTGTACTTTCTATGGAAAAACCAATTTTCTTAAAAAAATGTGTTTGTTAATACTTACCCCACTTTTGGGGCAAGTTTTAACAACGTTGGGGTAAGTATTAACATTAGAGTTTTAATATGATTATGATATTTTGTAGATATGTACTTATAGGAAATAAAACAAAGTATCATATTTAACGTGTTTATTATTAGAAAGGAATTAATTTGACATAGAAAATTCGTATTTTAGATTTATCTAATATACAATTCATTATCTCATTATAGTAAGTTTTAGAAATACAACACATATTATCTCGAAAACTAAACAGGATATCGAAAAAATTTGTTCTTCCTTTTTTGTTCCATTGATCAAATTCTATAAGAATCTGCCTCTAATTTTTTATTACCATAACAAAGTAAACCTTTTTCTAGTCCTCAGATATGCACCATCCGGTTCGCGTCGCCGAAAATCCGTTCTTAAGCTGAAAAGATATACAAAATTCAATCGGTGGTACGCGAGAATTTCGTTATTATTAGAATCGATAAATTTGTTATTATAAGTTATTTTACTGTCACCAGTGGAAAAGTCCACTTTAATACGCGCATCACGAAATTTTGACGATATTTTTGGTGTTCATTATACATCAGAAATTACGGTAATTCTGAATAAGTAGTCAACTGCGTATACATACTGCACGTTTAAATAAAATATTCCATATGCATACTGTATGTATAAATAGCCAATTTCGTATACATACTGTATGTATAAATAGCCAATTGCGTATACATACTGTATGTATAAATAGCCAATTGCGTATACATACTGTATGTATAAATAGCCACATCCTAATTTTAATGTATTGGTATTTGTAGATTTGTACCAAAATTTTTATCGTTTATTGTGAATTTCATGTTAGTAGTAGTTAAAGTATAGTACGTAACTCAGTTGTAAGGCATATTACACACTCGCGCAATTACATACTCGCCGCTACGGGGCTCTTGCGTAACTTTTTCGCTCGTGTGTAATATGCAACTTACAACCTCAATCACGTAATGTACTATTATCCTTATTGCGAATAATGCATTGCAACTCTAAATTACAATACCAAATTCAGAATTTAGGACCTTATTAGATGAATCATGTTTATAGGCAAGCGAGCAAATAATAACTGAAGGAGTCAGAAGCAAAGGGATACAAGTGACTTTCGCCAAAATAGAGTTAAGTGCAGAATTGGACGATGATAACAGCCACGTAGGATTTATAATTTCTTTTAATAAAATATATTTTTAAATTTAAGGTTATGACATGTACATACAACCAAACTATAATTAACATTTTTTTTTGGTATTTCACCCAAGCATTTTAACTTTATGAAAATGCCACTTGTATGCCTTTGCTTCTGACCCTCTATAAATTGATATACATACATATATATATATATATATATATATATATATATATATATATATATATATATATATATATATATATATATATATATATATATGTATAAATTTTTTTCTTCGGTATTTTTATCCCTATACTTATGTATATCCCAATTAAAATTTAGAAGCCTTTGAAATCATAACTTTTGTACTAGTACCCATTATCAAAAGTGATAAATTTCTCTTAGGTTATCTTGCTAAATTCAATCAATTTGAGCGTTACTTTACGGTATTCCATATTTTCTTAATAATTCAAGATAAATCTGGAAAAGCAGAAAAATACAACTAATCATTCTCTAAACTGAAATTAAAGTAAAATTAAATTAGTGATTATTTTTGTAAAGGGTTTTTGGTGATGTCATATATTAAAGAAAAATATATTTTGGAAGATAATCACCAGTTGTGATTTGAAGACGATTTATATTTAACGTACGTTTTGAAGTTTGAAAAATCCCCCTCATCAGGCCTTGTCAACAAAGTCATTTATTTTATTGACAAGGCCTAATAAGGGGGATTTTTCAAACCCGGAAACGTACGTCGCGTTAAATATACCTAAATAATTTTAAAATTACAACTGGTTATTGTTTATTTTCATTTTTGCTGCTTATCTTAACTACGAGTTTCAGTAAAATATAAATTTTACAAACACTAATTTTTAGATGACCAGCTATTGTATATTTATAATGTTAACAGAATTCTGTCACAAATGGACTAACAGTTTGCATATCTTCCAGAATGTGTATAGTGAATCGAAAAAATATATCTTGTGAGTTGTGACCCATAAAAACATTTGGGATCCAGGTTGTTTACAACAGAGAACTTGTAAGGAAGTAGTGTGTTGAATAAGGTTTCGTGTATTACCGCAATGTAGTAACAACCTACACTTTCTTGTACGTTATTATTTAACTTTGGTTAGGCTATAATTCTCTCTATTCGTTACATTAAACTGGATCCGAAATGCTTTCCTAAGCCTTTAACATTTTAATGAAACTTGACGGCTACCATTTCTCTCTTACCTTTTAATATGTAATTCCTTATCTTAATTTTAGAAATGCTTCATTTTTCCTTCAAATGAACGTGTTTAAAGGAAACATATTCACACCGACATTAAAGGATGAAGACACATACGCATACTACAGAAGAAAATAAAAATCTCCATTTGTAGTCTTTTTTAGTGGCTGGTATATGATGATTCACCAAAAGGTAATTAGCATAGAAATTACTATAGCTTGTTTATTCTTTTTGTAATATACATCACCAATTTTCGTTCTCTGTTTTGTGTAACTTTTCTTATCTTCTCTAGTTTTTTTGATTTATGGCATTAATAGCCTTTTTATAATAGGTAAATTTGGTCTATATTGTTAAATATATCTATCTGTTTCGTATGACGTCATAAATATTTTATAATGTAGTTATTCACGACAAACGATTTTTAACTACTTTTAAATTAGTTGAAAAGAAATGCATACAATTTTTATTGCGATATCTAAAAAAAAGCTTAATAAACAGTACACCCATTTTTATGCTAATTTAATAATAATGGCAGTTAAGCTTTAATCTATAAGTTCCCTTTAGAATTAGAGATTTATTTTTCTCCCCCTTTCTTACCTTCAAATGCTTTATCATGTATATAGAAAATAAATATATAATTGAAAAGTAGAAGAAAAAAACTTATTATTTATAATTTTATTAAGGAATTTTATACGAGAATAAAATTTTTTAATTGTATAAGTAAAATTTGCTGAAAACTTGTTAAAGTCTTCCATTATTCATTTCTCTTACCATTTTTATACTTCTATATCTCATATAGCTTTAGTCTAAGTAAAAATCTCTACATATTTCATTATCTACAACTGTGAAACATGGTAACCGCAGAGTTACTGTGGACGTGAGGAATATTCAAGTATTTTCATCAGAAGAAGCAAATCTGTAATTTAGATCCAAAATACAAATACAATTAGCATTAAACAATTTTTTCTAGAACTACTAAATTGAAATAAAAAAGTTGAAATATCGTCTTCACCTAAAAATCTGTAAATTTCTCCTCGTCACAGAATTTTTAATATTCTTTTTTTACAATATTTTTCAGATCTACAATTTTCATGAAAATTCCAGTTCATTGTTTTGTTTTCCCTCGGTAATGAGATATTTTGTCGTGATAAAAAGTAGGTTGTATCTTTCTACGCCACCTCAGTTATCGCTACACAACCTTTTAAGTCAGCTCGTTAAGCGGCTGAGGCCTGAAGACAAAACTACATGGTGATTTAATACCTGCCTTTTCTCGACATTTTCTCTCAGATTTTAGATAGTTCCCTAAAATTCTATATCTTTCCAAATATTACTGTATAAAATTTCAAGTTTATTGGTTGAACGGTTGAGACGCATAAACGAGATACATTTTCTCGCATAAATAATAATATTGGTATGATTGTACTAAGTATACAAATGCAAAAAAGAAAATGTTAACATCACTAAAAACTCCTGGTTAAGGTTTTACCAATACCCTAGCAGTAATCGCTTATCTACAGCTATATTGTGGTTTAAAACCTGCTTTTTCTAATTAATAGGCCAAGAGCCCAACGTAAAAAATAAAGTTCAATTTAAAATAATACAAAAGTTCAATCTAAAATAATACAATATTTGTTTGCAACATTCCCAAGGAATCTGATCCAACAGGGGAGTCCCATTTTCAACATAAGCAGGTTGTTTGCTGTTCGGGGCAATGTGAGATGTAAGGATCCCTCATAAAATCGATCCAAATTACAAGGAAACCGCACGAAGTCGAAAACTCAAAAAATTCTTAAGCTTCATCAATATGTAGAGGGTGGCTACCTAATAACACAAAAAATACCAGATGCTGCTAAAAAACGATTTCAGGGGGTGAAACACCCCTGAAAATCAAAACCCAGAAATTTAAAATTTGCTTGTACATACCTTACAGAGTTATAGTAATAGGAAGACACATATAACAAAATTTTTGCATCTACACATTTTGAAGGGCTGAAATCACGCGTTCAAGTACTACGTACTTAAAAATTAAAAATTGGGAAATTTTGTTTAAATAATATACTATACCGAGTTCCAAATTCTTGACGGGTAAAACAATCCTTCAAATGGAAGACAGAAAAATTTAATAATAAAATAAAAATTTAAAAATTGACCGAATTTTGTTCACCCGTTACAAATTTATGAACGAAAAGATAACATATTTATCACTGGAGCTCTGAATAGTATATATAAACAAAATTTCCCAATTTTTAAATTTTTAGGTACACAGCCTTAGGCGTGATTTCGTTCCTTAAAAATGTGTAGGTGCAAAAAATAATGTTATATTTATTACTAGAACTCTCTAAGGTATGTATAAACCAAATTTCATAAATTTTTAAATTTTTGAGTTTAAACTTTGACAGGGTGTTTCACCCGCTAAAATCGTTTTTTAGCAGCAACTGATTTTTTTCTATGTTATTTAAGTATATTCCTATTAAGTATATATTTTCTGAAAGTCTTATCGACCGGGAAATATACTTCATAAACATTTTTAAACGTTGGGCTCTTTATTTATAAATCATTAATAGGCAAATCGCATCGCTCAGTTGGACATCTGATACATAATTATGTACTCACATTTGAAAAATTTGAGAACTACTTAGTTTGAAGTTTTGTATAATATAAGAATAATCAGTACAATATTATTGACATATTGAAAAGAACAAAAATAAGAATTAAGAAATTTTGCCCATTGTAATTATAAAAATTCATATGATTCTAGTATTGATTATAGGATTATCGACGATTTTCAATTTCCAATTCAAGCTTGTTTTAAATAAATTTTACAAATTTTTAAAAGTAGTGGATGGATAGGCTCTTTTAACATTTATCTGATTAACTAGCACACTAAATAGATCTAGAATTGAAAAAAGGTGTGGTTAAAACTTTTTATTTAATCACTAAGGATATTTTCACGTTTGACTATTGTAGGAACACGATAAAAGGTGAATTAATCAATATGTATATATTCATTATACTTATTAAGAGGAAAGGCTTCTTACCCGTCTTGAATTTGATAAGCTAAAGTCACATACTTTATATAATTCTTAATAGTTAAATTAAGGAGCCAAAAAACGGTCATAACATAAAAATCGTACAACTTTAATAAATCCTAACGAATTCCTGAAACTTTTAGGCGATTTTATGAGGAGATACGGACGGGGGTATTGTCTTATTTCTTTTTCACTATGCTTCGGTTCCTTCTGAAATTTGCAAAATTTGCATGCTTGGGGTCGTCGAATTAATACTTACCTCACAAAAAACTTAGGAAGCGTTGTTTCCTGTTATTCTTTAGGCAGTTCAATCAAACATAAAACATCCGTAATTAATTGTGACATAATATACAGAGATATTATTCAAATACCAAATTTATAACCATCATTATATTTGAAGTGGTTCTGTAGATGTATATCAAAGTATTACCTGATTCTGATCCTATTTGTAAAGTGATTTCTTTTAAGTATCAGTTATTTTGTTTTAACTCTAATATAAACATTAGCTATTCCGGTTTATAACGGAATTTAATGATTTTCTTTCTCTTATAGACATATTGCACAATTTAAGATGCTGTATTTTCATAATTTTTGTTCGTAATTGTCATAATTACTAGATTATTTATCTTTTTATTTTAGTTTTAAGTCCTTAAAAAATTTCAGCCTACTGTCTTTAGAAATTCTTCAGTTTTCTATTTCATTATGTAAATAAATAATGGTCTTATGAAGTTCTTAGGCTAATAAACAGATTTTCACGGAAACAAAATATAGGAATATCAATTTAAATTTTTTTAATTATTGACCCGTACTTTATTTTTCTATAAGTGTATTCCATTGAGTAGATGGATATTAACCATCTCTTCATTAGAATTTTAAATTCCTAGTAGTATCCTAATCTTTCTGATATGTTAGTATCAAACTACGTACAAAAACAACATAAATATGTACAAGTATTCTGCGATTATGTCACCGAGAGAGAAAATATTATTACACTTTAGGGAAATTTATATCGGTACGTTGATTTATTTAACGGTGGGTCTTAACAGTATATTAGGACAAACACTGGACGTTTACTTTAATAAATACTTTTCTTAGCTACTTCATTAAAAATGTTAGCTATCTGTTTTCAACTAACTACATAGTAATTACTTAAACGTATGTTGTGGATAATAGAAACATGCAGGGATTCTGATGTCATATAAAAAGGAATATAAATATTTAGCTGTAGAGAGGTCTTATGTTTTTTTTTACTTAAGGGTTATTATTGCAAAAATGTTCAGAAAGTAGAGGAAAATGGAAAATAGACAAGGAAAAAGTGATGACGTATATTCCAAAGACGTTAAACAAATTTTATCTGAAAAATTTCAGACTTAACAAATTATTTCTAAATTAAAAAAACATGAACATAAACTGAATACTAACAAACAATATTATTATAAAGAATATGCTGAGGCAATTTCTATCATTTTTTGAGAAATTGTACAATACACGGACAATACACGAGTTTTTTGATGATAAACATTGTGATTTCGTAAACTGGAAAAGATAAAAAGTCTGCTAAATGGGAAAATAATAGTTGTGGCACGAAAACTTCATGCTCAATATTTTGCTTGCCGGAATATCAAAATCGATGCATTTAGTTTTGCTTTTGTTAAAAAAATATATAGGATATGCCCAAAATAAGTTGTAGGTACACACAAATGTTAATATGTTTTTTTTTAATTAGACAAATTTTTCGAAGAAAATTATACAGTCTATACGATAAGAACGGGACGAGGCGAGAGTAGGGGTGCTATCCGTTTTCGGGCTCGTAGAAAACGATTCTGAAGAAAAAATGTCTGATATATATATATATATATATATATATATATATATATATATATATATATATATATATATATATATATATTCCCGCTACCTTTTGACATGTGTGGGGTCCCCACAGGGATGGAATGAGCTGAAATGGGCTGAAATTTGGTAAGTGGGACTCATTCTGATGCGCAACAATACTACCGAAGTGAGGACAAATTTTGAGCAAATTTTGGATCCAACTCAAATTTAAGGGGGACGACAAAAGAATAAAACTTTTCCAAACTAGTTGGAAATAATGTTTCGGCCAACTATCTACAACATATTCAAAATTCAGCTTCCTAGGGTGATTTGGAGGGGGCTGAGGGAAAAAGGTGTTTTGGCTGGATCTAACACGCCTACAGACTCCTAGAATTAACGTAGAGGGTGGAAATCTTGGATGTTGATAGAGTCCGTTTCTAGGACGTGCTTTTTGGACGTGTTAAAATTTTACCCCCACTACCACCATTTTTAAGCTACAATTTCATGCTTTCTAGACTTTTTTACAGTTTTTCCACTCGTACAGATCACATAAATAAACCTAGGGGGCTGAAATTTTATATTCGGATTGAGCCAGTATAAAGAATGTGCCCTTTAGAGGTCTCAATTTTTAAAATTACCCCCACTTTTTCAATTTCAAATATTATCGAGTGCTTGTGAAACACTACTACATATGACAGACTTTTGTCTGCATTTAAAACACACGTAGTATTCATATGTTCACTTATCGTTCAGCTAAACTGAAACTTTAAGAATTCGACTTCCTTTGATTAACATGACCAAAACCACATAATATGTAAATTAAAAATCACAAAGTGATTGAAAAAATTATCCGAATCGGCCGGGAATCGAACCCAGGATCTCCTGGTAACTAGCCAAGTGTGCTATCCATTACACCATCGATCCTTTGCTCGATAGGCGCCCGATACAGACAACATTCAATCACCTATGTGTATGTACTCTCTATAATGCGAGAAGCAGTTACAACTTTTTCAATTTCAAATATTATCGAGTGCTTGTGAAACACTACTACATATGACAGACTTTTGTCTGCATTTAAAACACACGTAGTATTCATACATATGTTCACTTTATCGTTCAGCTAAACTGAAACTTTAAGCACTCGACTTCCTTTGGTTAACATGACCAAAACCACATATGTAAATTAAAAATCACAAAGTGATTGAAAAAATTATCCGAATCGGCCGGGAATCGAACCCAGGATCTCCTGGTAACTAGTCAGGTGTGCTATCCATTACACCATCGATCCTTTGCTCGATAGGCGTCCGATACAGACAACATTCAATCACCTATGTGTATGTATCATATGTTCACATTATTGTATCATATGTTCATATGTTCACTACTGTATCGGGCGCCTATCGAGCAAAGGATCGATGGTGTAATGGATAGCACACCTGGCTAGTTACCAGGAGATCCTGGGTTCGATTCCCGGCCGATTCGGATAATTTTTTCAATCACTTTGTGATTTTTAATTCACATATGTGGTTTTGGTCATGTTAACCAAAGGAAGTCGAGTGCTTAAAGTTTCAGTTTAGCTGAACGATAAGTGAACATATGAATACTACGTGTGTTTTAAATGCAGACAAAAGTCTGTCATATGTAGTAGTGTTTCACAAGCACTCGATAATATTTGAAATTGAAAAAGTTGTAACTGCTTCTCGCATTATAGAGAGTACATACACATAGGTGATTGAATGTTGTCTGTATCGGGCGCCTATCGAGCAAAGGATCGATGGTGTAATGGATAGCACAACTGGCTAGTTATCAAGAGATCCTGGGTTCGATTCCCGGCCGATTCGGATAATTTTTTCAATCACTTTGTGATTTTTAATTTAATTACCCCCACCTTATTTATATCAAAAAAACATGATTTTTCTTATTTTTTAGCAGTTTTGTGAAGGTCAAAGTCTTCCCAAATGAACCCGGCCGGTTGAAATTTTGTGTATAGGTTAAGCTAATAGCCAGCCACCGCTTTTTGGAGGTTTCAAATTTTAACCCTTACTCTCACGATTTTTACGCCAATATTTCCTTGATTTTTTTATTCTTTTCTAACATGCCTAGAGACTCTCTGAGTAAAACTAGAGGGCTAAAATGTTGTATATGTATTAATATCCAGTTAGTGCCTTTTAGGGATTCCACATTACCTTGCCCCTCACTTTTTCCATTTTTGCATCGGAATACAATGGTATTGTTATATCTGTTTAAAATTATTTATTTTAATACTAATACGTATGTATACAAGTATGCTTAGTAAATATAAAAAAGTGTACTAACTGCTATAATAAATGTAATAAAACATTGTAATTTAAAAAATATTATTAAAGTCAATTTTTTTTATTATTATTAAAGCCAGTAGGGACAAGGCGTTTAAAATCTCAGTCCATATAAGATATTCTTTTACACATTAGAGTAAAGCACAATTAAATATTATCACTGTTTCTCATTACCTAGAAGTAGATAAACTGAGAAGTGTGTTAACTTATTAAAATGTGTTTTTATGTTTTTTTCATATTTGATTCTAGCGTAAGGACAAAAATGATGCAAATAAATACTACGACCGATAAATGATTCTGACAAAAAATTCAGCTAGATAACTTACAGCTTCGAGATAATTCAGTTTTATAAATTTAAAATTTTTCCTAAATTTTTAAAGAATTTTATTAACCAATTTGAATGTTTTTTATTTTGATTTTTGTTACTCGAGTACTGTTAAATTTCGGAGCAAAACTCAACAGAAAAAATTCAGAGTAGTTATATGTAAACTAAATGTTTTTTAATCTATTGACTAACATAGAATTTTTGAAATTTATTTTTTGAGAAACGTGGAACGATACTCAATTTCTTAAAATATATAATACAAAACATGATATTCGTTTTAAAGAAAATATTTACTTTTTATCATCACTCCAGCAAAGAGTCTTATATATGTACTACCGGAACGTTAAGTAAGTAAATATTTTGAATCGCAAACGATGTGTCATTATAAGGAAACCTGACATTATATGCTTACATAAAAATTTATTTTCCCTAGCTTTATCGCACTTACCATCGTAACATTGTGTCAATGAACTTGAATTAGATGTGCAAATTTTTTCAATAGTACGTAGAAAAACGAAATAAATAGAAATGTATAAATGTACGGACAAAAATTTTAAATAATAAATTTTAACTTACTCGTATAAATTGATGTAAATATGGATATAATATCCAGAAGTCAAGCCAAAGTGATTAGTTTAATTAACAACTGTCGATATCATAACATTAATTTTGGAGAGTATATTACATGGCGCAATTGGGCCTTATACTTTACAGTTTTTATGATTTTTACTCTGTAGGAAGAAACAGATATAAAAACATTTTTTTTTTTCAACATACCTATACCTTTTTAACGGTGCCGGTGAGTAAAAAGAACAATAATGTCGATCAAAATACACACTGTTCTGTCCTCCCTTACATTCATATTTCAATCCCTTTTGACCGACCCTTGAAGTTTCTTAGAGATACTGAAGCATTCCATTCGTTTATTAATCACGAATTCTTGAATACTAGTGACAGTAGTTCTATTACACCTTTAAAAATTAAAGCAATATTTAACACATATTCTCTTGATAAAATATATCCGTTATACTAATTTCCCTTTTTCAGAAATTTTAATGAACGTATTATAAAACTTTGAAAGAATGAATGAATTTTTAGTCGCTAGTGTTGCAATGTATTACATATCTGTTCTCTTTTCAGCGCTTTTCATAAAAAATTTCTTTTTTACAGCTTTTTTTCATTAAACATTTTAATCCTTTAAATCTACAAAAAACTCATTTACTTTTCCCATTTAGGTATCAAATTAAAGTATAAAGACAGAGCTAATCCAAAATGCAGCAATTTTTTTGTAGTTGACGTATTTATTTATTCTATGAAAATTAATATATAAAAGTTTTTAAAATTGACCTTATTTTTTCCAAAATTTTTATAGCGTTTCCTATTTCATTTTCTTTTAAACGAAAAGATAATTTTACTCATTTAAAATTATTTGATAAACTATATTATACTGTAGTTATTTAAAATTTAATAAATTTGATATTTCACTTGTTCACTATAAAAATAATATGAAGTTTAGAATCTCTTTATTTGTTGCCATAGAAAGCACAAACAACGCCTTCTCGATTCGTAATTAAATATATGTTGAGCGAGCGATAAAGTACTACTTTACGCTTTAAAGCGAAAAGTAACAGTCTTATGTCTTTCGCTTGCTTGACGGAGCGTAAAAGCCTTCTTTCTACTATGATTGTAGAAAAAATATATTAAAATATTTTCTTCAACTGTTTATAAATATACATTTATTTTTGTCTAATTCATCTGTTTTATTTATTTATTTATTTGTTTCTTGTTTCTTTTTTTTTAGGTCACTCGACATCTTTCGTCATTTGAGGCCGTAGCTATTATAAACAATAAATTACTATAAACTATAATGTACTACAATAGATTACAATAAATTTCACTGTGTAAATTACACATTACAAAAAAATCTATTACTTATATCTACTGCATATTCCTTTTTGTCTTCTAACATTTCTTTAACTAAGAAATTTCGCCCATGTATTTTGTCCCCTATTTTTTTGTATCTTTCGCATTTCTCCAGTACTTATATGTGTTATATTTATCTGACGTTGATAATATTGGAGTTTGTCCCCTTTGTAGTAAATATTGATATACTCGTATAATTTTGGAATGATCTGTTCTTACAATAAATTACAGTTTACATAAAAGAATCGTCTTTACGGTTTCTTCTGTATGATGTGTTCATGTATTCCACTTTTATTGAATTAATTTAAAGTTCACCACTTATTCAAGTACATAATAAATATGAGCAGAGACTATTTACTCATTCACGGATGCCTTAATTTATTATGGTCAAACTTTGAACTTAAAAGTTCTAAATTTGTTAGTATTTTAACCAGTTATTATCATTTTAGTTGGATTAGTGTACTAAATTAATTTTTCTATGAAATATTTAATTTTTTTTTTAGAAATTATGTTTTCTATTGTACTGCAACTTCTAAAAATAAAAATTTAGATATGAAAAAGATGAAACCTAGAATAACTTACCATTTGAATATCAATTGGATAAATGCATTAAATTAATTGATTTCGAAAGTATGTATTATGAATTCATTATTAATTTAAACCAGTAATTTTTGACAAAGATGTCGAAATATATTGGGACAAATAAATAAAGATTTGGAATTGGGTCTCTGATAGTTTTTTAACAGTTAAAATTTTACATACTATTTATCACGACTTTCACAGTTTTCAAATGTTAAATTTATGTGACGATTATTATAATTTTGATATAAACTTAAATAAAAGGGATATGACTGAAGGTCCTCCCGCATGCGTATATGCACTATATTATGTGCTCTATCATCTGTTACTATAAATAATTAAAATTACAAATTATGAAACAACTGAATTATTTAGCGGATTTAATGAGATGGGTATGTGCAAATGTAAATAGAATTCTTGAAAAATAAGAGTGAGATAATAAGGAGGGAAAATTTTTTTGATTTGTATGTTTGAACTAAAAAAGTACTAGACAGACTCTGAATTTTTTTTAGTTAATTTTGGAAATTCGGCTATTACAGCGGCTCTCATGATAAGGTTTGAGACCCCGGGAGACCGAGGTGACTTTCATTAAAATTATATATATATATATATATATATATATATATATATATATATATATATATATATATATATATACTCCCGAATGAAGCATCTAATTTTTACGAAATTTTTGTAAAAAGGTCAAAGTCCCAAACGCATATATGTATTTTATAAAATTTTGGTCATTTTTCGCCAGTATTCTTTTACACCATCGAAAATACCGTAAAAAGTTACGTAAGATAAGCTTTTGAACCATCATTCTAAGTGAATAAGTTTTTAAGAAAAATTAAGAACTTTGTTGAATTTCGTAACGATAAATGTTTTACCGTCTTTGTCATTACAAGAACAATATTTATATCTAGGTATTTTATTTTTAAAATAAAAATTAACTACCTTTTCGAGAACACGTTATCACCGATTTTCAAAATTTGTTCACTGTTAGAAAGCTAAACTATTTTAGATGAACATATATTGTGTTATCTAAGGTCCACCACGGTGCTGGGGTCCCAAAAGTGCCAAAAATAAACTACCCAACCGATTTTGAAATTTTTATCACTATTTAAAATTTAAACCGTGTCCGTGGGAGGAAGTATTCTCTTAAAAGTAGATGTCAAGAAATTCGTTATGTTATGCAACATGCTCCAACAGAGGTATGTTTTGTTTGTTTTTATTTTACTGAAATATATTTATAGTATAAAGAACATAAAAATTTTATTAATTTCTTTTAGTTTAGACGATAGCTACGGGAATTTTGTAAACAGTGGCAGAGAGAAAATAGATCAACTGGGGAAAGCTTGAGAGTTCCTTTAAAAATATTTATGTAAATAACTTTAAAGTAAGTATCCAACGACTACATTAATAAATAAATTTAATTCACATATTCACAGCATTTTCTTCTATTATTAGTCTGTATGTGTATTGACATAATATAGTATAAGATATTGTACATCTGTTGTTCTATACGTTTATTTAATATATGAGACCTTTGTTTCTGAACAGTTAACAAGTACAATATAATACAATTTATATGAATAATAAGAGATATTTTATTATTTAGTGTATGTCTTATATTTAATACAAGTTATGTACCTACATTACATAACCCCATGCGCACACGGACGACTTTTGTCACCCCTATCTGATATATGTGCTTGGAAAACTACTAACGTTCTTTTAGCTCTCTTTTTAAAACGCAGATTAGATATAATAGGAGTCACAAAAATGTCACGTTGATTTAAAGTCGCTCTTGTGTGCATTGGGTAACAGAAATAATAAATTAGTTTTAAAACGTTGTTATCAAACATATTTGAATTGAAACGTTCAAACGACTATACAATGTTGTTCTGAAATATTACGACTGATTAAAAACAAAGTCGAACCTAGCGGTTTAAATGTTCCAGAAATCGCAAGAACAGTCAGAAAGGCGGCATTTTCATAACATGCTTAAAATTTATGTTATACAGAAATTCAACTAGATTTTTCATAAATTAAATTAAATTTTTCATAGTTGGTACAGAAATTTTAACAGAATAAAAAAAACAGCGTTTACGTAGATAATATGGCAATTTTACTGTAACAAAAGCAAAAATTATATGCTGAACGTAATTCAAAAGATATTTTGGGAAAATTCCATTTTTTCACATCGACGTAATTTTGCCAAAAAAATTCGCGTCAAACGCAAATGACAACCCTACTCTTAGGAATTTATTAAAATTTTGTATTTCAGATCACCGAGTGGGGTCGGAATCATGTCAGTCAGAGGGCAGCTTTCTTTTCGAGTCCCTACTTTTTTCAATTTTGACTTTTTTTTTTACTTTTTTTGTACTTTTTAAGTGTTAATAAAAAACTAATAAAAAAACCAATGGTAAAAATGTTTAAGGTATTTTATTTATTACGCCTGGAAAAATACTTAGGTAAAATTTGGCCGTATAGACCAGAATACCCCGTTAGTTTAAAAAAGAAATGTTTTAAAATCTACGCACGCGTGCTACTCTAATTTCGTTATTATAAGTTTGCCACGTGTATTATTGTACAATACTATTATTCAAAATCAGCTAGATTATATGTAAAATTATAGTTAAACCTCAGGTGTTTTCGTTCAGGTGTCTATCTTGTTTTCATTTTGGTGTTATAACTTCCTACATATACATTTTATATTCTACAGTTGTTATTTATAGCTGTGGTTACCCGTTTCGTCTGCGTAAAAACATCTGAATAATAAGTAATACGTCATCAAGATAAAAATGAAAGAGAAGATTAAATTAAAACCTAAAATTGCGTGTACTTGACTTTATTTGGCGATAAACTTTAAGATTTAGATAAACAAAACCAAAAATCAGAATTTTAAAAAATCTTAAACATGTCGACCGGTTTCGGTGTGTCAAACACCATTATCAAGACAAAAAATCAAAAATTCAATAAGAATAAAACAAAAGAAAACTTTTCAGTTTAGATCCAACGCGTCAAATCATAATAAAATCCATTATAACAACCCTTTGGTTGTAAAACCATAACACTTCGTACATTATCATACAATTAAAATTAAAATATGAAAGTATAAAATATCTGAAAAAACATCCAGTTTTAAAAAATCCAAAATGTTTTGTAAAAAAAAAGCTAGAAGAAACAGCGCCATATCTGTAGAACTCCCAATCGCCTCTTCAACTCACATATTCCAAGTTCAATTGAATTTAGTCAAAAACCAATTTTTAAAAAGCTAGTAAAAGTTTATTTATATGAAGAAAAGAAACTAATGTCTCCATGTCAATAATTATGACATCCATATCAATTAGTCAAGAACCGAAAAACAATAATTATTTAATCTTAAAAAACCAATGGAACTTCAAAAAAAAAATATATATATAAATTTATGCGTATTCACTCAGACAGCAAATGTCACCGCAACTTTTTTTTAAAAAACACCGTAATTAATCAAATTGTTTTTTTAGAGTTAAAAAATTTTTGTTTAAGTAAGAATTAAATTTTAAAGGATTAATTCTTTGTATTTAAGATTCAACATATTGATCATCTCATTATCACTTTAACTAGTAAAATATAAAATATTAATGAAACTAAACATTTTAAAATTTTTCAGCTTGATCTGTAGATAGAAATAAGAACAAAGAAAAATTGAGCCCAACTCATTTATCTAATTACGCATGCTTATTTGACTAACTACGAAAAGGTGCGGTTGACGCAGTTAGATCCCCATTTTAAATTATAATGAGTTCACCAGTGACATCTTCTGTCAAATATCCGAAGAAACTATTAATGGAAACAAATTTAATTAGATTTATTACTGAAATATCCAAAAATATTCCTACTTCACAACTGATATAAATTCAAATCTGTTGAGATTTAAATTTTCACAAATTAAAATTAATAAATTCAAATTACAAACTTGACATCAAAACGTAATACAGAGCATATTGGGTTGAAAACGGTTAACCCTGGTGTTAGATTAACCTTGCTACCCATAGTGGTCCATAATCAGTATGATCTTGCTACACATAGTCCATAATAACCATGACCTTACTCTCCAGTGACTCATAATTACAATGACTTCACTACCCAGTGGCCCACAATCACTGTGATCTTACTACGCAATGGTCCACAATCACTATTACCTTACTACTCAGTGGTTCATAATCACTGTGATCTTACTACCCAAGTTCCATCTAGTTGTTTATTTTAAGCCTTTTTTGAGTCTATAATACCCTGACGGACAATTCTGACTTCACGTTAACTTTTCTCATAATTCAATTCCATTTTTCTTTCTTTTTCTTCAATTTCACCTCGTTTACTATCGTTTTTAGTTACTCTCAGTCGGTTTTTCTATAATAATAATTTTAGTTACCGTTTGAGTCTAGGTATTTATGAAACTAAAATATCAATTTGACACCTTTTTTGTTATTTTATGAGAAACTGGTTTATTTCAATGACTAGCTCAGAAATATTGAAAATCAACTATATATGCCTTCCTCTATATCTTCGTACAAATTGTTGTGATCTGAATTATTTTTAGCTTAAATTACCTATAATAATTTTATATAACATTCTTATTCCTCTGCACGAACTGTTCTGCAGCCGTGCGAATTTAGTGAATTTCATATTCAGGGGATATTAATACAAGGAAATTTTTTCCGTTGCAAGTGTTTTCTAATAGTGATGAACAGAACAGTACCTATTCGAGATTCTAATATAGAAAATTTACTTAATCTTCGAATATTCTATTTATAAAACAACAAATTGGATCACTCTGTACAAATAATAAAACTGATTTTTCTTCAGTATTTTTATTTCATGCTATGCAGCAATGTAATACACTGACAATAACGAGAACAATATTTACTAATGAAAATACTATAATGTTTTTAAAATACATTTCGTGTCAACGAAACAGTTCTGCTTTGTATTGCTAGTAATAATTATGTTTGTTACAGCACGTATCGTAAAAAAATTATTGTTGCTTTAAGCATTTTGTCTTGATTACTTTATCAGTAAATGGATGCTTCTATAAATCCAAAGCAAAATAAAAAGGCTACAAACTGAGTTGTCGGTGTTAATGGTCCTTTACCGAAATAACGATTCTGTTGTTGTGTATATAATTTTTTATGTTTATTTCCGTATGTCAAAACAAAAAACAAAAGAAATTTCAGATGTTTCGAAGAGAATAAAAAAATATAATTAACAAATAGAAAATTTCAATCAACGTCCACTGTTTAAGTTCTGAACAATAATAATATTTAGAAGAGTGTATTCCATGAGTCCCCCCCCCGTGTATAATACACACCCGTGTATTCGAATTCATGAAGGACAAAATAGAATATAACAAAGATTCATTAATCAGAATTCATAGATTTCATTGAAAAGTTTTTAAATCAAACAGAGGATCCATTAAATATTGCCAGGCATATACATCACTGACACGAAATACTTAATAGATCTCCTTACCAAAATAAGACCACAATTAAAAAATCCTCACACGAAAGGAAAAATTACAAGAAGAATACAAAAATGAAAACACAACTAAAATCAGAAAGATTGGGTTATCCAACATCATCATCTTATGAACTAGATTCTGAAAAAGAACACTAAATAAGCTAAGAAAAATCAGTAAACAAAATGGATATAATAATATTACAATGGAACTTAAACGGATTCTATGCCCGTTTACAAACGCTACAACATCTTTTAAATACAGAAAAAATCCATATAATAGCCCTTCAAGAAACATATGCAAAACAACACTAGAATTTACAACTTAAAAATTACCAAGCATATTTCAAACATAGAGCAAATGTACAACATGCAAGTGGTGGAGTTGCCACATTTTTCCGACAAGATATCCATTCAGACAAGATTCCAATTCAAACAAATTTAGAAGCAATAGCGACAAACATTTACATTCCAAACAGAGTCACTATTTGCAACATCTACAGACCACCGAATCAAAACATCAGTAAACAAGAAATATTAAATCTCCTTTCACTACTTCCAAAGCTCTACATATTATTAGGAGACTTTAAGTCACGCCAGAAACGGCTAATAAACTAATTTTTTTCGAATCTCGTTTTTTGTTTTTATTTTGTTTTGTGGTTCTTTACAAACACGGTGATATATAAAACATGGCCAAAAATTTTTTTTCAAGTAGAAAAATATTTATTTGTGAGCCGCCGCACAACCAAGTTGCTGCTCCTTTGCAGAAAATGCTCGCCCCCCCCCTTCGCGATTTGATCAGTAATATTTAATTTTGGTGGGTACATGATTTATAGTATGCACTAAGATAATGTTCTTTTATTTGTATGCCTTTGTAGACGTTTTAACAAAACTGTGAGTAAATCGCTTCTTTTGTTATAATTTTTGTTTTTTATCGTTCCCAAAAGTTGTGTTTTTTCGGACAAGGAAAATAATATCTCAAGTTCTAGAAAAGATAGAGACTTCATTTTTTTAAATTTTGTTCATAAACATATTGCGCATAAAGTGGAGTATGCTTTTTCCATTTGAATAATTGTAACTATTTTTAAACATTTTTTTTTAAAATAAAAATTGGGTTTTATAATGTTTAGAAGTTTTGGATTACAATTTTATAGTAAATTTTTAAAATTACCTGAAACCCATACTTAGCTTTATGAACAGGTTCTTTTAGGAATAAAATAATGAAAAAATATTTAAAAAATATTCATTACTTTTTGAGATATGGCGTGTCTTGTAAACGTTTAAAAACTTGTAAAAAGGGGCCGCCTCCCCCCACAGGGAAGAGTAATGAATGTTTCAAAAACAAAATTTTCTATTTGAAACCCTCCCTAATTTGAAAAAAAATTGCAAAAAGCAAAATAATCATAAATAAAAAAGTTGCTTTTTTATTTGAACTCCCTCCTTAATGTGCATAACGAAATCTGGGGATCATACTCTAACGATAAAGGAAACTTAATAGAAGAAATAACCTTAGACGAAAACCTGATTATCAAAAATATCCACGAACCCACTCACTTTAACTCTTCTAGCGATTCCTTTTCAAATATAGACCTAACAATATCGACATCCCAAATTTCAAGCAGAATCCAATGGAATCCCCTATCCCAATTATTTGGAAGTGACCATTTTCCGATAAAAGTTCAAATAACCTGTACCTCGCTTCAACCAACAACAACACTAGAAAAATGGAAACTTAATAAAGACATCGAATGGGAAACATTTAAAAAACTAACGGAAGCCTCATCAACAATCAATCCTGAAACTGATCAAGATGTAAACACAACAGTTAAAAAATTCCCAGAAATTATAACAGTTGAAGTTGAAACCACCATATCAAAAACATCTAACACTATAAGACGGACTCCTGTACCCTGGTGGAACGACGAATGTGACACAGCAATTACACAAAGTCACAAGGCATTTAACCGTTACAAAAAAACACGAAAACTCGAAGATCTAGTAAATTATAAAAAACTTAGAGCCCAGAGCAGAAGAATAATCAAACTATGTAAACAAAAATCATGGTACGAATACATTACAACTATAGACGCAAACACGACAGCAAGTGAAATGTGGAGAAAAATTAAATCCATACAAAGCATCAAGAAACCGTTAAGTATTGCCGCACTGCAACATAATAATGAAATACATAGCAATCATCAAACCCTAGCCGACCTAATAGCAACCAAACTTGAAAAAAAATTTTCTAATGCGAACTGTACTGAAAAATTCATGGAATATATACATACTACTGAGCAAAACACAAATATTATAATACAAGACGACCAATCACCAATAAATCTACCCATAAGCAATATAGAATTTGACCACGCTCTTAAAAGCACAGAAAGCAGTAGCACCCCAGGTCCAGACAACATTCCATATATATTCCTAAAAAACCTTTCTCTTCAAGCTAAACATACCCTGCTCAACATATACAATCATATCTGGGTCAATAAAACATTTTCACGAACATGGAACCAGACAATAATAATTCCGATATTAAAACCCAACAAACCAAAAAACCAAACTCCTACAGACCAATCTCACTTGCATCCTGTTTATCGAAACTTCTCGAAAAAATTATTAATAAAAGATTACTATGGGAAATAGAGAAAAGAAAACTACTTACAAAAAACCAATCAGGATTTCGGCATCACCACCCAGTGAACATTTTTCTGTAAATTTTATGTCACAGTGACAGAACTGAAAGTCACATGTTACATAACATGTGAGTCACATGTGACTCACATGTAACTTACAATTTCCCACTCATAAACGTAACAATGTGACGTAACATTGTGATGTTCTTGTTACGTTTTAGGAAAATATAACTTTGGTGTTACCTTATAGATAAAAATTACGCCTTCTTTTGCAAAAAGCAAATTCAAAATTCCTTTTTTTGTTTCTTATTAACATTACATACAAATATTACCAACTTATTGACATATACATACACCTAAATTATTATTATTATTTTTTTTTGTTGGCTGTTCCAGGATTCGATCCATTATCCAAGCTGAGGCATCTCTTAAATTATCGGCAGTCTTAACCACTAGAACCAAACTCCCTTATTTATTCTGATCGTTATATGTTAATATATATCACAAAATAGTAAATAAAGCCTTACAAGAATTTTCATAAAAGTTTCATTTTTAAATTAATCTGTAACAAAATTAACGTTGTTTTCACGACGAATTAATGTTGTTTTAATGAAATATCGAAATCATGACTCTTTTGTTATGTTTTTGTGACGTATCAATATTAAAAAACATTCGTTCATCCATTTCATCCATCCATTTTTGTATAAGTCGATTTATGTTATTTGTTATATGGGTTATGGGGTTATATTATATATATTATGGGGTTATATCATATATTATGGGGTTATATTATATAATATAACGCCATAACCCATATAACAAATAACATGAATCAACTTATACAAAAATGGATGGATGAAATTTAATTACATCAGACGCCAACAGGGGGTAGATTGAAAAACTGCAGGAATCTTTAAATGGATAATTCCTCACGAATTGATACATTTAAAATTAATATGGTAACAAGACATTTCACAAAAGTGACAAGTGAAATGTTGTATTAATATTGATACGTCACAAAAACATAACAAAAGAGTTATGATTGTGACATTTCATTAAAACAACGTTAATACATCACAAAAACATAACATTTAGAGTACTGTTGTGACGTTTTATTCAAAGTAACATTGTTAGGTCATCAGGACATAACAAAAGAGTCATAGTTGTGACATTTCATTAAAGTAACGTTGATACGTCACAACAACATAACATAAGAGTCAGTTCTGTGAGGTTTTATCAAAGTAACATTGTTAGGTTGCGAAGACATAACATAAGAGTCACACTGTGACGTTTTATCAAAGCAACCTTGATACATCATCTAAACGTAACATAGCAGTCACAAATGTGACATTTTATTACAGTCACAATGGCATGTAACTATTACGTAACATACAGGTAACAATTAGGTACATAACATAAAACTCTAATTTTATATAATTGTTATGTCACCCATAAGTCCAAAAAGTTACGTAACTTGTTATTTCCTTGTTACATCACATTTACATTCTATGTTCACTGGGCATACAACTATTGATCAACTTCTAAACTGGAATCGGAAATTCAAGAAACCTTTAAAAACAGACAGCACCTAGTTGCGATTTTAATTGATTTAGAAAATGCATTTAACAACACGTGGAGACTATTAATACTAAAACCACTAGTCGAATGGAATTTCAATGGAAATATATTGGCATACATCAAAAACCTATTACACAACAGAGAATTTACAATTAGAGCAAATAACAAACTATCGGAAAGAAAGACAATGGAAAATGGAATCATGCAAGGATCTCCAATAAGTACCACCTTATTTTTAATCGCGATAAACCAAATAACTAAAACAACACAACCACCAGTCAAAATATCGCTATTCGCAGACGACATAGTGATCTATTGCCGAGGAAGGAATATTGAAGTTATACGACAACATTTCCAAAACTTCTTGAACAAATTACAAGAATGGTCAAATAATACTGGGTACACATTCTCACTGTCAAAAACCCACGCAGTACATTTCACTAGACTAAGAAAACAACAACAACCACTACGTATACAACTACACAATGAACCAATAGAATTCAAAACACATACCAAATTTCTAGGATTCACATTTGACTCAAAATTAACATGGAAAAAACATATAAATGAACGACGTGCAAAGGCAATCTCATCACTCAACATATTTAAAATAATCGGAAACCGAAATTGGGGTGCAAATTGAGACACACTACTTAAAGTATACAGAACAATTACAAGATCACAGTTAGATTATGGGTCAGTAATTTACTCTAGCGCCAAAAAAACCTATCTAAATAAACTAGAATCAATTCCCAACTCCGCACTATAAATAATATTAGAAGCAATGAGAACTATTACGATTGAAAGCCTCCACTGTGAAGCAAATGAGCCTAACCTCATATATCGTAGGGAAATACAAACAATAAACTACGCCTTAAAAATAGCTACTAACCCCAAGCACACAGCATACAATAATGTTATAAGCAATAGAAACGTAAATTTTTACCACATACATCCTCAATATACCAAACCCTTTCACATGTATGATTCCAACAAATTCTTAACAGTGTAAATACAATCCTTCCACCACTATATAAACACACAAAACCCAAATATCATCCATGGACAATGATACCTGTACCCTACGATATAACACTGACAAAATATAATAAAGCCAATACTCATCCAGAAATATATAAAAAAGAATTTTTCATATTAATACAAGCTCATAAAGACTATGAACAAATTTACACAGACGGCAGCAAAACTCAACATGAGACATCTTGTGCAGTAGTTTATAATGAAAGTGCAATAAAAATAAATCTACCAGAACATAATGTAATATTTACCGCAGAATTAACAGCATTATGGAAATCTTTCGAAACAATAAAATCACTTCTAAAAACCAAATTCCTGATACTAACCGACTCACTAAGTTCCATAATTTCCATAAACCAGATGTACACAAATCACCCCATCATATCCAAAATAGAAGATCTACACATGCGCAATATGTTTATATATAAACTAATAATAAAATTACAAAGCTAATTTGGATACCATCACACATAGTTATGCAAGATTTGTAAATAACGATCAAAGTACAGAAATCATAAATCAAATGTACCATTCAGACCTTACATAAACTATAAGGAAAAATATTATAGCTAAGTGGCAAACACAATGGTCTCAATCAACACAAAAATTCAAAAGAATAAAACCAACAATCAAAAAGTGGAATGTACCACCACATTTTGATAGAAAAAAAGACACAACACTAACAAGATTCCGATTGGGTCACACCTACCTCACTCACAAATATATTTTCAAGAAAACTGAAGCACCAAGTTGTCTCACATGTAGAAAAAGACTTACAGTACAACATTTCATCCTAGAATGCCCAAAATATCACCAACAACGAATACAAAACAACATACCACAACAACTGGCTGAAGCACTCCACCCAGAAAACAATGAAAAACTAATAAAATTTGTACAATCAACTGTTTGAAAAAAATTAGAACAAACTGTACTTTAAATTTAATTACAACAAATAACAAAACATTACTTAATCATATACAATGTAATAATATTGTACAAGTGCTAATAACTATTATTGTCGATGCACTTTAAAAATAAATAAATAAAAATAAAATAATTTTGATTTTACATTTTTTCTCGTGGAAATCAATGTCAGCAGCGAACATTGACACGATAAGATCGCAACCAGGTGATTCTAATTAAGAGAATCATTCGAAGTACATTTCATCTAGATCTCCGTAATACTGTAAGACCCGATTTATATTATCACTCCACTCTCACTCCGATATCATTACGCTCCCGATTCGATATAATCTTGTTGTGTTCACATTACAGTGCTGATATCATGCTACTACCCATTCGTTCTCTATTCACATTATAATGCCACTCTGGTTACACATCCAGTTCGGTCCGAGTTCGATACAAATATCTTTTCATAACAACTGAATGCAAGCGGAGTGGAATGGAATCAAGAAAGTGTTTACACTAAAAGTACAAGCCATAACAAGTCTGATATCGCTCCAATAAAATATTAACTGAGTGGTATTGATATTGGAGTGGCATTGAAACGGGAGCGAACCGCGACTGATATCGGACCGATATCAGAGCGATGATGTGAATACACTCCTTGTTTATTGTGTAAGAATATTTTCTCGAACCTGGAGCGGAGTGGTATCGGAGTGAGAACAGAACGTTAATGTAAATCGGACCTAAGTATCAAAGCTGGCTATTTCACTGCAACATCGTATCTTCAGCATAACCTGACTCCGGTACACTAGTTGTTGAAATTTCTCTTACATGTATAACAAAAACTGGCACAAAGTGAAATAAAGAAACTAAAAACTTATTTAGTCTTGAAAATAATAGTAAAAGTTTAATACAGTAAATTTGTTCACCATTCATGTATATGCACATATGACATACATATATATGTAAATATATATAACGTCATAAAAATGCAATGAAAGTCCAGCGATATCATGTTAACTCACTAATAAGCACCCTTGGCTGTCGTGCTTGTATTACTAAATAAGCATTACCTAACATTACATAATAGCAATTTCTTATTCATTTTCATATCAACGAGATTCACTTCGTCTGACACGGAAAGGTTTTGAACTGTCAATTCGCAATTTTGATGAAACTTGGTATATGTGTAGTACAAGCGAAAATAACGGACCCGTATTTTTTTTATCTGCCACCGTCGCCATTTAAGGGGTGAAATCACCCATCAAAATTACGGTAAAATTTTAATTTTGCTTGATAACTTGGAAACGGCGACAGATAGAAAATAACTTTAAATTGACAAAACACTTAATTTTTAGAGAGATTTCTATTGATGTTTATAAATCCAGGGTCGGTCTTACTGGAGGGGCTGTCCAGGTAAAATTGAGGTTGAGTATTTAGATCAGTTTTAAAAAAAAATATATTCGACGGAATTAACGAAGTAATCTGGTCTTTGTTCTATGTATCCGCTCTTATACCAGGCGTATTTAAATGTATCTCTAAAACGGGGTGATGAGAGCTGACTATGTGCTAGGGATTGTATTTTTATGATATTATTCCTAGAATGTAGGTCTATATCACTGTCTTATATGATAATTAAGTCAGACAATGTTCGAACGAAATTTTTCTAAAACCGGAAGCCATATACATCTAACTGTAAAAGCGCTGTTGTTTTCGGTGGTATGCTTAATATTTTTACTTGTTTATCTTCAGGAATGATATTTTTCACGACAGCTGGGCACTGACCACTCCACGAGTCAAGTAATAATAAAGACTTTTTTGGTTTGTGGTAAAGATATATTTTGAAACCACTCTTGAAAGTGGTCTCTTGTTAACTTTCCTGATTTAGATGTCGAAACATATACATTCTTTGCTTTAAATAATAAGATAGTGTACATTCTTTTAAAACTAAAAATAAGGGAGAAATTAACTGACCCTCGGCTGAAATTGTTCTAGTATAGCTAAAAATTCTAGTATAGGTGTGTGTTGCTGACAGCGATTGAATAACTTTTTCGACTTTTTTTAGCACCCTTTTCCGTTAATGTTCAACCTGAATGTAATTCTAAATGAAAACAACTCTGATCGGAATTAAAAACGTTTTGCAATTTATAAATTTCAAGATTGGGTTTCACTTCCTTAATAAAGGATTCACATATTTCACTTAAATTGGAAAATTCTTGGCTTGATTAGTGATGAATTTTATAATTTTTCGTGATACTATTCCAAAATGCTTCTTAAATGTAAGTAGCCATGATTTCGACGCCTTAAATTCAAAAAAATCAATTGTATTCCTGGCGTCTAGTGCCCATCGTCGAAGATCCATGTCACGAATTATCGCTACTCTATCTACTGCATCTTTAAAATTATTTAAAACATACTGATTAATGAAAATTACTTTGTCTCTCTTACAATTAGTAATAGAAAGAACGATAAGCCCGCAAAAAAAGTGATAAAAATCACCACATCAAAATTATCAAATTGATTTTGATGTGGTGATTTTTATCACTTTTTTTGCGGGCTTGTCGTTCTTTCTATTACTAATTGTAACTTTTTCCCGGCAGTTGGTTTGATTTGTGTAAGTTGTCTCTCTTACTTCCGCCTTCTTCAACTTGCTTTTCCCACCGATATAAATGCTTCAAATGTTTCACTCTTCTGAAATTTTTTTGTACTGTTTCAAAAGATTTTCTTTTCCTTGCACAGCTTTTCCAAAATTTTACAGCTTCTTCTTTATATTTGAAATCTACAAAATCTTGTTCTCCATATGAACATGATGGTTCATCAACTTCTCTGGATATGTTATCATCCGGTTCTTCATCATAATCACGAAAGAAATTTTCATTCTGTTCCAGGGTATTTTGGTTAAATTCAGAATTAAATGCTAACATTAAATCATATTCAATAATAAACGATGTATCTTCAGTTGATTGAATAATTATGTCGTTAAGTATATCATGTAATTCAATCTCCCGGTATGTTATCGGGTATGAGACGAAATTTGTTATTTGAAATGTTGTCATTAACGTATTCGAATGACCTTAGCTAAATTAATATTCACCATACTGAACACAATTAAATAAAAAAAAAAATTATAACACAACTACAAATTCACAAATACAGAAATTTAACTAGAGCACAAAATGCAGCTCCAGACTTTTTATATTGTTTTTGTTTATATCTAAGAATTTTTTTATCCATCCCTATCTACCGCAAAAAAAAAATCGCACAAACTTGTTGAAAATGAATATATATATATATATATATATATATATATATATATATATATATATATATATATATATATATATATATGTATATATATATAAATTATTTATTTATAAAGTTGCATAATAACCATACGTCTGTTTTTTTAATCATGTGGTAAATTTCCAAATATAAAAATCTATATATACATATTTTTCTTTTTTTGTGGAAAACCGTAAGATCTGGTAGAACTGAATATATTTTATGGTCATCAAATTTTTGCAAAACTTCCTGTGAAGATAATTTGTCTCGTCATATTTCCAGTTCAAATTTCAAACTTCTTTAAAGTTTTATGCCCAACTAGAACAAATTTCCTTATCCTTATTATTTGACAAAAAAGAAGTATTTTATAAAGTTAATTTTTTCTATAACTATATACAATAATATTCTTTAGCAAAATCAAATTTTAATATTACTTGTATAAAATTTAAAGTTTTAGTCAGACATAAACAAGTATAATTTGGTATATTTTAGCCAGTTATTAACTACAAGGTAATTCACTTGCTGAAAACCTTATAGAAATATTTTTATTTTGCTGATTGTCAGTAAAATTACGATTGACACCTCAAATTAGCTGTCTAGTTTTGAGATTTTAGACTTTAAAGTACAGCTTTGAGCAAAAAGAGGTAAACTAATATTTTCCATGTAGTTTTCATATATGCTATTCAAATTTTAATATACTGAAACATATTCATCCTATTTCAAAATTTACACTCAATTTTACCTGAACAGCCCCTCCAGTAGGTCCGACCCTGGATTTTTACACACCAATAGAAAGCTCTCTAAAAATAAAGTGTTTTGCCAATTCAAGGTTTTATTCTATCTGTCGTCGTTTCCAAGTTATCAAGCAAAATTAAAATTTTACTGTAATTTTGAGGGGTGATTTCACCCCTTAAATGGCGACGGTGGCAGATAAAAAAAATACGTGTCTGTTATTTTCGCTTATACTACACATATACCAAGTTTCATCAAAACTGCGAATTGACAGTTCAAAACCTTTCCTTGTGAGTAACTTTGCAATTAAATTTTCAATTCTTCTTGTGATATGTAGTGTAGAAAAGAATATTAAGTATTTGAAAGGGGCGTTACTCATGCGTTGTGACAAAAAAACGAATCTTTCAGTGACAACTGAACAAATAAGGTTCTAAAAATATTTTGGGTCTATTGAATAAAAAAAGTAAAACCTTATAAGTGATTACTTATGCAGAGAAGTTAATACTTTTAAGTAGAAGACATTACTTCATTTGACTTGAATAAAAGATACCTTTTACTTAAAAGTAAATATTGGAAAAACATTTAAAAATTTAAGTATTTAATTATAAGTATTAAATTATACTTATAAGTAAACAGTTGATTTTGGAGAATTGTAAAAAACGCATAATATTCTTCATAATTATTTGGAAATTGTTCTATATAGTCAAAATCATCGTGTAGATGTTTACTAATATTGTGTAATACAGCACAACAGACAAATATTTTTGGAACTTTTTTCAAAGATACTCTTAGTTTGTGTTCCAAAATAAGAAATCTTTGTTTCAGTTGCCCAAATACCCTTTCAATTATGACCCTTTTTCTGGAGTAAATATTGTTAAACATTTCTTCATTTCTGTTTTGGGGATCTTTGAACGGAGTTAATAACCCTGGAATAATTCCGTATCCGCTGTCTCAAAGCAAACAGAAGTTACCTAGAAATCTTGAAGTGTTATATATGGAGCTTTGTTTCCAAATCCTGGAATCATGAACACTTCCAGGCCACTGAGCGTCCACACTTGTAATCATTTTACTTGAATCACAGGTTACTTGCACATTTATGCTCGAAAATTCTTTCCTGTTAATTTAGTCATCTCCAAACGTGGTTTTTTAATGAGAACGTGTGCAATCCAGCGCATCAATAACTGTAGGTTGTAATGGTGGTAGGTGTCAGCCGAGAACTTTAGGCAATCAAATTTACACTAATGTAGTGTTGATTGCCTCTATGAAATTGATTAATTTTTGGGAACTTATCATGGGCTCAAACCCCAGGTAACGTGGTTGATGTCGCCAACTAGCGGCCGTAACGTGAACTATGTGAGGCCGCCATCATTATTCCGATATTGATTTCTTACAGCAAGGGTTGATTTTGTGATTACCCGAACTAAGTGATTTTTAAGAGAGAACTGTTAGAATAGCGACCAACGAACAACGGTGAACAAGTGGTATGATGATGCTTCGCGCATCACTCACTCACTCACAATGTGACCTTAGATAGGTGCAGACGTAATTTTGTTGTGAGTCATAACAAAGATCTAAAACAATATTTAAATTAATTTTGTAAAATATTTTTATAATCATTTAAAAAATATAAAGTACTTAAAATATAAAATAAATATAAAATATTAAAATGAAACTTTTTTATTATTTCAAATACCATATTTAAACATCTATCGACTAATACAATTTTATTTTGTAATCGACAAATTGTTCGACGCTAAACACACAACGAAATGTAATATTTCGAAAGAACTCAATACCTTTGGAACTTTTATTAATCTGGCATCCAATTTAGCGCTATTTCTGCGTGGGACAACAAGTAACAGTGTTGGGCGCGAATTTTAAGTATTTTTAAATATAAGCTAAACCGCCGCTACTGTTACAAGGTACTCGAAATTTATTTGACCATTTTACTCTAGGTTTCTCCATAACCTATAAATTAGATCGAAATTTTATCCGGTAATGAGTTTTTTCCATAATACTATCAGCAACATTGTTTATAGTTTAGCACACTGTTGTGTAGTGAACTCCAAAATCTTGAGCAACGCCTGTTTGAAATCCGGTGTCACTAATGAATTTCAGAAATGTCTCCATTTCTTGACGTGAGCTGAGAGCCGCTCCTCTGGTTTCTTCTGAGTCCATTAGAAAGTAATTTGAAAGATAATTTACACTTTCATTTTCAAAATGTAGCAAAACCTTTGATCTGGTAGGACTTCGTTCTTCCTTTCGTTATACCGCTTCATATTGCGTATATTTATAAAGTCTACCATATTTAAAATAACCACAAAGAACTCAAGAAATACTTCTGTTTTAATAAAAAGTATGCCCTGTACCAACCTTATAAATATTCAAGTTATTACTTACTGGTTTAAGACTATACTTGTTGTTATTCAACTAAAAAAATGTACTAACTGGAAAAATCTCAGTAAATACTTCCACACTAAGTAAATACTGGAAACAATTTGAGTTTTCTTATTTGATATAAGTAAACACTTTTTTTAAGTAATCACTTAGGTTTTTATTCAACTGATCATATGTAAAGACTTAAAAAATGGGAAGTAAAAGCAAATTCTTCTTTTTATTCAATAGACCCATTGTCTGTTTCATTAAAGTGTGATTTACACGATCCGTTGTTACTAGCTACCAGTATGTGCTTTAAGAGCATGCTTATAGATAGTGTACTCATATACATGCTATAGAGTAAAAATTTTCCATGTGAATGTTAGACACGCTTTAGGATTAGCCTACGTAGTAAGCGCCTTTCACAGCTTTCAGAATAAAATATAACACATTTGAAATTAGAAAATTAGAAAGATTATTTAATTTAATGATTAACATTCAATGCTAATTATTTAAAAGTGCTGAAGTTTACAATTTTAAAATATAGGTAATTATAATTGCTTACATTAAAAATTGGTATAATACTTTGTTGTTACATATCAGTCGGAGACAAATTGCACTGAAATTAAGGTAAGCTTTTGGTTTTTCAAATTCCTATCTACTGAAAAATTTGGAATTTTATTGGATTCAAAATAACCTTTTCCATAACTGTTATCTTAATTCTCTGAAAATTTGAAGTTGATGCGATAATTCCACCAATCCCAGCTGAAGCCTGTATCAGCAACAAATTCTAATAAATACTATTTGTTGGATTACAAATTATTTTAGTCGTGTCATCGAAAATTACTTCGTTGTAAATAGTTTAGGATTATCTCACTGATGTCCGTCATTCATTGTTCGTTGCTTTAATTACTTTTACTTAATGCTTACCTCTGTCAATCAGCACTGAAATCGCATTGGACATATACGTTATATGTGTGTAAATGTAGGTATATCTCAGTTTCGCGCAAAATATCTGTGGAAAATATCCACTAACTAAAAATACAGTAATAAAATTTACGTTAATCTTTAATCTTTCTCGAGGCATACACACTGAGAGAAAAAAATAGTTGAATTAATTTCTTTTATTATTAAATAATTTACTGTTGAGAGGTTTACTTTGTGAAATTTCATTTTAAATATTAAAAATATTTAAAGTTTTAATTACTTTGTCAATTTCACTAGAATTGAGTAGAATTTACTAAACGCGTTTTCAATCTCGCGATCATCATCAGAGTAATTGAAGAAATGTATGTGGGAGTGTAATAAATACTCTTAAAAATGAATTTGGGAAAAACCCGTCATTATACTATTTCATATGAAATAGGCTGTACAATAACGTACCTGATAAACCAGTTTTGAATAATAGAGATAATTATTTTTATCTGTGTAAGGTAAAAATTTTTAACCAATATGTTTAAGAATAAAGGAGGGGTGTCCAAAATGTTAAAGTTGCTGAAAATTATATTTTTTCGTTTAGAAGTTCAGTTTTAATAAAGGTGAATTATTTAGGTCGTTTTGATCATTTAAAACCTCCACTTGTGGGTCACTGTTCAATCTATTAATTTCAAGAGCCTCCAAGAGATTCAGTTTTGTACCCTTTTGACAAATATGTAGAACTTTTGGTTTGTGATTTATATTGGGGAAATGACCTGTTTCTAAGACGTGTAAACCAAAATTTGAGCTATGAATTTGAGATCCAACATGTTCCTTATACCTTGTCTCGAAGCTGCGACCCGTCTGTCCCACGTATTTAGCATTACACTGCGAACAATCTAAGCGGTAAACTCCACTCTTTTTTAGCGGATCAGTTTTTTCTTTTGCGTTAAAAAGTGAACCTCGGCCGTTCACTTTTTAACGCAAAAGAAAAAACTGATCCGCTAAAAAAGAGTGGTGTTTACCGCTTAGATTGTTCGCAGTGTAATGCTAAATACGTGGGACAGACGGGTCGCAGCTTCGAGACAAGGTATAAGGAACATGTTGGATCTCAAATTCATAGCTCAAATTTTGGTTTACACGTCTTAGAAACAGGTCATTTCCCCAATATAAATCACAAACCAAAAGTTCTACATATTTGTCAAAAGGGTACAAAACTGAATTTCTTGGAGGCTCTTGAAATTAATAGATTGAACAGTGACCCACAAGTGGAGGTTTTAAAGGATCAAAACGACCTAAATAATTCACCTTTATTAAAACTGAACTTCTAAACGAAAAAATATAATTTTCAGCAACTTTAACATTTTGGACACCCCTCCTTTATTCTTAAACATATTGGTTAAAAATTTTTACCTTACACAGATAAAAATAATTATCTCTATTATTCAAAACTGGTTTATCAGGTACGTTATTGTACAGCCTATTTCATATGAAATAGTATAATGACGGGTTTTTCCCAAATTCATTTTTAAGAGTATTTATTACACTCCCACATACATTTCTTCAATTACTCTGATGATGATCGCGAGATTGAAAACGCGTTTAGTAAATTCTACTCAATTCTAGTGAAATTGACAAAGTAATTAAAACTTTAAATATTTTTAATATTTTTTATTATTTTTCAGAGTTCGAAAAAAACTCAACTGAGAAAAATAGTAAAAATTGATAGTTCACAGAACTATGATTTTTAGTTATGAATAACATTATTCTAATAGTTCATAGTAAACTCACTTACTATTTATTGATAGTATGATTTCTACTATTTCATAATAGTTCAGAGCACCAAATTTTTTTACTATTAGTGTGAAGTAAACATAACTATTTTGTTGTTTACTGATAGTGAAATTTAGAAGTTCACAGAACTATGATTTTTAGTTATGAATACCATTATTCTAAATAATAGCTCACAGTAAACTCACTTACTATTTATTGATAGTATGATTTCTACTACACTAGCGGAAATAATTAAAGGATCAAAAAAAAATTCCAAATTTTTAGCGATTTTTCGAATGGCTGTATCTTCGTGAAAAATCGTCGTATCGGAGTCGTGGGCAAAGCAATTTAAAGCTGGAAGTTTCTAGTTTTCAGATCTTGCGATAACAAAATTTTCAAAGCAACGTGTATCGCTCAATCCTAATAAATACACTGAAAAAAAAATTCCGAAATTTTTTCAGATTCTTTTTTTGGTCCACGGACTTGGAAAAAAATTTTCCGCCTTAACCACCATATGGACCAGATAACTCGTTCATTCAGCTTTAATTTGCTTTTTTTTAGACCTTTATACGACTACTTCTCGCTGAGATATCGGACTTTGAATGGAAAAGGATCGTTTCGCCTTTGACCATCGATATCTCAGCAACCAATGATCACACAGAAAATTGAAGGTGTGTTTCGAAAATTCGATTAAATTCTCTACAAGGATTAGCCATTGTTTTTTCAGAAAAAATTTTTTTTGCATACTCTACATGAATTTGAAAAATTAACAAAAAAAGAGCTTTTGGGGGCTTTTTGGAAAATTAAGCGTATAATTAAAAATTTCGAGAAAACCATTGATGTTAAGTGTGCCTTTTACAGTTCAATATACCCACAAAAACCCCACCGAGTTTCAATTGAATCCATCCAGCCGTTTTTTTGTTTCATTCGATTGAATTTTTGAAAAAATTATTGGATCATTTTTTTACTCTTAAACTTTCATAATCTTGAACAAAATGAAAAAAGAAATTTTTTCAGCTTTTTCCACATTTTTATCAACAACAGTATTTAAATTTATAAAAAAAAAGAAAATTTCTTAAAAAATTTTCAAAAAAAAAAATTTTTTTCTAAAATTTTTCAAGAAAATTTTTGAAAAATTTTTTCGAAAACTGCGTAAAAAAAAATTTTTTAAGAAAAATTTCTTTTTTTATAAATTTAAATACTGTTGTTGATAAAAATGTGAAAAAAGCTGAGAAATTTTTTTTTTCATTTTGTTCAAGATTATGAAAGTTTAAGAATAAAAAAATGATCCATTAATTTTTTCAAAAATTCAATCGAATGAAACAAAAAAACGGCTGGATGGATTCAATTACTTATAATAAACATTTGCCGCCCGTAGGCTATTCAAATTTTTGCCAACCGTAAAATGGAAAAAAAAAATTTTGTGCTATTTTGCCGCCCTTCCTAAAAACGTAAGTGGGGACCAAAAAAAAAAAAAAACTTCAATTGCATATTTTGCCACCCCTAACATCTGCCGCCCTTACTAAAAACGTAAGTGACGAGCAAAAAAAAATCAATTCTACATTTTTCCGCCCTTTTTGCCCAAATTTACCGCCTAAAATCTGCCGGCCTAGGCTCCAGCCTACTCAGCCTATTGGTAAATCCGCCACTGGTGGCTACACTGGTCATAGTTCACATTATTATTATTATGTTACCTATGTAGGTACTTACTACTATTACTATTTGTAGGTTAAACCGCTAGTTATTATTAGGTAAATTACGATAAATTAATAGTAAAATAATGAAAATTAGTTGTTAGTTGTACTAATGACTAAGAGTTCTCTTAACTAAATTCCAATAGTTAAAGGTCTAATAGAGAATATTAGTAATGAACACTATTTTTTATTGAACTATTTTTGGAAGTAAAATTTACTAATTGAGGAGCTGGGTGGAAAAAGGGCGTAAGTCGCTTTACGCCCTTTTTCCTTAAAATTGATTTTCTAACTCTTTAGAGTGTCTACTTATAGTAAACAAATTTTTACAATGACCAGAAATCAATTAATGCCGCTACGCTACGATAATAATTTGAAGCGTATAAGCCATATTTGCAAAAAATTAAATATATAATTAGTAACTCACAACTAAGAATGAATTTTTACAGTACATGACACATAATAGCCTTTAAAAGATATTTCTGGTCCTATGATGTACAGTATGATACAGAAAAAAAAGAAAAAATCTAAATTTATTTTTTGGAGCAGTTAGCTGTGATTCTGTATTTTGAATTAACTTTCACTTCTAAACAACTTTTTCAAATTATATTTTCTTATATTTTCATTAATTATAGTACTTTACTCTTAAGCCATATTTACATTTTTAAGCCCACCCTCGATACACCCAGATATATCCAAATTTCTGTGGGTTTTTTTTTAGCCTAAGACCAAGTACTAACTTTTATCAAGAATAAAATTTTCTGAAAAATTTGATATAAAATAGTTTTCCACATATAACCAACTTTCAGGCGGACACTGTACAAGTATACATATAAATATTCATAAAATTAACATGAATCAAATGTTTTGGTTTAGAATTTAATAAATGTGCTGACAAAGTTTAATTAGAATTACAGAAAAATGAAACAGAACTTATGTATTTGTTCAATCAAAATTTTATCTGCAAAAAGGGCGTAAGACATACTTTGAAAAAATTCAAAAATTTATGCAATAATTACCGACCTTTTCAGTTTTTTTAATCTTAATGTATAGTGTATTATTAGTGCTACCAATTGTATAACACGACAATTACCAGTTTTTCAGTCTTCACCTTCATACTAGGCACCCAAACTTTGAAGTGATCTTTTCTCAAAACGGTATTTCTGTACTTACGCCCTTTTTCCACCCAGCTCCTAAATTTAAAGTAATTTATTCAACTATTATTTTCTGTATTATAGTAAATTTTACTAAAATAATAATTTTTGCAACTATTTCAGTTCTTACTGATGAAAATACTTCCATTTACCCTCCACATTTTTCTCAGTGCATAGTCTATCTTAACAATCATCATTTTTACTTTATATTATTTTCGCTATTCGGTTAGGTCAGAATGACTATAAACTGGTTAGAGACCGATTAACTATAATTGAAATAAAATAACATCTTCTAAGAAAAAAATCCCCATACCATTATTTGTCAAAAGAGTAGGAAGGTAATTATAATTTAAAATAAAACGTGTTCGTTTAACTGATTGTGATAAGTTAATTATTTAGAACTGATACAATGTCAAAATCATATTTCTTGTCGAATAGATTGAAAAGTGAAGTTATTCTTATGTGCAGAAATTTGGCTACAAAAGTTTTAAACCACAAGTAGTTCATTTCAAATTGTTTGAATTTTTGAATTGTTTGAAAATCCAATTTCAAATTGTTTGAATTTTTGAATGAAATTTTGTTCGGGTTAACCGGAAACTCTATTTACGTATGGGGCTACTTGGCAACGCAAAGTAATTGCCTATATTTAGGGGCATGTAGGAATGAGTGGCTTCCAGTGGTGGAGTATATAAGTAATCATTAACGCAAATCTGAATTAATGTTGTAAGATCAATTGAGTTGTGCGCATCTATTATAATGTTTGAGTGTACCCAGTGTTATAAAAGCTTCTCGCGGAAAGATTCTCTTTCACGTCATATAAGAAATTTACATACGCGAGAATTTTCATCAAACGGGGATGATTACTCTCTTGATCAACCACAAAAGCAAGCATTAAACGCTGTTGATGACTTATCAAGTTATGATATGGAGAGGAATAATGTTGATGATGAATCTCGAAACAGTATAGCTGAAGAAGGCTCCAATCCGCTTGAACAAAGAATTGTAGCGGCATCAAAAGCAATTGAAATTAAATTCAATAATTTAAGAAATCAATGCAATGTTTACACACCAAGCGATGAGCCAAATAATGGGGTTTCAACCATTTCTGATAGCGGAAATGCTATCATTCCCAAGTTAACTACAGCTTTGCAAACTGCTTTGGATATTTTATTAATCAAAGAAAACCAAAATAATGGGGTAAATTCTAATGAACGAATATCAATGAAACGTTCAGCCAATTCAACGGATCAAGAACTACTTGCTAAGCTTATCAAATACAACGACACGGAAGATGTTGAATATGGAAATCGGCAATCAAAAAAAGTAAAATACTGGCACAATCCTGATGTTTTAGTGGATAAATTGAGGCATTTATATGTAACTTCGGAGATTGGTGAAAAAATATTTAAAATTATTCGAAGTCTAGAGGAAAACAAAAACATGTTGCATAACGCTGAAGATCGAGAAGCTTTAATGAATGAGTTAAATGCTTTAAAAGAAACTCCTGTCAGCCAAGAAATATTCTCTATACTTCGCGAACTTTCAAGGGTTGATATTATTGAACCACTAGGCGACTATCTGGATGAAACTTATAAAGAAGGTGCTAGCGATTATGAAGCTGAAGCTGATGATGAAGATGATGATGATGATTCCAATGATTATGCTGTATCTTCTATTAAGAAATCACATTTTCTTAACAGCGGTGATGATGATGATGATTCTGAGATATTTCAGTAAATTGCTGCTTTGATAGAATTAGTGATAAAGTTGCTCAATTTACTATAACACCCTATACAAGCTATATTTACTATATACAGCCTGTATTTTGTGAAGAACATATATACTTTGTAAACATCCTGTATATTATTATTATTGTAGTATGCCGCTTCATTCAGATTTCATATACATATTAGATAATATTTTTATTTCCTTTACATAATTGCATCAGAAAACATTATTTTGTTCATAATGGAGATATCTTTATATAACAGACGGTTATTTTGATAATTATTAATTAGTTAAATATCATAAAAATTTTAGGTGGTGTTAAATGGCTTGCAAATTTACGTATTCGATATATTCTTAGAAGATTTTTGATATGAAATTAACATAGCGAATATCTTTACTAGTAGTTGCAAAGAAATTAAATTCTTGTTTATTAAAACTCAAATGAAATGTGTGCGCGTTTTCTATAATTAAAATATAGATAATTAAAATATCTGGATAATTGGAGGGCTATAAATTTTTATAATTTGTTCTTTATACCACTAAGAACATTAGATTATAAATTACTAAGACTGTTCTACCTAAATATGCTTAATTTGTGTAACTTTTCTGATAATATTCATATATTCAATTGGATATCTCAATTCAAAATATTATTAATAAATTTGATAACACAGTTGATAACACTGACCAGTGAACACTATTTATTATACTACTAGGCAAAGCGTAAAGCCTAAACTTAGATATTATATAAATAGGCATAATACTTATCTCTTTTAATTCTTTTTGTTATAAAATTATTTTTATTTTTATCTACTGATAAGATTAATATGTATGTATACCCCGAGCCTACGATAAATTTGATTTCTGTTGCAATACAACATGCATACATTAACTACGGCCTGTTTAAATGCACACTTTGTATAACGAATGAAAGTATGGAAAAATAGCTAGAGCTGGCAGTGTCGTAAAAACAGATTTCTCGATTGTGGGCGTTTGGAAACAATTGTTATATGTTAAAAGTAGAAGCAGATTTCCGATCCCGCGCTCTCATAACAAGTCTTAACGTGTGTGCTAAAAATAGAAATTGATTTCCGATTAAGCATTCCGCTAACAAGTTGTAACATGCATGTGGACAATAATTCTAAAAATCGCTATGATATCACAATTCATAAAATAGCTAATGTTATCAAAAATAGCTATGATATCACTATGAAGTCCGGAATGTCTTATCAGCGCCAATTAACTTTAATGAGCGCGCAACGTTCAAAAAACTAGCCAATTAACTTAATTGGATTCTAAAAAATATTTATCATATCACATTTCCAAAGTCCGGAGTATCTTATCAGCACCAATTAACTTTAATGAGCGCGAAACGTTTAAAAACTAGCCAATTAACTGGATTTTAAAAAATATTTATGATATCACATTTCCGAAGTCTGGAGTATCTTATCAGCACCAATTAACTTTAATGAGCGCGTAACGTTAAAAAAAAACTAGCCAATTATCTTTAATGAACATAAAAAACCCCCACGCACAGACTAATTAACTCAACCAAACAACAACAACGGTTTATCGCGCAGACCAATTAACTAACTCAACAAACAACAACGGCTTATCGCACGCTGATAATAACTACAGACCAATTAGCCGCCGGAAGTCTGATAAGGCTAGTAACCATACGCCTTAAAACAATTTCGAAAGCAGTCCGGAAAATTGGGGTTCTACTGTGCCCCCAAACATACATAGGCTACCTACTATTTATGCTACATTTTGGGTGTTGAACTATATTTAATTGAATTTCTTCTTTTAAATTGACAAAATTATATTGATAATATGGATGTTTTCTGGAAAAATAGCATCTGATTCATTGTTCAATGATGGAATTAGTATGGTCGTTTGCAGCAAAGGTTTATGAAGAAAGGTGGTAACTTAACATCTGTAATTTCTGAAAATCTAATGCCGAGATTATACCAGTAAACACCAATTATCTTCAGCAAATGTCAGATAAATGAAATTTGATTTTGACAATTTCTTTTGTCTGTGATAAATTTCATACAAGTGATGAATAAACTAACTTGTGTAAATGTGCTAACTATTCTAATCGTGTTGGAAGCCTATTTAAATCATCTCGTTTTTTTGTAACTTACTAATGAACGATTTTAACCAGAAAACTACATTTAATTTAGTTTAAAATTAATTTTATTTTGTAAAGCTGATTAACACTGGTTTTTTTATTTTTTTATTATTTTTATTTTATTTTATTTTTTTTGCTAATAACTGTTATATTTTCTATAAAGGGCATAGCCGGGTAAGATAGGGAAAACGGCCCTTGACGCAAAATTGATTGTTTTTATAGAAAATAATACTTCTTAGCCCCAGATACATTCCTGCCAAATTTCAACCCTCCAAGGCTAATAGTTTATGAATACACAAACTGACAAAAATTTTCAAAAAAAAATTTTTTTTGACGAAATTACTGAACCGGTTTAATATATATTGTGTACCCACCTTAGACGAAGTAATGAAAAAAAAATTAACGTTATATCCCTTTATTATACTAATATTTTTAAATTTAAGAAAATTTTTTTTGGCACTTAGGCGTTAGCGACACCCACTATTTTTTGTTCAATAATTTGCCTCTTAGTACTCTATAACATATATTTTTATGGAAAAATTTTAGTTGGTAGAACATAGTAATATTTCAATACAAATGCATGCCATGTTCGGTACTGCATATATTACTAATGTATAAAAAGGACTATAAAGCAAAATATCTACCCTATTTCTAAAATAATATAATTACATACGTTCATAACTACGATAAACTAGTTTAAATTTACAAAAGTCCAACACAATCTTCCGTTTGTCTTTTTTTATCAATAAAACAAAATAGACATCGATTTCTCTTTTGTTAGAGTTTTTTCCTTTGTAAGACGTCAAGTGAAACTTTGTTAGCTCATATACCACGTCTTACGATGTCAACAATTTCGTACAATGTTGGTTAGCTGTCAAAATAGTATACCAGTTGGTCATTTCGTTATAATTGCCCATGACCCGTCATCGTGTTAACAAAATAAGGCAGACGGCAGATAAAGCTAGACGTTTGTCTAAGCTTGTTTGTCGTAGTTATGAACGTATGTAATTTTAATAGATTTGAGCGTTACTTTATGGTATTCCATATTTGTAAATAATAAACAAATATTTTACTTCGCAAAAATACCACTTTTATTTTGAAACAATATTGTCACAGTTTCAAAATAAAAGTGGTATTTTTGCGAAGTAAAATATTTGTTTATTATTTACAAGTATGTAATTTTATTACAGAAAAAATCAACTTTCTGCACCTCCTTAAGTAGTGCAACAAAAACATCAAGTGAGAGGGGCGAGCTACATATTGCGTACAATTGTACACTACTTTCTTCAAGTTAGTTATATGTACATGTAATAACTACAACAGATTTTAGCCGGATTGTTGTTATTACTATACATTGCGGAAGTATTTGTTCCATTTTATTAAGTTAATGTTTATTGTTATTAAAGCAATATAACATTTAAGACGTATTATTGTTATTATTAGTATCTTTATTTGAATAAAGTTTCTAAAACTTATAATTTTTGTTGAGTTAGATATAATTTTAATTAGTAAGTATGCTGAGATAATTTTATTGATTTCATTCAAATATTCAGATTTATGGTAAAATTAACCTTGAAAATTATTTTTTAGCAAGTTAAAACATATTTTTTATAACAACTCAAAATATATATTTTTTTAGACCGTCACAGGAACTCCAAGAACTGCAACTCAGGGGGGAGGAGAACATTTTATTGCACTGCTTAGAGTTCTACTGTGTTTTAGAAATAAGGCAGATGCTTTACTTTATGGTCCTTTTTATACATAAGTAATATATGTAGTACCGAACATGCCATGCATTTGTATTGAAATATTACTATGTTCTTCCAACTAAAATTTTTCCATAAAAATATATGTTATAGAGTACTAAGAGGCAAATTATTGAACAAGAAATGGTGGGTGTCGCCAAGGCGTAAGTGTCAAAAAAATTTTTCTTAAAATTAAAAATTTAAAAAAATTAGTATAATAAAGGGATATAACGTTAATTTTTCTTTTATTCATTCGCCCAAGGTGGGTACACAATATATATTAAACTCAAATAAATCGGCTCAGTAATTTCGTCAAAAAAATTTTTTTTGAAAATTTTTGTCTGTTTGTGTATTCATAAACTATTAGCCTTGGAGGGTTGAAATTTGGCAGGAATGTATCTGGGACTAAGAAGTATTATTTCCTATAAAAACAATCAATTTTGCGTCAAAGGCCGTTTTCCCTATCTTACCCGGCTATGTCCTTTACTATCTTCTGCATTTTCTGTACCTTGACATATCTTGTTACGTTTGTACCTTTCTTTACTGGGCTGTTTAATTACCTTTTTACCTTTTATTGGTTTTTCCTGAAATTTACTTATGTACTAACTGTCCGTCAAGTTTTAACTGGTCAAGTATGTAAAGTAACTACTTACGTAACTCTTTTTAGATTCTTTTGTAGTGCTCGTATGCAACTTTCATGCTTTTTAAACAACTCAAAGAATTTTATTTTTAATTAAGCCCGGTTTTCTCTATATTTTTATTCTATTTAAATTTAAATTTATTTTTTTAATATTATTTTTTTTTTGTAATAAAAATAATGGCGCCTAACATAGCAGGCCCGAGTTGTTGAATTAATTTAATAATCTTTGGGAAACGATGAAATTCACACTTAAAAATTTATCTTGTTGTTTGATTTTTTTCTTTTCGATATTAACCAAATTTTTATTTTAAGTAAAGCCAGTATTAGTTTGCCAGTTAGTATGCCAATGGACCTGGAAGTTGTTGCTGAAATGATGATTACCTTTAGTTGAATTTGGTATTTATGTAAAATTTTCGTCAAAATTTTTTTTTTTTATCAGTATTGTAAGTTACCTTAAATTACTTTAATTTTTGTTCGTTTTCCTTGCGTATATTTTTGTATACGGAAATTTTTATTAAATTGTTTCGTTTGTATTCTGCAAAATTCTATTTTCGTTGCGTATAATTGTAAAATTTTCTCGTCTGTCCGTTTGTCCGTCCTTTTAGTAAATTATTCTAAAATTATCTCGCTTATATTTCAATAAAAACCTTTTTCTGTGGAATTTGATTATGGACGTTAACCAAGACGTAAGTTTTCATGGCCTTAAACGTGACGAATTAGTTTATGAAGTCTTACGGCATGGTAGATCTGCTACTGCTCTTACCGCTAGGCAGATGACTTTATTATTAAACTCTGGTTTGGGACCCGACGAAACTTTTACCCCACCCTTGGTCGGAGAAATCGAAACTTTACGAGCCAAATATAATCAAATGTGTACTGAGGTCCGTCTGTGCATGGATAAAGAAGACCCTCTTGAACATACACATTTATCTAACAGAATCGCGCATTTTCTGCGTCGTATCGATTTAGTAAAGAACCTTCGGCATAGAGATGAGAATTCGGCACCTCTTATAGAACAAGCAGCGTTACTTGAAAGGTCCTTTGCCGATTTAGACGACGAAATTTTAGAACAAACACGTCACGTTGCTGTCAATGTTCCTGTGTCGGCTCATACCGTCATGCCCGCTTATCAGCCTCCACCTGTTTATAAGTAGAACGTTAAGTTCTCTGGCACTGGTAACGTGCAGGAATTTATCGATAGGATACATGAACTTGCCGAGGCACGTCATGTGTCTCATCATGATCTTTTTGTCTCCGCTGTCGACTTGTTCGAAGGACAAGCTTTTATTTGGTACTGTGCTGCCAAACCTGACGTACAGTCTTGGGACCAATTATTGGATGCTTAGCGTCGTCATTATGGTCTCTCCATCTCAGGTGACGCCATCTAGAAGGCCATTTGTAGTGTAAAACAAGGCCCTACTGAACGAACCGTCAACCTGTTTGTCAGGTTGAAACAACTTTGTGCTAGACTAACTGTGCCCGCCGATGATTCGCGAGAAATCGACATTATCGCTGCCTCTATGTCCAGAGATAATGCCTTACTAATTTCTACTAGTTAATGCAGCACAATGGATCAACTTTACACCAAATGTGCATAGCTCGATCGTGTCAATTCCGAACACGTAACATCTCGTGCTAATAATTCATCAAATAGTCACCCGTCTACATCTCGGCCGTCAACTAGTATCGTAACCAACAAGTCAGTACGATCAGTTTCGGCACTTAAATGTTTTAATTGTAGTGAGGGAGGCCACCATTTTCGTAACTGCACAAAATCGCAGAATCGATATTGCTACCCTAACGTCACTGTTGGGAGTTGTACAAAATGTAACCCGCATTTAAACGCCGAATAGATCGTCGTTTGAACCGCCGAACGCACCTTAAATTTCATAAATCGGTTCATTCTCTTCGGCGCGATTCCAAGGAATTGACATCTTGGTTAGAAACGGTACGTCAATTTTGTGTCAATGCATTACCTAAATATAAATAAACTTAGTTCGATGTACCCATTTGTGTCAGTTAAAAATGATTCCCGTCCTTACGTCAGATTAGTAATTTCTGGACGGAAGGTCTTGGGCTCGTTAGATTCTGTGGTTTCGGTAACAGCTATGAATTCCAGATTCTTCGACCAAACTAAACACACCCAACCACTTTTGTGTCAAGTTAATCCACATGTTCAGATAACTGTAGCAAATGGTTCCTCATGTCAGATTCTAGGTAAGGCTTTTATATCTTTATTTCACGGTCATACCGCCTCGGTACCCAGTCTAATTGTTGAAGGTCTCTCTAACGACCTGTTGCTTAGTGTTGACTTTATCAAGAAGTTTGGCATCTCTGTCGACTTCGCCAGCAACAAATATCAAGTTACTGCTTCTGATATTTGTTTTCTACAAGTAGATCAATCTTTAACTTGTAGTCTGTAATTGGAGGACGTGATTAAAAGCGATTCTAACGATTTATCCTGTACGTCGGCTATTGAACACAAGATTGATACTGGCGATACTCCATCTATTAGACAACGTAATTACGTAGCGTCTAAGCCAAACCAAGACTTCATTAACTCTGAGATTTATCGTATGCTCGATCTTCAGGTTATAGAACCGGCTCAGAGTCCTTGAAATAATCCCATCGTGGTAGGCAATAAGAAGAGTGTCAACACGGTACTCCTAAGTTCCGGTTTTGTTTAGATTTTAGGAAACTGAATGCCGTGACTCTCAAGGACGCGTATCCACTACCATTTATGCATCAAATTTTAGATCGGTTAGGCAATGCCAGTTGGTTTACCATCCTGGATTGTCATGAAATGACAATTCATTGGCACATAGTGTAACTTGCATACCTCGTTGGCACTTTCTGGTAATGTATTGTATTGATTTGATATAGATTTTAATTCATGATTATTTCTGTTTGATGTATGTAACGCGCAAACCCAAAAAAGTTCAGATATAATCAGTCAGATTCAATTATCGGTTGAAAATGAAGCAGTCTTATGTAGCCAGCTTAAATAACCAATTAAAATTAAACAACTTAAATTATCGGTTCATATATATTTCGTTAGAATCTGTAATATGCAATAAACTTAAAAGGGACTGCTTTATGTCCATTCAGTTGAGCAGTGGTTGAATGTCTTCATCCGCGACGCGTACGAATACATCATATACCTGTTCTAGTATCAATATCTACTGTTTCACTTCTCGCTAACATGGCGGAGTAATCATACACGCGTGCTGATTCGCTTGTCACAATCATGGTTGTAACAAACATGGACAATGGATTTCTTTTCTTTCATTTTATTTAAATATTTATAACAAAAAATCAAAATTGTAATTCACTTTAAAAATAATAAATCAATATAAGCGTTAGCATGTTACCTTGTGTAAAATATTTTGAATAAGTTCAGCATGGTGTTTTATACGCATAATGGAGTTGGAAACACAAAACATAAAGGTGTTTGGGTATAAAAATTTTCTTTACTATATATTTTAATATATATTTTTAAATATATTTTACATGGTTGATTTTCAATATCAGCCATGTTTCTTTTCATTGAAACTTTCTAATGCTTCAAATTTAAAATATCGTGCCCTCAATATGTGTTTAATCACTATTGTTGGAAAAGAAAGCGATATGAATATTTGACATAGGTAGATATATAATTTTATATTATTTTATAAAATTTCATTGGTACCAATATAATTTTTCCTTTTTATTGTAAATCTATTACGTCATGCCAACGCCATTTTGTGTACAGACACGATGTTAAAATTATTTTCTACTACTTTCTTTTAATTCAAATTAGTTTTCTTAAATATTCGATAATATTGTTAACCTTCGTTCAATACTTTTATTTGTTAATTTTTAATGTTTGTTGGTTAGATGAAAATACTATTTAAAATATAAATAAATTTATATTTAACCTATTGGTTCCTTTTATTCTACATACATATCATATATTCAGAACCCCCTTTTTTATTTCAGAATAGCGTCGATTCGTAAACATACTTAGATTCTTTGTTAAACCATATTTCAATTCATATCGACGGCATTCCCTTGTTGGTGTTTATGGGCCCCACCAATGTTAGGATTTAGCACGCATCCTCTGTTAATTTCAAATTTTACAATTAAAATTTAAAATAAGTTATTGATAGTCACAGGTCATTGACTTTGGTACAAGGGCCGATCGTCATTATAGTCGAAGATTCCTACCTCAAAATGTAAATTTTTTATAAATTCTTGCAGTGAGTTTTTTAATTTCCCATGTCACGTTCGGAAAATAATTAATTACCAAGCTGTCGCCATTCAAATTCTTTTTCCTACCATTTAATATACTATTTTATTTCATTTTTTTTATTGTGACAGGATCTTAAATCCGCCTTTTGGCAAATTCCTTTTGAGGAATGTAGTCGTCCGAAATGTGCATTCTCTGTGCCTAGACGTGGCCAGTTTCAGCCTAAACGAATGATGGTTGGACCAAATCCAGCAACGCAACAACGTCTGGTAGATACTATTTTCTGGGTACTGGTCTTGAAGCACATGTCTTCGTGTACCTGGATGACATAGTAATCGCTAACACATCATTTGATGATCATTTGAAAACTCTTACTGAAGTGTTAGCTCAATTGAAAGCTGCTAAGCTCACGCTTTCATTAGAGAAATGTCACTTCGCCAACCCCGAAATAAAGTACCTCGGGTTCATTGTGTATTCGAATGAGATCCAGTTAGATCCAATCTTGCACGAAAATATATACCATACATGCATACATAGCCATACATACTTACAATCAGACATTATATTGTTGATAAAACAGATTTCTAGCTATTGTTGACATAAATATGTTATAGTTGGTGTCACATGCCATATATGGCATAGATTAATATAATTTCGTAGTAATACAAATTGACCTTATTGTTTTGCCAAATGATTTTCACATTGTAATCTATTTTGTGAATTTATAAACTAAGTGATTAAAATATCAATATTCACAAAACTGTAACTTACAAATACTGTAACATTTTTATCGACTGTGTACCTAGGAGAAGTATCAATTTCTATTATCAACATTGGACGGCAACTTTTTTAACTATATTTATTTACCTACTCAATGTTGCCAAATTTTATTAGTCAGAATATTATAATTTTTTATGATAAAATTGTTTTTATTATAAAATGAGCTTTCTCAATGCAATTCTAAATTAAGAAAAAGAAATTTAGTAATTAAATAATATTTATTTTCGACAATAAATGACAGACTTTCTTCGAACTTAGTAGTACTTAATCTCTAGCGCCCCATCCACCTTAAGGAAATTTTAATTTTTTTCTTAAAGCATTAGGCTTGACAAGTTACAGCTACAGGTTGAAATTAAAAAAAATAAATTAATTAATTTTCACCAAACGGAAAAATACACGATGTAAAAAGATAGAATAATATTCTAGACAGAAACTAATCGGGTCGATTTTCGATGTAGTAGTTCTCTGCTCTCAACTATTATATAGCTCTTAAAGACAATAGTATAAACAAATGCCTAGGATGTGCTGGAATGCCGCTCCCCCGTTTCGGCAAAAAATAAAAATCACTGGGAGATGCCAAAATGTCATTTAACAACGTTTACACAAAAGTTAACCCCTGCAAGACATCCCCAGCAGCGCTCTAGAAAGAATCTTTTTCTTGAGAATTCCTTTGTTTGTATCATTATAGTATTTTTAAAGTCAAACGAAAGTTTGCCATGAGTGTTCAAATCGTCTAAGAGCAAAAGTAAGCATATGATTAAATTAGGGATATATAAAAAATGAATGCTATAAATTTTTTGTATTAAGCCAATTAATATTTAAATAGTTTCTGAAGCTTGACGAAAAATTAAAAAAAACAACTCTCTGATACAGTCAGAAAGTCCCAATTATTAAATTTTTGTCAACATTGATGGAACGTTTTTGTCGTTTATATTTATTAAACCTATTAATTATTATATATTTACCATATCATTCACTATTCAAATAAAAGCTTTTTACTTCAGTTTCTCTAAATCGTTATTAGAAAATTTATTGTCTTTTGTACACATTATAAATTTTCCATATTTATTTGTGCCAGTGAAGGTCGCCATTATTTAAATAATAAGTCTCAAAGTCTCTAACTTAATTTATCATATGGGTATTTAAACTGCCAGACAACTATTATTCATTGAAATAATGAATAAAAAAACTTACTTCTTATAATGAGAGTGGATTGGATATACCAACTAATATATAAGTTTTTGTGTCTTTGTAATGTGCTGATACACAATGGAAAACTATGTACAATGTAATGTGTCCCGTTTTTGATAGTTTTGTAGGTAAAGTATATGAAGAAGCGGATATGTACGTAAAAATGATTATTATAGATTATTTTGAGAATTAAAATAATTTTCCTTTCCTTTTGTAATGGAGAAAATTGAAGGGGTTAAACTAGACTTCTTCTAACAAAGAATTACGGAATGCTTCTAAAATATATCAGTAGAATGGCTAGGCCGGTTCTGCGGCACCGTAAAACTAACCAACTTGAACCCTTTTGCCAATGGTTGAAATCGTGTGACTTTACGGTACTACACATTCCGAACTGATGAGTCATCAAACTGTATCGATGTGCAAACCTTGACCTTTGACCCGGCACGTACTGAGTACATGTATTTAAAATTTGTTGTTGACATTTGACCCCAACACTCGCTTATACTGTTAGCCTTGAAATTCCTAAGAGGTGAGTCAATACCAGCGACCAAATTAATTTATGTTAACCCATTATGCATCATCACAATTTACTTATCACAATTTGGTTTAGTGTTAACCCATTACCAGCCAAACCTAACGCATGCGCAGACTGAATTTAAGTACACGACGCATGCGCAGACTGCATTTTAGGTTACAATTTGATAGATGGGGTACACTACCGCGTCAAAAATGTGGGGTTACCCTAACTCGGGGGTGGCCCCAAACTTTTGACACCGTACTGTACTTAAATTTTTGGTACACTGCCGTGTCAAAAGTGTGGACCCCCCCTGGTCAAAAAGGTATCCGATCACTTTTTGAAACGTACTGTACGTGCAAACCTTGACCCCAACACGCGCTTGCCTTAATTGCGTCATCTTAAACGAACTATCACGTCAAAAAATGTGGGGAATACCCTAACTCGGGGGTGGCCCCAAATTTTTGACGCCGTACTGTACTTAAATTTTTGGTACACTGCCATGTCAAAAGTGCGGGTCCCCCTGACCAAAAAGGTATCCGAACACTTTTTGAAGCGTACTGTACGTGCAAACCTTAACCCCAACACGCGCTTGCCTTAATTGCGTCATTTTAAACGAAAGGTACATTACCAAGTCAAAAATGTGGGGAATACCCTAACCCAAGGGGTTGCCGCTAAATTTTGCGGGGCACTGTACCAAGCGCTAGATTTTAAAACCAGACTCCGGGGTCCAGATTTCTGACCGCTACTGTACTGCCGGAAATCGAGTGTTAACTGTACCTTATGGGGATTTTTGGTATATTTAACCTTGGAAAATTCCAGGAATTTTTATCAGTTTTAAAACAAACAAACAACTAATAATTAAATGTTTATTTTAGCTGAATTATGATCATATGACTCATATATGGAGTTTTTTTGGTATAAGAAAGATGACGTCATGGAATATTAATGAGTTAAAAAATTGTTTAGTAAAAAATATCACCCATTGTAGGCCTCAAGCAAGAAATTATTTTTATCAGTTTTAATACTTTAACATTTAACCTACAGTGACCAATTTTTTAGTTAACTAACAAAAATTCTTGAAATTTTAACAAGTTACAAAAAATATTACTTCTTATGGTGCACAACACTTTTGAATTTGACTGTAGCACAAAACTGTTTCTATATCAAACGAAAATTATCTGAAATAATTCAGTATGTACATATGTATAGACTCTATATATTAAAAATATTTTATGTATACACTCTGTATATTGAGAATAAGAAAGAAAATTTGTATATAATTTTAATTTTTATGAATGCTAGTAAACGAATTGTATAGCCATTTATGAATAAGTATTAAATCTAATTATAAAATAATTTATAAATATTGCAAAAAATTTGTTTAATCAGCAAAATCAATGTATATCATTTTAATACTGATACATATTTATATTAGGGTATAATAGTATTGTATTTAACATTTTTAAACAGAATAAAAGTTCAATTTTTGGTTTTAAATTACTATAAACACGTCGCTTAATATAAAAATGATAACAGCATTGAGTTTTACTAAATTTTTAAGTCTGTAAAATCAAAATTTTTATAGCTAGAACATTTTGAATTTGATACTTTATCAATCATTAACATATATACAATATCATGTATATATAACTGGTGTATATTTAGTATTTTTAATAAATATTTTAGTATACAGGGTGTATCATGAAATATGCTTTTCAATTAGAATAATAAATTTCATAAGATTTTTGTTAATACTCTTATTGGTTAACGAAAGAAACTTTTTTCTGTAAAAAAATAGGGGAATTCAGGGTAATAATTAAATAAAACGCACATATTTTTCTTTTTTTTTAAATTTTATTTATAGAATATGTATACAAAAAATTAAATTGCTTAAATGTATATATTACTAAAAATCTATTTATTTTCCATATAAAATTTTTTTAAAAGAATAGTTTTCTAATGAGCAAATTTTATCTGAATGGATCATACAGCGTCTTGAATAATATTCATCTCGCAGATTGGAAATCTTCGGTACATCAAATATTTCTTCCAAATTCAAAATCCACGGCTGGTTTTCGGTACCATCAAACAAATTTGAAATCCATTTCTTCTTTTCACCGCCCTTGAAACTTCTTTAATATAGGTTTCAATATGGAATGAAGTTTTTTGTACGGAATAAATCCATATGACCAAGGTATCCCATGCCAATTTCGGCAAAGCCAACGTGCAGCAACCCGTTCATATTTCTTCGGCAACTCGTTGAAATCAAATGGTGCGTCGAATATAAGATGTAATATTTCATCCGAATTTTCCGCAACGATACCAACTTCTTTAAAATAAAAAAGCTCCTTGATAGCCTTGTATGTCAAGAAACGCCATTTTTTATCGCCGCTGTAGAACTGAATTTACTCACACAATCCACAACTTTATATAAAATAATTAAAATTGGTGAGGATAGTTAATTTGTGGGATGTATCCGAAAAAGGATACTAATAGCTATTGCTAGTTGACCATCAAATTACAAACTGTTAATAATATTTAGCACATTGGTGCGTACCATGTTCTTTTCACTTTAAGACCTAGTGATTTAAGGAATGCTAAATTTTCGGGTGAAATGTGTTGTCGCTTAAAAGTTTTACGTTTAATGATCTTAGGTTTCGAAAGTCCTTTGCTAGGTTGTTTAGCGTTGGACTGCTCTGAATTGTAAATTATCATGGTTCGAAATGCAATTGTTTTACCACGAAATTGTTTTTTCAGCGAAAGTGATGTTAACTCTTTGACAACCACCGGTAAATTGACAATATTTTGTGTAAGTTTAACTAATTTATACGCTTTAACCATGATAATGTGTGTGAGCCCTTTAACCATGATAAGGTGTATGAGCTCTTTAACCATGATAAGGTGTATGAGTCACTCCGGGGGCAAAATGAGTCACTCCGGGAGCAAAATGAGTCACTCCGGGAGCAAAATGAGTCACTCCGGGAGTAATATGAGTCATTCCGGGAGCAAAATGAGTCACTCCGGGAGCAAAATAAGTCACTCCGGGAACAAAATTAGTCACTCCGGGAGCAAAATAAGTGACTCCGGGGGCAAAATAAGTGACTCCGGGGGCAAAATGAGTTTCTCCGGGAGCAAAAAGAGTCACTCCGGGAGCATAATGAGTCACTCCGGGAGCAAAATGAGTCACTACGGGAGCAAAATGAGTCTCTCCGGGAGCAATATGAGTCACTCCGGGAGCAAAATGAGTCACTCCGGGTGCATGTGAGTCACTCCGGGAGTAATATGAGTCATTCCGGGAGCAAAATGAGTCACACCGGGGGCAAAATGAGTCACTCCGGGAGCAAAATGAGTCACTCCGGGAGCAAAATGAGTCACTCCGGGAGCAAAATGAGTCACTCCGGGAGCGAAATGAGTCACTCCGGGAGCATGTGAGTAACTCCGGGAGCGAAATGAGTCACTCCGGGAGCGAAATGAGTCACTCCGGGAGCGAAATGAGTCACTCCGGGAGCAAAATGAGTTACCCGTTGGAGTCAAATGAGTCACTCCGGGAGCAATACGAGTCACTCCGGGAGCCAAATGAGTCACTCCGGGAGCAAAATGAGTCACCCGTTGGAGTCAAATGAGTAGCCCGGTGAAGCAAATGAGCTAAGTATATATACGAAATTGTCTGAACCGGAATCAATGGAGTGGGATAAAATGGATGTTTCAATTGGTGAATTTTTCGAACGTGAACCAATGCTACTGAACGAACTGACTTTGGAAACATTTCTTCAAATCTACAAGTGGATCAGTTTGAATGTGCTGAAAAGTTATGGTGCGAAAATCATACAACGCGCCTGGATTTGGTTACCATCCTATTATCGAGCCATGTTTCAAGAATGTGAACCATGTTTTAAACATTATAATCGACCATGGCCACAAGATCATATTGATGGACCACCTGGTTTGAAAATTCGCTGTGAAATGTGCAAGAATGGCGTGAAAATGGAGGAAAACTTTCAACCGCCCGTTGGTGAACCATTGACATTTGCAACACGGATTTCACACGTTGAAGACATATTTCTGACTCATCCTTATTTGTATACAAAAGTCAGAAATTTCGATATGTTATTATACTTAACAAAACAACTATTGAAATATGATACTTGGGTGCAACATCTGTATGCATATATGATACCCGAATATGCGCAACGAATTTGTCAAGTATGGGATCAGTTACCTGAAAACATGAAACAATTACGTTAGGGTGTTATTGAATATATAAACAAATCATACAATTTTTAATATTTATTTATTGTAAAAAATATTTCATGTACATTTATTGTAAAAAATATTACATATACACTTACTGTGAAAATATTTTATATTCATACTTATATTTTAAAAATAAAGAACAATAATTATTTACATATATGTGTTATTTATTTGAAAAAAAAAAAAAAAAAACCTTTTTATCTTACAGGGTTAAAAAATATAAAAATAAAATATACACTTCAATGAGGAATAACTACTGCTGCTTCTTATATGGTGGTGTTCTTCAAAATTCAGTAAATTCTTAGTGTGGATAATCAATTAATCATCATCATCATCATCATCATAATCGCTAGCATCTTCTTTATCAGTTTCATCCAGATAATCACCTAGTGGTTCAATAACATCAGCCTTTTGAAGTTCGCGAAGTATAGAGAATATTTCTCGACCAACAGTAGTTTCTTTTAAAGCATTTAACTCTTTGATTAAATCTTCTCGATCGTAAACGTTAAACAACAACATATTTTTATTTTCCTCTAAACTTCGAATAATACTGAGTATTTTTTCACCAGTCTCTGAAGTCTCGTATAAACGTTGTAATTCATCTATTAAAGTATTAGGATTATGCCAGTATTTTATTTTTTTCGATTGTATGTTAACATTTCTAGACTCTCTCAAGTTGTCTTGCTTAAAATGCTTAGCTAAGACCCCGTTTTCGACATTTTCATCTGAAGCTATATGACGTTTTAAGCTTATTGGTTTAACCTGATTGACCATTTTCGCTTCATTTTCCGAGTCAGCGTTTCGAACCTCTTTTAACATTATAATATCTAAAGCAGTTCCTAGAAGTTTAGTTAGTTGTGAAGAGGAGGTTGTTTCATTGCAATTGTTATTAATTGCTGTTAAGTGATTTACTTGCTTACTTTCATTAGACCAACTATCTTTCTCGTTTTCAGATTGACGACGGTTTTCTCCTCTTTTCAAAGAGTTAAATTTGGTTTGAATGGCTTCAGTTGCAGCATCTATCCTTTTTTGGTCAAACGGATTAAAGATTGCTTCAGAGTAATCAATATCATGCTGTAGTAGAGATGTATTTTCATCATCATTATCATCAAATCTAGATATAGAGATATCATTAGGTGTTTTATTATTAGCATCATATGGTATGAATTTGCTTGATGAGTTATCATTCTTTCCAATCGTACCATCATTAATATTGCTTAACGAATTATGTTGAGCATTTAAGTGTCTAGAAAGATTAGACTTTCGCGTAAATACTTTACCACAAAAATCACAATTATACATCGTTCAGCACCAGGTCTGAAGCGTTCGCTAGTAAATGAATAACTGTTCAAAGATTTATTGCTTCTCTACTTATATATACTTAGCTCATTTGCTTCACCGGGCTACTCATTTGACTCCAACGGGTGACTCATTTTGCTCCCGGAGTGACTCATTTGGCTCCCGGAGTGACTCGTATTGCTCCCGGAGTGACTCATTTGACTCCAACGGGTAACTCATTTTGCTCCCGGAGTGACTCATTTCGCTCCCGGAGTGACTCATTTCGCTCCCGGAGTGACTCATTTCGCTCCCGGAGTTACTCACATGCTCCCGGAGTGACTCATTTCGCTCCCGGAGTGACTCATTTTGCTCCCGGAGTGACTCATTTTGCTCCCGGAGTGACTCATTTTGCTCCCGGAGTGACTCATTTTGCCCCCGGTGTGACTCATTTTGCTCCCGGAATGACTCATATTACTCCCGGAGTGACTCACATGCACCCGGAGTGACTCATTTTGCTCCCGGAGTGACTCATATTGCTCCCGGAGAGACTCATTTTGCTACCGTAGTGACTCATTTTGCTCCCGGAGTGACTCATTATGCTCCCGGAGTGACTCTTTTTGCTCCCGGAGAAACTCATTTTGCCCCCGGAGTCACGTATTTTGCTCCCGGAGTGACTAATTTTGTTCCCGGAGTGACTTATTTTGCTCCCGGAGTGACTCATTTTGCTCCCGGAATGACTCATATTACTCCCGGAGTGACTCATTTTGCTCCCGGAGTGACTCATTTTGCTCCCGGAGTGACTCATTTTGCCCCCGGAGTGACTCATACACCTTATCATGGTTAAAGAGCTCATACACCTTATCATGGTTAAAGGGCTCACACACATTATCATGGTTAAAGCGTATAAATTAGTTAAACTTACACAAAATATTGTCAATTTACCGGTGGTTGTCAAAGAGTTAACATCACTTTCGCTGAAAAAACAATTTCGTGGTAAAACAATTGCATTTCGAACCATGATAATTTACAATTCAGAGCAGTCCAACGCTAAACAACCTAGCAAAGGACTTTCGAAACCTAAGATCATTAAACGTAAAACTTTTAAGCGACAACACATTTCACCCGAAAATTTAGCATTCCTTAAATCACTAGGTCTTAAAGTGAAAAGAACATGGTACGCACCAATGTGCTAAATATTATTAACAGTTTGTAATTTGATGGTCAACTAGCAATAGCTATTAGTATCCTTTTTCGGATACATCCCACAAATTAACTATCCTCACCAATTTTAATTATTTTATATAAAGTTGTGGATTGTGTGAGTAAATTCAGTTCTACAGCGGCGATAAAAAATGGCGTTTCTTGACATACAAGGCTATCAAGGAGCTTTTTTATTTTAAAGAAGTTGGTATCGTTGCGGAAAATTCGGATGAAATATTACATCTTATATTCGACGCACCATTTGATTTCAACGAGTTGCCGAAGAAATATGAACGGGTTGCTGCACGTTGGCTTTGCCGAAATTGGCATGGGATACCTTGGTCATATGGATTTATTCCGTACAAAAAACTTCATTCCATATTGAAACCTATATTAAAGAAGTTTCAAGGGCGGTGAAAAGAAGAAATGGATTTCAAATTTGTTTGATGGTACCGAAAACCAGCCGTGGATTTTGAATTTGGAAGAAATATTTGATGTACCGAAGATTTCCAATCTGCGAGATGAATATTATTCAAGACGCTGTATGATCCATTCAGATAAAATTTGCTCATTAGAAAACTATTCTTTTAAAAAAATTTTATATGGAAAATAAATAGATTTTTAGTAATATATACATTTAAGCAATTTAATTTTTTGTATACATATTCTATAAATAAAATTTTAAAAAAAAGAAAAATATGTGCGTTTTATTTAATTATTACCCTGAATTCCCCTATTTTTTTACAGAAAAAAGTTTCTTTCGTTAACCAATAAGAGTATTAACAAAAATCTTATGAAATTTATTATTCTAATTGAAAAGCATATTTCATGATACACCCTGTATACTAAAATATTTATTAAAAATACTAAATATACACCAGTTATATATACACGATATTGTATATATGTTAATGATTGATAAAGTATCAAATTCAAAATGTTCTAGCTATAAAAATTTTGATTTTACAGACTTAAAAATTTAGTAAAACTCAATGCTGTTATCATTTTTATATTAAGCGACGTGTTTATAGTAATTTAAAACCAAAAATTGAACTTTTATTCTGTTTAAAAATGTTAAATACAATACTATTATACCCTAATATAAATATGTATCAGTATTAAAATGATATACATTGATTTTGCTGATTAAACAAATTTTTTGCAATATTTATAAATTATTTTATAATTAGATTTAATACTTATTCATAAATGGCTATACAATTCGTTTACTAGCATTCATAAAAATTAAAATTATATACAAATTTTCTTTCTTATTCTCAATATACAGAGTGTATACATAAAATATTTTTAATATATAGAGTCTATACATATGTACATACTGAATTATTTCAGATAATTTTCGTTTGATATAGAAACAGTTTTGTGCTACAGTCAAATTCAAAAGTGTTGTGCACCATAAGAAGTAATATTTTTTGTAACTTGTTAAAATTTCAAGAATTTTTGTTAGTTAACTAAAAAATTGGTCACTGTAGGTTAAATGTTAAAGTATTAAAACTGATAAAAATAATTTCTTGCTTGAGGCCTACAATGGGTGATATTTTTTACTAAACAATTTTTTAACTCATTAATATTCCATGACGTCATCTTTCTTATACCAAAAAAACTCCATATATGAGTCATATGATCATAATTCAGCTAAAATAAACATTTAATTATTAGTTGTTTGTTTGTTTTAAAACTGATAAAAATTCCTGGAATTTTCCAAGGTTAAATATACCAAAAATCCCCATAAGGTACAGTTAACACTCGATTTCCGGCAGTACAGTAGCGGTCAGAAATCTGGACCCCGGAGTCTGGTTTTAAAATCTAGCGCTTGGTACAGTGCCCCGCAAAATTTAGCGGCAACCCCTTGGGTTAGGGTATTCCCCACATTTTTGACTTGGTAATGTACCTTTCGTTTAAAATGACGCAATTAAGGCAAGCGCGTGTTGGGGTTAAGGTTTGCACGTACAGTACGCTTCAAAAAGTGTTCGGATACCTTTTTGGTCAGGGGGACCCGCACTTTTGACATGGCAGTGTACCAAAAATTTAAGTACAGTACGGCGTCAAAAATTTGGGGCCACCCCGAGTTAGGGTATTCCCCACATTTTTTGACGTGATAGTTCGTTTAAGATGACGCAATTAAGGCAAGCGCGTGTTGGGGTCAAGGTTTGCACGTACAGTACGTTTCAAAAAGTGATCGGATACCTTTTTGACCAGGGGGGGTCCACACTTTTGACACGGCAGTGTACCAAAAATTTAAGTACAGTACGGTGTCAAAAGTTTGGGGCCACCCCCGAGTTAGGGTAACCCCACATTTTTGACGCGGTAGTGTACCCCATCTATCAAATTGTAACCTAAAATGCAGTCTGCGCATGCGTCGTGTACTTAAATTCAGTCTGCGCATGCGTTAGGTTTGGCTGGTAATGGGTTAACACTAAACCAAATTGTGATAAGTAAATTGTGATGATGCATAATGGGTTAACATAAATTAATTTGGTCGCTGGTATTGACTCACCTCTTAGGAATTTCAAGGCTAACAGTATAAGCGAGTGTTGGGGTCAAATGTCAACAACAAATTTTAAATACATGTACTCAGTACGTGCCGGGTCAAAGGTCAAGGTTTGCACATCGATACAGTTTGATGACTCATCAGTTCGGAATGTGTAGTACCGTAAAGTCACACGATTTCAACCATTGGCAAAAGGGTTCAAGTTGGTTAGTTTTACGGTGCCGCAGAACCGGCCTAGCCATTCTACTTATATCAACTAAACATGTTTTCCCTGATATGTTGAACGAAAATAATATTGTTGTAGTATCTCTTTCTTGGGGGGCAGGCTTTTTAGACTACGACTTTTTGAAGTAAACGGATGTCAATAACTAACACAACTCTTTATTTTTCAAAAATACCACTTCTATTCAACCAATTGTGCAATATTTTTCGTTTCATATGATTATTATTAATAGACTTGTCTGATGAGGACCATATGGTAATCATCACCATCAGCTAATTTATTTTTTAATTTTTTGTAACATCTGCTTTTTGTAGTTTGTTTTACTTTATGACATTCCCTTTTTCCGTTAAATACCATTAACTAATGCGTCAAACCAGACTTTAATAACACAGCCACACAAAAAAAAAAATTTCTGACCTGGAGGTCTCACTATATGTACTATATGTTTTTGGGGTCGCTGAATCCGAATTTGGGGTCAGTTTCATTCCACTACATCTGAGTTCGGCCATAACCTCAAAAACCACCTTCAAAATTGCTATATTTGTTAATTTTGAGGGTGTTTTTTGAGGTTATGTCCGAACCTAGATGTATTGGAATAAAACTGACCCCAAATTCGGATTCAGCGACCCCAAAAACATATAGTACATATAGCGAGACCTCCAGGTCAGAAAATTTTTTTTTTGTGTGACTGTGCACAGCCACACACACAAAAAAAAACTTTCTGACCTGGAGGTCTCACTATATGTACTATATGTTTTCGGGGTCGCTGAATCCGAATTTGGGGTCAGTTTCATTCCAGTACATCTGGGTTCGGCCATAACCTCAAAAACACCCTCAAAATTGCTATATTTGTTAATTTTGAGGGTGTTTTTTGAGGTTATGGCCGAACCCAGATGTACTGGAATGAAACTGACCCCAAATTCGGATTGAGCGACCCCAAAAACATATAGTACATATAGTGAGACCTCCAGGTCAGAAATTTTTTTTTTTTGTGTGGCTGTGTAATTAGCGACATTTCTGTAATATCGATAGCATTTTCCATCGCTGTTTCAAGTTCTGAATAGGAGTTGCAGTCAGACTTTATTTTTGCTTATAATTTCCTGATATATTATTATTTTCTTTTGATCAATCCGTTTATAGATTTATAAAATTGACTAGATTTTTTTTTTAACTATTATTTTTATTGCCTATATTTCTAAGCTCCACTACACATACTAACCCAATCATTTAAGGGTTTCACCTCCGAATGAAACGGAATAAGTTAAATTTTCGTGTACACCTTTATTTTGGTATCCTAATGTTCCCTCAAAAGTCTCATAAGATCACGTGTGAGCGTCTTTAGATATTGAAGGTTAAAGGTCGCGAAAGTTTTTTGGAAATATCTCGCTTCCTTTGCCACAAATTGTTTTACATTTATTATAAAAGTTCTAGAGCATAAAATTCCCTACAACTTTTATTTCAAACACTTTTCGATGCGTTTAGCTGTTTTGGAGATAGAGCGCAATGAGTGGGGAACGCTCACCCACTTTGATACTTTTTTTTGACTTAAATGAATGGGCTACACATGGGCAATGATGTTATTCAAATAATTTATAACATAATAGAAACTTGGTTCACTTCAACTAACATTTATTTTGCTGTATAAATTAAATCAGTTAAACAGATACACGTAATTCAGTTTATAAAATTGTAATAACATTTGCAAGTGACAGAATTCCAAGGTTAGTACACATATACACTCTGTTTTTACCCTAGTTCTAAGAATGATATCGTGTTATAAACAAAAATAGAGCAAGTCGCCAAGTACAAGTTGTACTTACGCAAATACTGTTCCGTGCTAACACTTGCTTTTATAGATTTGATGTAAATAGACAAAATACTATTCCTGACGTATATAAGTTTAATTCCTAAAGTCAGCCATAATTTTCGATTTCAGAACAATCGTATTTTTCGCTTATCAAAAGAAACAAAGATATTTATTTACTGAATGAATTGAATATACCAACGTGCGTCGCCTGTTTTTCTTTCAGTAATTAGTACATATATTATTGTATTAAGAATTGTCGTCAATTTTTTTCGAATATTTTGAATGTTATTTCTATGGGTATGCTAACAAATTTGCAAACATTAAGTAACATTCAGGTGCAGATATTGTAATATAATTTCCGCGTATAGATTTATCAATAACACTGCGTGACACGATTTCGGTACCCGAAAAACTGATTGCTCTTATAGTTTTCTGTTAGCTAGAGTATATTGACAGTGTTTGTCTTCTATCAAGTCTTGTTTTTGAGGTACACAACGATAACTTTTCTTGAACTATCCTTATTCCGTCCATATTAGTTATACTACTGCTTCGATTGAGAGAAAGAAAAATCGTTTGTATTGGTCACAAGGATAAGTAATCACAGAGCCGAAAACGCAGAACTCTTAGGCTGGCTGTACACGATCAGTTAAACTGTCAGTACTTGCTGACAAAAATAGTGAATCATTATTTTTATTGTATAAATTATATATACGAGTACAGTTGACTCTTTTTTATGCGGTATTTTTTTGTGCGGTTTTTATGCAATTTTTATGCGATTTTTTTTATGCGGTTTGTAAAAAATGGCGATTAAAATGCATAATGTGAATCAAAATCACGAGATAGTAAGAAACTTAAACAATTACTATAATAACTTTCTTTGATAAAAATACTTTTTAACGGCTTTTAAGCATTTAATCAATACATTGCATAAGAACATAAGTTATTGCATCATTTAATTTTGTTACGGATGTGTTTTTCAAAATTTTCATAATATTATAAAATTGAAATAAAATGTGTAAATTAATGCTTTACACATGTGTTCTACGTGTAAATTAATGCTTGTTTACAGAAGCAACTTCTAAGGAAATTTCTAAGTTTTAGCGTTTTGAGTGAAGTTTTTTCGATGAAACTTTTTTTATGCAGTCCCGACCAACCGCATAAAAAAGTTTTTTGTACAATCTGGATAGAACTATACTTTTTATAGCTGTTTATGATATTTTTGAATATATTTTCTTTGTGCGATTCTTTTTATGCGGTCTCCTCCAAGTCCATCCTTATGCACACAAAAAGGATTAACTGTACTTCAGTATTATCAATACACGATCAGTAATAATGTCAGTATTTCTAAATACTGACAGTATTACTGATCGTATACAGGCAGCCTTTGTGAACAATTTGCTAGATGCATACAGCAAGATGCGTTGCCGAATGTCATTGAAACTTCATTTTTTTCATTCCTATTTCTCATTTCCTACTTCAAATCTTGGAGGGGAGCGGTTTCACCAGGATATAAAAAGGCTTGAAGAACGGTTTCAAGTTCGTTGGGATGCAGCTATGTTAGAAGAATACTGTTTCGCGTTTAAAGCGAAAAGAAAAAGTTAAATATTTTTCGTATTTTTGTGTACAATATGTACTTTTCACTATATATTTTATATTTTAATGTGCGCAAATATTTTAATGATAAGTTCTGTTGTTGGTTTTACTCGAATTATAGTTTAAATAAATTATAATAATTTTTCATTATTAACTAAAATAATGTGTGTACTGAAGCGTTACATTTTAATTTTTTAGTAATAGTTATATATGTTAATTACACAGGTCCGCGATGGTTTCCCCCTTTAAGATTTGACAACTGATTTTGATAGATTTTAGGGCGTTGATTACGAAAAAAATATTCAAAAAATTCCAGCACGTCAGAATTTTTAGATATTAGGTATTAAAATTTTTGACTAAAATTACCTAGGTCGACCAAGTCAAGAATAAATTACACATTTTTATTTATTTACAATCTAATAAAAAGTCATTAAATAGTTCTAATTGGCTTCTAGGAACACAATCTCATCAATGATTTATTAAATGAAACCTAATTAACTAAGTGACATATCTTTATTTTGGGAAAAAAAGGTGAATTTTAACATCATCCGCTAATGAGCTCATCATTGAAGGTAATTTATTTTTTTCTATTCATTTAAAGAGGTAGTGAAAAATTTTTTAGGAAACAAAAAAGCCCAGATTATAAAAATATAGCAAATAATATGCTCAGCAAATTCCATAAACTGGGTTGCAATATGAGTGTAAAGTTACATTTTCTGCAATTTCATATTGACTTCTTTCCTGAGAATTTTGGTGAAGAACAAGGTGAGCGTTTCCACCAAGATATAAGGGTTATGGAGAGCAGATACCAAGGTAGCTGGGACGCAAATATGATGGCAGACTACCGTTGGATGTTGAAGAGAGATGAACCGAATAGAAAGCATAAGAGGAGAAGTTTGAACAGGAGTTTTGAACAAAATAAAAAAAAATACTATAAGTCTTTTTTATTTAATTTCCTTAGTTTCTTTAGCATTTTTTTTTCAACTACCTAATACTGTTAGTTTTTTGAGTAAAAATTTAATTTTAAATTCATTAATTTTTATATTTTCATAATAATTGTTAAAAAATTTTAAAATATGCATGTCGTCAATAAAAATAAATCTCGGTGTGCTAGAAAAAAAAAAAGAGCTGTATTTTAATTTAACATACCTAGATATTTAAAAAGAATATAATTATTGGAAGGGGGAAAAAAAGTCAAATTTCGCAGACCTGTGTTATCGCACCTAAAAAACAGTACAAAAAAAGTAGGCATATATTCTTCTTGAGGGATGTGTATGAATGAATAAACAGGCAAAATAAAAGTGGGTACTTAATTTTTTTTTATTTCTTTTTGTAACGCAGTGTAATTCCTTCTTTCTTCTTTAGTTTCTAAAACACAATTTCTAAAATGTTTACCGATACATCCGTTTAACATAATACTAATATAATTATGGACTTACAGCATCTTGATCAAAGCAAAACTGGTCATTAAACTTTCTTTTTTTGTAACAAGAAAATTAGGTATATAAGAAGTCTAGCTCTGATAATTTTCTTTCAATCTACACCTTAACGTTTTTGATTTTTTTCAGATTTTGTTAAAAGATCTTTCTGATGATAAAAACCGGGTACAGAAGTTTTCAAAACTCTTTCCCTCCTCCTCTAAAAAGAAAAATTCGTTGAATTCGTTCCCTAATAATTTTTTCTTTGATACCCGATATCACTACACTGTGTTCCGCGAACCACTTGTGTTTCGCAGTCACTAGATGTTCCGCGAAAAAATTATGAATTTAAACGTATTTAAAACAATTTAAAATAACTCCTAAAAGAAATTTGGGAAAAGCAAACGGTGACTTTTTAGCATGAAAAAACTTGAAACAGAAATAAAACACGTACAAAAACGTTAACTGGAGGCAAATATTTTTTTCTTTTAAACTGGGAAAGTGATTTTATGTCCTTTGTTCATTGAAAGTAATTTTTAGAATTCTGTTACTTTGATTTATTAAACACATTATCACGTAATTGTGGTCTTATGTCGGCAATAACATGAACTACGTTAATATTGAAAACATCAATTATTAGTAGTTTATCAGCATAGGTCTGTTCTATGAAGTTCATATTATGTCTATTATGTGTATAATTCTAATGTATATAACTATGTAAAAAATGATGTGGATGGCTTCTGTAATTGACAATAAGTCTCAAACACAAATATAAAACCTCATCGTTGTTATTACACAAATTAATCTAAATTGCGTGGATAATAAATACCTATAGCAAATCCCCAAATTTACACTAGTATTTATTGAAAATTTTAGAACTCAGAAATGTTTTACATGATGTTCTTGGGGAAAATATTTTTCCAACTTTCTAAATTAACTCCAAAATTATTCCAATTATTCCAAAATTCCCTATTTTAAATTTAAATTAACTCCAGAAACAATATCCAACTTTACATCTATAACTGGACCACCTCTGTCTATCTTTGTGTTAACCTTAGAACGACAAACGTATTTTTGTACTGTTAAACTACAAACCGAGTATGTATTTATCGGGATTTTTGGTCGTAAAATCGTTCTGACAGAAGTAATTTCACTTATTAATACATGAATTTTTTCGTTTTTTCATGCTGAAGAGAATGGTGAAGAGCAAATTCAATTTAATTAAAGCTTAGTAGGTGAAAAATCGATTTAAATACCATAACTTGGGGTAAGATTGGCCCATGTTTTGCGTTTTTTTACGTAAACTGCCTTATATTTCTCATATACTTAGGTAACTTCCTCTTACTATTAGCTATTGAACTCTGCATATTTCAAAGTATACATTGACTAGTTATTAGAGCTCAGAACTTATTTAATTTCTATTTTAAGATGTTCTGAAAATTTGGGACCATCTTGCCTTTATTTGGGGTAACATTGTCCCAAATACAAAATGTCATAGTAATTAATGCCAAATATTATTTGGGACAATGTTCGACATTTTTAATTGTGGTTGTACGTAAGTAGAGAGTGTATAATATGCTAGGGATAGGGCCCGCTCCAAGAGCAGGCCACCCGGACATTTGCCCGGAGCGGCTAATTTTAAGGGCGGTAATTTTGTAATTTTTTTTCATTTAAGTCCTGATTTTTCATTTAATAAATATTTTATAATTATTTCTATAGAAACCACTAACAAAATAATTTAAACTTTTTTAAATTCAAAAAAAAAGACAAACACTCAATAATATTATTTTAAAAAGGAATAAAAAAAATAGTAATAATAATGGAAAAAAGTATGTGAAGTTCGTAATAAAAAATAGTATATGCAACTCGTGCAGGATTGTTGATTGCCTACTTGAGCCAATGAGCGCACTCACTACGACGTGCGCTTAACTTCGCTCTCGTGGGCAATCGACAATTTCCCGCACTTATTGCATAATATAATGTTGTTTTAATGGAAATTTAAAAAAAAAACAGGGTGGGCCAATCTTGCCCCAATACTTGGGCCAAAGTTACCCCAACTTACAAAATCACATTTTACAAATAAACAAGGTAAGTATCAGAAAAAACAAACTTAAGATATTTTGAATATATATTAAATGAAAGCTGTTATACACTTACCAATCAAAAATCTTAAGTAGTTCTGGATGTGTAAGCAAAAGTTGGTTTGCATCAAAACATTCAGAAGAAGTAACGGTGAAGTTGGAGCAGCACTGAGCAGTGGCAAAAGATGGAATTAAATCAATCTTAGCATTCGAGTATAGTCAGTGCTGCTACCTGTCATTTACCACAAGAACCAAGTTGATAGCTGTATTTGCTAACTAATAGTAAACCAAACTCTCTTTTTCCAAGACTTGGTCCAATCTTATCCTTAAGGGCCAATCTTACCCCAAGTCACGATAGCTCAAAGTGTTCAAAAACGGTCAAACGGTCATTTAATAAACAAAAATTGATAACTATTTTTCTAATGAACCAATTTTCAAATTCTTAGACGGCATTTTAAAGAAAACACAAAAGATTTTAAGAAAAAAATGGCATCATGATGTTTTCGCTGCAATATATTTCGCTACAATCGCTGCAATATAGTATTCTATGATTCTCGCAGGTCGTCATCATCGGCTATAAGAAAGCAACGTGTATTAATTTTTTTCCTATTCTCAGTGTATGGGTACTTAAAATATGAAAATCATCACCGAAAATTATATATCTACTGCTTTATTGCAAAATTAGGTTATTATATAATAAGTGAATTAAAATTATTTTGGCAAAAAAAAAAAAAATGAAAATAACACCTACACAAAACACTGACGCAAACTACAAACCGGGGTAGATATCAACCCCACATTAGCTTCACATCTTCACTCCGTCACAGTAGACAAGAAACTGAAGGGTTTCCCGACCTCACCCTACTGTTAAAATTTTGAACTAAATTATGGTTTAGGTGTCCAGTCGATAATGTGCCTCACTAATTTAAAAACGTAGTTTAAAGTTTACCTGGAGTAGATATCTATCCCGGTTTGTCGTTCTAGGGTTAAATTTCAAATTTTCATGTCAAATAATTTCAGAAAAATTCATCTATGATAAACGGACGAACATAATTTTGGTTTGGAACACTAAAAAGAAACCATAGAATAGTAAACGACTCACAAATAATGCATTTATTTTCGAAGTTCGAAATATTATAATTTTGTGTTCTGTAACATAGTCCAAAGTATACATTCAAATCAGCACAGAGCATACTACCTTATTTTAAAAGTGAAGAAATATGTTTGAAGAAGACATATCTGTGTTTGTTATATCCTGCAGCCCGCTAAAAGTGCACATTTCATAGCGTCGACGAGACAAACAAAATAAATTATTTAAACGGTAGAAAGCTTTGCTGTAACACGGAAACGTGATTCCGTACCTTTAAATGCAATATTTGTGAAAATAAAATAGGGATTCCTATTTCACTCCGTTTACAGATTGCAGAAGTATATATTTTTATTATATTTCGCGTGTTAAATATCATTAAGTTTGAAATGTTTAAAATTTGCTAGTAATACAATGTGCTTGTGGTACAATGTGCTTCAAAAACTGCATCATTTGGGAAAGCTTTCAAAGAAATCAAAAACTGGACTTTCTAGTAAAAACCCAAACGATAACCCAAAAAGTCGTTTGGCAGGGAATAAAACAAAATCATAAGTGATATAAGTTATAGAGGCTAATTAGATAAGTATTAGAAATGTTACTCGAAAAATCATGATCTAAAGTTTGTAGAACAGCGACAACAATAAACATTAAATTGCTAGTTCTTTGAATTTAATATGGTAAAGATTTTTATGGTATAATTGAAAATCGAGGTGGATTCCAATTTTCCTGAAAATTTACATTCACTTTTTTGGTATTGTTGTATCTAAAAAGCCACCCTATTTACCGAATTTCTAAAAAAAAGTTTAATAATATAAAATAAAGTGTACAAAAATGAAAAAAAATTAACTCAACTTTTTCTGGTTTCTTGTGTTTTATAGAACAAATAAATTTATTTATTTCCGTATTCTTTCAAACATTAATAAGACTTTGATACATACTAGACGTGCCTTTTATATCACAAATGATATTTACGTATATGTTTGGTGATGAAATCTTTGTTTGAATTTTGTGATTTTCGTGGCGCCTACGGACAAATTTATTAAATATCAGTTTTGATAAAGTTCGAAATTATATATACACTACCGTGCATATATAATTTTCAACATATTTTTCCAGATTACAAAATTTATTTTTGAGACATTTTAATAAATTAGTTTGTTATTTTAATAACATTATATAGTATAGTATATAGTATAAATAATAGTATATAGTATAAATAATATAGTTCATATCACAATTAATAACAACTAAAAATTATAAAAGCTTTCACATCTTTTGTCGGTAGTTTCTCGTATTCATCAATGCACGTGTTTTATTACCATCTCGTTAATGGCACAACAGACAACTGTTCTCTTGAGGTAACTGCATAACTGGTGCAAAATCGTTCTCGATCTAGTGCAGCACAGCCCTGGACATTCTAAAAGACGAATGGAAAATTTGGACAAAGAATATTTTGATAAACTTCTAAACGGTGGCTCAAAATTTTTGAACAAGTCAACAAGAAAAAAGGTGGTTTACTTTGATGAAGCCAAAATTTAATATTTTATTTATTTTTAGTTAATAATATTTAATTATACTAACATTGCTACAAAAAACGAAGCCGGGTAAGATAGGGAAAACGGCCCTTGACGCAAAATTGATTGTTTTTATAGGAAATAATACTTCTTAGCCCCAGATACATTTCAACCCTTCGAGGCTAATAGTTTATGAATACACAAACAGACAAAAAAAAAAATCTTTTTTGCCGAAATTACTGAGCCAATTTATTTGAGTTTAATATATATTGTATACCCACTTTAGACAAAGTAATAAAAAAAAATTAACGTTATATCCCTTTATTATACTAATATCTCTTTTGTTTTATTAATAAAAAAAGACAAACGGCAGATAATGTTGGACTTTTGTAAATTTAAACGTATCGTTGTTATGAACGTATTGTTTATCGTAGTTATGAACGTATGTAATTATATTACTTTAGAAATAGGGTAGATATTATACTTTATAGTGTAGTTTATAGTAGTTTATTTGTTCAATAAATTAAGCAGCGTAAAATAAATAAATATGTATTTAAGGTGATGTTCGCGTAATTCAAGGTTCAGAAATACACGAAACTATTACTGGTTTGGCACAGGAAAAAAACGATATGGAGTTATTGAAACGAATTGAAAATATCAGAAACATTGCTTCTCTTCAAGCTAAGTATCATGTCAGTTGTTTCCGAAAATTACAACTCCCAAATGATATAAGACAATCTGGAAGAATTGAAAGTGCTAATACTACGAAAGTAATTAATTATATATAAGTAATTTCCCAAATATACACAAAGAAGAATACCAGTCTTCTTTAGATGAGATTTTAGCTGATTATACAGAGAACAGGCCAACTCAGAAATGGATTTTACATAAATTAAAAGAAAAATATCAAGAAGACATAATAATTACGAAGTTAAAAAACCATTCTCCAATTATATCTTTAAAGACACGGGGCACGAAGTCTTGTACAATGCGTGGTATGAAAAAAGGAGAAAAAAAAATGAAAAAAAAAGCGATTAAGATTGGTTAAATCTGCAGGTAAAATCATCGTAGAAGATATTCGTTCAAAAGTTTATTTCTGTGAAGGATATCCATCCCCAATGTAATTTCTCTGTAATGCTGACGACGACGTTCCAGATACATTACAGGCTTTACTTGAAACTGTAATTTTAAAAAACAAGCGTGGAGATATAAAAAAATGGAGAGCGATAATTACTGCGATTTCGCATGCAATTATTTCTGCTACTAGACCTCGGTTTTCCATATCGTCAATTTTAACTGGGCTGAGTTCTTTTTTGTTGAAAAGATTTGGTTCCAGTAGCCTTTTAGATATGTTATCAGCCCTAGGTTTTGCAGCTTCTTATAAAGAACTAGATTGTTTGAAATTTCCAGCGTTTTATATCCACATTTACAGAATTTTTAACCAGGTTTTGTTCAGTTTGTATTTGGCAACGTCGATCACCAAACTTTCACAGTAACTGGAAATAATACTCTTCACGCAATGGCAGGAATTCAATGCATTACACCCACAAGTGAAAACTTATTTACGAATTCTATTTCTAGGCTCAAAGAAATACCAAAAATTATTGAAGTTGTAAAGTATGGGCGTGCTGATGTAATAACTTTTAATAAAGTCAAACCTGGTTTAGCTTCCATTATTGTTGAAGATTTACGAGATTTTAACCCATCATTCACAAATAAATTTGAAGTAGATCCTATTCATTGCATGTGGTTTTATAAGAAATGGAAATACTCTGAAAAGACACCAGGTTTGTTTAATTTAGTTATTCAAATATCATTTATAAATTTAAATATTATTTTCAGGAAGTAATGGTTATTATGAGATGTTTACTAAAAATAAGGCATTTGATGTTTCACAAATCATTTACCTACCAATTATTGATGCTATTCCAAGCGATTATGACACGATTTATACATCTTTGAAAATGGCAGCTGACGCATCGAAAGCGTCGAAACAAGATTTTTGTATCATCACTTTTGACTTGCCATTATACATCAAAGCAAGGGAAATTGTTGCTTCCTGCAGCGAAGTTTTAAATGTAAAAAAAGTTATTATCAAACTTGGGGGTTTTCACCTAGCTATGTCATTTCTTGGTTGCATTGGATATATAATGGCTGGTAGTGGTCTCGAAGATATATGTAACCTTATTTATGCCCCAGGGTCAGTTGAAAAAATGTTGTGGGAAAGCTTATGCTTGAGCAATACGATGTCACTCGTTAATACACCTTGCTTTAGGTATAATTATTTTGAAAGGTTTGGAATTGTCTAATGAAGAACAACAAATATTAAATGACTTATGCCTACTTGAAAATGTTACTGAAAGAGACCTTACAGATGGCAAACTTATCTTTTTTCAACTGAAATTCAATAAAAATGTGGAAGATTTAAAAGAGAATGGTCCAACAGCAAAATTATTTATTCAGTGTTTTGAAATGGTTTCTCTATCACTTCAGTTCATACATGCTGAAAAATGTGGTGATGTGGTGAACATCCGGACGTTTCAACTATGCCAAATTTTCTTATCTGTATCTTCAAGATATGCATAAATTGAGTAATCATAATTATAATCTATATACTAATAAAGGATATTTTACCATACGAAGGACTAACAAGTTCTATTCCGGTACTTGGTCTGATATGACAATCGAACAAACATTTATGAGAAACATTCATTCAAGTGAAGGCTTGAAGATGGATGGAAAATCGCATCAACATAGAGATGCTGGTAATTCGCGAACTCGGAAGGATGAGAAGGACGTTGTAACTAGTGATGAGCAAATACAAGACCAAGACCAAGACTTGCAGTCTTGGTCTTGGTCTTGCCAGAGCAGTTTGAGTCTTGGTCTTGCAAAATGCAGTCTTGGTCTTGGTCTTGGTATTGCTAAAGAATCTTGCACTTTCTTGCATTTTTTTATTAGCAAATTTTTTTCTTCTAAAATCAGAATTTTCTCTCTTTACGGTATTAATTATACTTTTAAACTATTTAAATAATTTAGCAAGAGTCTTGCTTTTTTCTTACTATAGTCTTGGTCTTGCTCACTTGAGTCTTGGTACTGGTCTTGCAGCCATACTTATAGTCTTGGTCTTGGTCTTGGTCTTGCAAAATGCAGTCTTGGTCTTGGTCTTGGTCTTGTAAAAAATGCAAGACCAAGACAAGACTGCAAGAGCAAGACTAATTTTGCTCATCACTAGTTGTAACTTTACTAGAATGGTTAAAAAGTCATCACCCATTTTTAAAATTAGATGATTTCGTATCGTTAAGTACTGGAGTAATAGCTGGTTCAGAAATTAATTGCTATCAAGCACAAACAAATGGGTTTGTTCTTCTTCACAAAGTAATGAAAGGAACATTTGATCAAATTAAATTGAAAAAAAATTGCATTTTCAAAAATTAAGGTGGGCGAAGACAACATCGTGGTAGTTGATTCGGACACGCTTTTTCGAAGAATGCTTTTGTTTAAGTCCAGTAATGCAGAATTTGAAGATTATTTTAATTATGAGTTATCTCCATATCCGTCGTCATTATTTGACGGCTTAAATATGCGCAAAAATAAAAAATCTGATCTTTATGAATTTTTCACACCTGTTGAAGATGATTTTCGCAACAACATATATTATATAATCGTTGGTGGATATTTACTTCATAAAGTAGTTTGGAATACTAATGAAACATTTGACGAAATCAGTGCAAAATTTATAAATTATTTAATACATAATTATATGAATTGCACTGTTGTTTTTGATGGTTATCCTAGCGCTAGTGAGGTTAATAATGTAGCCACAAAAACTGCAGAAAGATTCCGCCGGACCAAGCAAGTTAGCCCCGGAATATAGATTAAAAATGACTCAAAGCCACTATCCAAACCTGATAAATTTTTAGCGAATGAAAATAATAAAAAAACCTCATTACATATTTGATTGATAAAAAATTTTTCAGTGCAAATATTGACGTTATACAAGCAGGGGAACATGCAGATATACTAATTGTAAATACTGCTAAAGAAAAGGCTCATCATTTGAAAAATGTAGTTATAGTTGCCCAGGATATCGATCTTCTCATCATTTTATCAATGTTACCAAAACAGTTACAAATGTATATTTATTACAAATGTATATAGAAATGTACAAATGTATAAATGTTACAGATGTATATTTATTAAAACCTAGTATCGAAATACAGCAGCTATATTATATAATCGCAATAGTTTCAATTTTCCACAAAATCAGAAATTTCTTGGCCTCATCCGTGCATTCAGCGGAGGCCATACTACTTCTGCTTTTTTTAATATTGGCAAAAAGAAATTCATGAAATTTATCGATAAAAATACTTTATCGTAGGAAAAATATTTGGAAGTATTTTTAAATAATAATGCAAGTCCTAGCGATTTAGTTCCGCATCTCAACAAATTGTAATTTCTCATTATGGCATTAAGGCCAACAGTTTAAGTAGTTCTCGGTTACAACTTTTTCAAAAATTATCAAAAAGCACAAAATTTTCTCTAGCCAATTTGCCACCAACTGATGCCACTAAATATCATGGTTTAAGGACGTATCACCAAATTCAAAAGTGGGAAGGAAATATTTTAAATCCATTTGAGTGGGTTTGGAAAAAATCTAAAAATGGGTTAGTGCCAATTAAAACAACAAAACCTCCTGCACTGCAGACTTTACTGGAGCAAATAGCTTGCGGGTGTATAAAAGGTTGTCACGGAAATTGCGGCTGTAGGAAATTAGGAATTAGCTGCTCCATGTTCTGCAAAGAATGTATGGGCCTAAATTGTGAAAATGCGGATGTTCCAGAAATTACAGAAGAAGATGTCCAAAACGATGTTGATGAAGATATTGATATTGAATTTGAAAACATTATGGGAGAAATAATGTATAATAGGTACTGACATGTAATTTTTTAAGAAAAATTAGAACTATAAATTAGTACAACATTAAAGTTTTTTTTTATACCTAAGATCATATGAATATCAAAATTTTTAACAAATACTTCTATCGTTACCTCTGATAAAGCAGAAATAATTTTTGTACTGAATAAAAATAATTTTTGCGCGTAAAAATTACAAATAACTTAAGTTACTATACTCTAATTAAAAATTAATAAAATTGTAAAAGCAGGTAATTTTGAACGACTGTATCTCAGCCGGTTTTTATCGAAAATATTATTATCGGTCATCATTCTGACGGGAATTACATCAGCTTTCTTTCTGTGAACTAATCTCTATACCTAAATTCACTCAGAAAAAAGCACTACTCAAAAATTAAAAAAAAAAAATTTAAAAATTTGAGCTTTTTTTAAATCGTTTTTTGACTTATGCATAGTTTGAGTTATAGTTAAAAAACGTAAGCGTCGATAAATTTACGCCGTTCGTAAAAATTTATCATCTTTAAGGTACAACTGAACATATGAAACAATAAAACACCTGTTACAAATTAGTTCCTTTTCCCCTTGTTTTTTTTTTTGTACATAGTCAATAGTCTAGGTAATGTTTTTCGAAAGTTTGTATGTATCCTGTAATTATGACTTTCTTTGACGGAGCCTGCAGCCGAAACGACTTGATGGATTTTGGTAAAGAACGTATCGCTGGATTCGTCTTAATCTGGGGATTGCTATAGGCTACATGAAATTTCAAAATTCATCCCCTAAATAGGGGATGTAAAATTTACATAGTAAACCATTGGGTCTAGAAACGTGAAATTTTCTAGACGAGTTCTTTATGTAACGTAGGGGAGTACTAAGAAAAGATTTTTGGAAATTCATACCCTAAGGGTATATAGGGCCCCAGGGGTCCTTTAATAATGTAGATGAGTATTAAGAGGGAGAATTTTTGTAAAAATTTATCCATTAAAGGTGAAAAATTAGGAGATGAAAATTTATATAGGGAACCACCGGGTTTAGAAACGTAAAATTTTGTACAAAGGTTCTTCTAGTAACGCAGGCAAGCACCAATAGTGGATTTCTAGACTTTCGCTTCCTAAGGGGTTAAAATAAGGGATGAAAATTTATATAGAAAACCGTTGAGTTTAGAAACGTGAAATTCTATAAAGGACTTCTTTATATAATGTAGGCGAGCACCAAGAAAGAGTTGTGCAAATTTATCCCGTAAGGGGGTAAAATAGGCCGTCAAAATAGGAGCTATAAGAAGGGATTTTTGAAATTTTATTTCTTAAGGATATGAAATAGGGGATGAAAATTTATATAGAAAACCATTGAGTCTAGAAACGTGAAATTCTGCACAGGCGTTTTTTCGTAACTTAAGCGAGTACCAACTGCAGATCTTTAAAATTTCATACCCTAAGGCGGTAGGACAAGGGTTGAAAATTTATATGGAAACTAGTTTTTGTCGATGAATTCACCCATGTGAAGTCGATGACGACATAGTAAGTGTACGAAATCATTTAATCAACCTTCAGTGACTCTAAGTGGACGAAGTTGTAAACGAAAGCTATTATATTAGCGCTAGTATAAAAAAAAATTTAATATCAAATTCGTGATAATTTAATTATTTAGAAGATGAAATATATATACGTACCTATATATATTTCATCTTCTAAATAATTAAACAACGCTAAAAAGATCTAAATAAAAAAATTAATTAAAAAAATGTGTATTAAATGGAACAATTCTAATACATTTCAAAAATTGTTCCGTTACCGTCAATAACTTAACATATGACGACACAGTGTATCAACTTCAAGAACAACCACTTCAGATTCTGCCCTTACGTAACGTCGAAATTAACGAAATTAAACTGGAAAAGCAACTAAACCTGAAAAAACTGCACACATACCACATACAAAATAGGGACAACATTCAAATTATTCGTTCCCAAGGCATCTGTCACATATCAGCAACGTACACCTTAATCGCCATCATCATAATTGGAACTTGAGCTAGCACAGTCATCTCCATGTGGAAAAAGAAAATGAAGAAAGAAATTAGCCCACCAGCATCATCTACAGCATCAAGACCCAGTAACGCGCCCATATCACCTACAGGCAAACTTTTATGGTCGTTGCCTTTGTCTAGCGAGGGAGGAGTTATATAACCCTTTTATGGAACACCCTATATAAATAAAATTCAATCAAATATAATTTTTATAAAATAATTTTTGTAATAAAATAATATATTTCTTTAATTGTAAATTGTAGAATCAGCAACGCACGTGGAATCACAATTGGCCGGATATAAAAAGTCTGGCTTATCAATTAAAAACAAATAAATAGCCATTGTTATTTCACGTCGGTGATCTTTTTCATATTTGAAGTGATATGTAAGTTTTGTATTTTGGACTAAATAAATTTAATTTTTAAGGAACGTGCGAGTATCGAATCCTTATATATATATATATATATATATATATATATATATATATATATATATATATATGTATATATATATATATATATATATATATATATATATATATATATATATATATATATATATATATATATCACCCTAGCATGTTTTTTGTGTCTAGATAGTGTCCGTACATAAACGACGGCTTTTGTGTCCGAACTATTCACACGCAAAAAAATTTTAAGAACGAAGCAGTTACTACTCGATCGCCATAAGTCAATCTCTCTTCTGTGAGTGTATGGAAACGTGTCGAACCTGTTTGAAAATTTATTAACCACAAGAGACTCTTTAACACAACGTGTTCACACAGCCCCTGATTAGACACTACTTATGGTGTCAGCAATAAATGTCGCAATTAAGGATACTGGTAAACAGACACTCGGGGTATGTTACGCTCAAAGATCAAAATCGCTCATTAAGCGAAAAAGACGACCACAACGCGTTGTGGCCACTTAAAATCACCCACAACGCGAATTTCGTGTTGTGGCTAATTCAGAAAGACCACAACGCGAAATTCGCGTCGTGGCTTTTATAAGATTTGACCACAACGCGACGTGATCATTTAATTATTGTTGACTGTTATTTCCAAATGTGAAAGAATATATTTTATGATAAATTGCCTATGAAGACAAATACCGGTCGCAGTTTTTTCACAGGTAACGAACGATAGCTAACCTTACTTCAAGAAACAGTCAGTGACACTGAAAAATTGACTGAATATGGATCTGATAGTATTTGTGATTCAAAAATATTTGTGATTTAAAAAGTACTGAATATATTTTGATAATTTTTGCACTATTAAGAAGAATACTACATTTTACATATAGATAAGAAAAAATTATTCCAAAATCTTTCTTAGTTTTTGAATAATAATGATGTAAAAATATTGGAGAATACTACATACATGTAGAATGTGTGTGTGAATGTGTAAATGGGTACTTGTCACACATACATGCAGACTCAGGATAAACAAAAATAAAAATGTCTTTTGCATTTAAATATATATTTGTACCGTGCTTGTAACTTACCTATCTTCATTCTATGTGACCACAGAGGCTCATATTTTTCAGGTTATATGTATATATTATTGTATATGGATGTAAACGTATATATATTATATATTCATATATACGTTTTATTTGAAAATGTGAATGTATTGAAAATGTCCAATATTATAAAACGTAATTATTTTAAATTTTCTAGAGGATTTTAAATTTTATGAAATTGATTTTTTTGGGGAGACACTGTCTCTCTTGTCTACTCCTACGCGTCGCCACTGCTGCTCAGTAGCTTAAAACTTAAAAAAAAACTTTTTACTTACATTTTCTTTAAATGCTACTATGCTGAAATTCATTTACCCATTGTTTGATTTTAAAAATTTAAATTATAACCCAAGTGTTTGTTAAGTTTTTAATAAAAAAAATGTTAATTAAAAAAAAATTTAAGAAAAAAACGATTTGGCAATAAGTAAACTAAAACGATGGAAACAAGATGGAATAGAGAAAAAGAAAAATTTACAAAAAAAAATAAAGCATTCGGAGGCATTAAACATTTGTGTTTAACTTGGTACAATATGTATGCCTTGAACTGCTTTACTTTTTTGTTTCTTTTTCTTTATTTTATCTTGTTTCCATCGTTTTAGTTTGGTTTTTGCGCAGTTGAGGTTTTTGATCTTTTTGAATTAACTTTTTTATTGAGGTCTTTTCAGTGTTGCTTAATTATTTAGATGAAGAAATATATAGGTACGCATTCGAGATTATAGCGGCTGGGAGCCTAAATTACCACGAATTTGACATCAAGCAAAATTTTTTTATCATAAAATAACTTTTGTCCGCGACTTTCTTCGTATGAACTTGTTGTAGGTTGACTAGTGTACACACTATGTCGTTATCAACTCCACTCAGATGAATTCGTGAACATAAGCTAGTTTCCACATAAATTTTGATCCCTTATTTTACCACCTTAAATGATGAATTTTCAAAAATCTGCTCTTAGTGCTCGTTTACATTACGTTACTAAAGAAACCCATGTGCAAAATTTCACGTTTTTAAACCCAACAATTTTTTATACAATTTTTCATCCACTATTTCTTTACCCCCCACCCCCCTTACAGGACAGATTTCTAAAAATCCCTTTTTAGTGCTCACCTGTGTTATATAAGAAACACCTGTGTAAAATTTTACATTTCTAGACTTAACGGTTTTCTATATATATATATATATATATATATATATATATATATATATATATATATATATATATATATATATATATATATATATATATTTCATCCCTTATTTTAACCCCTTAGAGGACGAATTTGCAAAAATCCTCTCTCGATGCTTACTTACGTCACTAAGAGAAACCTTGTGCTGAACCTAGCGGTTTCCTTGTATGTATTTTCATCTCCTATTTTAGGCTTTTAGTGGATAGATTTTTACAAAAATTCTCCCTCTTTATACTCACCTGCGTTACTAAGGGATCCCTATATCAAATTTTATGTTTCTAGCGTCAATGGTTTGCTATATAAATGTTCATCCCCTATTTTATTTCTTTAGGGGATGAATTGTCAAAAATTCCTTTCTGGTACTCACCTATGTTACATAAAGTACCACTGTTCAAAATTTCTCGTTTCTAAATCCAACAGTTTTTTATATAAATATTTCATCCTCTATTTAGGGGACGAATTTTGAAATTTAGCCTATAGCACTCCCGAGATTATGACGAATCCAACGACACCTTCTTTACCATAATCCGTCAAGTTGTTTAGGGTACAGGCTGCACCATAGAAACAGATAGTCTGATACCTAGATAGATATATACATACTTCCTAAGCTTCGAGTAAAAATACTGACACCTCGAGTACTTAATTAAACAGATTTTAATGCATGATTACCAGAGTTGTGCGTGTAATTTACTTCGGGTAAATTACACAGTTTTTTACAAGTAAAAAACTTTGTAATTTACACATACGTGTTTTGATAAAAAAAACTCTAAAAAGTGTAAAAAATGTAAAAAACTAAATTTTTTAAATTTAATAGATATGTAAGCGTTACTGATGGTATTCCATATTTGCTGTTGAAGTGTTTGCTATATTTGCGAAGTAAAACTTAGGTAATTTGAAAACTAAAAATATAAATGAGGACAAACAGGAAAATGAAAGGTTAGTTTTGATAGAATAGTTTATTTAAGAATTCGGTATTAAAAAGATTTTTAATTATTCAGTTAAATTTTATTAAAGGTATCAAATCACCTTCATTATTATTATCATCAGTGATTATATTGTTATTATAATTTAAAGAGAGGTAAATATGTAGTACCTAGTTTTTTTAATCTGTCAAAACTCAGTTTGTTAATTTGGAAATTTAAAGCTTTGTTGTGGATGGCCTTCCACCAGCAGAAAATCATTTTTGTGTCGAAATTTTGTTTACACGTTTTTTTATGTGAACTTATAAACAAGTAATATCCGTCAAAATAAATTGTTTGTCAGTGAAATGACAAATAATTTAAGTATTTTACATTTTTTACAATTTTCTACAATTTTTTAGGGTTTTTTACAGTCTTTTACGTATTTTACAATTTTTTACATAAAAATGTAAAAAACTTTTTTTTTACATCACATGGCACAACTTTGATGATTACGTATTGCTTAAAAATAACGAATTTGCATTTCAGTATGTGGGAAATAATTTTGCTATATTTACAAATGTAAGTACCTACATGAAATCATAATGAATAAATAAAATTTAATGAAGCGCTTTTATTAGTTAACATTCTGAACCCTACACGTCTGTTGGCAAATAATAACCTGTCCCCTGTATCATACGGCTACATCAGCTAACCGTCCAGAACGCGTTGTGGCTTTTTTAAATGACCACGTTGCGTTGTGATCAAATCTTATAAAAGCTACGACGCGAATTTCGCGTTGTGGTCTTTTTGAGTTAGTCAATGCGTTGTGGCTGCTTTTGCAAGTGCTACACACGAATTTCGCGTTATAGATAATTTTAAGTGACCACAACGCGTTGTGGTGGTTTTTTTTCGCACAATGAGCGATTTCGATCTTTGAGCGTAACATATACAAACGATTGTACGGTGTAATCTAAACGTACCCTTACACCACGCGCTTCACATACATTTTCCCATACTTTTCAACAAACCGTATATTTTATAAATCAATAACCAGTATTTCAAGATACTGTGGATAAACATAAAATATGAGTTGAATACAGTGACATCGAGAAAATATCGCTATCAATTAAGTCACTGAGCAAATGTTTCAAGGTAAATTTGTGAAACAGAAGAAATCTATAGAAATCTGTAGGTGTGTACATTATTGAAATAAGGAAATAAATCAGATGTCTCAAGTTCAATCGTTTAAGAAAACATTCCAATAAATAAAGTATTGGTACAGACGAAACTACAAAAACAATTGCCCGCTAAACCTACAGTATATGAGTAATGATGCACATATACATTTGTTAAAGTGCGGCGCCATTACATGCACCATAGATATTTAATTTTGTAAATTTTATTAAAATTCATAAAATATTAATAGGTAGAATAACACAAAGCGTTTAAACTTCTCACTAAAAATTATCAAATTTTTATTTGTGACGTTCTTCCAAAAAAGGAGCGATGTACTTATTATCAGCTTGTAGATCTTGTGATTAACCACAGCAACAATTATGTATTTGCTTAGTTACACCTTTAATATGCAGGGTAGACCGCGACATGTCTATACAGTTTTCAGTTTTTGATTATTCTAATTTTTTGTATTACAGCTATTTAGATATTTTTTATACTAAATTATAACTTGATTGTTAAGCTTCATTTTGACACCTATGAAGAGTTTCCTATTACTATACTTTTTTATATACTCAGCTTATTTTTGAGTGATGTCACCTGCTTAAACATGTCTCCTTTAGGGGGCATGTTTACACAGTACCTGAGGTAAGTTTGCACATTTTTAAAATGAAAAAATTTAAGAGTAATAAGTGTAAAAAACACAAATAAATATGTGAATCGCTTTTATTAACAAAAAAATAATATTAATAAATAAATAAATAAACAAATAAATAAATAAATAAATAAAACCTTAAAATACTAAAAAGCATAAAATAACGAAAAATATACAAATTAGTATGAAATAATGAGCAAGATCTACACATCGGCTAGAATGTCACATTCAAAATTGCTTTCACAGTTTACGCATATAAGGAAAATTGAATCAGTGTCAATAAACCTACAGTTATCATGTGTCTATCTCTTACACTATATGCATTGTATCCAATATGCACAAGGTTTAGAATTTTTGAATCGTTTCAAGCAGTATTTACAAGCGTAGTTCTCATCATCATTTTCATTATCCAATTCACATGAACCGTCATCTTTTGGTTTTGTAATAATTACTTTTCTCTGTTTTCTCGAACGAAACGTTCAATGCACATGAAATTTGGGGTGTAAATTTGAATCTGGTTTGGCTCGGCTAAGTTCGTTAGCCAGACACGTCGGATGCCCAGAAGTAGGATTTTTGGCCATTTTTTATCATTCGATCATTACATAAGACAGTTCGATTTTTACATTATTGAAAAGGAAAAAAATACTCTTATATGTAAATTACATATAAATACTCTTATATGTAAATTACATATAACATTACTCTAAAAAAATACACAAAATGTTCTTATAATTTTCTTTCTATGTTATGTATTTTTCGAGAAAATTGTAATTTTTCACATCTGCTCTCTTTGTTATTGTAATAAGTAATTTATATTTATGTCTCAGTTCCTTATAAGATATAGAAAAATTTCATTTTTTTTACGTGAAACAAATGGTAGTTATTCATAATCTATATATTATAATACCATATCTCTGTCTCATTTTTTTAAATTAAAATTAACCAAATATTTTAAGCATATGTGATGAAGATTTTTTTTTTTTTGAATTTTAAATAAACAAGATAATGACCGTAATGTCATGATATAATATTATTAAATATTATAGAAAGATAACATAATAATTATGTTTGTATGCCAGGAAAAAAATTTTAAAGAACTGGATCGATTTTGAAAATTTTTTCACTATTAATCATTAGTGTTAGAAAGCTAAACAATTTGAAATGGATTTAAGGTATCTTATATGAGATCTTTCAGGCTTTTGGGGACCTAAAAATACCAAAAATTAACTACTCAGTCGATTTTTAAAATTTTTTCATCGTTAGTAAGCTAAGGTATTTGAATTAGTTAAATTGTTAAAGGATGTCCACAAGACCCTCACTGACTGCCATAAGTTATATGACTCCCCAGGTTCCACTGATCCTATAATTGTAAAAAACAAACTAGCCGGTCAGTTTTGAAAATTTTTTCACTGTCAAAGAGCTAAGTTATTTTAGATAGATATAGATTATATAATGTAAGGTCCGCCAGGGTCCATGGGACTCAAAAGTGTCAAAAATAAACTAACCGACTGATTTTGAAAATTTTTTCACTGTTAGAGAGCTAAACCATTTTAGATAGATATAGATTACCGTATGCAAGGTCCACTAAGGTCCATTGAATCTAAGAGTGTCAAAAATAAAATAACCGACCGATTTTGAAAATTTTTTTACTGTTAGAGAAGTAAGCTATTTTAGATAGATATAGATTACGTTATGTAAGATTCGCCAGGGTCCATGGGACCCAAAAGTGACCGATTTTGAAACTTTTTTCACTGTTACAGAGGTAAACAATTTTAGATGGATATAGCTTATATGTTGTCCGAAAGACCCTCACGGGCTGCCATAAGTTATATGACCCGCCAGGGTCCACTGCTCCCATAATTGTAAAAGATAAACTAGCCGACCAGTTTTAAAAATTTTTTCGCTGTTAAAGAGCTAATATGGATTATGTAATGTAAGATGTAACTTTAAAATGATATCATTGTAATTCTATTGTTTTAATACATTGTATTTAATTATTTAGTAGTTTTTGATGATTAAGCTATTGTTATTTTTAGTTGCATGAAATATTAAATAATTATCTATATGAGTTCCTTATGGAATGAATTATTACTTATTGTCTACATACATTGTACAATTCTTAATATTACAAAAATATTGATTAAACGTATAAAAATATAATATGTATTAATTAAGTATTAGGGCGGATGTGATGGTTACATGACTATATATATATATATATATATATATATATATATATATATATATATATATATATATATATATATATATATATATATTAATGAGGTCCACCGGGATCTTGCAGATCCGGAAACACCAGAAATAAGCTACCGAACTGATTCTCAAAATTTTCTCATTGCTAGAGAACTAAGTTATTTTAGGTGGTTAGCACTATGCTGTACAAAGTCCGTTCGGGGTCTTCGGTCCCAAAAATACCAAAAATAAATTACCCAGCCGATTTTGAAAATTCTTTTAGTCTTAGAAAGCTAAAGTATTTTAGATAGGTATAAAAATGAACTACACAATTGATTTTGAAAATTTTTTCACCATCAGAAAGTTAAACTATTTTAAGTAGATATATGCACTAAGTGCCTTATGCGAAAAACCGCCAAAAATTAACTACTCAACTGATTTTGAAAATCTTTTCACTCTTAGAAACCTGAATTATTTTAAATGGGTACAGGTCTTAAATGAGACCCGCCAGTGCCCAATATTTGGAAATTCGCTATGTTATACAGATGCTGCGACAGGGGTATTATCTTTTCAGAGCAATACAAATTTTTAGTTCCGTTTTTTTCTTATTCTTGATAGTATCTTTTTGTACATTTGCTTCCTGCCTTTACTAGATATTTTTCTTAAATCTGCTTCGTTAAATGGCCACACATCTTCTGGCGTTGGGAAAAACCTAATACCTATTTTAGCGATGGGTTTCCCAGAAAGCTATATATGACACACGTGTAGAAACCGATTGGTCAGTATGCCCAAAGGAAGACGAGAGTCCTGCGGGAGTAGACGGAGCTTATTCGGAAGAAAGCGTTGATAAATCAATAAATAAAACAAGATTTAAAAAATGTGTAAACATACCCCATGTGCCTTGTGTAAACTTGCCCCTTCGGCATATTTCCAACAAAATGTAACCTATAAATTTTTTTAATGAGATTAACATTTAACAAGCTATCTCAAAATAGCCGTAAAAGAACAGCCTAACGAGATAATCCATTAAGGGGGATCACTAGTGTGACGTTTTTAAAAAGAAATTTTTTTGCATGTTTCGATAGTCTATAGCTTTAAAAATAACATATTAAAATTTCAAGTGCATTTTTCAAATATTTTTTTTAGTTACAGCCATCCGAAAAGTGGATTCTGATTTTTATTGTTAACTGTGACGTGTTGAGAAATGTACGAAGGTTGATAGTTCGGGAGTTTCTTCACGTGGCTGCCAGACACATGTCGAGGAGAAGCTAGACCCTGGTACATTTAAACGACTCATCTAGTTTTACTATGACCGTTATAGTGAGTACATCGTAAACAATTTTAGTAAAAATTCTCAGTGATTAAAAGGTAAAGTAAAGAAAAACTACATTTTAAAATTTGCTGCAGTTATAACTCGAAGACAAATAATTCGATCGATTTGATTCTTATAGCAACTTCTTTTATATATATTTATTCGTACTATGAACCTCCAGCTTTCCGATCGAATAAAAAATGTAATTTTTGTAGGCCAAAAACCATCAAATTTTCGCGCAAAATTTGAAACTTTTTTTTTAAAAACTCGGCCATTTTGTTAAATTTCAACTTTTTTTTCGATTGAAGTTCACGGTACGGACCATACCTTCTAGTTTAATAGGCTTTTTGTTTTTTGTTTTTTTATTTCAGTTTGTATGATGGCCGCTATCACTACAGAAGTGGGGAAACTTTTTTTGGAGTCTTGGCAGATCTCGAATAACTCGCTGAATTTTCAATTTTTTGGTCCAAAAAGTTTATCATGAATTTATTATATATCAACGAATATATCCTGAAAATATTAAAATATTCCATAATAGTAGTTTTCTTTAAAAAAATTACCAAAAATCATCTTATTTTCAGGCGGTCACACTAGTGGTCCCCCTTAAAAATTGTAAAGATCTAATAGTATAATTATACTATTAACACTAACATTGTGATAAAAAAATTTACTCACTTAAAAAAAAAAAAAAAAAAAAAAAAAAAAAAAAAACAAATTCTGCTCTACGTTGTTTGTTACTAATATTACTGGTTGCAAACTGACGTACTTGCAAATGCCAGTCTCACTAACTTGTTTGGCCTGACAAGTGCTGCACTCCGATCAACGGTTTGTGAGCTATAAGGATTGTGTAAACTTACCACTGTATTAAACTTGCCCCGGTCTACCCTATATAGGGGTACAGTGGGTTCAAAATTATGAAAAAAGAATAGAGGGGCGTTACGAAACATAAAAACAATTATTTCCAAATTTAAAAACTTATTTTTATAACAGGTGTAGCGTAATATACAAACCAGCTACACTGTCGTTGCTACACTGTCCGAATTATGTCTTTCAACCTACCAATGAATAGACCAGTGACATTGACCATTATGTTTTGACGAGCCTTTGAACTGTGTAAAATAGAGTAGAACAAAATTATAAGGCTCAGCAGAGAACAATGAAATAAATTAAATATCTATGTTTTAATTTTGTCATGTTATATGTAAAACCATTAATCATACCTCAACGTCAATTTTCAGTAAAATTCAACGTTTGACGACAGTACACATGTACTAACTCCCCTTACACTGTATTTGACCGCTCTGTATTTAAAGCAATCAAATAAAGCAGTGTTCTCCAACTTTTCTAACCGCGGGATCCTTTTCAAATTCTCAAATTTTTAAGGAACACTAGTGTAAAGAGTATGGCAGGGTAATTATGGCGTAGCGGCCCCAAACGTGTTTAGGGCTGATATTTTTTTTTATAAGATGGCCTAATCAAACGTAGTTTTTTCCTGCATTTTCAGGTCATTGCACGCACTACTCTCTTAGATAATAATTTTTTGAAAAAAATTTGTTTTTCTTTAATGTCTTTGTATATTTAATTGGTTGTAATATATGTGTTAGCTAAGGTAAAGTACTATTATATTCTATAATTTACACGCCAGCTTTTAAAAAGAAAAAAATAATACTATTTCATTTTTGAAAAAATTTTTTTCCCCGCTTATATATGCCCTGGCACACCAACGAAATTTATTATGTAAAAACCTCTAACAATACTCTAACTCGTGCATTTTGATCAGATTTTTTGTGTGCATGGAAGGGGATCAAAAATTAGCAAAAGTTATAGCCGGGTTTGCATGGGTAATGTGCCTCCCAGTAGCAACTCATAGCAATAACTACGGAGATAACTAAAAGAATATGCAAAAAAGACTGCTTTCTTCAAATTTTTTCTCGGTAATTAGTCAACCTAAGAAAGTAATTCCAAGTCCACATGAAAGCAAATACTATCGAGAATATTAAACATATTTTTTAACGTCCCAGCCCTCGTTATTAAGGAAAATAACAGATTAAATCCGACCCAACGTTATTTTTATGGGATTCTTATTGACTGACCACTTCCAAAAAAATACACTGTGTCTTAATACACTTTATTACCAAAGAAAGTTTCAGCTAAATTCCAGGGGTGCAACATAATAAAAAAAAATACTTTTTACTCCTAATCTGTTGAACTGCCCCTCCAGTAGGTTCGACTTTGGAATTCAACATGGCAATCGAAAGCTCTTTAAAAATAAAGTGTTATGTCTAATAAAGTGTTTTTTTTTCTGTTTTCTATAGTTTTTTAGATAATCAGGAAATATCAAAAAAGGGTATAGTCAGATATAGGGGAACTACCCCGAAAGAAAGTCATATTAGCAATTATCTTGTCGTTTGGGTAAGATTGCAAGTACCTACCTCATATGTATAACTTTCGCAGACCAAAACAAAGCAGTTTTAGAAATACAATAGAAAATTTTCCAAAATATGTTTGTGTGTCTTGTTAGCATGTAAAATATAGCAATCCTTGAATTTTATTTGGTACTTTAGGTAGTAATAAAGCACACTGAAAACACATTTTCTCACGATTTTTTATTGTATTTCCATAACTGCTTTGTTTTGGTCTACGGAAGTACTTACATATGAAGTACTTACAGTGTTACCTAAACGACAGTATAGTTACTGATATGACTTTCTTTCAGGGGCAGATCCCTTGCATCTGATTTTACCCTTTTTTGATTTTCCCTGATTATCTAGAAAACTAGGAGATAAAAAAAATACTTCATTAAACACAACATTTTATTTTTAAAAAGCTTTCGATTGACATGTTTAATTTCACATGGTGGCCACAGATCTTTAAAGATTAAATTCCCTGACTTTTCCAAGTTTTCCAGAAGTTTTATTAAAAAATTCCCTGACTATTTTGTGAAAAATGTCGCCCTAAAAAGCTAAAAGAATTTCTTAATAATTTATTAACACTTTCTTAAAAAAAGTAAAGGAAGAGAAAAAAAAAGAAATCCGCACCAATTTTTAAATCTAATCTCTAAACAAGTGAATAATACTGATTGAAGTTTTATCCCTAAATAAACAAAATTATACATATAAAAATCAATTTTTTTCCAGTCTTCTGGTAAAATTCCCTGACTTTTCCAGGTTTTCCAGTAATGTGACCACCATGTTTCAGGGTCGGACTTACTGGAGAGGCTGTTCGACAGGTTACGGGTGACAAATATTTTTTAAATATGTATTATGGTAATAAAGTACATTAAGGCGAAGTTACTGTATTTTTTAGAAGCGGTTATTCAATAGAAGCCCCATAAAATAACACTGGGTTGGATTTTATCCATATTAATTTCCTTAATAACGAGGGATGGGACGTTAAAAAATATGTCTAATATCCTCGGTAGTATTTGATTTCATGTTGACTTGGAATTACTTTCCTAGGTTGAATAGTTACCAAGAAAAAAATTTTTGAAGAAAGCAGTCTTTTTTGGATCCTTTTTTAGTTATCTCTGTAACTGCTCGGCTTTAGCCGGGAACGTTGTAGATGTCAGTTACTTATAACCTTACCATACCATTAGTACACTTAGCTATGTATTACTATGAGTTGCTATTGGGACGCACTTTTCCCATGTAAACCCGGCTATTACCTTTGTTAATTTTTGATCCCCTTCCACCCACACGAAAAATCTGAAAAAATACACGATTTAACGCATTGTTAGAAGCCTTTCCAAAAAAATTTCGTTAGTGTGCCAGGGCATATAAGCAGGGGAAAAAATTTTTAAAAAAATTAAATAGTCATATAATTTTTTTTTTAAGAGCTGGAGTGTAGATTGTAGAATATAATAGTACTTTACCTTAGCTAACACATATATCACAACAAATTAAATATACAAAGCCATGAAAGAAAAAAATTTTTTTTCAAAAAATTATTAATATTGTTTTCTAAGAAAGTAGTGCGTGCAATGATCTGAAAATGTAGGAAAAAGCTACATTTGGTTAGGTCATTTTATAAATAAATATCAGCCCCACAACTGTCTGGGGCCGCTACCCCATAATTACTCCGCCATACTCTTTGAGTTCTTGCTAAATTGACCTATTACACACGTGATTTAAACAATTTGTTTTATATAATTTAATCGTTTTGATTTTATAAATTAACTGTGCAACTTAACAGCTTAAAATTAACTTTTTTTAAGTATGAAATTCAACGGTATTTGCAATTTTTTGTTTCTTTTGTGTTGGTAACAAATTGTGGGAAAATTTAAAATTTTTTATGATGAAAAAATTTACTGTAAACACTATAAACGTTAGATAACGTTAAATTCTGAATAAAATTAGGATTATTTTTAATAATTTTATTATTTTTAAATTTATTAAATTTAAATAAGCCTTATATTTGTGATGGATAATTACATTAGTGTCAGCGTCTTCAAGCAGATAGCACCACACGTATGTACACCATTGCCACACTAGCTTGAATTTAAAAAAAAAGTTACTAGATAATATTTCAACAATCAGAATTTGAAATCAACAGAACTGCTCTTGGCATTGCGTTGTTGAATCAAAATTCGCTGCTGTTGATATTTGAGAATATTAAATTAATATTTAATGTTTATTTATTTAATTCATAAATATATATATATATATATATATATATATATATATATATATATATATATATATATATATATATATATTAAATCAAATATTAATTTATATTTTTCGTATTAATTGTTTGTTTTTTTTTTTTTTGTAGGTACAAAATGGATTTCAGACCACATCAACGATTACATAAAACGGCTAAGCAAATGTTAATCAACAGTTATTTATACGAGAAGAAAATAGCAGCAGAAGAAAATATTATAATTTCAAAACATGGACTTATTAACAGAATTTGTCAACGTCATAAGGTAAATATCTACCAAAAATTATCCAGTATGTAATTAAATTTTTGTTCTAATAAATAATTTGTATTTACATGTTTAATATAAACACCGCTACTTCAATAATAAATTCTTATTTAAAATACGGCGAGATTAAAGATACAGTAAGAAGAAAAAGGGGTCCATACAAGGTGGTCGACGATTTTACCAAGGAAGCTATTGGAAGATTAATAATGGGTTACCATCTTCGAGACTACTTTTACTATACGAACTGTCATAAGACGACCAATATTATCAGTAATTAGTGATTCATATTATTAATTTTATAAGTTACTTAACCGGTTGACGGTCACTGACGTTGTAAGACGTCAAGTGAAACTTAATTAACTGCGACACTATGCAATACCAAGTCAAAAACTCCATATAAAGTGTATTAGTTTTCAAAATAGTGTATTAGTTGGTCACTTCGTCATGGTTCTTCATGACCGTCATCGTGTTAAATATTCCTAACATACCTCTATTACGGTCAATCATTTAGTACAGTCAATAATTTTGTCCGTCTTTAATGACAGTATTATCATTATTGATCATCTGGAAATTGTTAAAAATTCATTTATTCTAAATATTATTAATAATGATAAAAATTCGTAGAAACACGGAAAAGGCGGGAAATTTTTTTAATTGTTACAATTACGATTTCTAGGTGAACACGTAACAGTTTCAAAAATCTTTAGAGAAGTCAAGAATAATTTAGAATTTGAAGAACAAATAACATCCTTTAGAAAATTATTGAAGACGATGGGATTCAGCTGGACTACTCCTGATCCTAGAAAGGTTTTAATTGAAAGACCACACATAGTTAGACAGAGAATACAGTAAATATTATATTTCTGAATATTGAGTTTTTTTTAAAGAAAAATAGATTAATATTAGATTTCTGTTTTAGACTTATGAGGGAATATTTAAGCAATTTACAATGAACCAAAAATCGTTATCTTCTTAGATGAGACATGGATATTCGCTAATGGGCAACCTGTGAAGACTTGGATTAAGAAAGACAACATTGACTACATGCCGCATAAGCCATTAAATAAAGGAAAAAGGTTTATTATTGTTCATGCAGATTCTAATTTTGGTTTTGTTTCAGGTGCCGATTTGTTATTTTCTTCAGCAAGACAATCAGACGACCATCGTGGAGAAATGAATGGGGAAAATTTCTCGAAATGGGTCCAAGAACAATTAATACCAGGATTGGAACGACAAAAATTAGGGAAATGTATTATCATAATGGATAATGCAAGATATCAGTGTACACTAAAAGACAAGAGCCCAACTAGCACGTGGCGTAAAGCAGATTTGATTGTGAGTGGAGTAATATTATAATATTTGGGCAATACAAAATCATTTCATGTATTTTTTAATATTAAATTATTTATCTATAATTTAGGAATGGTTAAAGAGTAATGAAGTAAACGTTCCTAGTAATGTTTTGAAACGAGAATTGATAGCGTTGACGAAAGTACATAAAAATAAATTAAAAAGGTAAAATGTTTGGTATACATATTTTTTTAAAATAAATTCTCTTGTAAAACTTTTTTCGCAACACTGTTAAAAAATTTTTCACAGAATATTAAAAAAAAAATCAGTATTGTGTTGGCGACGCAAAGATTACGTAAGCAGGGCCGGCGAGAGTGTGGGGCAGGTGGGCCAATTGCCCGAGGGCTCACAGGCTCGGTTAGGGACCCGGAGAAAATAAGAATACGATTTTTTTTTGCTCGTTAATTGAATTTTTGGGGAAAAATGTTTAAAAATTTCTTATTATGCCCGAGGCCCGTCATTTCTCTCACCGGCCCTGTACACCGGCCCAACTAGCGGCAATAATTAAGGTGAGAATCGTTATACAGTTCCATGGGTATTACTGACAACGAAAAATACTTTAAGAAACATATAAACAATTTAAATATTTTTCTAAACGATTTATTTGGGAGTGATCATGACGCGTTATAATTTCCATTTTATTACAAAAATAGTACAAAGATTTTACTGTTTGATTGTAAAAGATGAAAATTTTTTCTCCCTAAATTGCTTTTTTAATCACGTCGTGCACTGCGATCAATTTCGTTTTCCCTACCATGTAGATCACACTCAGCGAATACCTGTGTACGTTTAATTGGAAACAGAAATAGGTATATTATACAAAGTATGTGCGGTTTACTAGATTTTATAGCGCCAATTAGAAATATATACACATGTTTTGCTTGAGACAGCTTCTATTTTCACCACTTGAAACGTACGCGTAATTTTTTTGTTGCCAATACAATAAATTATTTTTGTTATCATTTAGTCTTGAACAATTCTCCGTATTAGTTAAAATTTAATTGCAATTATTTTTCAGGTTTGTTATAGACGAAGTATTAGAAGAACATGGCCACCGCGTATTAAGGCTGCCACCGTATCATTGCCATTTTAATGCAATAGAATTAACATGGAGTCAGTGTAAGAATTATTATAATATAAATATCAACAATACACAAGGAAATGTAAAAACATTATGGCAAAATGCTTTAGCTCAGGTAACACAGCGTAAATTTATACATAATTTTATAAGTTTATTTAAAAATTACATTTTTGTTAGGTAATACCTGAAAATTGGGCTAATTCTATTAGACATGTCAATGAGTTAATTGAAAGAAGAAATGGGAAATCTGGATTTTGAAGACAACGAACGAATTGTAATTAACTTGGAATCGAGTTCTTCTGAGTAAGAAAACAGCGAAAATAGTGACTGAAATTTTTAAGAAAAGAAATTCAAAAAAGTTTTTTATATAACAAAAGGGAAGTCACAATCCAAATTTGTTATATTGAGTGACTTTACCTTCTGTAGTTTTGTCTACTTTTATTTACAGGTACATAAGTTTAGCATCTGATGGAGTATGTATTTTTAAATTTAAATCAAATCGTGGAAATTACAATTTGTGGAATACCTGTCCATGTAATATTTATGTTTGTATTATTAGTATTAAAATGTAACATAAAGTGTCATTTCTGTATAATTATTAATATTAAAATGTAACATAAAAGGTCATTTCTGTATATGGTAAAATATTGTAATTATATAGAATTTCATCAGAGAAAATCATTTGTATTTTTATATACAGTTAAACTAACAAGAGTCCTGTAATTTTTCATAATTTTAAATAGTAAATGCTAACATGTCTGATAAAAGTATTTTAACTTATGTATTTTTAATAAAATGCAAATACAAAAGAAATTAATGTGTAATAAATTTGTCATTAACATATTTCATTACCATTTATTTATTATGAATATCTCTTGTGTTAAGAATTTGTATATTTTGACATATTTTGCAATATGAAATAATCATAAATAAATTCAACCTTTTTGATCTACTTTAATATATAACATCAATGAATTTCAATTTCTTTAATAGAAATGAAGTCGCGTAATACAACAGGTCTATATTTTTTTTGTAGGTTGGTAATATTGGTTTTTTTTTAGTTAGGGTGCTTATTTTGATAAATTCAATTTGAGTTAACTATAACACTAATAAGTTATTTCTTTTTTTTTTTTGAAAATTATTATTAATACAGACGCTATTTACTATTTCTATATTATATGAGGAGTAGTCGAACAGAAAGTAGCATTTCCATCGTTGCTTTTTGTTCAGAAAACACTAAAATGTGATTAAAGAGTAAGCATTTATTTTTAAAAATATTCTGTTTATGCAAAATTGTACATTGAAAAAAGTTACCTTACGTCACTGTTTTGTCAATTTAAAAACTTTCATATTACAGCAGATAACTGAGTTTGAATTTTCGAAATGATACCTTTTGTCACTAAAACTTGAAAGTGTCACTTTTTGATAATCATTGAATGGAAATGTTACTTTTTGTTACAGATAGTGGTAATGAATGATGATGAAGCAGTCGTTCAAAGAAACTTTGATTAACTTTCCCTAGTGTTTTCAGCTACTAAATCTAATAATCTAAATCTAAGTCTATAAAGAAATAATACTTTTATAAAGAAATGGATATTTTTGTTCGAAAACCGAGATTGGGACCCTTTTTAGGGGAGAATTATTGCTATTTAACACGCCAAATTCAACTAGGATGTGTAGTTGATAGATATAACTACGATTCTGCACAAAAAGCAAAAAGCCAAAAAGTGGAAATGTTACTTTCTGTTCGACTACTATTCATATAAAAATTAAGTACATTAAAATTATGAATATTTGATACACTTATAAGTTTTACTGTAGTTAGTAGTTTGTTAAGTGATAGAATTTTTGTTAAGGATCTGCCTAACATCGAAAGTAGCTAGTGACCTTCAGTTTGGCATTTGTGTTCAACAAAGATCAGTGACGTAGGACAGAGGGTTTAGGGGACGGTCCGCCTCAGGCTGCGCTTTTGTATAGGCCCCCAAATTTTTCTATATTTTTTCATTTACTATAAATATAAAAAAATTGAGAAGACGTTTGGAGGCTTCTGACATAACAATTGATGATATAGCCTCATGGACATCACTGCAAATTCTTAAGTTTATTACTGAGATGGTCTTCCGTGAATCGTTGCGAAAAATAATTGAGATCTTTATCCAGAGCTGGATTTATATAAAATCACTTGGGCACGTGCTTCGGGGCCCCCACACAATAGGAGCCTCCACAAAATGAAATAAAATTTCAAAACTAATGAATAGAATAGAAAGAATAACCGTTTTTTAGTTTTTTTTTTTGCTCACCCGCACTATTTTTCAGAAGAATTTGAAAAATTTCAGAGGGGCCCCCCACATGTGAAGTATTTCGGGCTCACCTTGGGGCCTCCACAAAAGTAAATCTAACCCTGCCCTTATCCTTAAACTGTTTTTTAACTATTTGTATGTCCATGGCTCCTTGTGAGAGAAGTTTGCCAAAACTGAAATTAATTAAAAACTATCTCCGCTCTACAATGAGCCCGTTTCATTTGACAAGCTTGGCCAACAATATCGATTTAAAATCAGATTGGCAAGCATGTGAATTTCGATATTTTACGATTAATTCAACGAAGTGAAGGCTCGCAAAAAACATTGTAATATGTTACTGGTTTTTTTCTTACTCTATTGTAAATCTATTAGTGTCTTTTTTTTCTCATTACTCTGTCTATATCAAGGATGGTAAACCTTCTCCCATATGCGTATCATTTCAACTTAAAAAAAAATTTCTGGCCATGACGTGACATCGATATCTAAAAAAGTAGGCAGTATAAAAACAAAAATCGTTCATATTAAAATACTTTATTAAAGGCGGTTCTTATCACAAACAGACATAATAATATATAATTAGATGTTAAAATAGACAGTCAATCTGTATTATTGAAAAGGTAATAAAAAAAATTAATTTCTGTTGTTACAAAGAGGACGTTAAATAATTTATATTCGATTAATTAAATCGGTTGATACTGTTCATACTTTGCTGCTTTTAACAGAATATTAATTGAACAAGCAATCATCTAACAAGCGATATCTATGCGAGTTTTTAACGTTATTCATTTCTGTAAATAATGCCATTAATTTTGTTGTAAAATCCAGGCTGATTTAGCTCTACTCATCAATTTAATGCTTTAATTAAATCCTGTTTTTTAGAAATATTACGTTTCCTTATTTGAACACCTAGATATTGGCCATAGATGTTCGATAGGGTTTACAACTAGTCACTGTGGAGGTGTATGAAGTAAATGAGGTACGTAATTCAAGAAATACTGCTTCACTACAATGCCGAATATTTAGGGTCATTGTCCTGTTAACAAATTAGTTCTTGAAAGGCTCTCGGATAAATTTAATTTTCTGGTGCTTACACGTTAGTTCTTTTTCAAAATATTCCGATAAACATATTTATCCTTAATTTTATCCAAAAAACGTAAATTTCCAACAAACTTACACTCTTACCCCATGATAGACGTATGACCATGTTTTGCAGAGTGCAGGAAATTTCGTTTTCGCATGGCCTTATGGCCTCGGATGCAGTTTGAGTATCTGAAATGCTGAAATGCTGAAGTGCTGAGATGCTTAAGAATCCTCGGCTTTCATCCTCAGATACTCAAATTGCATCCGAGGCCATAAAGTCAAGGTTGTTGCAAAATTACATTTTTTTACATGTCTTAATTTAATTTTATTTTTTTTAAGAGAGTTATAATATTTACTGTGATTTTGTAGTACAGATTTTAAAAAATTTATTCCCCGTGTTTCTATTTTCTTTTGTAAAAAAGATCTCGTGAAAAATTTAATAAGATTCTTAAAGAAACTTTTATCTAAACACTTTTGTGAGATACTGTAGCCCTCCTCATCAAATGATGTCAGTATGACACTGATAAAGATGAAAATACGCTGCCAATAGGGTGGGCACACAGCTTCCTCGTAGTCGTAAAAGGCTTTAAAACAGTATTCTACCAAATATACATATTATATACCGTGAAATTATATTTTCGCCTTGAAGTTTATAAAAAACTGTTGTAACTCAAAATACTTAAAGGGTAAATTATAAAATAATAGCAAAAATATTTTAGAAACTAACCCCCAATATACCCTAAAAATTTGAGCGAGATTGGACTAGCAGTAAATAAGATATTGACATTTAATGGGATTTCATGGTAGCGGCGTAGCTACCGTTACTCCAATTTCGATTAAATTCATAGGGGACCATATAGGAACCAAACTACATAATTTCTGAAAATTTCATAAAAAAGAATTGAGTAGTTCAGAAGTTATGCCACTTGGTGCAATTTTGGAATGACATGGTAGCGGCGTTGCTACCGTTACTCCGATTTTGATTAAATTCATAGGGGACCATCGCGGAGCCAAACTGCATAATTTCTGAAAATTTCATTAAAAACAATCGAATAATTCAGAAGTTATGCCACTTGGTGCAAAATTGGAGACACACAGACGGACAGACAGACGGACGGCCCAAACCAAAATTGTTCAGGAAGCTCTAAAACGTAAAATGTGCGTAAAAAATTTGATTTTGAAGAGAAAAAATTTTTTATTTTTCAAAAGTGATCACAATGCTTCCGCTACTTTAGTAATCTCGGAAGCAAAATTATTATGAAGTTAACACCGCTAGAACGTTTATAATTATGAAAATTGATAAAAAATTATTAGAATAACAAAGTATATATTTATATAACAATATTATTTCGAGAAACTGTTCAATAAATTGGCCTCCATAATGAGTGATTTGATGCCAGTAGATTATTGTCTTTGGGGAAATACAAAATCTTTAACTTACGCACATAAACTACCAACAACTGACACTTTGTATGTTAACATAATTAACGCATAATTAATGTCATTGCCTAAATTGTTTTGCAACTTAATTTATATATTATGTTTTGTTTCTATATAAAGTTCTTTCACACTAAAAAAACACCGTGTTTTCCAAATTTTTTTTTAAAATTATATTGATAGGCTATTGACTATGTATAATAAAACAGGGGGAAAAGGAACTAATTTGTAACAGGTGTTTTATTGTTTCATATATTCAGTTGTACCCCAAAGATGATTAAAAATCACAAACTGCTATTAAATTTAGGCGTGGGTTTTTACGGACGGCGTCAATTTATCGACTCCTAAGTTTTTTAACTATTACTCAAAAACTATGCAATTTTCGTAAATACACATGATATGACTTTTTGCAGAGAATTAAATTTCCTATCGAAATGGCACTTTATGAACCCAAAAAACTTTTCTCAACAAAATAAGTAAAAAAATTATTTTAAAAAAGAAGAAATTTTTCAGTTTTTCTTTTTTTTAAATTTTTGTGAGGTACTTTTCTTGAGTAAATTTAGGTATAGGTATTGGTTCACAAAAAAGAAAGCTGATGAAATTTCCGTCAGAATGGTGACCGATAAAAATATTTTCGATAAAAATTGACTGAGACACCTACTTTTACCTACTTTTTTACAATTTTATTAGTTTTTACTTTTATACCAAATTATTACTAATTTTTACACGCAAAAATTATTTTTATTCAGTAAAAAAATTATTTCCGCTCTATCAGAGGTAATGATAAAAGTATTTGTTAAAAATTTTGATATTTATATAACCTCAGGTATAAAAAAAACTTTAATATTGTACTAACTTATAATTGTTCTAATATTTTTTTTTTAAAATTACATATCTATTATATTTTACCCATAATGTTTTCGAATTCAATATCTTCATAAACATCGTTTCGAAGATCTTCTTCCGTAACTTCTGGAACATTCCGGATGCAATTCCTATCAGAATGGTGACCGATAAAAATTTTTAGCGAATGAAAATAATAATAAAAAAAACCTCATTACATATTTGGTTGAAAAATTTTCCACTGTTAATATTGACGTTATACAAGCAGGGGAAGATGCAGATGTACTAATTGTAAATACTGCAGGAAATGGATTGGTGCTAATTAAAACAACAAAACCTCCTGCACCTCAGAATTCACTGCAGCAAACAGCTTACAAGTGTATAAAAGGTTGTCAAGGAAATTGCGGCGGTAGAACATTATAGGAATTAGCTGCTCCATGTTCTGCAAAGAATGTATTGGCCTAAATTGCGAAAACGCGGATGTTCCAGAAGTTACGGAAGAAGGTGTTCAAAACGATGTTCATGAAGATATAAATTTGAATTCGAAAACATTAAAGGCAAAATATAATAGTTATGTAATTTAAAAAAACAAAAACGCCGCGACAAGCGGGGCCCCATCACGGAAGTCGAATTTTTCCCTTCATCTTCGGTATTGAATGTCTACAAGCGAAATGTGATAGAAAGTCTACAAGCGATTTGTCATTTTGGTGGTTTCAAAACTGATGATGAGTGTCCGGCTGATCGGGGCTTTAAAAAAAGGTTTTTAAGTTTTTAAAGGCTGAATCTCAGTAAATTTCAATTTTGTGCCGATAGCAGTTAGCAGGAAAAAAGCAAACACAATTCGTACGAGGGCATTCCGACCCATGCATATCCGCCAATTGCCTTTGTGTTTTATTTTTAAATATTAAAAAAGGACCTTAAATACTGACCTGGAAGGCTTTTATGAAGATATTTCTCTTTCCAAAAAAATCCAAAATTTCTATTTTATAAATAATAAAAATCCAAAATTCCTACATTATAAATAAACAGTGACTTTAATAACATTTTTAAATTACTTAATATTTATGTATTGCATTTGCTATAAAAAAGTAGGTTAATATTTTTTTAATTTTTAAAATTACTATACGCCTACTGGTATTAGAATAAGAATAAAGCATTTAAAACACATTTTACAATACCATTGAATTCCGATGTAAAAATGAGAGAAATGGGGGGAAAAATGTGGAATCCTTAAAAGGCACTAGCTGGATACTAACTCAATACACGTAATTTGTTTTATTTTCAATATCGATAATTTCCGATAACGAAAACTACAATATCCGTTACAAAAAAAAATAATAAAAACCTTGCATACGATAGTCCAATTTCAGAGCCACTTATTGTGACATTATTACTCATTGTCAGTGTGTTAATAGTAAAAACGAGTATATGAAAACTAATATGCAATTCAAGAGGATGACCTCTACAATATTGTTCAAACTGAATTTGGATTTCGAGAATTTCATTTCTAAGTCATGCTAATTATTTTAAATTATTTTCCATGAAGAATTACTTCTTTAACTACTCAAATAGTACGACTATTCGACACAGTCGCCTCTTAGTTAACTACCCCTAGATATAATATTAGGACATTTTGCAAAAACAGATCAATTAGATTTTTTGACGTAGATTTCAAATCTGTAAACAAAATTTTTATATTGTTTATTTTTTACACCCTTTTTGCAAAATTAACCCCCAAATTTTAACCCCTAACCACCCCGGTTGATGTAATTTGAACAAATTAATATCAATAGATAGCTCTTTAAAAAAGAGCAATATCGCCAAGTTAAACTTTTGCTCTATTTCTTACACATTTGAAAAATTAAATTTTTACCCCAATTTTTGAGGGGCGATTTTACTCCTTCAAACCTTTTTTCCGCCGATAAAAAAATACGTGTCTCTTAGATTTCGACGTAGAATAACATATTTCAGCGGCAATAAAATCGGAGGCGGACACCTGGGAACCTTTCCTTGTAAGACATAGGAACTAGACATTTTAAATCAGAGTACCTTTCATTCTATACCTTTCAATACCTTTTCGTTCTTCCATATACATCATGACATTTAGAGCGGACCGTTTTAAAATATTCAATATCTTCTAATTTTCGGTCAGGTGTGTAGCTCATATGTACATGGAGATGTATAATACGTATCATTAACAGCAAACGTGTTAACTGACAAATTTTTTCAGAGCTGAATAATATTTTATCGATTTAGTAATTATACACATACTTATTCCAGTTCTTTTAAATTCAATTTTACCTACTGAAAACAAGCCCTTTTCATTATTGTAGTACTTTCTGGAGTATGTAGACAATAATCATTATTTTATAAATTTTCGAGTGGTGTCGAAGTAAATTACGGAGATATGCGCGACAAAGACGAATAATTCTTGAATACACACAATATAATTAATAAAAAAAATTTGAATAATGATCAATGTATATGTATACTCAATAATTCCGAACAAATTACATAATTATATACATTTAGTTTGTGTGTCAATATGGTCGAATCAAGAGTGTAAAATATATTTGCTCTATTAATATTATTTATGGTTTTCTTTTTTATGGCTATATTCACAAAATAGTAATAACGGGTTGTTATGTTATGATATATTATCCATTGATAATAACAAAACACAAAGTATAGGGTAGCTCCGGAACAGGCCCGACGAGAGGGGGGACAGCCGGTGCTGTAGCCTGGGGTCTCAAAGGGAGCCCGAGCCGGCCAAATTGGTCTTATTTTTACCTAATTTTAACTCATATAAATAGATTTTTAGCCAGTAAATATCACAACGTTAAAAGTACAAAACCTTGTAGGTAGATTTTTTTTCATACATAGATATTTACGTCTAATTCTGTTTTCACATGATAGATTGATTTCCGAAAAAAATATTTATGGAAAAAATAGTAGATTAAATAAAAATTTAATTAGTCTTACCATTTTAATAGTTATGCTTGCACATTTTATTCCACAAACACTGGAAATTTAGTAATTTAGTAGATAAGGTAAGTTTTGCTTGAAAAAAAAAAAAAAGAAAAAAGGAAACAAAAAATAACTTAAAAACACTAAACAGAAAAATAATTGATTTGAAAAACACAAAAAACAAAAGAACTCACTAAAAGCACAATTTTTTTTGACTGCAATTATGTTAGGTACATTATTTTATAAAAGTAGCTAAAAAATATTTCTGATTTTTAATTAACAAAACACAAAAATATTAATTACAAGTTATTACATTTCAGTAAAATTTATATAAAAACCGTCATTTTAAAAGGAGTTTCCCATTTATAAAATTATAAAAGCCACTATGTAATAAAGGCACATTTCTATAATAAAAGTTCTATCAGTTAAATTTTTCTGATTTCTTCTTCTTTTTCAATTGATTATGAAATAAAAACATTCGTAGAAGTTCTATGAATTGTTAAGCACTCAAAAAAATGTCATCTCTGATTTTCAGTTATTTAAAAGAAAATCAAAATAACACGTGCTTTTTTGTTTTGAAGTCTAGCCAATTATTGAGTTCCAAGAAAAATAACAAAATTTTGTTTTTATTTTTGGATAGTTAGTATAAAAGCGAATTAAATCTTGCAAAATGAGAACAAAATTTCTCTTTTTAAATCGTGTTAAATCAAATTTATGTAAGAAAAGCTCATGGAAAAACAAAATTAGGTGGACTTAAACTAAAAGCAATAGATATTATTTCAAAATAAGATAAAAAATATCATCTTAAATTCCGTATTATTATTTATATTAAATGATCGTATAGGTTCATATTACCGAAAAACCTACTAATGGTGCATTGAACGAAGCATATTTTTATTACAAGTTATTAAATATAAGAAGATTATTTTGATGACTTTTTGAAAAAAGAAATTTATTTTAGTTATCTTACCTTTTTTCTTCATTTAATAAAAAAATAAGGGAAAAGATAATATACTCGTATATACTGTGCTAGCTCCGCAGTTAAACTTATTATTAACGCCTGTATATCTTTCGTCTTTGTTTATATTTCTAAGAATATAAATTCATAACAATGAGTTTAGAAAAATACTTTTATCACAGCATTCAGCGCATAGAGAATTTTCGATTACAAAAATTATCTTTCTCGGAAACCAATTTTCATAGAATAATAAATCAAAACCCTCTTTATGTGATTTTTGCCCCTTTTTTCGATGGTGCAAAATACATTTATATCGAAGTAGCGAGCTGAGCGGGTTCTATGACACAGTAAAACCCCAATTATCCGGACTGCTTATTGACAGTGTTAAGAACTGTGTGGTTTGGGGTTTTACTGTACCTCGTGTATGGATTGGCCTTTGACCCGGCACGTACCGAGTAGATGTATCAAAATTTGTCGTTGACATTTGACCCCAACACGCACTCATACTGTTGGCCTTTAAATTCCTAAAACATGAATCATCATCACTTCGATAAAATAAAGTTAACCCATTATGCGTCAACACAATTTGGTCATCACGATTTGCATTTGTGTTAACCCATTACTCACTAGCACTAACATGGTTTTTGAATGCAAACCTAACGCATGCGCAGACTGAATTTTAGGCCACAATTTGATAGATGGGGTACACTACCGCGTCAAAAGTGTGGGGATACCCTAGCTCAGAGGTGCCCCAAACTTTTGACACCGCACTGTACTTAAATTTTTGGTACACTGCCGTGTCAAAAGTGCGGACCCCCTGGCCAAAAAGGTATCCAATCACTTTTTGAAACGTACTGTACTTATTTTGTGTACGCGCAAATCTTGGCCTTTGAACCCAACACCCGCTTGCCCTAATCGCGTCATCTTAAACGAAAGGTACACTACCACGTCAAAATGTGGGGAATACCCTAACTCAGGGGGTGGCCCCAAACTTTTGACATGGTAGTGTACTTAAATTTTTGGTACACTACCATGTCAAGAGTGTGGACCACCCTGACCAAAAAAGGTGTCCGATCACTTTTTGAAGCGTACTGTGCTTATTACGTGCAAACCTTCGCCTTTAGCCTCGCTTAATTGCGTCATCTTAAACGAAAATCGGGAGGCCGCTAAATTTTGTGGGGGCCACTGTACCAAGCGCTAGATTTTAAACCACAAAACTAACTTCAGATCTCCGACTCCAAAGTCCAGATTTCAAACCGCTACTGTCCTACAGAAAATTGGGTGTAGGCTGTACCACGGGGGACTTTTTATATGTATTTAAAAGCACGTTTTCAACATTGTCAGCGCTTTATAAGATTAATTTGTTTATTTTAAGTTCAAAAATTGTTTAGAAAAAAATATCACCCATTATAGGCCTCAAGCAAGAAATAATTTTTTATGAGTTTTAATACTGTAACATTTAACCCACAGCGAGTGTTCTTTAGTTAGTTAACAAAATTTCTTGGAATTTTAGTGAGTTATAAAAAATATCGCTTCTTATAACTAGTATATAATATTTTAGAATTTTAGAGTGTAGCAAAAAACTATTCTAGCATAATTCATAAATCAAACAAAAATTATCCTAATACCTACACATCTGTATATTGTGTATATACCCTGTATATTAATAATATATTTTTAATGTAACGTCATTCTAATTCTTATTAGAATATCATTTATAATTGAATATAGAATCTAATTATAAAATAATTTATCAGTACTGGAAAAAATTTGGCTAATCAGCAGAAATCATTGTATATCATTTTAATATTGATACATATTTATATTTGGGTAAAGATAAAGTTATTTCTTGATATCTTAATCAGAAAAAAATTTCTAATTTTTTCGGTTTTAATTACTATAATCTAAACACGTTGTTTATAAAATATCACGTAGTAATATAAAAATTATAACAGTAATTGAGTTGCTAAATTTTTATAGATTAGTAGGTATACTAGAGAATTGACATGTAAAATGAAAATTTTTATAAACCAGAAAATTTTGGATTTGCTACTTTATCACTAACACACAAATATATACATATATAAATATAACGGGTGTATATTTATTATTCTTAATAAATATTTTAGTATACAGGCTGTATCATTGAATATGCTTTTCAATTAGAATGGTAAATATCATTAGATTATTTTCAATAGTTTTATAGGTTAACGAAAGAAACTTCTTGCTGTAAAATAGGGGAATTTAGGGTAACAGTTAAATAAAACGTACATAATTTTTTTTTTAAATTTTGTTTATAGAATATGTATACAAAAAAATTAAATTGCTTAAATATATTTATTACATAAAATCTACTTATTTTCCATATAAAAATTTTTTAAAAAATACAATTTTCTAATGAACAAATTTTGTTTGAATGAAGCATACAACGTCTTGAATAATATTCATCTCGCAGATTGGAAATCTTCGGTACATCAAATATTTCTTCCAAATCCAAAATCCACGGCTGGTTTTCGGTGCCATCAAACAAATTTGAAATCCATTTCTTCTTTTCACTGCCCTTGACGTATATGACATCAAACTTCTTTAATATAGGTTTCAATATGGTATGAAGTTTTTTGTACGGATTAAATCCATACGACCAAGGTATCCCATACCAATTTCTGCAAAGCCAACGTGCAGCAACCCGTTCTTATTTCTTCGGCAGCTCGTTGAAATCAAACGGTGCGTCGAATATAAGATGTAATATTTCATCCGAATTTTCCGCAGCGATACCAACTTCTTTAAAATAAAATTCGTTGTTAGCTCCTTGATAGCCTTGTATATCAAGAAACGCCATTTTTTACCGCCGCGCCGCCGTAGAACTGAAATTATAAACACGATCCACAACTTTATATAAAATAATTAAAAGTGGTGAGGATAGTTAGTTAATTTGTGGGGTGTATCCGAAAATGGCTACTAATAGCTATTGCTAGTTTACCATCAAATTGCAAACTGTTGGTAATATTCATCACATTGGTGCGTACCATGTTCTTTTCACTTTAAGACTTAGTGATTTAAGGAATGCTAAATTTTCGGGTGAAATATGTTGTTGCTTAAAAGTTTTACGTTTAATGATCTTAGGTTCCAAAAGTCCCTTGTTATGTTGGCTAGCGGTGGACTGCTCTGAATTGTAAATTAACATGGTTCGAAGTGCAATTGTTTTACCACGAAAATATAATTTTCAACGAAAGATATGTTAACTCTTTGACAACCACCGGTAAATAGAAAATATTTTGTGTAAGTTCAAGTATTTTATAGTCTATAACCGTGATAAGGTGTATGAGCTGTGGTATAACTCAGCAAATTATATAGCGGTGGTGACGTAACACACAAATGCGGTGGTTGTGTGTGGGTTGTGTCGCGGTTGTGTGGTGGTGGCGGTGGTGTTTGTGTGGCGGTTGTGGTGGTTGTAGCGGTGGCGGTGTTTATGTGGCGGTTGTGTGTTTGTGGCGGTGGTGTTGGTGTGGTGGTGGCGGTGGTTGTATGGCGGTTGTGGTGGTGGCGGGATAGGAGCGGGGTTTGCGGCTGAAGTGAACAATTTTATCATTAATGCTATCGAAGCAGCAATTTACTGTAGACAATGAATCGGTGGTGACATCTCGCGGTGTCTGTTGAACGGAATATCTAAATTAATCATCATCATCATAATCGCTAGCATCTTCTTTATCAGTTTCATTCAGATAATCACCTAGTTGCTCAATGACATCAGCCTTTTGAAGTTCATGAAGTATAGAGAATTTTTCTTGACCGACAGTAGTTTCTTTTAAAGTATCTATCTCTTCGATTAAAGCTTCACGATCGTCAACGTTAAACAACATGTTTTTATTTTCCTCTAAACTCTGAATAATATTGAGTATTTTTTCACCAGTCTCTGAAGTCGCGTATAAACGTTGTAATTCATCTATTAAAGTATTAGGATTATGCCAGTAATTGATTTTTTTCAATGGCCCATTAGCACTTTCAAAATCTTCTGAGCCGTACTATTTGATACGCTTAGCAAGTAGTTCTTGGTCCACTGAGTTGACTGGACGTTTTATTGCTATTAGTTCATTAGAATTCTCACCTTTATTTTGAGTTTTTTTGATTAATAAAATATCTAAAACAGTTTGCAGAGCTGTAGTTAACTTGGGAGTAATAACATTTCCACTATCAGAAGTGGTTAAAACCCTGTTATTAAACTCATCGTTGGGTGTGTAAACATTATTTTGATTTCTTGAATTAAAATTTAGTTTGAATTACATTTTGATGCAGCTTTAATTCTTTGTTCAAGTGGATTGACCCTTTCTTCAACTTTATTTTTTCGAAATTCACCATCAACATCATTCCTCTCGGTATCATAACTAGATAAGTCATCAGCCGTGTCTAATGCTTGTCTTTTTAGCGGATCAAGAGAGTAACTATTTTCAAACCTTTTTGGTGAAAATTCCCGCATATGTGTATCTCTTATATGACGTGAAAGAGAATCTCTCCGCGAGAAGCTTTTATAGCACTGCGTACACTCGAACATTATAATAGATGTGTAAAGCTCAACTAGTCTTACAAGATTAATTCAGAATTGTGTTAGCGATTACTTATATATTCCATCACCACCACCACCACCACCACCACATCTGAGTTGCTCATTTTACTCCATGAAGTAATGGTTGGCATCCGGCTTACACACATTTTTACTCATTTTACCCCCATTACACTCTTTTGGTTAACCGAAATTAGTTCAGAAAAATGAATGAATAGCTATATGCAAGTGCAAGGCGACCACATACCTACTCAACACCAACATTAAAATACTTGCCCCCTGTATATAGGCAATTACATTGCGTTACCAAGTGGCCCCATACCTACTAAGAGTCTTATCAACATTCAAGACATAATTTGGGAGGTTTTAATATGTTGTAAAATAAGAACAATATAAGAATTTATACGTAAAATAATTTATTTTTTAATAAAATGTACGTTTACAATATTAAAATTAAAAAGTAAATCAATTCATTTTCACATCTGGCAGTTTCCTTAATCTTACACCAAACTTCATACATGTGGTAGCTATTTGCTAAATTCCACAGTATGTAAAAAACAGTAGAATCAGTTCCTTTATATGTAATAAAATTTTGTCCTGTACGTAAACATTCCATGGTCTGCTCATCCAAATCCGCGAATCGTTTTGTAAGGAACACTTGAGCATCTGCAAGTTCCACCGCAACCGCTAGACCATATTGAGTTTCCATGCGTCGTACATCGAGAATTTTCCACGTTACCATACGGTTTGAGTGTAGATAGTGATTTGAATGGTTTACCAGCACCAAATTTATTCAACTTCTCCAAAACCGGATCCATTGTTTCATCAGTGGCAGTAAAAGTGGTCCACAGATAACTTCTTCTTTGTTACAACACTTTTGTAAACTTTTTGTAAAAAGTAAAATACAAATAAACATTTATTATTATTATTATTATTATTATTATTATTATTATTATTATTATTATTATTATACTTAACTCTACACCGTGTTGTTCAAACATTGTTTCCTAAACTGCCAATTTCAGTGTATGCACTTCGTTTAAATAATTTATGAGGTGCCACCACAAAAAACCACCAGCTAAGCCACCACCACCACCACCACTGCCACCACCACTACCGCCACCACCACCACCCCGACACAATCACAACATTTGAGTTGCTCATTTTACTCCACCGATATATTTATTCCCACACAGCTACAAATTAAGTTACTCGGAAGCAAACACGCCTTCATATGATCAGTGTTTACACACCAGAACCAATGAAAAATATCAAATAAACATTAGCATTTATTTATAACGACATGGCAGGCGATGCAATGAGGTATAATGAATATTTTGAGTATTAAACAAAAACTTTAGATATACCGCTGATTAAAAGGTATTGGCCAATTCCACTGTTACTCAAAATATACATTATGCCTCATTACATCGCTTGTCACTGCGTTATAAATAAATGCTAATGTTGGTTTCAGCAACCGTGGAATTGGTCAATACCTATTATGGTGTCATCAGATGATTGATTTTACTAAATTATTTGCAATTGCAACGACTTTTACATGTGGGGCAGTTTATATAATTGCAAACACAGTTTGGAAATGGCATCATACATAGTTTACAACACATGCAAATGGTATTTGGTTTCGACACCTATCACAATGCTCGTAGAAGGAACACTTACACTGTGACGGTTGAAATTTACAAATACCACACAAATCAGCATATTGATGTTGTTGTTGTTGTTTACCTTCTGAAACTTAACGAATAAATGACATCTGGTTAATAATTCAGTTGTATTTATAGTATTTTGAGTGAAAACAAATTTTCCAATATTTTACCTAAAATTGGTATTTAATAATCTTCCATGATAAGAGCAGGGAACAAGAACCTCACCAAATTGAGTAATTTAGGTATTTTGTTCAACAAACACCGCGAGATGTCACCACCGATTCATTGTATACAGTAAATTGCTGCTACGATAGCATTAATGATAAAGTTGTTCACTTCAGCCGCAAACACCGCTGCTACCCCGCCACCACCACACAAACACCACCGCCACCACCACACAAACACCACCGCCACCACCACACAACCGCCACACAACCACCGCAATTTGTGTGTTACGTCACCACTGCTAAATAATTTGCTGAGTTATACCCCAGCTCATACACCTTATCATGGTTAAAGGGTATAAAATAGTTGAACTTACACAAAATATTGTCTATTTACCGGTGGTTGTCAAAGAGTTAACATCTCTTTCGTTGAAAATTATACTTTCGTGATAAAAAAATTGCATTTCGAACCATGTTAATTTACAATTCACAGCAGTCCACCCCTAGCCAACATAGCAACGGACTTTCGGAACATAAGATCATTAAACGTAAATCTTTTAAGCAACAACACATTTCACCCGGAAATTTAGCATTCCTTAAATCACTAGGTCTTAAAATGAAAAGAACTGTGCTAAATATTATTAACAGTTTGTAATTTGATTGTAAACTAGCAATAGCTATTAGTAGCCATTTTCGAATACATCCCACAAATTAACTAACTATCCCCACCACTTTTAATTATTCTATATAAAGTTATGGATTGTGTTTATAATTTCAGTTCTACGGCGGCGCGGCGATAAAAAATGGCGTTTCTTGATATACAGGGCTATCAAGGAGCTAACAACGAATTTTATTTTAAAAAGTTGGTATCGCTGCGGAAAATTCGGATGAAATATTACATCTTATATTCGACGCACCGTTTGATTTCAACGAGTTGCCGACGAAATATGAATGAGTTGCTGCACGTTGGCTTTGCCAAAATTGGCATGGGATACCTTGGTCTTATGGATTTATTCCGTACAAAAAACTTCATACCATATTGAAACCTATATTAAAGAAGTTTGATGTCATATACGTCAAGGGCAGTGAAAAGAAGAAATGGATTTCAAATTTGTTTGATGGCACCAAAAACCAGCTGTGGATTTTGAATTTGGAAGAAATATTTGATGACCGAAGATTTCCAATCTGCGAGATGAATATTATTCAAGACGTTGTATGTTTCATTCAGACAAAATTTGTTCATTAGAAAATTGTATTTTTTAAAAATTTTTTATATGAAAAATAAGTAGATTTTATGTAATAAATATATTTAAGCAATTTAATTTTTTTGTATACATATTCTATAAACAAAATTTAAAAAAAAAATTATGTACGTTTTATTTAACTGTTACCCTAAATTCCCCTATTTTACAGCAAGAAGTTTCTTTCGTTAACCTATAAAACTATTGAAAATAATCTAGTGATATTTACCATTCTAATTGAAAAGCATATCAATGATACATCCTGTATACTAAAATATTTATTAAAAATAATAAATATACACCCGTTATATTTATATATGTATATATTTGTGTGTTAGTGATAAAGTAGCAAATCCAAAATTTTCTGGTTTATAAAAATTTTCATTTTACATGTCAATTCTCTAGTATACCTACTAATCTATAAAAATTTAGCAACTCAATTACTGTTATAATTTTTATATTACTACGTGATATTTTATAAACAACGTGTTTAGATTATAGTAATTAAAACCGAAAAAATTTGAAATTTTTTTACTGATTAAGATATCAAGAAATAACTTTATCTTTACCCAAATATAAATATGTATCAATATTAAAATGATATACAATGATTTCTGCTGATTAAGCAAATTTTTTCCAATACTGATAAAATATTTTATAATTAGATTCTATATTCAATTATAAATGATATTCTAATAAGAATTAGAATGACGTTGCATTAGAAATATATTATTAATATACAGGGTATATACACAATATACAGATGTGTAGGTATTAGGATAATTTTTGTTTGATTTATGAATTATGCTAGAATAGTTTTGTGCTACACTTTAAAATTCTAAAATATTATATACTAGTTATAAGAAGCGATATTTTTTATAACTCGTTAAAATTCCAAGAATTTTTGTTAACTAACTAAAGAATACTCGCTGTGGGTTAAATGTTACAGTATTAAAACTCATAAAAAATTATTTCTTGCTTGAGGCCTATAATGGCTGATATTTTTTACTAAACAATTTTTGAACTTAAACAAATTAATCTTATAAAGCGCTGACAATGCTGAAAACGTGCTTTTAAATACATATAAAAAACTCCCCTAAGGCACAGCCGACACCCATGTACTCGGTACATACCGGGTCAAAGTTTAATCCATACACGAGGTACAGTAAAACCCCAAACTTCACGGTTCTTAACACCGTCAAAAAGTAGTCCGGATAATTGGGGTTTTACTGTGTCATAGAACCCGCTCAGCTCTTCTTCTTGTCGATAAAGCGGAAAAAATAAAGCCATTTAATTATGTCAAAACCTACTTTACATTCTATAAGAAAACAAATGTTCGGGGTTATAACTCGAAAATGAGTAGTTATAGAAAAACTCGAAGAAAATATTTTGCCCGATTATTTCATAGTAAATTATTGTCTGACATTACAACTAATACTTAACGTAATTTATTCATTTCCCAACCTAAATTTAAAAAATATTACAAAATTTTTCGAGATTATTTTTCAAGACCGACATACCATATTATATATCAATAGAAAGAGGAGAAAAAATTCCATTAACTGTGCCAAAATCTATTTCACATTTCGTAAGAAAAACAAGATTCGGTAAGAAAAACAAGTTGGTATTAGAATTTGCAGATGAAAATAACTAAATTCTTATCAGTAAGAAGTTATTGGAAGAAAAAGAAATTTGGAATTATGGCAATAGCTCCTAAACTATAGGGAAGTTTGCACCACTATACCGGAAAGGGCAGAATAACCTTTGCCGCGCCAGCTAGTATCTTTGGATGACAAGGTTGGATGTCAGTAGTAAATTTAATCTTTCACAGGGGGCCTGGGTTAGTTTGTCCCTGGAGCCCTTGATTTCTCTCGACGGCCCTGCTTCGGAAGACAAGATAATAGAGGGTTAGATGAGGTACATATTTGATAATAATGACTAGTGATGCCACGTAAAGGAGTATCTATGTCGAACTTAGTTTCTCAGGCACCGTTTCCTGGCCTCAGTTCAGCGACTACTTGAGACTAACGAGGAATTGTGGAGTTAAACATCGATTCTAGTAGTGTACTCACTAGGGTTGCACTATACACTAAGAGGTTATTATTTAAGAAAAATATTATTAAATACGTTATTTAAATTGTATGAAATAATAAGTATTACATCAAGTACACGTTGGATAAACCAAACTGAAAATTGACATTGGGTGACCTGGCCACTAACTTTGTGAGGAAATTCGCCGATTTCAGACGTTTGCAAATATGCAGCACTTAACACCATTTAAATCTTCTTTAATTAAACCACACACCAAGATACGCTTTTCTGACACTAATTTCTCTCCTAAAAAATATGTTTGGATTGGATTCGATCGAGCCCAATGACATTTTTGTTTTATTGAATAAACATTCATTTATTGAACGCCATATTGAATTATGTACGCTCCTATATCAGATTCCAGTATAATATACTGCCTCTCGTTACCCGTAAGCTTGAATTTGTCTTAAATAAGTAAATATTTTTGTTTTAAATAAGTAATTCGTTATTTAGCAACGCTATATAAGGGATTAGGGGTAGTCAGCAATCTGAAAAATTAGAGTATTTTAAATAATTTTTTTTTTTTTTTATAGTAGCTTAAGTTATTTTATAAAACAAATATTATGGGCTCATTATATTATGCTTTAACTTTATTTTACAAATATTAAAAAAATGTATTTATTCGACACACAGTCTTGACCCTTTTTTAGTTATCCTTCTATTGACAAATTCAAGCTTAATATTGTATTTGTATTAAATAGAAATGACATACTTTTAAGAACGTAAAACTGAAATTTTGTCAGTTAGTAAAGTTATTATAGTTTCTACTATCCTTTTTCAATATATTATATAGTAGATCTTGTGAGAGATAGCGATAATACATACGTTAATGGGTATTCTTTATGCATGAATCATTTTCACTTGTCATAATAGTGCCTATATCAATTTTTATTAATGTTAGTATGCATCTCCTAAAAACGTTTTTTGAAGTATGAATTTTTATAATAAATTTTTCCTATGTTACCCTACATCCGTATACTTAAAATTTTAATATGAATTAGGACTGTAAATTTCTTCCGCTTACTAAAATAAATATTTTACGACAAAACTTTAAACAGTGTTACAAAAGTATTTTTATACTTATTTGTATCACATAAAATTTTTATGAATATTGTTATGGTACTTACATTATTATTCATATAATTTTATATTGTGATCAATGTGTCTCCCAAAGCTTAGTTCTGTATTATTTAATAGAAATAAAGAAACACTTCCCTTATATAAAAACATAAAATGTCGATATTTTGTAGATATAAATGTCCTAGAAGGTCGTATAAACGAAATATTTTCACAATAATTTTACGAAGAAAATGACACTAAAAAACGACATTACGAATTTCACTCATTCACATATGAGTCTCCAAGTAAGTAATAATCAAGGCAAGGTTTTTAAAACGGTCTTTCAAAAAGTTTATGAGAATTGAGTATATATATATATATATATATATATATATATATATATATATATATATATATATATATATATATGTATATATATATATATATATATATATATATATATATATATATATATATATGTATATATATATATATATATATATATATATATATATATATATATATATATATATATATATATATATATATATATATATATATATGAGGTCAGTCGGACATTGGGGAAGCAAAAATCAAATTCATATTTGGACTTTAATATAAAAACTGTTTCTGAGATTATAAAAATTTTACGAACTATAGGCTTTCATTGTTGTAGATCGAATTTTATTTCCTTTGGGTGTTATGTATGACCTAATGCCTTGTGTAGTGTAACAAGACCAGCATAAACTTTGGGATTAAGACCAGCATATTATACTAAATTTAAAACATGTCAAAAAGTTGATCGAACAGACACAGCCGAGATAAAAATCTGATGTATAAACTGACGCTTCTTAAACTATGGGTCGATATCCTAAATGGAGTTGCACAGCAAAATTCTGGTGACGTAAAAATTAAGTTAAAAAATTACTATTCGGCAAAAAATAATATATTTAGAAAATTATATATTTTTATATATATTATACATAAAATTACATACAGGTGGAAACAGATTTATCGAACATCGGGCAAATATAATGGAATATTTTTCGTAAGATCAGTGTAGTTTCTGACACATTTTTAACTTTATATTTCGTTTTTAGGTCATGTTACCATGGGTATACAGTATTTTCATAGTTATAAATTAATTACGGATCCTTATCATATTACCGTAAACAAAATCAGCTTGGCATTTGCTATTTGATGATTGTAATTAATTTGACAAATATAAAAATATTTTATATCTACAGTAATAAGACTTAAAAACAAAATATGATTGGTCAGAGGGAATAAAGATCACATTGATCTTAAGAAAAAATTCCTATTATATTTGCCCTCTGTTCGATAAATTTGTTTCCACCCTATATATATATATATATATATATATATATATATATATATATATATATATATATATATATATATATATATATATATATATAAAATGTCCTAAAAGGTCGTATAAACGAAATATTTTCACAATAGTTGTTACAACCAATTGACTTCAACATACTTTTCTAATTCACTTGACCGCGTACTATTTTCCTCCTGACTTCAAATAACTGCTCTATATCAGTTACACTTTCCAACGAACTCTTTGGTTTTAACTATTCAACTGTTTTCAGTTGATGATAGTCCCTTTATATACCTATCAGTATCAGATGATGACATACTTCATACTTATTTTAGATGCTTCTATATATTGTTGTCTTGATTTGTTCGTAAAAGGTTCTCAAGTATTTCATTCATTACATAAAAATTTAAGAAAAAAAAAAGAAGAACGAAAATTTATTTTAAAAGAAAAGGAAAATGTCTTCGTCGAAGCAGGAATTGAAGCCGAGTTACTCCGGTTATGATTCCGAGTGCCTTGTCACTGAATAACGTTCTTCACTGTTGCTCTAATTCTTCAACACGACCTTATCATCAGAGATGCGCAATGTGGGTTTGTGTTACAGGGGACACAAACAAATTACTCGACCTATAATTTTCTACATCCACTCAAATAAATAGAAAATTTTAAAGAACAAAATGTTAATTTCAATTAACGCTGTTTACTTCTGCAACATATTTTTTTCCTCAATACAAGGAATAAATGAAAATTGTTTTCTTATGACAGCTGTTATTATTTTTGTTATAAAATAAATAGTAATTAAGAACGTTTGAAATATGTGTAGGTATACTTGTGTAGGTGGTACGCAAATATATTGACTCTAACTGAATGAGAAATTGAAATTAAAATATGGAAAACTCATTAGAAAATTTCAGGCCGCTATTTTGTTTATACAATGAAAAGTAGCACGACATTCCTTTTGTTTATTCCGAATAAACATAATTATTATTTCTTTTAAATTGGAATCGGAAAAATAAAAATGTTGCTAGGGTTCTTGTTTTACACAGAGAACCGAGAGAATTATCTTTCCGTTATTATTAGTACAATTCACTTGCTCACCTAAAACAAAAAAAAAAATAAAATAAAAATGAACCAAATATCATGATTACTCAGTCGATGTTGAATATTTTATCTGTCAGAAACTACATATAACAATATATTCATAAGTAGCTGCACCCACGATGTCGTTCGCGCGATGCGTTGCGGATCGATAATATGTTTCCCACGGGAATGTGATATTTTCCTGCAGTAAACAGTATCTTAAATGTTAACCCAGGTGATAAGTTATCACCACACCAAATTTCATCCTAATTCGTCTAATAGTTTTTACGCAATGCATACACATTTTCAAAAGAGTTTTTGTACTTCCCCAAGGAGATATTTGCCCACAGTTAAAGTTCTTATATGTTGACCTAGTTAATAAGTTATCACTATACCAAATTTCATCAAAACAGAGATTGATTTTAAGGCTTTGAGAAACCAAAAATGACCCCCCCTAAAATTTGTATATATATATATATATATATATATATATATATATATATATATATATATATATATATATATATATATATATATATATATGTCGTGACCAAAACTTCAATGAAAGTTATTAAAATCGGACGACACCGGAAATCCCGTTTGGAATATTGAGGATCGCCACTTTGTTTTAACGAAAACGAAAGAAACGGAGCTTTGGTTTGAATTAAAGTCTTTGTTGATTGATTTGTTCACTTTACTTAAATTTTATTTACTTTTATTAAGTTTTATTTACTTCAATAATTTTACTCATTTATTTTTATTAACTTATGAAGCGTTGATTGTCTTATTTAAGTTGTTTGATAATGTTTGGTAAGAATTGAGAAAACGAAGTTCAAATTAAGTTAATTTTTTTAATTTATTAAAATTTATCAAAATTGATTAAAATGGCCAAAAACTGAAAATAATGAAATTACATTGAATTTATAATAATTTTTATGTTTAGTTTGCAAAGTTTGCAAAATCTATTTTATTTTAATATGTCTAGGGAACATCCGGTAGCTGGCTGGTGGATTATGCTGTTTTTTGCAATTTCACATCCTGTATGTCGATATGTTGCGTTGATCTCACGGTGATAGATTTTGTTGAAACTTGCAAATTTTATGTGTTGTGCATGGCACCATAAATATATATATATATATATATATATATATATATATATATATATATATATATATATATATATATATTTGTCCGCATGGTAAATCTCGAACGAGGCAACAATAAATGGAATAGAAATGCATGGGAGTCGTACTATAGGAATGTATTTGAGTCGTGTTCTAACATGTTTTCATACAAAAATTCTTTTTCGTATAACACGTGCCATTTTGCTTCGGACAACCTATTAATACCTGTGATATTTCGATTTAATTGGAAAATCTGAGAACAATAAGCATTTGTCTTTAAAATATACATTTATCCAAATGTTGTAGTACGATGTATCCTTTACATCTTGTATTATTGTTTATAGAAAATATCAGTCAAGTGGAAACAAATATTTCTTGTATAAATAAATTTGGGAATAATAAATAAAGAAGTTTGTTTGGTTCAGTAATCAATTAAATTAATTATATTACTAATTATAGTAGTTAATACCTGTCAATGACACAGGCCCGGATCTAAGGGGGGAGGGCAATCCGGGGCCACTGCCCCGGGTGTCAGTTTCAGGGAGCGCCAAAATCATACGAGGTCGGTCTATAGCAAATGGTCTAAAAAAAAATTGGTTGCTCGACCATTTTAGAAAAAATTAATATTCTTCCAGTTGTTTCTACTGTATTTCAAGTATTGAGAACAGTTCTTAAAAAAAATTATCTTAAATCGTTTAAGCGTGGTAGCCATTTTTGTTTTCCAATTTGCGCTGATTTTTGTGTTTGCAGCCATCTATGCCAATGCACATATTTCGTAATAAATATTTCTTTAAGTGATGTCCATATTTAACCTATTTTCTTGAAGGAATGCTTTTAAATGGATACAAGTGGGTAGGAATGCTTTAAACCTCGCTTAGTATTTTCTATAAGAATAGCTCTACGGGTACAACTACCCATTTTGAAACAGATACGCACTATTTCAATTGTGAAAATTGTATCCTTTAATTTTTACAAACTTCCAAAAACTTTTTTCCAAATTTTGGAATTTTGCGCCCCGGTATCCCTGATGGGGCTGGTGATAAAAATTTGAAATTTGCACAACTTGCAGTGCTTTCGGAGTAGATTTATTAAAATAAAATATCAAGTTGTACCTATATTGATCCTTTACAAAACCCTATAACTCATAAATATAAAGGACTTACATACTTATGAGTTTTTTTGACAATTTATGTAAAAACGTTGGAGAGGCGGGGCGCCATTTTCAAATTTCTGCCCCGGTTCTAAAAAATTGTAGATCCGGGGCTGCTGTGAGATAAAGGACCGATAGGGAATATTCTCGTTAATTAATTTTATCTTAATTAAGCTGAATCGATCACAACAATCACAAGAAATTTTCCAAGTTTAGAATTTGAAATTTCAGTATATAATAGAGAAAGATATGATGCATTCACTGATACCATTTGAATAATTTCTGACGTCAAGTTTAGAAGAAATAAATTTCCAGAATTAGAATTTTTAACGTACCAGTAAATGCAAAAGTATGGTCAGAGGTGGATCAGAGGTATGTCTTTAAGCAACTGTGCCATTAAAAACTGACTCTAAGATTTAATACCCCTGTCGCAGCATCTGCATAACATAGTGAATTTCCAAAGATTTAGACACTGGCGAATCTCATATATTAGAGCATATATACATTTAAAAGATTTAACTTTTAAAAGGTGAAAAAATTTTCAAAATCGGTTGGGTAGTTTTATTATTGACGCTTTTGGGACCGCCGGACACTGGCAGACCTCAAATAATATAACTTGTATCCATCTAAAATAGTTTAGCTCTCTAACAGTAAACACATTTTCAAAATCGGTGATGACGTGTTCTTGAAAAGTTAGTTTAATTTTCTTTTTATTTTGAAAAACGAAACAGATATAAATATTGTTATTGTAATGATAAATACCCCTGTCGCAGCATCTGCATAATATAGTGAATTTCCAAAGACTGGACACTGGCGGATCTCATATAACAACTTGTATCCATTTAAAATAGTTTAGCACTCTAACAGTAAAGAAATTTTCAAAATTGGTGATGACGCGTTCTTAAAAAGTTTAATGAATAGTTAATGAAGTTTTGAAAAATGAAACAGATATAAATATTGTTATTGTAATGATAAAAACAATGAAGCATTTATTGTAAAGAAATTCAACTTTCTTAATTTTTCTCAAAAGCTAGTTCATTTAGAACAATGTTTTAAAAGCTTGTCTTATGTAATCTTTTACGCTCTTTTCGATGGTGTTAAAATTTTTTTTTTTAATTCTGGCCAAATATTGCAAAAACCACTAAAATTGGCGAAAATTGGTTAAAATTTTAGCTTCCAAAAATTGGATGTATCTGGCTGGCGAATTTATCCAAGCTATTTGACTTTTGACCTACACACCAAATTTCGTAACAATTGGAGGCTTCCTTCGATCGTGCAGACATATATTTTATCCTTTTGTATAATAATAGATGACACATATTGTACTACCTATTGATAAATTTGTTTACTTAAAAGTAACTGAGTTGGTTACATGTTTTGATTAGTTTTTAAAAAAAAATACGTTTAATATTTGTTCGTTGTTCTTGCAATAAACCGACACGTGTCCACACCTTTGTTGGTTTGAACATAATTTTTTTGGCTTGCAATAAGCAGTGACGCGTTAGTGTGTCTTTTGATTTGATTTAATAAAGGCAGTTGGTTGCTTTTGCTACAGTATAGATGTGTTAAATTTTGGATATCATATACATATGTAATTAGTAAAATTTAGTGTCGTAATTTTGAATTATTATCGGTTTTACGTGCTTAAATACCATTAGTGTAATTCCCACCGAATACTCCCTTTATCCCTATTTTTCACCTTTTCCTTGGTATTAACATCTTTGCTGGAAAGTCGTGGGGACCAGCCGTTATTGAAGATTAAGGTAAGAGTGTGACCTTAATTTTTGTTTTATTTTTCCTATATCGTTAGATACAGTCCGCGTTCATTATTTGTTTAATATTTTAGTTAGAATTTTGTACCAGCTTAAACAAGGTCCATATTGGGTCGTAGGCGCTCGCTAAAAAAGGGTTTTGCAAAATTTTTTGTCTAACCGTAGAAATTTACGAGAAATCGTAAAATATCAATTTTTTATTACTGTATAAAGCTACCTATGGATAAAATTATAAAAAAATCATAAGTTGTTAGTTGCTAAGTATTTGTAGAAAAATAATTTTTGCAATTTTAAAAATTAATATAGCTATGGTTACTATTTATTTATAGATACTGTTTCTTTTTACTGATATTTGTCACTTAAATGTTTTTGATCTAAATTTATTCAAATTTAATTATTTTCTATTATTGGTTCTGCAAACATATTTACTAATCCTATTTACTGTTAACAATACAGAAAAGTAAGCCAGTGTAAGTTTGATGCCGACTGTTTTTATGTTACTACAGTAAATGTGTTCTACAATTTTTTATAATGTATCAACAGATAATTAGAAGATCAGTAAGCAAAACAGTATTAGGAAGCTATGATTATGATGAGGATGAGATGATATGTGTTATATAGCAGTGACGTTGACGAGCAAACTCTTTCATTTTTAATAAAATAAACGATAAAATTATTCAATTTATGGATTTAGAATAATTTATTTCTTTTAAACAAATCGAGGTAAGAGATAAGAAAACATGTACCTACTTAAAATTGTTTCCCAAAGCATTGGAATTCCCCCAAATATTCAAATAAATGGTTTGATAAATTTTGACTAAGTAGTGTTACTCAAACCTTTTTTAAATCTCAGCATAAATAAACGTGAGTTTAAAATTTATTTCCAGGAGTCTAAACCAATAAAATTACCCAAAACTAAATTATCAGAAGTACTCCACTCCTGAAAATCTAAATAAGTATGGTTGTCTACAGAAAAGTCACAGGCTGTTAAAATTAGGTATATTTATAAAATAAGAATACGGCTACGCTGGGGTCGTTTGACGAGCAGAGCAACTGGCAATTTCCTAGTATACGTGCACAAGAAAAATTGTGAAAATTTCTATTTTTATATATTTGATTTTTCCATTCATTTACAGTTCTCCAATTATTTTATGACGTTTGTTATTTAAATTTGACGTTTGTATACTCTAAATTGTAATATTCATTGACTCATTCATCCATTTTTTCATACTTTTACCACATTTTAACTGTTTTACAGATTTAAAATTTTCTCTCCTTCAACAAAATCTCTTTGCTTTGGACTTGTGTCAACCCAAATACAAACAATTCTAATATTTATCATTTTTTATTAACATAGCACTGGTTACTATATATAAAACTAATGTTAATGCACTTTTTTTGTCAGCCATTTTTCTGAAGCTCCTCCTTTTGGACAGATCCCAATCGTAAATATTGTACTTTATTATTGTCGTTTCCGTGACAATAACTTTATATATATTTTGTGTTGATTTGACATTAATTACGTTTTACCTTATTTTTAGTTTGACAAAAATGGAACAAGGTTTTATTAAAGCCGATAGCGCAAATTTATCAAAAATAGACTCGTTTATGGTGGCAAACTTCTTTGCTTCGAACTCCGAATTTTGTTCAGCAGAATTTCGAAATGTAAAAACTAAAATGTAAGTATACGCGATTCAACGAGAGTTTTGCCATGCAACGTCAATAAAGCGTCCGCTTTTTATACCTTCATATAACGTATGTTAGAGATAATTTCATAATTTTATTAATTAATCAGCCAATTATATTATATTTGTTCACCAATTAGAAGCAGTTTTAAAAAGCGTCGAAAGAAGAAAGTGTTATCTCTCTTTACTTTAAATAATTACATATTCACTTTATCTTTATTCAATAAGAATATAATTTTGAAATTTTTTTTCTTTTCTTACTTATTATATGCACGATACACTTGCTCTTTCCAATACCTTGAATAAATTTAAAATGGCTGTTCATTGTTTAAAATAGAAATTTTTTGAATTTATTTATTTATAAAATTTTGTGTTAGATTATGAAACATTGAAATTTCTATTTCTTTAAATTATTATTTGAATTATAAATTAAGTCTAAATTAAATCTAAATTATTTAAATAGTTAATTTCGGATAAATAAAAATCTATAACCTACTGTTTTTCAGAATACAAAAAGTCTTTTTAGTCCATTGAACGAACATAGGCATAAAATTTTTATAATTTACGTTACTCCAATCTTCAAAACCTCACAAAAAGTCATTTGAACAAAAGTCACAAAAAGTCAAAGAAAAATATTTATTTTAATTAAGAAAAAAAACGCCGTGAGCAGCGGAGCCCCATCACGGAAGTCGAATTTTTCCTTTCATCTTCGGTATTGAATGTCTACAAGCGAAATGTAATTGAAAGTCCACAAGCGATTTGCCATTTTGATGGTTTCAAAACTGATGATGAGTGTCCGGTTGATCGGCGCGTTAAAAAAAGGTTTTAAGTTTTTAAGGGCTGAATCTCAGTAGGGGAGAGCGGGGCTATCCCGTACACTTAAGGGAGAGCTGTTATTGTTCAGCTAATATCGAGTATAAAATTATAAGAAAATTAGCAATATATAATTTGGACCACGGAGTAATGGTGACACAGCAACTATCTCTATCATGAAATCTGCAGTGTGGCTTTTTGTGTACGTTAGGCTCGTAGGTAGTCAGTGTCTCAGTAGCAGTCGCTAAGTGTAAGTCAGTCAAACAACAATGGATTTGATTGTTGTTAGCATTGTAGAACCCCCACACATAACGTTGTGGTATCACACATATGTATGTGAGCCCAGTCATGTGATTGCAACCTCTATGTTCGATTACGCACACATAAACAGTTTAGCGCGCCAATACAAAGTAAACACCATGCATGTATATAACATATTTTCCATCTCTTACTGGTTACACTGATTCCAGTAGTGGAGAGATACGTATTGTACCTCTGTCCTCTATGATTTGGACCATTGGCTATTGATTTTATACAAAGAAATTTGAATTATTCCACTGTTTACATATTTAAATTAAATTACAAAAAAAGTGTCTCTGTACGAAATAGCCCCGGAGGTCGGGGCTATTCCGTACGGTAGGAGGGGCTATACCGTACAGTAAAAAAATCATCTTGTTAAGGAAGCAAATAAGAGTAATGCAATAAATTATTTTAGAAAACACATTTTATTACTTATTGTCGACTCAACTAAGAAACATCATAACGTAACTTGTATTATCGGTATATTTAGTTCAGCTTATAAAAGTATAAAAAGTGTTAGGTTAACTTTTATCAAAAAAAGTGATAAAGTTTACAGAACGAAAGTATTTTATTTAAAGTTTATACATTTAAATAAAAATCACAAGTAAAATTATTTGCAGACTCGGCAGCACTAAAACTATAATGTTTATGGTATTTCCTGCATCAACTACAATTTATTAATCTTTCCATATTAAACCATTTGGGGCTAAGTCGTACACTTCTGTACGGTCTAGCCCCATCCTGTACTTTGTGGGAGTTTCATAACCTAACCTCAAATTCCGTCGCCTAACTAGTCTTCACTAGTGATCAAGACAGAGCTTAAGAAAAGTAGTTTCTCATGATCTTATCGCTATTAGCTCATAAGTAAAGGTTCTCCACCCAACTCTTACTTGGCAGTGCCCCAAAATTATAAGATAAATAATAAAGTGTTTTCACCGTCATATTGGCATTTATACGCTCAGCGGAACGAACTCAATCCTGAGATTTTCCGCGGTCAGGCGCTAGATTGCGACAACGATTGGACTTGTCTAGCTTGAAATCTAGACACGAAAAATGGGTATACGGTTTAGCCTTGCTGTACGGTATAGACCCGCTCTCCCCTAAATTTCAATTTTATACCGATAGCAGTTCGCAGGAAAAAAGCCAACACAATTCGTACGAAAGCATTCCTACCCATGCTTATCCGCCAAGTGCCTTTGTGTTTTATTTTTAAATATTAAAAAAGGACATTAAATAGTAAACTGGAAGGCCTTTATGAAGGTATTTTTTCTTTCCAAAAAAATCCAAAATTTCTATTTTATAAATAATAAAAGTCCAAAATTCCTAATTTATAAATAAACAGTGACTTTAATAACATTTTTAAATTACTTAATATGTATGTATTTCATTTGTTATAAAAGTAAGTTCTTTTTTTAAAATTTTTTAAAATTACTATTCGCCTACTTTGTCTTAGAATGAAAATAATGCATTTAAAACACATTTAACAATACCATCGAATTACGATGTAAAAATGGGAGAAGTGGGGGGAAAAGTAATGTGGAATCCCTAAAAGGCACTAACTGGATACTAACTCAATACACGTATAAAATTTTAACCCTCCAGGTTTCCTTAGAGAGTCTCTAGACGTGTTAGAAAAAAAGCAAAAAAATCAAGGAAATATTGGCGTAAAAATCGTAGGGGTAAGGGTTAGCCAGCCACTCCAAAAAGTAGTGGCTGGTTATTAGTTTAACCTGTACACAAAATTTCAGCCCTCTAGGTTTATTTGGGGAGATTTTAACCCGAACGAAACTGTTAAAAAACAAGAATAATCATGTTCTTTTTGGTATAAAAATGGTGGGGGTAAGGGTTAAAAGTTGAGACCCCCAAAATGCACCCTCTTGATACTAACTCAATCCGAATACAAAATTTCAGCCCTCTAGGTTTATTTGGGTGATCTGTGCGAGTGGTACAAACTTCGAAAACGTCGAAAAAACATGAAATTGTAGCTTAAAAATGAGGGGGTGGGGGTAAAATATTAAAACCTCCAAAAAGGACAACCTAGGTGTGAACTCTATCAATACACCAAATTTCAACCCTCTACGTTAATTCTGGGGGGCTGAGGGCGTGTTAGATCCAGCCAAAATCGTTTTTCCCCCTCTACTCCCTCCAAATCACCCTAGGAAACTAGATTTTGGATATGTTATAGACAATTGACCGAAACATTATTTCCAACGCGTTTGGGAAAGTTTTATTGTTTTACCGCTCCCCACCACCCCCCTAAAGGTTGGGTCGGGTCAAAAATTTGCCCAAAATTTGACCCCACTTTGATAGTAAGAGATGTCTCAAAAATGAGCCCCACTTACCAAATTTAAACTCTTAACTTCCATAGGGGAGCCCTACACATATTAAAAGGTGGTGGGAATATATATATATATATATATATATATATATATATATATATATATATATATATATATATATATCAGACATTTTTTTTCTACACAATCGTGTTCTACGGGTCCGAAAACGGATAGCGCCCTTACTCTCGCCTTTCGCCGTTCTTATCGTATAGGCTGTATAAGTCTAATTTTTTCAAGGAAAAATTCGACTAATAATGAGCGATATTCTAAAGGATGCTCATGCTCAAGTACGGCAATAATCAGCAGTATTGTTCGCAGCATGTTACCTACTTATCTGTATGAATGCAAAAAGAAACCGTTACTTGTGAAACAGGTAACAAATTTAAATACAATTGGAGTGAACATAGGGTGGTATTTGTTGTAAGCAATAAAATAATTTAACATCTTGAAAGTTTATGGTCACTAATAACACCCTCTCGAAAAGTCATCCCAAAAATTGTTGGAAAAGGTATACGAAAATTATTGTAAGCAAATGAAGCAAAGTAAGTATGAGCAAGTAGAGTATGAGTACGAGTATGAGCATGAGCATGAACATGAGCATGAGCATGAGCATGAGCATGAGGATGAGCATGAGCATGAGCATGAGCATCCTTTAGAATATTGCTCAATATATTACACCACTTTGTGCATTTTTTACATGGAATGCATTTATCACCAATAATTTCAACGGCAGCAGCGAATAAAAAGACAAATTAATTTTTGTGTTTCACTTTTTTACATAATTCAATAATCACACCCAGAATTCTTTATTTTAATGCAGGATTCTTATTTGTCATTAAAAAAAGTATTTTTTAATAGTGGTGTCTCGTATATATAAAGACAATTACACAAAGTAATGAAGTACACACGAATAAATTTTAAGCTTCCAAACAAAAAATTTTGCAAATAGCCGTATATTCGTTACTGCCGTCGATTTATTCATAAATATTTTATTAACACTTTTTCACACACAAATATCAAGTATTTCCCTAAATGTCTTTTGAAAATTTTCCATTTGTCTTGCGAAGATAACCAAACTTTTTGCTCATTTTTTCAGATTTTCAATTTAAAAAGTAACTACGAACAAAGCTTTCCTATGAATGTTAATGTTTGCAAAATTCGATGTCTTGAAATATCTCGAAAACGATTAATAAAACAAACCAGAGGTATAGATGAGCAAAAATATGTTGACACAATTCAATTTTCCAAAACCTTTCCAATAAATCCATTGCTCTTGAGATAAAACAGCAATTTTTGAAACCAAATTTTATAACCTACAAGAGAAACGCCCATTAGTATTTTTTACATAGTTTTAAATATTATATTATCTCGTTTACCTTTCTCAACAAATTACAGAATATGAGTAACTGGATGCCCAAACATGTCGATTTCAAATATTAAATCAATATTTTAATATCATTTCTATTGGCTTTTAATTTAGTATATTTTAAGTTCAGTAAGGAATTACATAAAGATATAAATAATATAAATATTAACATATAAAATGAAATAAAAATTGTACACACTTCTTTCAATTGAAAAATCACTGCAAAATGCATTCAAGAACGTTAAAGGTTAACAATGAATTTAATGAATTCAAATACATGACAACAAAGAACTGCTCCAAAATGTGTACAGTGTTGCCAGATTTGAAAACAAGATTTAAAATGTAATTTTAAAATAAAAGCATTTTAAATAGATAAATCTTACAATTATAATTTCTAAAAACGTTTGTTTTGTAAAATTAAATAATTTTTCATAAAATTTAAAAATAAAACGTATTTTTAAATAAATTTATATTCAAAAGAAATTTTAAACTTGACAACGCTATATTTTGGCTTTTTAGTTAAAATTAATAAAAAACATGTCAAAGACGTACGTTTGGTCTCCTGTATATCTCAAAGCATTGGATAATACCCTGTGTTTTTCATCTTTTTCTTTATTAAAATTACATTTATTTTATACATAATATTTATTTTAGGAAAAGGATAGAAAATAATTTTATTTCGTTGATAGTAATGGTCGATGTGAAAACTTAAAGCAAACCGCCTCTATCTTCTTTATAAGCATCATTTTGCAATAATAAACCTTTAATTTACCTTAAAATGTTAATTTTATTCAAAATGGAAATATAATTAGGTTTTTTTGAAAACTTCCTAAGTGCTTGATTGCATATATTCGTGTAATATGTTAGTATTTAAGTTAATCCAACCAATGACTACTTTTTTTACACTTTTAGTTGATATAGAACATACACTCCGTATACATAACTTTATGACCAACGGAGTTTTTGTTATCCAGTTATTTATTCCGGAAATAATGTCGATATTTGCTAAATTCATAAATATATTTGTTTTCAGATCTTCTAGACAGTCTTACGGTGATGACGCCATAGGTTATGTGCAACTTCGCCGGGATACAATTTTGTACACTATGATATGTAAAATATCTCCGGAGCACAAAGTACGAAAGCAACCGTATACGGTTACCATGATTGTTGACGAAGAAGAAGGCTAGCCAAAAAGAATGCGTAGTACAAAGTGTTGGTACGAGTACGATATCCGAGGCGACAAAATTTGACAAGGGGGTCTGATAGATTTTAGTATTTTAAAAAATAAAGAGTAAAAAATTTTGAAATTCGCTTTAGTTTTCGAGATATCGATCGTTAAACTTGTATTTAAGTTGTCATGAAATTCGGATATATTGTATTTGTTTGCATTTGTGTATGGTGTAATATTTTGGTGAAATACGCATTCTGATGTTAAATGTACTAACCTTTATACAATATAAACAATTTTTGATACACAAATTATGTAAACATTGTCCCAAAAAGTAGAAAAAGGACAGTGGGCAAAATTGCCCCCCAGCGCCCACTGGTGAGATATGTATTTTCTAAAAGCCCCTTCCTAGTAGGTCACAAATATACCCATCTCGGGTATGGAGAACCTGGCCTTCAAACGTTCTCACGTGCAGTAGGTTTTGCATACTCCACGTGGCCATTTCACGTGGAAACGATGTGTGTGGACCAGCAGCGGGCACAAGAGTTCCCTTCGGCAGGGTGCACTTCGGACTACTTTATTTCGACAATCTACCAAGGGGCCTGCCAGAAATCGCCACCGGTATGACTCTCAAACTTCTCTTCGGATACTCCCAATGTACAAGTTTGAAGCCGCTCGGTACGTCTTCTGCCATAGGCCACGTGAAAAAACGAGGTTAGGCCACTTGCCAGGAACGCATTGTACCTATAATCCATTTGTATCTATACAGAATATCCCGTTTTGCTATGGCCACGTGCAGAATTTTTGTACATTTGACACTCCATAACTTTTGAAAGCCAGGTTCTCCATGAACGTGCCCATTGACAAAGTTGGACTACTTGACCAGGGCTATCGATCGGCACCGGTCTCAACCTTAGGCGCTAGGAGGCAGTCCCCATATATTTTTGCCGATTGTCCTTTAATAAAAATACATTATTTATGCATATAAATTATGTACATCAATTATTCCATCACATAATTTGACACTTCGTTCTTTTGTTTTGAACATTTTTTTGTTCATTTCTTATATAAAATCTGTAATTGTCTTTGAACCCACATGGCAACATAAGTGATACCACAGAATTTAAATATTAAAAATTTTATAATAAATTTTTCAATAATAAACTTTATTACACTTGACACAACTAGATTGTTTTTATTTGTTATACCATAAAAACATTCGAAATTTAAATACAATTTTAAATAAATTTGATATAATAACTAATATTGTTTTGTTTTTTTGAACATTAGATGTCCCTAGAATTCAAATTCAAATAGAGTTTCTATAATAAAATTCGAATGAAAAGGTACTAATTTAATATTTATTACAATTAAAAAATTTGTATGTACTTAAGGTTTAAAATAAAAATTATTTTTGTTAATTATTACCAATTACAGTTATTTATAGGTTTATATAATTTTTCATTTTTAAGTAAATAAATACTACTTTTTCTGATAGATGTCGTCAAAGTTTGAAACAACGAAAGTATCTGTACATACTAATAATTCTATATATGATAAATTGATCCTTGTTCAAAAATGTGATAAATTACATAATGAAACGAAAACAAGAGTAAAGAAGATTTAGATCCAAATAAATAAATTCATTTTACAAAAATAATTATTTAAACTAAGCGTGGATAAATTCATTATTTAAAATATATAAATAACGGCAAAAGATTAAAAATCCATCTATAAAAAAACTCGTTGCCTATTCGTTAATTTAAAATTGTTGTAGTTTCATTGAAATATGCCTATTCCCCTAATTATTTTCATTTAAGGATATATTAAAAAAAAAAAAAAAGTAATAATATCATCATTGTCGTATGTTTTTATTTATTTAATTATTAAAAAATGCACAATTTTACAAACAAACTTAAAATTATTTATTTTTAATTATAATGCATAAGTAGTGTCATAATCAAAATGATATACCAGTAGTAGTGAAATACCAAAGCGGGAAATTTAAAACTTTTTTCTTATTGATAATATACAAAATCAATAATTAAACAATGAGACCCCGAGCTGGTCTAGTGGTTACAAATCCGCTCTTGACTGATAAAATCGTGAGTTCGGAACCGGCCGGGGGAGATACATCATCATCAAACTATCATACCGCACCAATCATCTATAAGCATATCAATATCAAAAAGCAATAGTTCAACATATACCAAATGATGCATATCACCTTAGTTGCGGCGCATCTAAACAATAGAAAAAAACAATTATCGATCATAGAATAACTTTTCCTTTGAATTTTTACTTTATTTTAATTATTTTTATTAACAAATGCAATACAATTTATAAATTTTTTAAAACAAACCTAATTTAAAAACAAAATATATAATTTATGTATTTATATATTTAAAACGAATTTGTATACATAAAGAAAGAGGATATATATATATATATATATATATATATATATATATATATATATATATATATATATATATATATATATATATATATATATATATATATATTAAACATACATGAAAGAGACATGAAGTTTACAGAAAAACAAAAATACATACATATATATACATATAATTCGCTGCTCTAGTATTGGTCTGTTCTATATCCACTTTTTCTACTTTTGAGATATTGCGATTTGAAAGTTTAAAAATTCATATCTTATTTATTTTACATTTTATTACCAAATAGAAAATAACTTTTTACTTGTAAATAAGTTAGTTGTGATACAATACAATTTCATAAAAATCTGACCTCAAATTTCGGAGTAAAATGATAATTAATATTCTCATGATTGCAAAAATTGAACTATAGATCCACATTCCCTTAGTATTGTTTTGTACTTTCAGTTTATAATTCTTGGTTTGTACTATAAGCCTGGATATAGAACAAAACAAGATTATTTTTTCCGTCTGGTACATATAGGAATGCGAAAATTGTAATACATAAAATGACTTTAGCTTAAAAAATTTTATTCTGTGTTTGATTTAAGGTAGTTGGTCGATAAAACGATTTTTTTAAAGGATTTTAACGAAAATTCTCTAGATATTTATTTAATTCAACACCAATAATACGAGCCCTTACCAAAAAAAAATGACCACCCCAATTTTGATAAAAACGATTTCATAGTTTTGAAATTTTAACACGGACTCTTAAGGGAAAACTCTATTTTTTTTCCTTTGGATTAAAATGAAAACGTGTCAAAGGAATTTGATAAAAATTTAATATATTATAAAATACAAAGTTACAAACCATATTTAATAAGAAATAAAAATTATTCACCACGCCGTTTTTAAATATAATTTAGAAACATCATTTTACAACGCTTTTTCAATAATGTTTTTATATTGCTACAACATAAGTGCGCGGAAATTAAAAAACAAACAAGTGGTCTACAAGTATAATCACTGAAGAATATTAATACATTATTAAATTTTTGATAAAAGAAAATTTTTATTTTGAGATATACTTTTGTACCTGACTATCTCAGAGCAACTACGTTAACAAAATTTAAAGAAAATTAACACAAACTTATTTTCTATGTGTGGAAGAAAATTGAAACATAGGCAAGAACTTTTTTGGAAATATCGCATTAAGAATTGTATAAAAATTAATTCTAGAAACCGATTACTATTTTAATGTAACGTTTTTAAAAAGATGTTCAAAAAAAACGAGTTTCTACTGGTAGCATATAGTTGAACATTGATTTATCTCTAATTGTCTCTAGAATCTAGATACCTCTGACTTCGTTTCGATTTCAGTTAGTTTTTCAAGAAATAAAGAAGTAAAGTTATTATTTAATAGATTCGGTCGTCCGAATTTGGATAGGAATACGGTTTTTCCGTTTATATTCATCACTTAAGCGTATATAAGCATTGGTTTATCTCGTTTTATACATATTAAAGTTTAATTATCGAAAACTTCATATAATCAAAATTTTTATACAAATTTGGAATTTTATGAAAATAAAAAAAAAACGCTTAAATGTTAATTGGATAATTTCAATTTTTTGTTTTGATCTTTTGTTAAATTAAGATTTCTGAATAAACTTAGATTTCTAAATAAATTAAGATTTTTAAGTAAACTAACTGTTCAATTTTACATGTAAAATTTAAAATATAATTAATGTATTGAACTTTGCTATGGCAACTTTTAGAGAATTTATGAGAATTTGTTTTTAATTTGTGGATGATTTTCCATAAATATTTTTAATGCCTTCATCATTTATACACAAGTTTTAACACAATAGAAGATTGCATTGTAAGAAATTGTAATACAGTAAATAACTTAAGTTATAATGGCTTGCAACTATTACAATATCTTAATAAAAAAAAAAAAAACATATCTACATTATTCATGCAATATAAGAGACCTTTTGATGGGATATGGAACACACCAATACTAAAATTTTTTAAAATCTAAAATTTAAGTATAGGTTTGTTCTATGTGCCACAAAAAATGTGAGTTAGTACAATCCAATAATAAATTTTTGTGAAATCGGTGGAGATAGTACAAAATAATACTAGAAAAAACATATTTATAAACGTAATATTGGCATTTTGAAACTAGAAAATGGTAGAGAAAAAATTGCTGAGTTCAAAAATGTATCAAACTCAATTTTTTTGAAAAGTGGAGATAGAACAAACCAATACTGGAGCAGCGAATATATATATATATATATATATATATATATATATATATATATATATAGGTGAATAAAAATATGCTTAAAATATTAATACCATAGTAATAAAGGTATAATCTTAATAGATTTGAGCGTTACTTTATGGTATTCCATATTTATTTCGAACCGATAGTTCATTTTCAAACCAAACAGATTCTGTTTGAAAATGAACTATCGGTTCGAAACAATATTGTCACAGTTTCAAAAATAAACGTGGTATTTTGCAAAGTAAAATAATTGTTTATTATTTACAAAGGTATAATCGTTGAAATTGTGGAGTCAAAATTTGGAAAAACTAAAAAGGTTAGGAATCGTAAAAAAGTGGGGTTTTGAAGGCACATTAAAAGATACGTATATACTATAAAAAAATTCAAAACTTTCGAAAAAAAAAATTATTTAGAATAAGGAGGTTTCCTTACCTTACCGCCTTGTTTTTATATGAAAGTCGAAGTAAATTATCAAAACTTACTAACCTAACCTATAGGTGGACCCAGGGGGCTGGCTGTAGGGGCTGTAGCCCCCCCCCCTTGACCTATAATAGGTAACTTTTTTTAGTTTCAGAACACACAATTCCCCAAAATTTCTCCTAGGATTAGAGGCAGCCATTCCTTTTCAACAGGCTGGATCCACCTTTGATCTAACCTCACCTATCCTAACCTTAACTACCCTCACCACCTACTTTTTACATCAAAGTCGAAGTATATTGTCAAAAATAACTAATCCAATATAACCTTAACTAACCTCATCACCTACTTTCTATAACAAAATCGAAATATATTGTCAAAACTAACTAAACTAACCTAAACTTAACTAACCTCACCACCTAGTTTTTATGTCAAATTCGATGTATATTTGCAAAAATAACTAATCTAATATAACCTTAACTAACCTCACCACCTACTTTCTATAACAAAGTCGAAGTATATTGTTAAAACTAACTAAACTAACCTAATCTTAACTAACTTCACCACCTAGTTTTTATGTCAAAGTCGATCTATATTGTCAAAACTAACTAAACTAACCTAACTTTAACTAACCTCACCACTTACTTTTTATAACAAAGTCGAAGTATAAACTCAAAACTAACTTAACTAACCTAAACTTAACTAACCCCACCACCTACTTTTTATACCAAAGTCGAATAACTAATCTAATATAACCTTAACTAACCTCATCACCTACTTTCTATAACAAAATCGAAATATATTGTCAAAACTAACTAAACTAACCTAAACTTAACTAACCTCACCACCTAGTTTTTATGTCAAATTCGATGTATATTTGCAAAAATAACTAATCTAATATAACCTTAACTAACCTCACCACCTACTTTCTATAACAAAGTCGAAGTATATTGTTAAAACTAACTAAACTAACCTAATCTTAACTAACTTCACCACCTAGTTTTTATGTCAAAGTCGATCTATATTGTCAAAACTAACTAAACTAACCTAACTTTAACTAACCTCACCACTTACTTTTTATAACAAAGTCGAAGTATAATCTCAAAACTAACTTAACTAACCTAAACTTAACTAACCCCACCACCTACTTTTTATACCAAAGTCGAAGTATATGGCCAAAACTAACTAATCTTAGCTAACTCCCCCACCTACTTTTTATACCAAAGTCGAAGTATATGGTCAAAAGTAACCTAACCTTAACTAACCTCACCACCTACTTTTTATGTCAAAGTCGAATTATATTGTCAAAACTAACTAAACTAACCTAACCTTAACTAACCTCACCACCTACTTTTTATAACAAAGTCGAAGTATATTGTCAAAACTAACTTAACTAACCCAACCTTAACTAACCTCATCACCTAGTTTTTATATCAAAAATCGAAGTATATTGTTAAAACTAAATAAACTAACCTAACCTTAAGCACCTCCACTCTGCCCCGATCTGGCACCATCTAGCCCCCAAATTAACGTTTAATGTAAGGATGTAATAAATTATTATAAACCGTATAAATTTACATTATTCTATATTCAGAAATTATATGTATGAGAATATAAAAATCAGCTGTATTATATAACACCTACTAATTTTATTTTATTCTGTGGTTTAATGGCCTGTATGGTACAAATTGATCATTTATAAAATACTTGAATAACGATTTCCAATAATTTTTATTTACATGGTTTGTGAATTTTGTGATAAATAATTTTATTTGATTTTATTAAATTATTTATTTAAAACAATTTACATAATATTTTTTTGTAGCTTTTAATTTGCGCAGTAATGTTAAAATTATTGTTTCCTTATTGTAGTGTATATTAATTGATGAATATTATAAAGTATGTACTTAATTAAAAATTCTACACACTATGTCTTAACATCATAGCAACTTTTACTATAACTTTAACGATCGATATCTCGAAAACTAAGGCGAATTTCAAAATATTTTACCCTTACTTACATTTTTCCCTTATATTAGTAATCTGTTTGATGTATATTATTATAATTCCAAATATATTTATTTTAAAACAACTTTTGTGTCTTTAATTAAAGTAAAAGTTGTAAATATGTATATATATATATATATATATATATATATATATATATATATATATATATATATATATATATATATATAAACTGATAAATTAAAGAAAAATTAAAAAATTAAGCTTGCTCATTTATGTTGCTAATTAATGCATTAGGTCGGTTTTATCGAAAAAATAGTAATAGTCTCATTTAAAAATCTATAAGTTTGTATCATAGCTCGAAGACCATAAGAGCTATAAAGCTCCTGACTATAGCAATCGGTTGCCCCCGTCGATATCTACAACTCTTATTTGAACAATTTTCCGATTAAATGAACAATGTGGCTGTAATCAAAATGGCAACTCTCAACAATTATATATATATATATATATATATATATATATATATATATATATATATATATATATATATATATATAATTATATATAAATTTTATTGAATATCATTTTCGGATTCTCGGGAACCTCAAAACATATTTCTTTATAGCCCCGAACTCAAGTCGCGCCATGGCGACGACTGGAATGGCTGAATTTCCAATTTTGGAAATTCGCTAAAACATCGAATATTCAATTAATTTAACAATTAATTTAATTAATTTTGATGATGTCAAACTTTAATATTCGGTTTCCATGACAAACAAGTAAACAGTTTTACTAGCTTAAAGTTTTTGTTAATAAAACTGAAATTAACAACTATTATGTATTTTAGTAATTATTTATGGAGACAAGATAATTTAGCGAAAAATTGAAAGACAAATGTAAACAGAGAAAAGTAAATTGACAAAAGCCCATCCTTTTTATTGTTCTGTTTATTTATCACTTTCTCTCGCATAATTTTCGATGACGTTAATTTGGAAAATGATTTGCTAGAACATTTCACTACAAAGAAACATATTCAAACTTTTTCAGGCATACTGATTATATACAATTTTTCGGAATGCGTTCACAAAGGAAAATAATTATTTGAGCAGTCTTTTATACATTTGGTCAGTTACCTTGGTCAGTTAAAAATTTGAACGGTCAGTATTATATTTTTTAGCAGTATTAAATCAACTTGAGCAGTAAAACGTGGTCAGTAATAAAAATGAATTTGGTCATTTATTTTTTCCTACAATTAGGCTATTGACTATGTACAAAAAAACAGGGGGAAAAGGAACTAATTTGTAACAGGTGTTTTATTGCTTCATATGTTCAATTGTACCCCAAAGATGATAAATTCACAAAGTGCTATTAAATTTAGGCGTGCATTTTTACGAACGGCGTAAACTTATCGACGCTTACGTTTTTTAAATATAACTCAAAAACTATGCATTTGTCGTAAATACACATAATATGAGTTTTTGTAGAGAATTAAATTTCTTATCGAAATGGCACTTTATGAACTCAAAAAGCTTTTTTCTCAACAAAATAAGTCAAAACAATTATTTAAAAAAAAGCTCAAATTTTTCAATTTTTCTTTTTTTTTAAATTTTTGAGTAGTACTTTTTTCTGAGTGAATTTAGGTATAAGGATTGGTTCACAAAAAAGAAAGCTGATGTAATTCCCGTCAGAATGGTGACCGATCAAAATATTTTCGATAAAAACCGGCTGAGATACAGTCGTTCAAATTTACCTACTTTTTTACAATTTTATTTCTTTTGACATTAATACCATATTATTTGTAATTTTTACACAAAAATATTATTTTTATTGAGTACAAACATTATTTCTGCTTTACCAGAGGTAACGATAAAAGTGGTAACGATAAAATTTTGATATTCATATGATCTTAGGTATAAAAAAAAACTTTAATATTGTACTAATTTATAGTTCTAATTTTTTTTTTTAAAGTTACGTGTACCTATTATATTTCTCTCATAATGTTTTCAAATTCAATATCAATATCTTTATCAACATCGTTTTGGACATCCTCTTCTGTCATTTCTGAAACATCCGCATTTTCACAATTTTGGCCCATACATTCTTTGCAGAACATGGAGCAGCTAATTCCTATAATTTTCTACAGCCGCAATTTACGTAATAGAATTAAATCGTAATTTCTCTTTATGGCATTAAGGCCAACAGTTTAGGTAGTTCTCGGTTACAACTTTTTCAAAAATTATCAAAAAGCACAAAATTTTCTCTAACCAATTTCCCACTAACTTCTGATGCTACTAAATATCACGGTTTAAGGGCGTACCACCAAATTCAACAGTGGGAAGGAAATATTTGAAATCCATTTGAGTGGGGTTGGAATATGGGTTAGTGCCAATTAAAACAACAAAACCTCCTGCACTGCAGAATTTACTGGAACAAATAGCTTGCGGGTGTATAAAAGGTTGTCACGGAAATTGCAGCTGTAGAAAATTAGGAATTAGCTGCAAAGGATTTATTTGCGAAAATGCGGATGTTCCAGAAAATTGTGAAAATGCGGATGTTCCAGAAAATTGTGAAAATGCGGATGTTCCAGAAATTACAGAAGGAGATGTCCAAAATGATGTTGATGAAGATATTGATATTGAATTTGAAAATATTATGGGATAAATATAATAGGTACATTTAATTTTTTTTAAAAAATAGAACTGTAATTTAGTACAATATTAAAGTTTCTTTTTATACCTAAGATCATATGAATATCAAAAATACCTCTGATAAAGCAGAAATAATTTTTGTATTCAATAAAAATAATTTTTGCGTGTAAAAATTACAAATAACATGGTATAAAAGTCAAAAGCAATAAAATTGTAAAAAAGTAGGTAACTTTGAACGACTGTATCTCAGCCGGTTGTTATCGAAAATGGTTTTATCGGTCACCATTCTGACGGGAATTACATCAGCTTTCTTTTTTGTGAACCAATCCCTATACCTAAATTCACTCAGAAAAAAGTACTACTCAAAAATTTAAAAAAAAAAGAAAAATTGAAAAATTTGAGCTTTTCTTTAAATAGTTTTTTTGACTTATTTTGTTGAGAAAAAAGTTTTTTGAGTTCATAAAGTGCCACTTCGATAGGAAATTTAATTCTCTACAAAAAATCATATTATGTGTATTTACGACAAATGCATAGTTTTTGAGTTATAGTTAAAAAACGTAAGCGTCGATAAGTTTACGCCGTTCATAAAAACGCACGCCTAAATTTAATAGCACTTTGTGAATTTATCATCTTTGGGGTACAATTGAACATATGAAGCAATAAAACACCTGTTACAAATTAGTTCCTTATTCAACTACATAGTCAATAGCCTACAATGGTCAGTAAAATAAATAAATGATCAGTAAAATAACTAAACGGTCAGTAAAATAAATATATGGTCAGCAAAATAACTAAATGGTCAATAAAATATCTAAACGGGCAGTTAAATAAATAATTTGCCAATTCCCAGAATACAATAATAGTCAAACGTTATTTTGGTTGAAAATAGAGTGAAATTTAAGCCAAAAATGTTGAATATTTTGCGATAGCGCAGCGCGAAAATTAATGTTTTGTTATTATGTTTTATCAAAAATGCAATTAGGACGCTAGCAAAATAAGATTAGTCTAGGTATACTTATCTTAAAGGACCTAAAGGAATTATATTTTCAATGAAATATATTTTAATTATAATATATTCAATGAAATTTTATGATTGAATATCAACAATTAAAATTCGAATTCTTTTACCGTTATAGAATTTTATAAATCTAAGTTAACCAAATATGATAAAAATATGGTTGAAAAGAAATTCATATTCAGAGTGTTTCCAACAACCAAGGACACACAAATTTTAACATAAGGAAAACTTGTTATAATAAAAGTGAGCTATACGACAAAATAATGTTCAAAAATAATTTAAAACCACAGTAAATTTATTGAAATAATTGTAGATGAATTTTAATCTAATATTAAAATTTTTATTAATAAATAATACTACTTAGGGAGCATCCATAAGCTACCATTTTGGTTAATTTTTGAACCCCTCCCCCTTCCATGTACACTACAGGTGACTTTTTCCCTTAACTCCCCCCCCCCAATAGTGGAGCGTAGGTTTTTTTCTTACCAATTCCAAAAAACATTCAATTTAAATAATAGCCTTTTTATTATAAAATATGAAAATTAAGGCACTTTTTGGCAGCTTATTCAAATTTCCTTAAAAACCACGTCCCCTGACAATAATCTTGAATTTTAATGTAAAGATTGTGTGACCACATGGTTACATAATTCGCTTGAGGAAGTATTGTTTGATTCAAAATATTCAAAATATTAAGCACCTCATGAGTAATTCAAGATTATTCATGAATTTTCACATTCAAATTCATGTTTGTTTAACTTTTCCAAATAAAACTATACGTAACTCGATTTTGACTCTCCTCTTTCCACATGTAATCCAGCGTAGCTTTCAATAAAGTCATTTTTTTATTTTGATTTAAATTAAGGTTTCTTTCCAGTTAAAATTGTATTTCGATTTTAAATTATTTAAATAAATCATTTTCGTAGTGCATACTTTCTTTATTTCACCCAAAATCTAGAAGAAAACAAACATGTTAAATTATTATTTTTTAGGTAAATTACTTGGATACAACTCTTTATGTTTGTAAAAGTTTACATTTTTTTTCTAAATGTCTATTGTTAGCTTCAATTTTAATAATAAAAATTATTTAAATATTTTTTACTGCATTAGTATTTATAAAACCACCTATTTCAAGTTTTTTAGCTGACCAATTTCGATTTAATAACTGCTCACAAGTTACTGGCCAATTATTAATTTTCCTGACCAATTGAATTTTTAACAAGCCAGGTATATATTAAACTGCTCATTTCAAAATATTCTACTGTCCGTTTCTATATTTTTTACTGCTCACATTTTACCGCCAAATCTGTTATTAAACTTACCGTTTATATTTTCTTACTGACCAAAACTGTAATTTTCTACTGACCATTAGTAGAATGGCTAGGCCGATTCTGTGACACCGTAAAACTAACCAACTTGAACCCTTTTGCCAATGTTTGAAATCGTGTAACTTTACGGTACTAGACATTCCGAACTGATGAGTCATCAAACTGTATGGATGTGCAAACCTTAACCTTTGACCCGGCACGTACCGAGTACATGTATTTAAAATTTGTTGTTGACATATGACCCCAACACTCGCTCATACTGTTGGCCTTGAAATTCCAAACACATGAGTCATCACCAGCAACCAAATTAATTTATCTTAACCCATTATGCATCATCACTATTTTCGTCACAATTTAGTTTTGTGTTAACCCATTACCCGCCATAGTTTTTGAATGCAAACCTAACGCATGCGCAGACTGAATTTAAGTACATGACGCATGCGCAGACTGAATTTTAGGTTACAATTTGATAGATGGGGTACACTACCGCATCAAAAATATGGGGAATACCCTAACTCGGGGGTGGCCCCAAACTTTTGACACGGTAGTGTACTTAAATTTTTGGTACACTGCCATGTCAAAAGTGTGGACCCCCCCTGGCCAAAAAGGTATCATATCACTTTTTGAAGCGTACTGTACGTGCAAACCTTGACCTCAACACGCGCTTGCCTTAATTGCGTCATCTTAAACGAACTATCACGTCAAAAATGTGGGGAATACCCTAACCCAGGAGTGGCCCCAAATTTTTGACGCCGTACTGTACTTAAATTTTTGGTACACTACCGTGTCAAAAGTGCGGGCCCCCTGAGTAAAAAGGTATCCGATCACTTTTTGAAGCGTACTGTACGTGCAAACCTTAACCCCAACACGCGCTTGCCTTAATTGCGTCATTTTAAACGAACTACCAAGTCAAAAATGTGGGGAATACCCTAACCCACGGGATGGCCGCTAAATTTTGTGGGGGGGCACTATACCAAGCGCTAGCCGCAATCATGACTTCAGACTCCAGATTCCAGACTCCAGATTTCTGACCGCTACTGTACTGCCGGAAATTTGGGTGTCAACTGTAACTCAGGGGTTTTTGTGTATATTTAACCTTGGAAAATTCCAGGAATTTTTATCAGTTTTAACATAAACAAACAACTAATAATTAAATGTTTGTTTTAGCTGAATTATGATCGTAAGACTCATATAAGGAGTTTTTTTGGCATAAGAAAGATGACGTCATGGAATATTAATGAGTTAAAAAATTGTTTAGTAAAAAATATCAACCATTGTAGGCCTCAAGCAAGAAATTATTTTTATCAGTTTTAATACTTTAACATTTAACCTACAGTGACCAATTTTTTAGTTAACTAACAGAAGTTCTTGAAATTTTAACAAGTTACAAAAAATATTACTTCTTATGGTGCACAACATTTTTGAATTTGACTGTAGCACAAAACTGTTTCTATATCAAACGAAAATTATCTGAAATAATTCAGTATGTACATATGTATAGACTCTGTATATTAAAAATATTTTATGTATACACTCTGTATATTGAGAATAAGAAAGAAAATTTGTATATAATTTTAATTTTTATGAATACTAGTAAACGAATTGTATAGCCATTTATGAATAAGTATTAAATCTAATTATAAAATATAAATATTGCAAAAAATTTGTTTAATCAGCAAAATCAATGTATATCATTTTAATACTGATACATATTCATATTAGGGTATAATAGTATTGTATTTATCATTTTTAAACAGAATAAAAGTTCAATTTTTGGTTTTAAATTACTATAAACACGTCGCTTAATATAAAAAAGATAACAGCATTGAGTTTTACTAAATTTTTAAGTCTGTAAAATCAAAATTTTTATAGACTAGAACATTTTGAATTTGCTACTCTATCATTAACATACAAATAATATCATGTATATATAACGGGTGTATATTTAGTATTTTTAGTAAATATTTTAGTATACAGGGTGTATCATGAAATATGCTTTTACATTAGAACAATAAATTTCATAAGATTTTTGTTAATACTCTTATAGGTTAATGAAAGAAACTTTTTGCTGTAAAAAATAGGGGAATGCAGGGTAATAATTAAATAAAACGCACATATTTTTTTTTTTTTTAATTTTATTTATAGAATATGTATACAAAAAATTAAATTGCTTAAATCTATATATTACTTAAAATCTATTTATTTTCCATATAAAAATTTTTTAAAAGAATACAATTTTCTAATGAACAAATTTTATCTGAATGAAGCATACAGCGTCTTGAATAATATTCATCTCGCAGAATGGAAATCTTCGGTACATCAAATATTTCTTCCAAATTCAAAATCCACGGCTGGTTTTCGGTACCATCAAACAAACTTGATATCCATTTCTTCTTTTCACCACCCTTGACGTATATAACATCATACTTCTTTAATATAGGTTTCAATATGGTATGAAGTTTTTTGTATGGAATAAATCCATACGACCAAGGTATCCCATGCCAATTTCGGTAAAGCCAACTGGCTACTCGTTGATATTTCTTCGGCAACTCGTTGAAATCAAACGGTGCGTCGAATATAAGATGTAATATATCATCCGAATTTTCTGCAGCAATACCAACTTCTTTAAAATAATGCAACGCAATGTAATTGCCTATATTCAGGAGAAAGTATTCTAATGTTGGTGTTGAGTCACCTGACACTTGCATATGGCTCTTCATTCATTTTTCTAAACTAATTTCCGAATCGAAAGAGCGTAATGGGGGCAAAATGTGTAAGCCGGATGTCAACAGCTACTTCATGGAGTAAAATGAGCAACTCAGATGTGGTGTTTGCGGCGGCGGCGGCGGCGGTGGTGGTGGCGGCGGTGGTGGCGGTGGCGGCGGCGGCGGTGGTGGCGGTGGTGGTGGCGGTGGCGGTGGTGGTGGTGGTGGAGTATATAAGTAATCGCTAACACAATTCTGAATTAATCTTGTAAGACTAGTTGAGCTTTACACATCTATTATAATGTTCGAGTGTACGCGGTGCTATAAAAGCTTCTCGCGGAAAGATTCTCTTTCACGTCATATAAGAAATACACATATGCGGGAATTTTCACCAAAAAGGTTTGAAAATAGTTACTCTCTTGATCCGCTAAAAAGACAAACATTAGACACGGCTGATGACTTATCTAGTTATGATACCGGGAGGAATGATGTTGATGATGAATTTCTAAACAATAAAGTTGAAGAAAGGGTCAATCCACTTGAACAAAGAATTAAAGCTGCATCAAAAGCAATTCAAACTAAATTTAATAATTTAAGAAATCAAAATAATGTTTACACACCCAGCGATGAGTCTAATAACAGGGTTTTAACCACTTCTGATAATGGAACTGTTATCATTCCCAAGTTAACTACAGCTTTGCAAACCCTTTTGGATATTTTATTAATCAAAGAAACTCAAAATAAAGTTGAGGATTCTAATGAACGAATAGCAATAAAACGTCCAGTCAATTCAACGGATCAAGAACTACTTGCTAAGCGTATCAAATACAACGACTCGGAAAATGCTAATGGGCAATCGAAAAAAATAAAATACTGGCATAATCCTAATACTTTAATAGATGAATTACGACGTTTATATGAGACTTCAGAGACTGGTGAAAAAATACTCAATATTATTCGGAGTTTAGAGGAAAATAAAAACATGTTGTTTAACGTTGACGATAGTGAAGCTTCAATCGAAGAGTTAGATGCTTTAAGAGAAACTACTGTCGGTCAAGAAATATTCTCTATACTTCGTGAACTTCAAAAGGCTGATGTTATTGAGCCACTAGGTGATTATCTGGATGAAACTGATAAAGAAGATGCTAGCGATTATGATGATGATTAATTTAGATATTGCGTTCAACAAACACCGCGAGATGTCACCACCGATTTATTGTCTACAGTAAATTGCTGCTTCGATTGAATTAATGATAAAGTTGTGCACGTCAGCCGCAAACACCGCTGCTACCCCGCCACCCCCACAACCACCACACAACCACCGAAACCACCATACAAATACCACCGCCACACAAACACCACCGCCGCCACCACACAAACACCACCGCCACCGCCACACAAACACCACCGCCACCACCACACAACCGCTACACAAACACCGCCACCGCCACAAACGCAACACAACCACCGCATTTGTGTGTTACGTCACCACCGCTATATAATTTGCTGAGTTATACTCAAGCTTATACACCTTATCATGGTTGAAGGGTATAAAATAGTTGAACTTACATAAAATATTATCTATTTACCGGTGGTTGTCAAAGAGTTAACATCTCTTTCGTTGAAAATTATACTTTCGTGGTAAAACAATTACATTTTGGAACCATGTTAATTTACAATTCAGCGCAGTCCACCGCTAGAGAACCTAGCAAAGGACTTTCGAAACCTAAGATCATTAAACGTAAAACTTTTGAGCAACAACACATTTCACCTGAAAATTTAGCATTCCTTAAATCACTAGGTCTTAAAGTGAAAAGAACCTGGTACTCACAAATGTGCTAAATATTATTAACAGTTTGTAATTTGATGGTAAACTAGCAATAGCTATTAATAGCCATTTTCGAATACGTTCCACAAATTAACTAACTACCCCCACCACTTTTAATTATTCTATATAAAGTTGTGGATTGTGTGAATAATTTCAGTTCTACGGTGGCGGTAAAAAATGGCGTTTCTTGACATACAAGGCTATCAAGGAGCTAACAACGAATTTTATTTTAAAGAAGTTGGTATTGCTGCAGAAAATTCGGATGATATATTACATCTTATATTCGACGCACCGTTTGATTTCAACGAGTTGCCGAAGAAATATCAACGAGTAGCCAGTTGGCTTTACCGAAATTGGCATGGGATACCTTGGTCGTATGGATTTATTCCATACAAAAAACTTCATACCATATTGAAACCTATATTAAAGAAGTATGATGTTATATACGTCAAGGGTGGTGAAAAGAAGAAATGGATATCAAGTTTGTTTGATGGTACCGAAAACCAGCCGTGGATTTTGAATTTGGAAGAAATATTTGATGTACCGAAGATTTCCATTCTGCGAGATGAATATTATTCAAGACGCTGTATGCTTCATTCAGATAAAATTTGTTCATTAGAAAATTGTATTCTTTTAAAAAATTTTTATATGGAAAATAAATAGATTTTAAGTAATATATAGATTTAAGCAATTTAATTTTTTGTATACATATTCTATAAATAAAATTAAAAAAAAAAAAAATATGTGCGTTTTATTTAATTATTACTCTGCATTCCCCTATTTTTTACAGCAAAAAGTTTCTTTCATTAACCTATAAGAGTATTAACAAAAATCTTATGAAATTTATTGTTCTAATTGAAAAGCATATTTCATGATACACCCTGTATACTAAAATATTTACTAAAAATACTAAATATACACCCGTTATATATACATGATATTATTTGTATGTTAATGATAGAGTAGCAAATTCAAAATGTTCTAGTCTATAAAAATTTTGATTTTACAGACTTAAAAATTTAGTAAAACTCAATGCTGTTATCTTTTTTATATTAAGCGACGTGTTTATAGTAATTTAAAACCAAAAATTGAACTTTTATTCTGTTTAAAAATGATAAATACAATACTATTATACCCTAATATGAATATGTATCAGTATTAAAATGATATACATTGATTTTGCTGATTAAACAAATTTTTTGCAATATTTATATTTTATAATTAGATTTAATACTTATTCATAAATGGCTATACAATTCGTTTACTAGTATTCATAAAAATTAAAATTATATACAAATTTTCTTTCTTATTCTCAATATACAGAGTGTATACATAAAATATTTTTAATATACAGAGTCTATACATATGTACATACTGAATTATTTCAGATAATTTTCGTTTGATATAGAAACAGTTTTGTGCTACAGTCAAATTCAAAAATGTTGTGCACCATAAGAAGTAATATTTTTTGTAACTTGTTAAAATTTCAAGAACTTCTGTTAGTTAACTAAAAAATTGGTCACTGTAGGTTAAATGTTAAAGTATTAAAACTGATAAAAATAATTTCTTGCTTGAGGCCTACAATGGTTGATATTTTTTACTAAACAATTTTTTAACTCATTAATATTCCATGACGTCATCTTTCTTATACCAAAAAAACTCCTTATATGAGTCTTACGATCATAATTCAGCTAAAACAAACATTTAATTATTAGTTGTTTGTTTATGTTAAAACTGATAAAAATTCCTGGAATTTTCCAAGGTTAAATATACACAAAAACCCCTGAGTTACAGTTGACACCCAAATTTCCGGCAGTACAGTAGCGGTCAGAAATCTGGAGTCTGGAATCTGGAGTCTGAAGTCATGATTGCGGCTAGCGCTTGGTATAGTGCCCCCCCACAAAATTTAGCGGCCATCCCGTGGGTTAGGGTATTCCCCACATTTTTGACTTGGTAGTTCGTTTAAAATGACGCAATTAAGGCAAGCGCGTGTTGGGGTTAAGGTTTGCACGTACAGTACGCTTCAAAAAGTGATCGGATACCTTTTTACTCAGGGGGCCCGCACTTTTGACACGGTAGTGTACCAAAAATTTAAGTAGAGTACGGCGTCAAAAATTTGGGGCCACTCCTGGGTTAGGGTATTCCCCACATTTTTGACGTGATAGTTCGTTTAAGATGACGCAATTAAGGCAAGCGCGTGTTGAGGTCAAGGTTTGCACGTACAGTACGCTTCAAAAAGTGATATGATACCTTTTTGGCCAGGGGGGGTCCACACTTTTGACACGGCAGTGTACCAAAAATTTAAGTACACTACCGTGTCAAAAGTTTGGGGCCACCCCCGAGTTAGGGTATTCCCCATATTTTTGATGCGGTAGTGTACCCCATCTATCAAATTGTAACCTAAAATTCAGTCTGCGCATGCGTCATGTACTTAAATTCAGTCTGCGCATGCGTTAGGTTTGCATTCAAAAACTATGGCGGGTAATGGGTTAACACAAAACTAAATTGTGACGAAAATAGTGATGATGCATAATGGGTTAAGATAAATTAATTTGGTTGCTGGTGATGACTCATGTGTTTGGAATTTCAAGGCCAACAGTATGAGCGAGTGTTGGGGTCATATGTCAACAACAAATTTTAAATACATGTACTCGGTACGTGCCGGGTCAAAGGTTAAGGTTTGCACATCGATACAGTTTGATGACTCATCAGTTCGGAATGTCTAGTACCGTAAAGTTACACGATTTCAAACATTGGCAAAAGGGTTCAAGTTGGTTAGTTTTACGGTGTCACAGAATCGGCCTAGCCATTCTACTACCATTTAAATCATAGCCGTTCACAGATACTGGTTACTTTACGCCTTTAAGTCTTTGTGGCGGATCTATCGAACACGAACAAATAGAGTTTCTAAAATGATGTCCTAAGGGGAAGCTCGAGTGTCAAATATCTTGGGATATATATAGACTAGAATGGCACACAAAATCTCGAATTATAGCCGCGAATTATAAAAAACAAAAAATGCGATAAATGCCTTAGATACCTTAAATACAGTCCTGTGGAGCAATTTCATCACCAGGAATCGAAAACTTAAAATAAAACAACAATTCAATTATAAAAATCATACTAACATATGGTTGGGAGGTCTGGCAACTAACGGAAAGTTAATTATTTTTTGAACCTTTAAGTAGGTATCTTAGATTTATAGTACCTGTTACAATAAAAAAAAATTATACTTTGTGTTTAGGAGTCTTCTCACCATGAGTACTGAAAAATATCACATTATCTGCTTTACAATATAATATATATATTTCGTCTAATTATAGACTCATCAGGTACTTAAAAATTCGATTTTTTAAATTTGATGTCAATAATTTGTGCATTATTATGCAATTTTGAAATTGAAATGTTTTATTGATACTGATAACCTTTGTATCATGAAAACTTACCCATAACATAATAATAACAAATCGACTATCAAAACAGTTACAATAATAAACTACAAACATAAGTATTCATAATGTAAAGATTATCAATACCAACAAAACATTTCAATTTGAAAATTACATAATAATGCACAAATTATTGCCATAAAATTCAAAAAATCGAATTTATAAGTACTTGATGAGTCTGTAATTAGAGGAAGTATGTATATCGTAAAGCAAAGAATGTGATATTTTTCAATACTCATGGTGAGAAGACTCCGAAACACAAACTATAAATTCCTTAAATAACTCACCAAAATTAAATTTTAAATAAAAAAATTTCAAAAACATTTAATTTTTATATTTTAAATAACACTTTGAATTTGTTTAATATTTATGTTCAAATAATTTTCGAATAAAATTAGAATACAATGTTGTTTCGTTAGATATGTAATGCGCTTATACTCTACCCTTGTTAAGCGGGCACCTTTTTTAACCGGACAAATTTTAGCGAGACACTGCTGTCCGTTTAACAGAGGTTCTACTGTTTAGTTGTTATTGAAAAAACAGGCGAAATTATATCAATTCAAAAACAACTTACATAAACCTATAATACTTTTTATATGTATTATAATTGCAACAATTTTTTATTAATAAAATTATTAAGTATACAGTGTGCCGTATACGGGGTGTACATGGTGCAAATAAATATTAGCTAAATATTAAATAAAGGTCTAACCAACGCGTTTTCAGTCTTTCAACAGTCTCCAGTGTAAAATGACTATTAGTTTAGCTTTAATAATTTTAACAATTTTTTGTATAACAACAACAGGTTTTTTTAGCGAATTTCGAAAACTCGAAATTCAGCTATTACAGTAGGTGTCATGACGCAATCTGAGTCCGGGACTATGGCAGAAATCTGTTTTGAGGTCCCTAGAATACGAAAATGATATTCACTAAAATTTATATATATATATATATATATATATATATATATATATATATATATATATATATATATATATATATATATAAATATATATATATATATATATATATATATATATATATATATATATATATATATATATATATATATATATATATATATATATATATATATATATATATATATATATATATATATATATATATATATATATATATATATATATATATATATATATATATATATATATATATATATATATATATATATATATATATATATATATATATATATATATATATATATATATATATATATTTATGTGTTCCCACGATAACTCTCGAACGAAACGTCTAACGCTTATGAAATTTTGTGTGCGGACTGGATTCTGAATTGGCTTGGCTAAGTTCGTTAGCCAGACACGTCGGATGCCCAGAAGTAGGTTTTCTGGCCATTTTTTATCATTCGATCCTATCATAAGGCAGTTCAATTTTTACATCGTTAAAAAGGAAAAAAAAATTATGAAGAAAATATTCTTATAATTTTCTTTCTATTTTAAGTACTTTTCGAGAAAATGTAAATTTTCACTTTTATTCTTTCTTTGTTAGTCTAATAAGTAATTTATATTTATATCTCAGTTCTTTATTAAGTATAAAAATATTTCACTTTTTTATTAAAGAATTTTGTGAGAACAAGTGAAAACTATTCACATATATGTGATATAACACACATACATGTATAGAGTTTTGTTTCTCATTTATTGCATTATAATTAGCATGGTTCTATCCCATGTTAAAAAATGTAAATTAAATAGATTTTCTAAGCTAATGTAATGAAGAATTTTTTTTTTTTTTTTATTGAATTTTTAAGTAAACAAGAAATTGAAGATAATGTTATGATATAATATTATTAAATATATGAAACAAAACAAAATATGTATAATGTACATATGTATGTACGGAAAAATATTTTGAATTGATTTTGAAAATTTTTTCACTAATAATTAATAATGTTAAAAAATTAAACCATTTCAAATGGATTTAAGGTATTTTATGTGAGGTCAAGGTTTTCGGGACCTAAAAAGGCCAGAAATTAATTAACCAATCGATTTTAAAAATTTTTTCACAGTTAGTAAGTTAAAGTATTTGAATTAATTAATTAAATGATGTCCGCAAGAAGCTTACGGACTGCCATAAGTTATATGAGATCCTTAGAACCCTTTTCTTACTGTTAGAGTACTAGATTTGTATGAGTTTCGCCAGGATTTACTGATCCCATAATTGTAAAAAATAAACTAAACGACCAATTTTAAAAATTTCTTCACTGTTACAGAGCTAAACTATTTTAGATAGATTTAGAATACATTATGTAAGGTCCGCCAGGGTCCACAGGACCCAAAAGTGTCAAAAATAAACTAACTGACCGATTTTGAAAATTTTTTCACTGTTACAGAGCTAAACTATTTTAGATAGATATCGATTACGTTATGTAAGGTCCGCCTCGGTCCATAGGACCCAAAAGTGTCAAAAATAAACTGCCTGATCGATTTTGAAAATTTTTTCTCTGTTACAGAGCTAAACTGTTTTAGATAAATATAGATTCCGTTATGTAAGGTCTGCCAGAGTCCATAGGATCCAGAAGTGTCAAAAATAAACTAACTGACCGATTTTGAAAATTTTTTCACTGTTACAGAGCTAAACTATTTTAGATAAATATAAATTACGTTATGTAAGGTCCACCAAGGTCCATAGAACCCAAAAGTGTCAAAAATAAACTAACTGACCGATTTTGAAAATTTTTTCACTGTTACACTGTTTTCTAACTATTTTAGATAGACATACATTACGTTATTTAGGGTCCGCCAGGGTCCATGGGACTCAAAAGTGGTAAAAATAAACTAACCGACCGATTTTGAAAATTTTTTCACTCTTACAGAGCTAAACTATTTTAGATAAATATAGATTACGTTATGTAAAGTCTGCTAGGGTCCATCGGATCCAAAAGCGTCAAAAATAAACTAGCCGACCGATTTTGAAAATTTTTTCACTGTTGGGGAGCTAAGCTATTTTAGATACATATATATATATATATATATATATATATATATATATATATATATATATATATATATATATATATATATATATATTACATAAAGTCCACCTAGAATATACGGTCGAGCTGATTTTTTAATGAGGTCCACCGGGATCTTGCAGATCCGAAAACGCCAGTAATAAGCTATCGAACCGATGCTAAAAAATTTCTCACTGCTAGAGAACTAAATTATTTTAGATGGATACAACTATGCTGCACAAAATTCGTTCGGGTTCTTGGGTCCCCAAAAATACCAAAACTAATTACCCAACCGATTTTAAAAATTATTTTACTCTTAGAAAGCTAAACTATTTTAAATAGGTACAGGTCTTAGATGAGATCCGCCAGTGCCCAAGGGGTACAAATTCAAATTCATTTGAAAATATGATTGTTACAACAAAACTCTTTTTCTGCTGTTACTTCGTGTTTAATTTTAATAAAAATGAGAAAAACGTCTCCTGATTCACATAAATGTGTCACAAAATTGTTTTAGAGTCTAAAATTTAGACAAACTTGTAATATAGTTATCTTTCACAAGATCCCCATAGAATATTTAAAACATTTTTTTATAAGAGTGCGTATTTACTTTACTCCTAAATTTATTAACAGGAATTTCAAAAAAATGGCAACAAAAGCCGAAAAACTATTTCAGTTTGTAATATATAATACTGAACAAATTCATCATTCTACCATTATACTTGCAATTTCTGAAGCACTGAAAAATTTTAGTAAACTTCATAATGTCATCAAATTCAAAAAAAAATGTTTCCCACTAATCAGTCGTTTTATTCTGCTGCCGATTTTTTATTAGACAATTGAAGACTTGAGTGGATGAGGGTGTTATGATATTTTTTTACAAAATTCATATTTTGTAAAATTTTTAAATATCCTAAATAATAGGCTAAATTTAATGCTAAAGTATCATGTTATATTAAAATTTGGTTTGATTACGTCCAATAGTTTTGTATAAATTCAATAATAAACACGTACTATTGCATGAGAAGTATATGTATGTAAATAAAAACTTTCAAACACTTCTATTATAAAATTATAAAAATGTTACACAACACATTCATCCATTGATGTTTTCAATTAATATTTAAAGTAAGTTACTTTAATTTACTTAACTATGTTTCAGAATCCAAAAACTTAAGACTATTGAATAGGTTGCAATAATTATTATGGTAAAATAATGATTATGTTAAACAATGATGAAAATGTATTTTTACTAAACAGATAAGTGATTATCACTATCTGTTCTTAATTTACTCTGAGTTTAACATAAGAACATCATTTTCAATAAAAATAGCGATTTAAAACATAAAATTCATGAAAGCTTACATCAGAATGCAGCATATATCCACTTCAAGTATCAACTTGATTATTTTATAATGTTGAAACAGTTTGAATAATGCATCAACAGTTTCGGGACGCATACAATGTAGCAGCGAAGTGGAAAAGTGCAAGTCCAGTGATGTGTATGTAATTAGAACGATTAGAACGATTAGAACAGTTTGAAATGTACTAACGAACAGAACGTTTGCTTGTAACTGATATTTTTTTTAATATTAAAATTTCTTTAAATAAATTCCTTTCTTATTTTTAATAAACTAATATTATAATTCTGGTTTAAATGGGTGAAAAATAATTTTCAATATAATAATAACTTAATTTTAACATTTGAAATAATTTTCAACATAATGTCATATAGCATAAATTGTATTATAATATTTTTTTAAATATATATATATATATATATATATATATATATATATATATATATATATATATATATATATATATATATATATTATTCTTAAATTCTTAAGTTTACTTATTTACAATTTATTTATTAAAATAAAATCGATCACACTGAATTATTTTTGGATAACCCTACACATAAGCTTGAGTTTCAGAGGTACACAGCATAGATTTTTTATGTGTTGGAAGTATTCAAGGGCAAATGATAAGGAAAAGAGATGGGTTTATACGATCTAAATATATATTTGAACAGAGAGCGAAAGTGAGTGATTAAACTGGGTATACGTAGTATACACTATTATTTAAACTGTGCTAGAACGACAAGTCGGTGTCATGCATGATACCTACGTTTTTTGTTTCAGCGCTGTAACTTTTGATAATGTAGAAGTTGACAATAATCTAATAAGTTTCTTTTTTGGTAAAAATTTGAGTACCATCTAGACAGATAGACGTTGACATTCACATCAATTAAATATCGATTTGACACACTAGAACCGGTGTATTATAGGTGTCATTTATGACACTCACTTGCTAAATTTGTCCCATAACAGAGCCTTGTCGTTCTAGGGTTAAGATACACTGCATTTCGAACATTCACACAGTAACAGATACATTATAATTTGAACAATATAAAATATTAATCACTTAGCAATGATCAACTATCCACTAGCGTCTATTTCGCTTTAGAACCATTACAAAGAAAATATTACAGATTTAATTATACTTTCACATTAAAAATTTGTTACACTCTCTCATTAGAGACTTCATCATACTCTCATGCATATCTTGGCTATAGAAGTTTTCACTTAAAAAAACAAAATTATTTTCCAGTTCCCCTAATATTATAACACAAGTGTGATGGTTTAAAAATCTAAAATCAACCAGTGGTCATATTATGAACGTTTTTAATGAAGAGTGATAAAGCAAATAATCTCATATTTTTAATTATTATTTTGGTCGTGAAAACTTGAGATAATATTTTGATAATCTCAGTTCTTGAATCTTTCAATATATATGATCCAATATATAACATTTTCAAGTTCCAAATAGGTGGTTAAACGATTTAATTTTATTTTCATTTCTACTGACATATCGACTAGCTCCACTGATATACATTTAAATAATTAACACTTGAAAGCTTTACTTTGTAAAAACCTATATTACAAAATATGAGAGTAATTTTCTTCACTAAAAATAGATTATTCGGCAACTAGCTAGCATTCCAGTTTTCAATTGTGTTATATCTAATGATGAGTTAACTACTCGAAAGGTAACTAGATACCGAAGAATCTATTTTTAATAAAAATTGACAAAATGACAAAATTCTTCTTTTTTTGTATTGTAAGAGTTAATTTGAAGAAATATTACAATTTATAACGAATTTTATAATTGGCACTGTACACCTGTTTATAAGAGGTTATTATCACACTCTTAGCTGTTTAGAATTTTTTACATAATACATTTGTGTTCTGAAAAATTAGAAAAATTACACTGAAATATTATTTAAAATTTTGAGCCCCCCTATCTACAAATACCGCTCAAACCTCATCAAACCTATGGTAGTATGTTTGTACGTAGAAATCCAATATTGCAACCATTTCGTAACTGCTTATAGTCCAGGAGGAATCGGCGCAATGAGTACCGAAAACTATTCAACCTTAATTTTTTATGCGATCCTCTTCAAATTGCCCTACTGATAACATAAATGCATGTTGTCACGGCGCAACTCCGTGCCATATTGTTTAAACCGAATTTGTTTAAACAATTGCAAGGAATTGTTATTTTTCAACCGGACAAATATTTTTTATATTCTTTATTGAAATACAAATAAAAAAGGTCCTATGACTTTTCACGATAAAGTTAATATTTTTAGAGATATGAATTTTTAAAGGTTCGAAAAATCTCAAATTTGGGTACTTTTGACCTATAAAAAATATATTAAAAAAAATTAAATAAAATATAAATAATATTTTTTTTACTTCTTTATGCAATAGTTAATAATATTCTTAATAGAGATTTTAAAAAAATTTCATTTTTTATACCTGTTTTTAAATTGTTAATTTCGCGCGCTCAGAAGTATGCGTCGCTTACCTTTAAGTATTTTTTCAACCGGATAAGTTCTTTTTTATATTCTTTATTGAAATACAAATAAAAAAGTTCCTATGACTTTTCACGATAAAGTTAATATTTTTAGCTATAAATTTTTAAAAGTTCGAGATTTGTCTAAATCAAGATTTTTCGAATATCTCTAAAAATATTAACTTTATCATGAAAAGTCATAGGACCTTTTTTATTTGCATTTCAATAAATAATATAAAAAAAATTTATCCGGTTGAAAAATAACAATTCCTTGCAATTGTTTAAACAATTTCGAATTTCAAATATTATCGAGTGCTTGTGAGACACTACTACGTATGACAAACTTTTGTTTGCATTTCAACACACGCAGTATTGATATGTTCACTAATCGTTCAGCTAAACTGAAACTTGTGGCCCTCCTACAGTTTTGACAAAACCGGAAGAAGAAGAGTTAAGTAGGTAAGTAAAGATATGACTGTTTTTAAAGTTAATTATATTAATATTAACTTTTACTTAGGTGAATTATTAATGTTGCGAAGAGAGGATTTCTGCGTAAAAAGGAGGACATTTTTCTACTTTTCAGAAGTTTCTGATTGAAAATCCCCGCGAAAACCCATTAAGAAATAATCGTCCGGGTGACGGCTTGTTAAAGGTAAGAAAAGGAGTAACGATACGTTACGGAAAGGGAAAAGGTGTTATGTAGGCATTTATTTGATTCCTTTACAGGCATTTCTGCGATGACATCAAGGATTCATCTAGAGTATACCATGGAGACGAAACTGGTTTCCAAATGTGCCCTAAAAGATGCAAGAAACGTTTATACCGTAGAACAGGGATCGGCAAAGAAAACCATAACAGTTATGTTTTCTTTTTCTACAAATTGAACTAAATGTTGTCCTATGATTGTATAACCATATAAACGAATACCAAAAAACATAGCGATGTCTGTTAATTTTTCGTATTTTCGTTGCGTATAGGACGCAACGACAATGACTGGATGACAGCCGAAACATTTTATGAATACATCTCAAATATTTTTCACCCACACCTAATAGAAAATAATTTTAAGTTCCCAGTGATCCTTTTGTAGATGGACACAAATCCAACTTAAATTTAGAACTGAGTAACCTCTGTAACCAACTCCAAATAGAGATTATTGCGTTGTATCCGAATGCCACTTGCATTTTGCAACCTGCTGACGTCTTGGCATTTAAGCCAATTAAATCGATTTGGTTCAGTTGTGTAAGACAGTGGTATATGGAGCATCCGAGAGAAATTTTAAACAAAAAATATTTTGCCCCAATTCCGCAATCTGTTATTGACAAATCAGATAAGTTTTCAAATTTGATAAATGGCTTTAAAGATTGTGGCCTGCATCCATTTAACAGTGATACGCTGGATTATTCCAAGTGTTTATCTATAAGGGAAAGTCATAATAATGAAAAAACGATTGAAGATGATAGTGATAAACGCATTCTGATATACACTGATTTTACTAAAATCATGGGACCTGAAAAAATAAATAAATTTGAGAGCATAAACAAAATTGCAGAGGACAATGATGATGAGCACTTCTGGGATCTTTACCGTATGTGGCAACACTTTAAGACGTCCCCGCAAGAGGATCAAGGCTCTGCTAAAAAAATACGGATACTGCAAGATATACCACTTCCTTCAACGCATATTGCAAAAGATCAACCCTTTACACAAGACCTTGAAGTAAATACGGAAATTAAAGATGATACAGAACCTAACGAAAAAAATCAATCAGAAATTTTTATACACAATCAAGATGAGATGAACATTGAAAGCATAGCTTTACAACAACATAATCTGGAGCAAGAACAATTGATCAAGGAGTGGATAAAGGCCGTGTACATGGTACAGAACTTGTGGATTGTGGCAATATGCCAGAAATTACAGAAAATAATGAACCAGTAAATCCCGAAAATTCACAAATATTAAATAAAGATATAGATATCAAAAATAACGCGTTCCATAATTATTTAGTGTACCCATCTTATCCGCAACGAAAAGGGAATAGGCAAGCCGAAAGAGTCCCTTTTGCAATTACTTCTAAAAAATATCAGGACATGATGCAACAGGAACGTATTCTAAAGCAATAATTGGAAAATCAAAAGGAAAATCGGAAGAGAGTACGCGAAGAAATTAAAAAAAAAAAAAAAACTGAATAAGCCCAAGTATAGCAAAATTTCCGTGCAGTGTGGCAAATGTGATGAATGTCAACAGAACTGCCATAAGAGCTGCGTTCCAAAGAATCATCGAATTCATATTCCTGATGAAGAATCAATTGACTTATATTTATGTCGTATTTGCTTTAAATCTGGAAAACACAGTGAGAGTGATAGTGACCGCAATAGTTTACAAAAAGCAACAGTTGTAACAGTAAAGAAGAAGATGACTTTATGAGTGGAGAAAACAAAGAAAATATTTACGAGACCAATACTTTGTTAAATAATATTGACCGGGAAGATGGTTAGGAAAACAGCGGAACAGAAGAAGTTAGGTTTTTAAATTTATTTGATAGAGATATGACTTGTCCAATAATTGTCAGAATGCTGCCCAATAAATGAAATTTTTGTCCAATACCTAAGTTTTGTCCAATAACTGTATGAATTTTTTCATTAAAAATAAAGTTGTAGGTAACACGTACTTCTTCTGTACTTTGTTTTGAAAATTTCTCTTAACTGTCCAATAATTATATGGTTTACCCTATGTAAACTATTTACTTCATTAAACAAGTGCTATGTATGGTGGATGATCTTGCTAAACATAATCAAAACAAATGTTTACAAACACTCACACTCGCAGCCAACCGTAAATAATGTGTGTACGATGTGGCTCCATTAGCATAATTTTATAACATGCCATTACTACTATAATTTGACCATGGCTAAAAAAAATTAGGGTAATAAAATTTTAAAAAAATATTTTTGTTCAAAAGATATGACAAGGATAAAAAATAATTTTTACAATAAAAATTTAATTTAGTTATCTCTTTCATACAAAAATTTGTCAACTGAAGTCGGGTTTACACAGCTAAAATAAAGTATAATATAGCAAGTTTGATTGAAGATATGGAGTCATCTTAACTGGATAAAAAATTTGTGTCTAGTAACATACACTGCTTATGTCAGTTACCTACTCTGTATTTACCTAAATGTCTGCAAATTCTATATACTGCCTTAAGTTGCTATAACTGAAATATTTTGTATGAGTTTGGTGAAATTACAACAAATAAATACATTCAAATATTTGTTTCCAAAGAAATGTACAAATTCATAACATTATTGATTTTTTTAGTCAAATTTTTGTTATATTTCACTGACTTGATTAGATAAATGTAAATTACATTATTAACTTTTTCCGTCAAATTTTTGTTATATTTCACTGACTTGATTAGATAAATTTAAATTAACACTTAAATTAATATTATATGAACCGTGGTGAATTTAGTTTTTTCAAATATAAAATTGGTGTTTATTAATGACCATGTTTTACCAGTTTTGTTTACGCTAGTAGTTAAATTACTATAAATAAATAATTTTATTATTTACAAATTTAGTATTTTATTTAATTATTTATATTCGTTCAATATTTCGTTGATTTAATTAAAAAAAAATAAATTAAATTTATACTGAATTTAGTCGTGGTGGATATAAGTCGTGGTGGATAAAATTCTTTTATGCATGTCCTTTTTCATAAATATTAATAAATATAATATAAAATAAAAAAATTTTCATGTTAAATATCACATTATTAATTATATTTAATAACTATTTAACTATAGGGACCGAGTTTGATCACATTATTGCCATCTGATTTCAGATTAAAACGGTAGTTAAAACAACATTTCTCGATTAGACTGTATTAGGACCACAAATGTTGGTTACATTAGGCTATATTAGGTCCTTCGTCTTCTTCTTCCTCTTCTTCAGTAATATGTTCCGAATCAGAAGAATCTTGAAAATGAATGATAAAGTTGTCGTACACTTCTTCCATTAGATAATTTTTCTTCCAAAACTCCTTTTCAATTAAAACCAAGCACTAGACACGAACGAAGAAAATTCAGAAATGTTAAGAAATACATTCTCTCTTAGCGGCCTGTTTGTTTGTTCAAACTGCATTTATTTTCCTGGAATTGTGTATAGTTTTAACAATGAATTTAATAGAAATAAAAATTATTTAACCCTTGAATACTACCATGCAAAAATTGTATGTAACATAAAGATTATTAATGAAGCCTGATATAAATCTTTTCAGAATTCAGTATGATATAATTTTTTTATTATGATTATAAAAAAAGTATATTTATTATGTTAATATGGCTAAATCCTATATAATTAGAGAAAAATGGAAATAAAGTTTTTGATAATAATAATCTAGAATAGTGGTAAGTATTCGGCCAAGTACTCTTTGTCAACAGCCAAAACTTACAACTATATTATACCCTTCAAATAAGAGAGATGTGACGTCATCAAATATTAAATGTTAAATTATATCCAAAATAAAGTAGATTATCCAAAAATAAATTTATATACCTTTATAAAAGACTTTCATTATTCACTTAGTTCTTACCAGGAATTACAGAATTCTATAGTTATCCAGAATTCTTTAGTTATACTAAAAATTTAGACTCCGCCCATTCAACTTTGAATTCGTATTTTTTTTTTGACATTTAAATTTGTCTCATTTCAATTTAAGTTTTTTAAATTATATTTTCTCTCTCTAGTGAATTAGTGATTATGAATGAATATTTTGTTTCAACAAACCACATGCTGTGAAATACATACATAAGTAATAATAAAAAATTACAATAACAACATATTAAATAGAGATGTATACCAACACATGGATACTAAACAAGTATGTAATAAAATAATTACAGTGGAGCATCGATTATCTGAACCTCGATTAACCGAATGCGTTCCAGGAGGCAAAATTCAAATTTAGTAGTGGTTCCGCGTATTTCTTTGATCACCTTATTCCTTGATAGTTTTTTCCTTGGTAAATTAATCCTTTTGTAACTCCTACCTTTATAGCGGAACTTTTTGTTGTTTTGATTTTTCTTTTTTGTATTGAAGAATAATTTTCTTTTTCGTTTTGACCGCTACCCAAAGTGATGAGTATTACAGGATTTGTGTAAAAATTAAATTAAAATTTTTTCCAACAGTTCCATAAGAGAAATTTATTTTGTTGTTCAATATATTTCGGCACAGTTGGCGCCATTTCCAAGAACATACATCTACAATATAACAATAACAACATTTTTTAACAATTTTAAAAGTAAGAAAAAATTTGTTTATAAAAAAGAAACATTTCTAGAAATAATTTACATAAATGTCAGCTTATATTAATTACAATTTTGTTTGTTTTTTAGGAAAGGCTACCTTCTAGAATGGGTTTAATTACAATCAAGAAAATTTAATAATTAACTAGTAGAGTTAAAATTTAGTTAATGATTTCTAATTTAATTGGAATGCTACTTTTATATTATTAGAAACAATGATTTTAGTTTATGTGGAAAATTATTGACTTTGTAGAATTAATGTTTATTTGTAATTTAAAACAAGACAAACCAAACAGGAAAATGAGACAGATGTACAACATACAATCTTAATTGGAAAGCTACTTTTATATTCTCAGAAATAATGAATTAAGTTTATATAGAATTAATGTTTATTTGTAATTTAAAACAAGACAGACTAACCAATAAAATAAGACAGATGTACAACAATAATCTAAAAGATTACTTAATTATAGATATATAGTACTCACCATGCAAAAATCAATTTTTCGCATTGAGTTAACTTAATAAAAAGTATCAGAAAATTATACATTAAAGTATATAATTTTTGTCAATTTACATTTCCACTAGAAATATGTTAATAATTAAATAAAACTGAAAAAACTAATTGTATGATTTGATTGTTGAAAAATATTCAGAACATTAGAAACAAAATTCATTTTGTTGATATTGTCTTGGTACTATTCAAGACCTTTGTTTAAAATAAAATGATATTGATTGAGTAACTCTTGTTTGTAATGAATGAACATCTGGACTTTCTGGATAAAACTGGCTGTCTTTGTTTTAATGTTACACTTTGTTTATTGTAAATCTTACGTAATGATATTTACTAGAATGTACCATTAATTATGTTTTGTTGTAATTAGCAATTTTTTAAACGATTAAGAATCGGTAAATAACCATTATCCAGTTCTAATGATTCAATTTTTTTGTTGCAATTATTGCCATTGAGTTTAATGAAGAAGCCTTCACTTAGAAGTCTTTTTCTGTAACTGCCTTCTTTATCAAGAATTTTTGCATTTTCAAAGTCAAATCTATGGCTATTTGTTATGGCGTGTTCAGCGTTGATTCTTTTTGTCTTTTTAAATCATATTTGTGTTGAGTTAGTCTGTTATTCAATTTTTTGCTAGTTTGGCCAAAATAAGCTGAATTACAGTCAGAACATTCTATTTTAGATACAACATTGTGGTTTTGCTTATTTTCAACTCTTAATCTTTTTTCAGAGTATGTGTTTCCTAGTTTGTTACTATTAAAAGAAAAAGTTATACGATTTTTGCTCATTTTCTCGATGGTAGTTTTAATTTTTTTGGTAAGAAAGTTATACGGAAGGCAAATTCTTTTGTTACTATTAATTGTGTCATTAGGATCTGCTTTATTTTGATCTTTCTCAATTGTGTTATAAACTTCATGTATGACTTTCTCTTTTATAGAATTTATAAGTCCCATTGGATAGTTATTATTTTTAAGAATGGAAACGGCATTATTTATAGCGACCCTTCTATTTCTAATGCTGCTGAGATTAACTGCTCTAAAGAATATATATTGCATAATATATAATATATAATATATATATATATATATATATATATATATATATATATATATATATATATATATATATATATATATATATATATATATATATATATATTGTTAATTAATTAAAAATAACTTATAAGTTATTTTTAATATATTGTGCGTAATTCCAATGAAAATCTATTAATCTATCTGTGTAAGTTGATTTTCTGTGCCAAACCGTTGATAATTTATTATCATTATCTTTCTTGATAAGAGTATCCAGAAACGCAATCTGGTTATTTTCTTCCAATTCAATAGTGAATTGTAAAGCCGGATGGTAGTTATTGAAAATGTTTTTAATGTCATCTATTAGAGAGTTTGGGGCACAGGAAATGATGTCATCAACATATCTGTAAAAAAATGTTGGTTTCCATTCTTTAATTTTCCCTACACAGATAGTACACAAATAGTCCATGACGTAAGACGCAAGTATAGGGCTCAGGTTATTACCCATGGCGCAACCGAAAGGTTGTTTGTAGAATTTATTTTGAAATTTGAAAAAATTATTGTCAACTATTAATTCGATCCCTTCAATAAAGAGATCTTTATTTATATCAGTGAAATTTTTAAATTTTTTTGCCATTATTTTTTAAAGATCGCTATGGCTAATTTTATAGAAATATTACTGAAAAGCGCTTTCACATCTAACGAAAAAAGTTTTTCATTCGAATCATTAAGTTGTATATTTTTTTTTATTTACAAATTCGAAAGAATTTTTTATTGAGAATTTACTATCTTCAGCGGCACTTAATATTTTTGCAATCTATTATATTTTTGAAGTCTCTAAATATTTGTCTCTAAACATTATTTCCAATTTCAACTGGAAATAATGTTTCGGTCAATTATCTACAACATATCCAAAATTCAGCTTCTTAGGATAATTTGTAGGGAGTAGAGGGGAAAAAAACGATTTTGGCTGGATCTAACACGCCCCCAGCCCCCCAGAATTAACGTAGAGGGTTGAAATTTGGTGTGCTGATAGAGTTCATACCTAGGTTGTGCTTTCTGGAGATTAGAATATTTTACCCCCACCCCCCTCATTTTTAAGCTACAATTTCATGCTTTCTCGACATTTTCGAAGTTTGTACCACTCGCACGGGTTACGCAAATAAACCTAGAGGGCTGAAATTTTGTATTCGGATTCAGCTGGTATAAAGAGGGTGCCTTTTCGGAGTCTCAACTTTGAACCGTAACCCCCACTATTTTTATACCAAAAGGAACATTATTTTTCTTGTTTTTTAACAGTTTCGTTCGGGTCAGAATCTCCCCAAATAAACCTAGACGGCTGAAATTTTGTGTACAGGTTAAGTTAATAGCCGGCCACTGCTTTTTGGAGGTTTCACCTTTTAACCCTTACCCTCACGATTGTTATGTCAATATATCCTTGATTTGTTTGCTTATTTTCTAACACACCTAGAGACTCTCTGAGTAAACCAAGAAGGCTGAAATTTTGTATCTGTATTCAGTTAATATCGAGGGTGTGCCTTTAGGGATTCCACATTACCTTGCCCTCACTTTTCCACATTTTTACATGGGAATTCAATAGCGTTGTTATATATGGTTAAATGTAATTTATATTGATAACAATACAGTAGGAAGACTAAATTTAAAGAAACAAGTGAAGTACATATCATTTATTTCAGATGCAAAACATAAATTTAATATGTAAGTAATTTAAAAAATGTTATTGATGTAATTTTTCATTTTTAGTCGAATTTTTCCTTGAAAAAATTTGACTTATACAGCCTATACGACAAGAAAATACGAGAGTAGGGGCGCTATCCGGTTTCGGACCCGTAGAACACGATTCTGTAGACAAAATATGTCTGACATATATATATATATATATATATATATATATATATATATATATATATATATATATATATATATATATATATGTATATATATATATATATATTTTTTTTTTTTTTCCCGCTACCTTTTAATATGTGTAGAGCCCCCCTATGGAAGTTACGAGCTCAAATTTGGTAAATGTGGCTCATTCCGATGTACAATACTATCAAAGTGGGGTCAAGTTTTGGGCAAATTTTAGATCTGACCCAACCTTTAAGGAGGAGGTGGGGGGCGTTAAAACAACAAAACTTTTCCAAACCAGTCGGAAATAATGTTTCGGTCAATTATTTACAACATATCCAAAATTCGGCTTCCTAAGATGACTTGGAGGGAGTATAGGGGAAAAAAGGATTTTGGCTGGATCTAACACGCCCACAGCCCCCCGGAATTAAGGTAGAGTGTTGAAATTTGGTGTGTTGATAAAGTTCGTACCTAGGTTGTGATTTTTGGAGGTTTTAATATTTTACCCCCACCCTTCTCATTTCTAAGCTACAATTTCATGCTTTTTCGACGGTTTCGAAATTTGTACCACTCGCACAAGTCACCCAAATAAACCTAGAAGGCTGAAATGTTGTATTCGGATTGAGTTAGTATCAGGGGGGTGCCTTTTGGGGGTAGTAGTAGTTTTTGGACAGAACGGGGACCACCATCCCACCATCCGACTTTTTTGAGCGACCTCGGATGGTAACAAAGCTACCGGGGCGGTTTTAGAAGCCTCCGGCGGTGGGTGGAGCAAAATTTGGTCTCAAACCTAACGACATCTAGTGAAATTTTGTCCAACCGCACTGAACCCAATGGAACTTGATCCAACCTAACCTAACCTATCCTAACCTAACAAAATTTTTTTAACTTAACCGAACTTAAGAATTCAAAATTTCTCTAACAGATGGCGCAGCCACCTTCGAGCCCTTTAAATTCACTACTAGATGGCTCTCGTAGTCTGGATACAGGCGATCCCTGTGTGTAAGTTTGGTAAATTGTCAATAGATGGCACCGAAAATCCTTTTTGATAGTTAAAAGATGGCGTTGCTAGTCTAAACCTCCGGGAACTCTATATCTTGATTCATAATTTTATCATATTATAACCTGACAACAGGTTTAACCTCGTATAAATCGTCGAAACTTTAGCGAAAGACATTAAATCTTATTGTTTTAAATTTTTAATTGTTGTGTTAAAACTAATTATTGTCAACAATGGAATCCATTACTGCTGGTGCTTCATCTGGAAACAGAGACGTAATTCAAAAAATGGCGGGAAATTTTATGGATGAATTGAACCATTTTGGTGCTGTTAAACGATGGATTAAACTTTCTGATATGGAAACTGGAAAAATATATAAAATTATAAGCGCGAGACAATCACCATCAAAGTTCGATTCATCGAAGATGAAGACAATATTGGAGTTAGAAATTGGATACATTTCGTTACCGGCGAGATTTGACAATTTGAATGAGCAGATGCTGGCGTGGCTGCAGAGTAATCCAAAACTGGGTATTATGAATAATGAACCCATTGGACTGACTTATAAACTGGAATTCAAAACGCTGTACTTTCTCGAAATCGTTGGGGGGTGCTGAATGGCGAATTTTGTAATTTATTCTCTTTAAAATGTATTATTTAATTGTACTATGTATTTTAAAAATTTCAATATTTTATCAATTTTTACATATCGCGAGCCTAGTGTCACACTGTTCCATGTAGACTTTTTTGAGATTTGCGCTTTTCACATATTTGAGTTCTCCATTTCATTGTCTATCTATATAAATTTAAATTTAATCAAAATCCTTTAAAGAACGGTAGAAATCACCAAAACATCAAAATTCCATCTCCTAAAAGTATAAATAATTTTATTAAAAGTTCTATGTTTCACAAAGAATGTGGATGTTGTAAATTATTTTCTGGTTTAATTTGTTTTTGTTTCACATAATATTTGGATATACTGTAATTTGTTTATACCTGCTTCTTTGGAAATTAAAATAAATTCATATTATATAAATTAAATTTTAAAATATGTCAAAACTTCAAACTCATTTTTCTCGAGATTTTAAAAAGTCGGCATTGGAACAATATAACACTAAGCTCGCGATATGTAATAAATAATTATAAAACAAAAAATCCTTTTATTCATACCAATCTCTAAATCAATTTTTGTAAGCTTGTATAAATTTGTCAGCTGACATCATTAGAAGGTATACTAATATTAATAGCACAAGCGAAAGATTTTGAATGCTGCTGCAGGTTTTAACTTGTATGATTGTATATTTTTTATCTGAAAACAGGTTTGTATAGATTTTCTTCTAAATAAAACACATTTTTATATTTTAATAACTTTATTTAAAAGAAAAAGAAATATTTTACGACAAATTGATAATAAAATATTTAATATTCTGTGTCTTTTGGGGCGCTTTCGTCTGGTGTCTTTTGGTGTCATTCGGTGTTATTTGGCGTATTTTTTGTGTATTTTTGTTGTCATTTGGTGTATTTTTGGTATAATTTGGTGTATTTTTGGTGTCATTTGGTGTTATTTGGCGTATTTTTTGTGTATTTTTGGTGCCATTTGGTGTGATTTGGTGTATTTTTTGGTGTCATTTGGTGTATTTTTGTGTTTTTTTTTTTGGTGTCAGTTGGAGCATTTTGGTGTCATTTTGGTGTAATTTGGTGTATTTTTGTTGTAATTTGGTGTCATTTAGTGTAATTTGGTGTATTTTTGGTGTCATTTGGAGCATTTTGGTGTCTTTTTGGTGCAATTTTGTGTATTTTTGGTGTTATTTGGTGTATTTTTGGTGTTATTTGGTATATTTTTGGTGTAATTTTGGTGTAATTTGGTGTCATTTGGTGTATTTTTGGTGTATTTTTGGTGCATTTTTGGTGTCATTTGGTGTATTTTTGGTGTTGGTGTACTTTTGGTGTCATTTGCAGCATTTTGGGGCCTCTGATTTGGAGATGATCCGATCCATAGCATCAAGAGATCCATAGCATTTTTATCCTGACAAAATAACATCAGCTATTGAATGGGGTTCGTCTGTGGAGACTTTTGGTCTTCTATTCACACTTACCTTTGACGAATCTGATATTGGAGAAGACCGCCTAGATGGATTCGACACGCTGACATATTTTCTTACGTTGTGGATGCGAAAAACGATAACATATGCTCGTCCGGAACTGCTGGATCGTATATTGAAACTTGTGGAAGAACATGACATTCCTCGATTGTACTTCAATCCAAAGTGCGTAGAAGAGGACGGTGAATTGTTGAAGTGGATCTTGCAGAAAATTGAAAAAGGCACAGCCAATCAATCAGAACTCCTGGGTTGGGAAAGTGGTCCGGATACGGGGGCGTGGTCGTCGACGAACTTACAAGGCTACTTAGATATATACAAAATTTTAAATACGAATTTCAAGATTTAAATTTTTCATGTATTTTTTTATGATGTATTTTCTTTTTTTTCTTTTTTTTATATTTTTTTTTCATCATGTATTTTTTAAATTTCTTAATTTTCTTAAATTTTTAAATTTTTTAAATTTTTTTTGTATTTTTTTTTTCAAATTTTTTAACATGTATTTTTTTAAATTATAATATTTTGACATGTATATATTTTTATTTTTAATAAAATAAAATTTTGAATTAACAATGGCCATTATTATTTTTTTTTCCTTACAAACTAATTACTTAATACGTACGACTTATAAAACTAAAACCATGGTTTTAAGAATATTTACAAAATTAACAAAGAAATATATACAAAATTAACAAAAAATATATACAAAATTAAGAAAAATAGAAATCATCTATTTTATAATGTCCCCACGGGAGAGTTTTAAGTTTATTGTTGGGTGCTATGAACCGTTTGTCGTCATCGTTTGTTAGTGCGGCCTTATTCACTAAGTGTGTGTACAGTCGATGTTTTAAACTGCGGAAAACACTCATTTGTTTATACAACACAGCACTTGAGTCTTTGCTCATTACATAATTTATGTAGTCTTTAACGTCTATTTCGTTTTTAACCACATCTTTCTTCACACCTTTGAGTTTTATAATCGGGAGCTTATCATTATCTTTGACTATACAGTAGGATTTAGCTTTAACACCGAAAAATTTCTTAATTAATGTACCAGAACACTCATCTTTAAATTTATCGAGCACTTTTTTGTTAAATTGAGGCAGTTCATAGATGTTATCTGCGGCATAGTCACTCGTGTCAAAATACTCGCTAATTTCCGGCTTGATGTCGACCTAAAAATCGTCCGTTTCTATTTGATATATAAACGAATCAGTGTCCATATATAGCAAATTCACTCTGTCACTGTACTTTGGTTTTATATATCCGTAATGAAAATCATACATTAATGTTTTTGATAACTCGAGCACACTAAATCCTACGTAAATTGGATTGTCGTATTTCACTTTTAAACGGTCCATTTGTATGGCGACTAGGTTTTTGTGAATGATGGAGCAACTATGGAAATTTGGTTTGCTTATTAAATTATTAGCACCCAATTTTTTACGAATGTTCTCCCAATGTGTGATTAACCGCACATCAACACGTTTGTCGACATTTTCCATCACTTTCCCGAAAACACTATTATTTTTTAATTTGAAATAATCTTTTTCAAAACTATTTGTCGCCTTAGAACGAAGCTCGGTATTTAAATCGATGTATTTCTTCAACCACGGAGATTGATTAAACTGGAGCGCACGATGTATTTTCTTTAACTTTAGTCCGTATTTTAAACACTGTTTTAAATTTCGATAATGGATCACATATTTCTTCTTGTCATAAACATTGGCGAGCAATTTGCTGTTTTTGGATGTGATGTATGGCGGCTTCATCTGCTCCGGACAGAATGGTAGATCTTGATGATAGTCGTGCAGTGTTTTCGGGTACTCGAGGTCGACTTCCATAATGTATCCAACATCAGCGTCATCCGGAACCATTGATATGTCGATGTTATCCAATTCGTGTTTTGGGACCTACCGGAAATGTCTAATCGGCAAATGCTGCGACATGGCCCATCCGTACAAGTTGTTGGCGTCCAGATATTCGATGTAGGTCGACGGCTTCGTGGGGTCATAGTCAGACATGTACTTATTGTTTGCTTCGCTAAAACGACCGAAACATTGAGTCAATCCACCACGCATACCCTTTTTAATGAAACGGATCATGTCGATATCCGTTAGTAGCTCCAGTTCCACTTTCGTATATTTCAACATGGCATCCCAGCTCAAGCCTGGTGCGGTGTAGTACTGGCATGGATCCAATTTGTACGTATTCAAACACAGTTTCCGGAAATTTTCGAATACATCTGCCAGTAATAACACGTCCCTTTTCAGATTTAAGTCCGAATACTCGCCAAAAGTTCGGATGTTGAATTCATTCCATACTCGCTGTGCACGCTGGTATTCACTGTCGGTAATACTGGAAAATTTCAAGCTGCTATGGAATGCCGCTTTTGGTGGTAGAGCGTGTTCGTTTAGTCGTTCAACACTGTTGACGTATTCGTACGGGAATATTTCTTTTTGTTTGATTTAATTGAAAAGGCGGTCTTCAGGAAATGCTCGACGAACTTCGGCGAAGTGCTCCGGCTTTAAATTCTCGGCATTTATCTAAACTGCTCGCCATAAATCGGAACGAATCGATAAAACGTAGCTGGATGGTTTTAATTTTAAATTTGTTATCAGATTCCTCATCTCCTTCATCGTCATCGTCATCATCAATATCTTCCACTTCTTGATTGGTGTCGACTGGTAGATATCTTGTGACAGAAATGTAGCGATCTTTGTTGTTCGGTATGACATCGATTCGTTCATTGGAGACTCCAAATTCCCGGACGATAGAGTGCGCATCATATCCAGATAAATTATGGAAAACGACCGGGATGAATTTCGGTAGTCTGTAAAGCCGATTACATTGGTTATGTGCGACACCTCGAAATTCACCCGTTAGATGGTTATGATCCCGCACACGATCGCTGCCCAATTTATTGCCGCATATGGAACACTCCTCGACTAATCCAAATACTAAATAATCGATCGCTGTTAATGGCTTCATCGGAATTTCATTGTAAAATTTTATGTAGTCGTCGGGCATCTTCTTCTAATTTTGCCATAAAAATTTTCTCACAGTTCGGCCGGCAGTACGTTTCGAATTTGTTTAATGAGTCATCATACGAGTACTTGATGTAATATGCGAAGTTGAATGGTTCGTATATGCACGGTGTTCGTAAACGATCCGTCGGGATTCTGTATGCATGTGTCGCATGGTTTTAATATTGATTCGAAGTCTGCGTAGATCGTAAATGGAACGCGCATCTGCTTGGCATAATTTTGAAATTTCAAAATGCTGCCTTCGCCAGGGCTTGATATTACAGTGCGGACTTTGTTACAGTCTTCTTTAGAATGTCCGATAAGCCGCTCTTCTGTTCGAAAGAATTGTAGGCATCCGTCACATAATCATGAGGTTCCATAGTGCCTTGAAAGCTGATGATGTCTAACAAGTCGACTTAAGTTCTTTATCCAACAGTAGTGACTGGTTTCGCCATTTTCAATGTATAGCAGGTTAACATGAGTGTTCCTTTTGTTTTTTGTATAGTGCAGCTTTATTTTCCGTATAGTTGGTCCAAAAATACTTTTATTCTTCCAGTCCATAAACATTGACGCTGATGTTGTTGAGCGATTCGAATAATTTAATATCATTAATTTTGACAGGAAACTCCATATCGTCGAAATTTAAAATTGTTGAATAATGGAGATATGATGCGACTCGTTGTGGATTGTGTTCAGCAGGATATAAAGCCAATGTTATCGCCCATGCGAAGCAAGGCTGGTCTTCATTTTGAATATTGATAACGGCCTGTTTTCGTTTAATCCATGCTAGAAGCTCAATATACGATGAAGCCCGAAGCGGATTGTATTTATTTACATTGACTTCCAAATAGCAGACTTTCAAAAGCGACTAGCCGCTGTCTCTCTCTTGAAATTCTTCAATCTTGCGCACTACATTTGACACCATACTTTGGTAAATTTCCTCCATATTGGTGGATTCGCAAACACTAACATTTCTGGTGTTGAACAACTTCAAATCCAGTAGTAAATTATCGTCTTTGTCGAATTTCGCATATAATTCAAATAATCCGAAATTAGTTTTAAATGACGTACATTTCGCCAGTTCCATATACAGCAGCTGAAACACATTTTCCTTAACTTGTAAAAATTCTTCAATGGACTGGAAGTACTCGGAACTCTTCACCAGGTAACTTATTATTCTGGTTTTGAACGCGCTGTTGATATTTTCCACATTTACGTTTCCAGTACCACAGCATAATTTAATTTTATGGGCGGTGCTTCGTAAATGCCCATTGAAAGATGAAATTGGTATATCCACATCGCATACTTCGCACCGTCTTATGCCCCGATCCGCCTTTGATTTTTTGGAAGGACTGCCATTTTGTTCACCAGCTGCACGCTTTCTTGAAACATGACCGCTGCTAGTTGAGGGCTGTTCATGATCAGGTTCGACGCCGGTTGAGGGTTGGTCATGTTCATTAGCCATATGCCGCTCCAGACCATTTCTAACATATTCACCGCAGTAAGCACACAATGCCGCCGTTGAATGGAATTTTTTTTACTTGGTGATGTAAACTATCCATTCTCGTAAACATGACCCCACACTGACTGCATTTAAAAGATGAACCATTGTCGCCATGTTTCGTCTTCAAATGTCTTGTCAAAGCATCCCGACGGCTGAATCCTGATGCGCATATTTCACACTTGAACAATGCCATTTTTCCTAAATTCACAAAAATATTGTTTAGCTTTCGCGAAATATTTATAATTTTAAATTTATTATTATGAACGTTAAACTTGATCGAAAATATTTTACCTTTTATTTACAGAATTTTCTAACGCATTCTGTACATTCTAAAATGAAAAAAATGAAATTTTTTTTTGGACATTAAACAAAATTAAAAACGTGAAATTATATTTTCTGGAATTTCTAAAGCAAAATTTGAAAAATACTGACTGGTAAAAAATAACATGAAATTTTTCTGTTTTAATATTTCTCAGATAACTGTAATTAGTTTTAAGTTGTTGCATACAAAAAATATAAAAAAATTTCAAAATAAAAATTAATATTAAAAGGAATTAAATGTTTACTGAACTTACCCGGCTTTGAGACAAAAACAGACAAAAAATACACAAGCTGATTTTTCAGTACACTGTGCTTTTAATAGCAAGAAAAATAAAATTAACTATTCGATTAACTTAAAAACGAACAATTAAACTTTAGAAATTATTACAATTACTTTTAAGATGAAATTCACAAATTTACTTTGCAACGTTTAAAACACTATTCTCGCAAAAAGTCACAAAAGATAGTAAGTGCATATGAACATTACGCGCTCGTATTTATACATTTTAATTGTTGACGTCATACAAATGTGTAGAGGAACAGGCTCAAACATGTTACGATTGTATAATATGATGCAGTAATTTTTATAATTCAATATGATGCGGCAATTATTAACAAAATAGTAAGTATTTTATCCTATGGGAACATAATAAATTCTTATCTTCTAAACTATCACTCTTTAACTTTTAAATTTTAGTGAAAATTTGTTACAGAAAAATTTGTGATATGTTTTCGGTCAATATTTTCATTATCATGCAATAATATCCGCTAGCAATATGCGCCCTAGTGCATAATGTAAGAATTTCCTAAACATATTAATTTAACACAACGTTCGACATTGATGTCATAAAACGTAGAGTGCGTTAATATCAATTTTAAAATTCTTGGAAATAAATTGTTGAGAAAAATTTTTACCTAAATAATATGGTAAATGGCCTTAAAAAATCGAGATAGGTTTTTCTGCATTAGCGCACACAATGTATGCGCTAACTTGTTCAGACGTGTTGCATTCCAAAGCGACGACGATTTCATATGTAAAATGTGCGGAATGTGATGTGTAAGCTATTTTACTATGCGAAAGGTTAATCTTTTGCATTCTAAAAAATCTTTTATAGATATTATTATAACTTACTAATTTATATTTTGCATGGTAACATACCAAAATTATTATGAAAAATTAACTTTTAAAAAGAAAATTATATTTTCAAATATTCATAAAATCCTTTTAAAACGGAACTAAATTTGAGCGAAAAAAATATTTTACATTTTATTCACGGAATTCTCCTAACACATCCTGTGCATTCTAAAAATTGTAAAAGAATGTTTATTTAAATAGAATTCTTGTAGTCTGGAATCATTTCTACCATTAGTTCGAATATCATTGGGTTGTGTAACATGAAATGTCGTTTTCCGACCACTATGTAATTCAGAAAAATATCGACACCTTCTTAAGCATTAGCGACATATTTGGAAGCAATTATTCTTTAATTTTAAATCGAAAAGAATGTTTTTAACATAACTTAAAAAGTAGTTTTTAAGGTATCACAAAAAAGTTAGTTAATTTTCCAATAAATGTTATCAGCCAATAGTAGAACTGATTTGTCTAGTTTACGCAAAATATTTATAATTTGCTTTTAAATTTATAAATGCTAAAAATTTAGCGAAAATAATTTAAATTTTATTTAGGAATTTTTTTCTGACACATCCTGCACATCTTAAAAAATTATAAAACTTTTACTTCTAATATCGCTTTAAAAAGAAAAATTATATTTTAAATAAGTTACTAATATGAAATTACGTCTTTAGAAATTCAAGAAAAACTATTAAAAACAAAAATTTTCTACTGTTAATATTGTTTAAAAACTATCTTATGAACAAAATGAAAATTATATTTTTTTCAAAGTTGTTGAGCCAAAATTATTTAAACGAGATTAAAGAAAACTTTTTGTTTTAATAGGTAAAATTGCTAATTAAATTTTTAGAAAAACACTGTACGCTTATTGGATACTGTACCTAATACATTACATTACTCCATATCAACCCAAGTAATGAGAGAACGTTTAGCGAGTATATTGTATATGATTAACGCGTTATAAATACCTATAGTACATTTTAAAACGTTAAAAGACAAGAAATTTTTCTTTTTAGTATTTACAAAATAATTATAATTAATCTCAAAATTTCAAGTAAATGTTTCGACTTACCCAATATTTCCAAAAATCACAAACTAATTTCAATGCACTATAGTTTTAATAACTAAAATTAACTACTCGATTAACTTAAAAAAAAAAAACGAACAATTAAAATAGAAAAATAACTTAAAATTATGTACTTTCAAGATGAAATTCACTTTGTAATGTTTGAAGTACACTACTCACAAAGTCGAAAAATAACTTAAAATTATGTACTTTTAAGATGAAATTCACTTTGAAATGTTTGAAGTACACTACTCACAAAGTTGAAAAATAACTTAAAATTATGTACTTTTAAGATGAAATTCACTTTGTAATGTTTGAAGTACACAACTCACAAAGTCACAAAAAACGTAATAACTTATATGAGATTAATCCGGCTATTTTTTACAAGAAAATTTTCAATTGGTATAAATGTATAAAAATTATAAGTCAAATCTTACAACATATTTTTGCATGAATGTATATATTGTATATACATATGGGATGTAACTTCACATATACTATAACGCGAAATATGCATTTATCAGCGAATTCCTCATATGTTTTATAATTTTTTGTCGTTAAAAATACATTTAATTAGATATACCTAGTTAAGAAATTATTTTTTATACTTACCCACTACTTAAATACTTTTTTCATTTTGGGAAATATTAACCACTAATTATTGATTTAGGGATGGGGATTGAATAAAAAAATCGATTTTTAAATTTTTTTTATTGAACGCTAAAAAATGTTCATATATTAATCTGGTATAATCATACTAGGATATAAATCAATGTTTTAAAGATCGGTATGAATTTAAAAAATCGAATTTGTGTTTTATAATTTTTATTAGATATATGTAAAAATTGATACAATATTGAAATTTTTAAAATACATAGTACAATTAAATAATACATTTGAAAGAGAATAAATTACAAAATTCGCCAACGATTTCGAGAAAGTCCAGCGTTTTGAATTCCAGTTTATAAGTCAGTCCAATGGGTCCATTATTCATAATACCCAGTTTTGGATTGCAATGCAGCCACGCCAGCATCTGCTCATTTAAATTGTCAAATCTCGCCGGTAACGAAATGTATCCAGTTTCTAACTCCAATATTGTCTTCATTTTCAATGAGTCGAATTTTGATGGCGATTGTCTCGCGCTTATAATTTTTTATATTTTTCCAATTTCCATATCAGAAAGTTTAATCCATCGTTTAACAGCACGAACATGGTTCAATTCATCCATAAAATTTCCCGCCAGATTTTTAAATTATGTCTCTGTTTCCAGATGAAGCACCAGTAGTAATGGATTCCATTGTTGACTATAATTAGTTTTAACACAACAATTGAAAATTTACAACAATAAGATTTAATGTTTTTCACTAAAGTTTCGAGCAAAATTGTAATTGGAAAGTTATACTACGGTCTTTTATAGTAGAAAAATAACCTGATGACGTCAGCTGATTTACACAAGTTTAAACCTGTTTTCAGATACAAATATGATAAAATTATGAACCAAGGTACCGAGATCGCGGTGGTTCAGACTATCAACACCATCTTTTAGTGGTTAGTTTAACTATCAAAAAGGATTTTCGGCGCCATCTGTTGACAATTTCTCAAACTTACAAACAGGGATCGCTAGTATCCAGACTAGCAGCGAAATCTAGTAGGGAATTTACAGGGTTCAAAGGTGGCTGCGCCATCTATTAACAATTTTTCAAACTTATACACAGGGATCGCTATTATCCAGACTAGCAGTGACATCTAGTAGCGAATTTACAGGACTCGAGGATAGCTGCGTCATCTATTAGGGAAATTTTCAGTTCTTAGGTTCGGTTAGGTTAGCAAAAAATTTATTAGGTTAGGTAAAGTTAAAAAATTATGTTGGGTTAAATTAGGTTAGACCAAATTTTATTAGGTTCTGTTAGGTTGGATCAAGTTCCGTTGGCTTCAGTTAGGTTTGAGAGCAAATATTGCTCCATCGACCGCCGGAGGCTTCTAGAACCGCCCCGGTAGTTTTGCCACCATTCGAGGTCGCTCAAAAAAGTCGGATGGTAGAATGGTGGCGCCAGAATGCCCCAAAACTACTACGGGGTTCTCGACTTTTAATCCCTACCCCCACCATTTTTATATCAAAAAAAACATGATTTTTCTTGTTTCTTAACAGTTTCGTTCGGGTCAAAATCTCCCCAAATAAACCTAGAGGGCTAAAATTGTGTGTACAGGTTAAGCTAATAGCCATACACTGCTTTTTGGAGGTTTCAACTTTTAACACTTACCCACACGATTTTTACGCCAATATTTCCTTAATTTTTTTGCTTGTTTTCTAACATGTCTAGAGACTCTCTAAGGAAACCTAGAGGGCTGAAATTTTGTACGTGTATTCAGTTAGTATCCAGCTAGTACCTTTTAGGGAATCCACATAACCTTTCCCCCACTTCTCCCATTTTTACATCGGAATTCAATGCTAATTTTTATTCTAAATACAAGTAGGCAATAGTAATTTTTAAAAATTTAAATAAGTGAACTTACTTTTGAAATGAAAGCTTACTTTTGAAATGAAGCAAATGAAATACATACAAATTAAGTAATTTAAAATTGTTATTAAATTCACTGTTTATTTATAAATTAAGAATTTTGGATTTTTATTATTTATAAAATAGAAATTTTGGATTTTTTTGGAAAGAAAAAATATCTTCATAAAGGCCTTCCAATTTACTATTTAAGTTCCTTTTTTAATATTTAAAAATAAAACAGGAAGGCAATTGGTGGATAAGCATGGGTAGGAATGCCCTCGTACGAATTGTGTTGGCTTTTTTTCTTCTAACTGCTATCGGCATAAAATTGAAGTTTACTGAGATTCAGCCCTTAAAAACTTAAAACCTTTTTTTAAAGCCCCGATTAACCGGATACTCATCATCAGTTTTGAAACCACCAAAATGACAAATCGCCTGTTGACTTTCAATTACATTTCGCTTGTAGACATTCAATACCGAAGATGAAAGGAAAAATTCGACTTTCGTGATGGGGCTCCGTTGCTCACGGGTTTTTATTTATAAAATAGAAATTTTAGATTTTTTTGGAAATAAAAAATATCTTGATAAAGGCCTTCCAGTTTACTATTTAAGGTCCTTTTTTAATAATTAAAAAGGGTCATTTTTATATCAAAAAGAACCTAATTTTTGTTATTTTTTTAACAGTTTCGTTCGGGTCAAAATCTCCCCAAATAAACCTAGAGGGATGAAATTTTGTCTAAAGTTAATAGCCAGTCACTGCTTTTTGAAGGTTTCAACTATTAACCCTTACCCCCACGATTTTTACACCAATATTTTCTTGATTTTTTTGCTTTTTTTCTAACAGGGCTAGAGACTCTTTAAGGAACCCTAGAGGGCTGAAGTTTTGTACGTGCTAAAAATTTTGGATTTTTTTGGAAAGAAAAAATATCTTCATAAAGGCCTTCCAGTTTACTATTTAAGGTCCTTTTTTAATACTTAAAAATAAGAGACAAGAGCAATTGGCGGATAAGCATGGGTAGGAATGCCCTCGTACGAATTGTGTTGGCTTTTTTTCTTCTAACTGCTATCGGCATAAAATTGAAATTTACTGAGATTCAGCCCTTAAAAACTTAAAACCTTTTTTTAAAGCCCCGATCGGCCGGACACTCATCATCAGTTTTTAAACCACCAAAATAATAAATCGCTTGTAGACTTTCAATCACATTTCGCTTGCGACATTCAATACGGAAGATGAAGGGAAAAATTCGACTTCCGTGATAGGACGCCGCTGCTTACGGCGTTTTTAGCTATATATCATAAAGAATCCAGAGTACAGAACTAACGCAATTATCTCTATCGTGTAATCTGCAGTGTGCAGTTCTGTGCAAGTTAGGCTACTTAGTTGTCACTCTCTCCGTAGCAGTGGATGAGTGTAGGTCAATCACAAATCAATTGTGTTGATTGTTGTTGGCATTATTAGAACCCCCACACGGAGCCATATACACGCGTTGTAGTATCTATATGTATTCGACACCACTTTCGATCACTCACACAAAGACAGATCACCGCACAAATACAAAGTAAACCAGTGCAGGTATATAGCTTGTTTTCTATCCTTTACTGGTTACACTGGTTTCAGCAGTATAGAGATAGATATGTTGTCTCTGTACTCTGGGATAAAGAACTATCATTCATATTTAACATTTAACAATTAAGAATTATAATTATTATGTAAAAATTCTACATTTAAAATAAAAAAGATTCGCTGATAATTTTCCTTTAAGTATAATCAGAAGTACCTTGATTATAAATAAATTAAGTCTACATTTAGGAATATAAATGAATATAAAAGAAAAAATCAATTTTTTTTATATTCTATATAAATTTATATATCTATATTCTATATATATTTATGCACCGCGCCAACGGGAGAAAAGGAAGGGGTGTGCAAGCTCAGGGAACCCGACACCACTCAACAGGAACGCCCGTGGCAAGGAGAAAGACGGCGGAAAATCCAGGAGCTGTCGCAAAATATTCGACCCAGGAGGGGAAATGTAGTATTCGGGGTTAGGTAACAAATTAAGACGGACAATCACCGACACACGCGATGAAACGACAGGAGGAAGAAGAGGGATCACCACTATCAGCATGGACCGAACAAATAACCACCAACCAGGTAACCGCGTATAGGGTCGAAGGAGGTACACACAGGACTGGCGTCAAGATGGACGGGGCCATACATGGTGCAGCAAGTTTAACCTGCCGGTGTTTATACGCTGGACATAGAGCCTGTTACCAAGGTACATCGAAACTCACTCAACCCTTCCAACGCAAGGACAAGGAACGATCAACGGGTACGGGCTCAGGGAGCTACCCACGATTACAAGGGAGGATTTGGAGGTTGGAGGAAGAATGAGCGACTGGTATCAGAACAGCGGGACAGGGACGACCACCGGCTGTACATCTTGCGACCCAGAAAATAAGAAGTTCAGAACGACCGTACGCAATGTCTTTGGAGGGGGTGATGTTGGGACCCTACTGTACTCACATTGCGTACGGCATAACGTGGTGCTACTGTACCTAACACAATTTCACCTGCACACCTAGAAAGGCACAAGCACTAGTTCAGTCGGCGATCAAGTGGAACAATGGTTACGCAGCCGGACCACGGATGCAAAGGGCCCGGGTTCAATCCCCATCAGCGACGACGATTCACGGTGAATTTTTTTTAGTAACATTTTTTTCTTTTCCGCTTTATGTAATGGTGGAAGGTTCTAGAACAATTGAGAAGTTCCACCATAATAAAGACAACAAATATGTAACCTGAAAAACAGCCTACGTCAGCTCCAACAGGGGTATAAAAGCCGGACACGCCAGGCCATTGCAGTTAGTTGAAAACCGAGTGTTGCAAGGACAGTTAGATCGAGGAGAGCGGAAATTCGGAGTTGCAATCGAAGTAGTGGATAATCAGTCGAGTGGACGAGCGTGGACAATCAAACGGAATTGGAATCACCCCAGTGGAACCAGAACTGTACCGTAATTGCGGGTTACTTGAGCCCAGATTTGCAAATCATCTGATAATTTCAAAAATTGAGCGTAACTGTTATACTTATTTGGAATAGGAAATTTAGTATATTAATCTATATATGACTACGGTTAGTTTATTATATAATATGGATCTTTTTCTTATGGCTCATAAATTTTATAGGTTTTTAGATTTTGGGCTCAAGTTAACCTCAAGATCGGGTTACTTGAGCCCAAACCTAAATTTCCAGGTGATTTTCATTTGAAAACAGTTTGACACCATGTAGGATGTTAGTTACTAATTAAAACATTGTACAAACATATAAGGAACTTTACTTATTTAATACTCTTATAGCAGCATCCAGCGAATTTCCGTTTCCAAAAATTAGTTTTCCTCGGAAACTAGTTGATATAGAATAATAGTTTAAAGACCCTTTTTGTGTGATTTTTTCTTCTCGTTCCAATAGTGTAAAAATTTTTGAACAAGGAGAAAGTTTGGAAAAAAGTTAATTTTTTCCATGAAAATTTCCAAAAATAATATGTTTTGGGCATCGGACGTGCCTGGTTAACGAACTTGTCCAACGGTTTAGGACTTTTGGGAATTTCTGCTATAGTCTTGCACCGTTTTATACCAAAGTTATAATCGGCTCAAATTACCCTAATTTTAAGATTATTTTACTGATTTATCAAAACCTTAATTTAAAAAATTAACAAAATGGTTGGCATATGAACATATCTGAATTTAGTTTAGTAATGAACAAAGTATTAAAATTATATACTTACCTTCCTTTGTAGACTACCACAATTATTTTTACAATCAAAAGTTAGCAACGTAACAAAACATCAATTTCAAACAGAGAGTAAACAACACTTGCCTCACCTCTAGTGTCAAGTTCTAGTGTCAGTTACCTCACCTCTTAAACACCGTAAATCTACTGCTGTTGCCTATTAGCTAAACATCTAACTTACTTCTACTACTGACTAATATAAGCACAAAACAGAAAATAATACTTTTTCCGTTTTGGGCTCAAGTAATCCGCAATTATGGTACTTTGAAGAAATATCCATTTTACTAAATTTTGTTATTTCATATCCTAAATTGTTAATAAAATTGTTGTTCGAAACTTCTGTTTTATTATTTTGAAGACACACGTTGGGAACGTTGGGTGCTCCAAAAATGTTCAAGGATCAAAACCAGAGTATCGCAACAATATATTGATTAAATATTCAATCAAATCGAAATTTTTAATTATACTGGACTGTAATGCATATCTACAACCAACACAAGCTACTAAACCAGTTACGAAGATTATCCCATTAACAGTAAAATTTCATTTTATAGTGTATATATAAAGCTACAACCGAAATCGTGTTGACAAAAAAATTAGTCGAAGTAGAGTTTTCCAGAAATCGATTGTTGCCATAATTCGCTTCCACTTGAAGTTCATCAATAAAAGTTGTGACAATAATTTCTATTTTGGTTAATTTTCTCAAACACTAATTCAAGAGATATTTTTTATTTGCATATGAGCAACGATTTTATAAATATGTACTTCTAGTTCAAAATTTCTTATTAAATTTTTAAAAAGTATTCAACATCAATTAGAATTTAAAATGCTTGCTGATTTGATCAAATATAGATGACTGACATTTAAATTTATTAACAGTTAAAGAGTTACTACCGTGCCATATGTTAGCAATGATGGAAAACGAACGACGTTGTAAATAAATTTTTATTTGTTGTTAACTAGTTATGAAATATTATTTCAAATAACCGGATAATATGAGCACAATTGTTAAATGTTTTTTTAACATCACTGAGGCACTGAGGCATCAAATCGAATTGAATGAAAGAGATTAAAATAACTTTATTAGTATGAAATTATTTAACAATTTATTTAGATAACAAGTAAGTTTGGTGCGTTACAAATATTTTGCTCAAATATTAGATGTTATATTCGTTGTCTGTAAAGAAAATAAAATTTATATAAATACTTTTAGGAAAGTTTCTTGCACGTGTGTTATCGATTTATTCTTCTAAGTACACATATATGCGAAATATGTAAGGCTAAAGACAGGGCCGGCCCAAACAAATTCGAGGCCATAAATAGGGTCGTAAAAAAATAACAAACTTCCGGATCAAAAAAAATTTAATTTTCTTCGGAAAATACAATCGATAAAAAAAAAAATGTTACACTTTACCCCGGATTCCTCACTAATAGCTCTGTACCGGCACAAAGATTACCGTGAAAATGTAATATAAAATTAAAATTATTACTATTGATTTAGTTTTCTTAACAAATAAAATAATAGAAATAAAGAAAAGTCTAATAGGACAATTGAAAAAGGAAATGTGTTTTTATTTCACTGCTATTTTACGGAAGTTTTCGTGAGCGATTAAAGCCGGAACGAGTGTCACAAAATGACATAAAAACCAACAAATACAATATTAAATACCCTTACACCCTTACAGATTAACAGCGCGTCGCACAGTGGTTCCAAATCCCAAAAAGCTGGCAATAAGTCGAAAAAAAAGTTACTATATTGGGACTTTTAACTATCGGAATAGTTGTACTAGTATATCTAGTATGTATTACTAGAATTTGAGCAGACTACGCTTTCATACCTGTCTGTAGGATCAACTCTTTTGTAACCATCGGGAGCGTCATAATTGATCTCGTGAAGTACGTGTCAAATAATTTTTTTCAAACAGGCATAAAAATCGTATAAGTTAGTATTTTTCAATTCTGTAAAATGGATTGTTCTTCTGAAAGTCAGTACAATAGTAATCTGTTGATCAAAAATAATATTCGCAACATGCCAATGAGCCAGTTGTTGATCTTATTAGCCTAATTTTGACGACTGATTTTAAAAAAAACTTGTTAGCAAAAAAGCAAATAGTAAAAAATATTGCTACATCCTGCCCCGAAACCAATTTTAGGCTGTTAATTGTATATTTTTTAAAACATATTAAAAAACTGGCTGCCACTAGCTGCCTCAACGGTTTTTAGGTTAAGTTAGGTTAGATTATACGATATTATGTTAAATATTACATTACGTAACATATGATAAAATAAACAATATGAATATGTGCTATAACATTTAAACTTATGTATTGAACATTCAGCCAAGGTGCTGGCCGAAGAACCGAATATTCGGCAAATACTATTCCAAATTTTGTATTTTTTTTTTTTTTTTGTATTTTTCATATTCCCTATAACAAGACTTTAAAAGTTTCCCACACGAAATATGAAACTAAAAAATTGGAATATTTAATTTTCGTCAAAATTTAGAGTGCGGACTTTGAATATAGATGCAATTTGGCACTCAGTGATCTGCCATTTTGTGTCCGCCATTTTGTTTTTTCAGAAATAAAATTCATATTTGTAATCAGCAACTTCAAAAACCCCCATATACCGACTTTCATGGGAATAGATATAGTTTTATACTAAGTCACCCGCCATTTTGTTTTTTCAAAAATGGAGTTCATATTCGTAATCAGCGACCCACAAAACTTCTATATACTGAATTTTACTACAATCAAACAATGTCTTTATATTTTTGCCAGCTTTTCGGAGATTGGGACCACTGTGCGTCGTGTCAATATAGAACATTTATTTAAAAATAAAAAACAAATAAAAAGAAAAGATAAAAAAATTAATGTATAACACAAAATAACACTAACACACGTAACAATTTAGACAGTTCGTTTGTTTACACTGAACCATCATTCTGACAGTTGATCGGGCGCGAAAATACAAAAATATAATGAACGTATATTTTTTTTTACTCATAGAGAATGTATTTCCCTACCAGGTTGAGTTATCGGAGCACAAAAGGAATCATAACTCCCCCAGTTTGGTAATTGAAAAGAAAAAAAAATAAAAAACTTAAAAAGAGATAGTTATGTTTACAAACCCCGAAATCAGAATTAATAGAAGGAAACTAAAATCAAAAAAGTGTAGATCGCTTGGAGTCAGTTGTTGGTCTGTCACAGCGTAAGGCATTTAGTCGGTCGGTGTCAGTCACCGAATGCACGACGATTGTTATGTATTGTTAAGACCATTACTGCTTGAACTGCACGTTGCGCTGTCCGTTAATACGTGTGATATAGTTGTGTGTGTGAACACTCACACAGAAGCAAACTACAAACTCACATCACTGCAAACAGTGTGTACCTACACTACATAGTGGTGAGAAATGGAAGGGATTTTTTGTCTATGCAGGTATCAGTAGTACAAAGATAGGAATTTTTATTTTCTGTTCCTCTGTGCCCGAAATCTTCCTTCATAGCTCGCGGTGAAAAATTTGTTCATTAGAATTTAGAATAGATTTCGTCACGAACACCGAGATACGAGTCATATACGATTCATATTCAGTTTCATATTCGATTCACATTTTTTATTTTAATTACATTTTATTTTAGAACAGTGAAATTATGTAATTGTACACGTTTTGAAATTTTTTAATAATTCGATAAAGAATTCACGCGCTTTATGAAAATTAATTCATTAAACAAAATAATTAACAATTTACATTTAAATCAACGAATCTTCGGACAATTGCTGCTACATTCAGTACAATTGCTTGAACTAAGGTACGATTTATTTTATAAAATTCTGATCTTAAAACAAGTTGTTCGTTAGTTCAACATTATAGCAATTAATTTACTTGTACAAATTAATTAAATAAGTAATATCAATTCGCCGCTAATACCAAATAATATCAGTATACATATTAATTTCAAGGTACCAAACTAAATTTAACCAATTCAATTACCACTTGGGAAGGTCACGTGGTTCATGGTCTGCCATTTTGCGTGTGAACACGTCTTGTATTTTCGCCCCTACAATTATAATTCTTAATAAAGGAACCCAGATATCAGTAATTTTCATTAACAATAGGCAACGTTGAATTAATTGTCCGTAATCCGAAAACCGCTATAGAACTACTCATATTTTGTCCGTAGTACAATAGGTTCGCCCAACGTTGTTTTCTGGGTCAATCCTAGTTTGGAAAAATATCCAGAATACGACGATCTCTTTTGTGACGACCCCTTCCCACTGTTGCAAGGGGAAACAGTAACGAAAGGAAATTAGTAGTATATAATTGTTAGAATAGTTTAGTATTAGTATTAAAAATTTCCATTGTATAATTAATGTAGTAATAATTATTACTTGTTAAAAATAAACTATGAATAATTGATTTACAGTGAGATATTTACTTACAATACAACAATAACACGTTTTCAGCCATAATCGTACAGATAATCGGCTTATTTTTCTCAAAAATTCTCGTATAAAAGGTAGTAGCGTCCATGTTGCCGAATAGCCAACCATAAAGTGAACCCACCAGTGTTGCCAGTTTTTGTTTGTTCGACACCGCCTGGCCGCGGCGCGCATGTAGCCCCGATGTAGCCCCAATCATAGCGTGTAGATAGTTAAGGCGGGACGTTTTCAATTAATTTAGAAGTTATTTTTTTTTTTTTTACTTACCAAAATTTTATACTAAAAATTAAAAATAATGCAAAACATATAACAAACAAGTTTAATTAATAATTAAATTGAAAGTAACGAGTAGCTTTAGCTCTTATTGTTAGCACAAACTCACAACTAAATGTCGGTTAATCCGTTTAACATTAACGGTTTTATTCCAGTACACCATAGAGATGGATAGACACCTCAAAAAATCGTTTAAAAAGTTAAATATCATTACAGAAAAAGATGGTAGCAGTCACTTGAATTCCAATGCTATATTTTGTCTTTATCTAATAAATGACAAAATATGTTTGTTAAAGGAATGCTAACTTTGTGCCAGAGATAAAAAAAGATACACTACACTATAAGGAGTTGTCACACTCTTATTAATTATTTATATGTATTGGGTTGTTTGTTGTCAAACTTTATTTTTCTACACAAAATACAAACATAAAATTAATATTTTAATAGACAAAAAATAGCCTAGTTGGCTACCAGTAGCCAAGGAGTGAAATATCAGCGCCGCTGAGTAAGAAAAGTAGCCCCAACTGGCAACACTGGAAGCCACATACCGCGCCAGACAGCATCTCGCTAGATGCACTCGTCGGAGCGCCAATTTCGAAATTACAAACAAGGAGTGTTTCTACAGAACAAACGCCGGGCATAAATCCAACCCCACGTCCTCGTCGTGCTCGGCGGTAACTGTTAGCTGGCTAACAGGCTAACGGGGCCCTGGTTGGTTAATGAATAAATAAATAGGACGACACAAATCGTGGAATTCTTTTGTTATTGTTTTTTGTCTTTTTCTGTGTTTTTCTGCCACTGGAGGTCCATGGGGCCTCCAACGGTGTTGTTGCAATCCCCACTGTACCACTGGGCGGTTCTAGGCCCCCGAGGGTACAGTGGGTAGGCTGTGATATATTTACTGTGATTTTTCACTCTGTGATATTTTGTTGTTATTTTATTGTTATTCTTCTATATTGTTAAATTTTGTTTTCCCTTATCTGTGATATTTTGTTTTGCCGCTGTAGGCCTGTTGTTATGGGTCTACAGCGGTATTCTCTTTTAACTCCTTCTTGCTTCACTGATCGGCCTGTGGCTTCCCAGTGAGGCAACAAGTTTTATCTGTGATACCGTGATACTTACCTGTGATATTTATTTGTGTTTTATCTTTTTTTCTAGTCGGTTTCCTCCACTCCGAAGCCTTTTACACCTCGGGGGGAGTTTCATCGTTGGTTTTTCAGTCCTTGGTGACCGGACGTTCTGGCTAGTACTTAGCGTACCGCCACCAAGGACTCTCCGCTCTTTATGAAGCCCTGGGATGGCAGGGCTCATCGGTGAATTTTATCATGTGTATGTTTGTCCTTTGTCTATTGCATTTATGTGTCCCTGTCTTTATGTGTGTTTTAATTTCTTGTGTGTATGGCGGCGTATGCCCATCGTTGGCGATGCCGCCGGACACTGCTGACCGCGCCATCCACCGGCAGCAGTGTTCCAATTTATATATATATATATAAAAAAAAAAAAAAAAAAAAAAAAAAAAAAACAGAACAAACCGATATTGTAAATCGCCATATACCTGTGTACGTGGGAGGAAGGGTATTAAATTACACGGCCCAAATCACAATATCAATAAAAAAATACAATTAATATTTGATATTTAAAAATTTACATTTTTTGTGGTGACTAGAATTTCAATTTAAGTTAAAATTAACTGAAATGTTTACAATTATAATTAATGTTTACTTACAATTTCTAATTAGAAATATGTCAACATAGTTGTAAAAAATTTTTACGTTGTCAAATTGAATTTTAAGTGATATGATTGTTTAAAATATGTAGATACAGCAACTTTTTTGTGAGATACATCTGTGTGAAAGAGAAATTGTTAATTGGCATTATGAATTTGATATAATAGTCTATTTTTTGGTTATGTTTACTTACTATTGTTTGTTAATTTTGATAAATTATTATATTTTTTTCTCTTTTGACATATGTATCTATGTGTTGTATATGTTTCATTTCTTTCTTCGATTGCAAATTGTTTTATTTATCTTTATGTTTTACATGATGTAATTTATTTTGATAATTTTATTTTGTTAACTGCCATGTGTTTATTTATGTGGTTTGAACTTGTGTGTGAACAGACGCTGTAGCGTTATTTTTGTTTGTTCTGTTTTGGCGCATGCGCTATTTTAGGTTATGATGGCGGTATTTTTCAATTGCATGTATGAAATTTTATATGAATAATTATTTGCAATCTATGGAGAAGTGGAACATATTTACATGATTTGGTATTTTATTTTATTTTTTATAAAGGTTAAGATTCTTTTATTATGGTGTTAATAGTTTGTGTATAATATCTTTTTAAATTTGGACTATCTCGCTAGACGCGCTCGTCGGAGCGCCAATTTCGAAATTACAAACAAGGAGTATTTTAGCAGTACAAACCGATATTGTAAATCGCCATATACCTATGTACGTGGGAGGAAGGGCCCAAATCACAATATCAATAAAAAAATACAAGAAATAATCTAAAAATCATTCCATTGCGCCAATTTTACTAAATTTAAATTAAAAAGAAAAAAAAGTTTGTTAGCACCTTTCAGATTATTTCTACTGATTGTCCTCACTTAGGCAATCGCTTAGATCGAACTGTGTTAATAGTAAACATAGAAACATTTAAAACTGCAAAATTGTCATTAAGTTTCTGTTGTAATTAAATTTCCACCAGAAGTTGGTGACACGAGGAGTTGTCATAGCTCCGAGCTTCATTTTCTGACTCCAATCCCAGGGCTACAACTCCAACTGCCCCCTCCTTCTCGTTGGGCTTGATCTTTAATACAAGAAAATAATTAATTATATTATATTTTTAATATTGCACAAATTGATATAGTAAAGAGCATTTAAAATAATTAAACAATATTTAAATAAAATTAACATTTCACACAAAAAATAAATACTTAAGTTCGTAAGAATTTTTTTTTACAAATCGTTCTGTAACGGAGTTTGCACCGTTACGAACCAGAGAGCTCTAATCCAAAAAAATTAACGGGCGTTAAATTTTTTTCATGGGTTTTCTCTGATTTTGAAGTTCTTAATTTCCGAAGTACATTATTTGAATTCAAAAATTATGGAAATAAAACCAGCAATCACCAAGTTAGAAATCCGTAGTTTTAATATCTAAGGCGTATTACTTTTTTTTAAATCAAAGCCCTTTATCTCGTAACGGTGCAAGCTTCGTTACAAAACGTTTTTTAACGAAATTTTCTCACGAACACAAGCATTTTAACACGTTTTCCATCACTATGAGATGCACTATAAACAAAAAGTCAGATCCTGAGACCACGCGTCACAAATGTGAGTTATAGCTTTCAATAGACCACTGTTTACTATTTATGGAATTGCTATAAACTTCGATGAGAAATTATACAATGACTGTGCCTATTTCATCGTCTCAAATATGAGTCGCTGGTTTGTTAGAAAAAACTAATGGCTCAAATATGAGCCATGTGGTAGCGAACGAGTTAATAAATGAAATAATGAAAGAATTCCTTCATATACTAAAAGTTGAATTTATATTTTCCCAAATCCTAAGCTATTAAGTAATTAAGTAGATAACTGAGGTGAATTTTTTTTTTGAGTTTGTAAAAAATACTTAGTATATTTATACACCAAAGAAACTAAAATAGGATTCTTGAGGAACTATAAAGACCCGAGAGGGCTTTATAAAATACTTAAGGTCAGAATCCAAATTTTCTTTTAGCGGATTTCTTTACATATTTTACAGCAAAGTAGTTAATAATATCGTCATGTTTAGCGTCATTATAAATCAGCGGCGCGAAGCCTTGTGCGGTGCATCGTTTGCACCTACCTCTGGCCGGCCCTGGGCCTAGAGATATTTTAAAATCATTACAACATTTTACCAATAAGTATATATTTAATGATTTATATACGTATATTATACTTCATTAAGGGATCCTTGAAGTTAAGGTCATTTATTATCAATGAATAAAGCAATATTAATAATAGTACGGGCATTAGGTATTATATTTGCCATAAATTCACAGTGCAGCAGCTTTAACAGCTCAGCCATTTTTTTCAAACATACCCCTTGCAGTCAAAAGGGTGCATACTAGTTCGCTCCCGCAGTCAGATTTTAATCTTATCTTGAAAAAGGGTCGTAGGTTAGTTCGCTTCCGCCTTGTTATCTACTGACAGGTAAAATTAATTACCTAAAAATATTCAAACTGATACATATACAGCCATTCCTTAGTTACGGACATGACAGTTTCACGCGCTTTACATGTCTTTTCATAAGAAAAAAAAAACAGAAGCTATTTTTTTCTTATAAATTTTCAATACTAAGCAGATAGACAAATGTGTCCACAATATTAGTACTGAATATAAAATACATAACGTTATTAGGTTTAATGCTTGAGATGTGTTACGGACATGACAAAAGGCACTTTTTGTCACATCCGTAACACAAACTTTATTAGCTCTAATATTAAAACTAATAATGTTATGCATTTTACACCACTCCACCTAGCCACCCCCACCTTTTTGAACTGAAAAAACAAATAGCGTATAATTAGGAGCTATTTATGAGCTCTCGTATTTCGTGGCTTAATAATTTTGAGCTCGACACATTGAGCAAGAATTTAACATTTTTAGTAGGGGGCTGAGTCGAGTTTGACTCAGCCCCCCCCCCTCAAAAATAAAAATTTCAGACCAATTTTTTCAGTAGAATTAGAAGCTATTTGAACAAGTATAATTTCAACTTTTCAGCTAACCCCCGTAGTCTCCGAACTACCCTTAATTGATGAAATTTGAGAAAGAATCAGATACTAAAAAAAAAAAACAGATTATGTTTTAAAAATAAAAAGGAGATTATGTTTAAGAATAAAGCTTTAAATTCGAACATTCTAATTATTCAGTCACAATCCCTTATAAAAACCACCCCGCATCTCCTTGACATAAAAGAAAGCTATGATTTACGTGAAAAAAACAAAAAAACAAAAAAACTATATTTTTTGATTAAATATTGTTTACCATTTATCAGCTCTTAAAATATATGAATTTCAATTATTGAGTTGCAACTGTTTTACAAAGAAATGATTTGGGATATAAGAAAGATACTTTGAACTGGGACTTTACAATTAATTCTTTTATTTAATTGTTTATTCTACAATGTCTATTACTTATAATTTATTTTATTATTTTACAACTGAAATTTTTAAATTTCGGATACGAGTAATCACCCCTCTCCACCGGGCCAACTACCATCTTTTAGGATTAAAAAGACAAATAATAGCGCAAAGTTATAAGCTATTTAGGATTTTTTATATTCCACGAATTAAAAATTTTGAACTCGATACACTAAGCACGAATCTAATATCTTCAGTGGTGGCTACTTTCCGATACTTGAAATTATGTTTTTTGGAATAGTATTGGAATACCTTGTTTTTTATTAGCAAATCTAAATAACAACTAAAATACATTTATTTTTCATCTACTTGTTTTTCAAAAATTTGTGTTTTGATGATGGCAAGTTTTATGGAGGTCTAATTTTCTTCATTTTAATCTTAGTTCCCGTTTATACCGAGAAGAATGAAGGCGGGTATAAGGATTTGCAAATCAATAAGCAAAATGTGTGTATTTCAAAGGTTTATTTTTGAAGTTTTTATTGTTTTTCAAATATAATTTAACTTTTATTGCTCTAACATACTTTTTTCACAAATTCTTTCAGTTAATAGTTGTGTGAAGACTAACGGGGTAAGTCTAAAACGTGAAACTGGAACAATTTAGAACCTCAAAAAAAGCTCTTAATTATACTACACAAAGACAGATCTGATATTTTTATGCTTAAGTTGTGGAGCGACGGGACTGACAATAAAAGGTTTCGAGGTGGCAAAATTCAAAAAAATCTGAAACTTTGTCACTACGTAAAAGGTGACTACCTAATAACATAAAAAATATCAGTTTCTGCTAAAAAACATTTTTAAGGGGTGAAATCACGCTTCGAAAATTGGGGTAAAAATTTACTTTTTCAAATATCTCGAAAACGGTAAGAAATAGAGCAAAAGTTTAAATTGGCGATATTGCTCTTTTTTTAAGAGCTATCTATTTATAGGGAATTTGTTCAAATTATAGGTATTAATAAGGGTGGTTGAGAGTTAAAACTGTAGGATTAATTTTGAAGAAAGTGGGTGAGCCACCTCCTTAAATTAATTACTAGTTTTCATACACTCAATTTTTTTACTATTAACACACTGGAGGTGGGTAATAATGTCACAATAAGTGTTTCTGATGCTGGACTGTCGTATGTAAGGTTTTCGTAACTTTATTTTCGGTCGTGGAGATGGCCTGGTGGAGAGGGGTGGTTACTCATACCCAAAATTCAAAAACTTCACATGTAAAATAAAAAAATAAATTATAAGTAATAGACATTGTGGAATAAAGAATTAAATAAAAGAATTAACTCTAAAATCCCAGTTCAAAGTATAATTCCCTCTTATATCCAAAATGGTTTCTTTTTAAAGCAGTTTGTTGCAACTCAATAATTGAAATTCACGTATTTTATGAGCTGATAAATCGTAAGTAATATTTAATCGCAAAATATTGTTTATTTTCTTCACTTTAATTATAGCTTTCTTTTATGTCAAGGAGATGTGGGGTGGTTTTGATAAGGGGTTGCGACTGAATAATTAAAATGCGCGAATTTAGAGCTTTATTCTTAAACATAATTTCCTTTTTATTTTTAAAACATAATCTATTTTTTATTTTTCAAGTATCTGATTCTTTCTCAAATTTCATCAGTTAAGGGTAGTTCGGAGACTACGGGGGCGAGCTGATAAATTGAAATTATACTTGTTCAAAAGGTCATAATAAGCTCCTAATTCTACTGAAAATATTGCTCTGAAATTTTTATTTTTAAGCGGTGGAGTGCTGAGTCAAACTCGACGCAGCCCCCCCCCCCCACTAAAAATATTAAATTCTTGCTTAGTGGATCGATCTTAAAATTTTTAAGCCACGGAATACGAAAACTCATAAATAGCTCCTAATTATACGCTATTTGTTTTTCCAGTTCTTAAAGGGGGGCTAGGTCGAGTGGGGTATGTATTTTATATTCAGTACACATATTGTGTACAAAGGGCATAGCCGGGTAAGATAAGGAAAACGGTCCTTGACGCAAAATTGATTGTTTTTATAGGAAATAATACTTCTTAGCCCCAGATACATTCCTGCCAAATTTCAACCCTCCGAGGCTAATACTTTATGAATACACAGACAAAAATTTTCAAAAAAAATTTTTTTACGAAATTACTGAGCCGATTTATTTGAGTTTAATATATATTGTGTACCCACCTTAGGCGAAGTAATAAAAAAAAAATTAACGCTATATTCCTTTATTATACTAATATTTTTAAATTTTTAAATTTAAGAAAATTTTTTTTTGGCACTTACGCGTTAGCGACACCCACTAATTTTTGTTCAATAATTTGTCTCTTAGTACCCTATAACATATATTTTTATGGAAAAATTTTATTTGGTAGAACAGTAATATTTCAATACAAATGCATGCCATGTTTGGTACTACATACATTACTTATGTATAAAAAGGACCATAAAGTAAAGCATCTGGCTGATTTTTAAAACACAGTAGAACTCTAAGAAGTGCAATAAAATGTTCTCTTCCCCCCTGAGTTGTAGTTCTTGGAGTTCCTGTGATGGTCTAAAAAATATATATTTTAAGTTGTTATAAAAAATATGTTTTAACTTGCTAAGAAATAATTTTCAAGGTTAATTTTAGCATGAATCTGAATATTTGATTGAAATCAATAAAATTGTCTCAGCATACTTACTAATTAAAATTATATCTAACTCAACAAAAACTATATGTTTTAGAAACTTTATTCAAATAAAGATACTAATAATAACAATAATACGTCTTAAATGTTATATTGATTTAATAATAATAAACATTAACTTAATAAATTGGAACAAAAAACTTCAACAATGTATAGTAATAACAACAATCCGGCTAAAACCTGTTTACTTATTACATGTACATATAACTAACTTGAAGAAAGTAGTGTACATTTGTACGCAATATGTAGCTCGTCCCTCTCACTTGATATTTTTGTTGCACTTCTTAAGGAGGTGCAGAACGTGGATTTTTTCTGTAATAAAATTACATACGTTCATAACTACGACAAACTAGCCTAGACAAACGTCTAGCTTTATCTGCCGTTCGTCTTATTTTGCTAACACGATGACGGGTCATGGGGAATTATAACGAAATGACCAACTGATATACTATTTTGACAGCTAATCAATTTTGTATGAAATTGTTGACATCTTAAGGCGTGGTGTATGAGCTAACAAAGTTTCACTTGAAGTCTTACAAAGGAAAAAACTCTAACAAAAGAGAAATCAACGTTTATTTTGTTTTATTGATAAAAAAGACAAACGGCAGATAGTGTTGGACTTTTGTAAATTTAAACTAGTTTATCGTAGTTATGAACGTATGTAATTATATCATTTTAGAAATAGGGTAGGTATTTTACTTTATAGTCCTTTTTATACATAAGTAATATATGTTGTACCTAACATGGCATGCATTTGTATTGAAATATTATTATGTTCTACCAACTAAAATTTTTCCATAAAAATATATGTTATAGAGTACTAAGAGACAAATTATTGAACAAAAAATGGTTAGCGTCGCTAACGCGTAAGTGCCAAAAAAAAAAATTTTCTTAAATTTAAAAATTTAAAAAAATTAGTATAATAAAGGGATATAACATTAATTTTTTTTAATACTTCGCCTAAGGTGGGTACACAATATATATTAAACTCAAATAAATCGGCAGAGTAATTACGTAAAAAAAAATTTTTTGGAAAATTTTTGTCTGTATATTCATAAACTATTAGCCTCGGAGGGTTGAAATTTGGCAAGAATGTATCTGGGGCTAAGAAGTATTATTTCCTATAAAAACAATCATTTTTGCGTCAAGGGCCGTTTTCCCTATCTTACCCGGCTATGCCCTTTGTCTATCTGCTTAGTATTGAAAATTTACAAGAAAAAAACAACTTCTGTTGGCTGAGCTTTATTTATTTACTCATATGTATATTTTCTTTATTTCTATTATTAATTACTAGCGTCCCGTCCTATAGCTTCACTAAGGCTCAGGTGTTCCATTTTCTATTTTAAATATGTTCAGCAAAACTATTTTGCATTTTGTATTTTAAATCCATTTTTGGAAACCATATTCCATTTTTTGTTTTAAATGGTTTCTTTGAACAGCAAAAAATTAATTAAGTAAACCGAATTCGACTAAATATGTAAAAAAAAATAATTGCAATGTTTACTTTCAAAGAGTTATTTAAATAATTTGAATACCGTTTCGGATTTGGACATTAAATTTTAATATATGCAGATTGCATAATTTATTTATTTCCGAGGTTATTTTCCAAAATGTGTGTGATATATTACCGTATACCCTGAGAGGGGAGGAAGCATTTTACTGCCTTAAATTTACCTACTCTTCATTCCAAAATGAAAACAAGGTTGTGGTGTCAAAACTCGAAAACGGATAGCAATAGAATAATTTTTGAGATTGAGGAAAATGTTTAGAGACAAGAATCTACTCGTCTAATTTTTCTGTGTAGTTTATACCATTTGACCACACCTGGATCTCTTACCATTCACGATATCCTAATGTTAAAAATTTTATTGGGTACACTCTATACAGTAACGTAATACCTAAATTTGCCATTTAAAATTGTCAGTTCAGATGAAATTCAGCACAAGTGAAAAGCCGGTCATGTATGTACAGACACAATTTTAATAAAAAGACTGGCACAGTATCGCACTGGATGGTAAAAAAGGGCGAAATAAATTGATTTGTTAATTACATTGCAGACGAAAACCAGTATAGGGGATAAAATGCTTTTTAATTAACAACTGGAAATACGTGTGAAAAAAAATATACCACTGAATAGATGTCGTTTGAAATTATATAAAGCTTAATAATTATACAGTAACAGAGTTTTTGATTTTAACGAAGACTAAATTAAAACACTATTTATCTATTAAATTTCGGTCATGCAAACAGTATACACTAGAAATATTGTGCTCAATCAGGCCGTCGTCCTTATTTCTTATTATCTTATGAACTAAGGCTTTAAAATTTCAGTTTCAACGTGTTTTAGGAGAAGTAGATCAATAAAAAATGTTCTAATTCTTCTTTCTATTTAAATTTTGAAAATGGTTTACACTTATTCAGAAAAAAAGGAAAACTTGTGGTCAAGAATATACTGTACGTACTTGTGCTTATTATTTGGAGCGATTTAATACATAAGCCGAATAAGGTTCTTCAAATTTATGCTTGAAACAATATATGTAATATGTATGTAAGACAACAAAGTTTATCTAAGGTAAAAACTTAAATATAATATTTTTACTGTCAGCTTTTTTATCAGTTTTTTATTAACATTTGAAAAGTACAAAAAGGTGAAAAAAGTTAAAATTGGAAAAAATACAGGCCGGCAAAGTAGGAATTTAAAAATAAAGCTGCTCCCTGGTTAACATGATTCCGACTCTCTTGGTGATCTGAAACACAAAATGTTAGTGAATTCTTAAAGGATGTCATTTTCATTTGACGGGAGCGATTTGAAAAAATTTTTTTGGCAATATAGCGTCTCGTTTCGGCCAGTCTTAGTCATTTATTAGTGTATTACACTTTCATCTTTTTAATCAGCGATCCCTGCTTCGTACAATGTTCCTTCCTCTAAACTTTGAAAATATGCAAAAAGAAACAATCGATTCTTTTGAATTTCTAGACCAGAATACCCCCTTAAATACCTAAAAGGGAACAAAATTTTGAAAACTCTTATGGTAAGTCATAGCTTAAATAACTGCAATGCTTCCAATTTAATTTTCTCTACTTTTTTATTTTCCTGGTACAATTGTAAAGGTTCATTATTATAAAATCAAAGTTTTCATTGAGGAAGTGATTGCCAACTTTTGCTGTCACCTATTTTGTAAAACAAGTTCCTATTTTTATGCAATAGACCTTTAACTTCATTTACCGTAGTATCATCAATTTTATTGCAGTATTGTACCAAGTTAGAGAATAGTGACGCATTGTTTTTGAAAAATATGAATTCTAAATAATTAAATACGTAAGATTGTTTTCTTTGAGCTTGATTCATTGAATACATACTAATATACTCGTAGTAATCATCAGGTGTAAAAATAATTGATATAAACAATCGCTCTAATGTGAAATTAATACCATCTAGTTCTATCATAATATGTCTTCATTCTAAAATAAGTTGCTCGATTTCTATGTTTTATTTTACCTGAATCGGCCAATATACTGCCTAAAACACGCTTTTTATTTTGATACACACGTCCATTAGAAATGAGAATTACCTTTTAGAAGAATTATTTTGATAAATATACTTGCCACTGTATTACTCGTACATTATTGTGCTCACCTAATAATTTTATATTATTTACCTGCTATAGTGATTCTCAAAGCGGCAGTGGCGAAAACTATTAGAGAAATAATTGATTACAGGTTACATTAGCATTTTCTGCACATTTCCTACCCATTCCTACATATTTCGGGGATCGCATAATGGGGCCAAATCCTAAAAAGCTGGTCAAAATTCGAAAACATTAAAAATTTGGCTGAAAATCAGTACTCTGGGGTTTTTGGGGTCGCTGATGAATCCGAAGTCAAAATTTGAAATAAAAACAAAATGGCGGATTTGATATGAATCACTTTTATAGAGAAGGTACCAAATAGGTCCATATGTTATATAATATGGTAAAACATAAAAATGGCTGATTTAAAGTTCATGGATCGTCATCGAAAGCATAATTTTATTCACAAAATTAAAAAAATATATACCTACGAGTATAATTAAATTTAACAAGTATTCAATAAAATTTTACAAAATTATGTATTGTTATTTTTTCTCAAACAGATTCCTCTTCAACGGTTTGGGAATAAGGTTTAATACTAACATAATTATTTAACAAAAATAGAAGCATTAACTGTCAGTAACTAGTTTTGGAGAGTTCGGGGACCACCACCCCACCGCTCAGATAGTGGTAGGTTGTGAGCACTATGCGGGTTCTCGTGCCCAACCTAGCGGAAACTAAGCGAACCTAAGAATTATACTTTTTACTACTAGATGGCGCTGCTAGCCTGGATACTAGCGAACTCTGTGCGTAAATTTGAAAAATTGGCGCTTAAAAAACCTTTGATGGTTATACTCTTCACTACTAGATAGTGTTGTTAGTCTGGAAACTAGCGAACCCTGTAGTAAATTTGAAAAATTGCCAATAGATGGCGCTGAAAATCCTTTGATAGTTATACTTTTCATTAATAGATGACGATGCTAATCTGGACACTAGCGAACTCTGCACCTAGATTCAGAATTCAGCCTGAAAGAGTTTCAAACATCTCTGTGCTTGTGACATCATTAGAAGGTAATATGTTAGTGTCTAAAATAATTATATATGCTAGCGAGTTTTGAAATGTGTATGATAAAAATACTATTACACTTTTATTATTAAAGACCATCATAAAATATCCATCAGCATACTTTCCGACATAGCTGTAAAAATGATAAATCATCCATCAAAATATATACAAATAACAACTGTACAAATGATAATTTTTTCTTGATAAGCATCCCGTAAAAAAGGTCAGTTTGTAATTTGTAAAAGCAATTTTTATTTCTACGTGCACGGCATCAGTATGTCGCGACATTGAAATATGGTACTTCCGTTTAATCGTAGAAAATGTCACGTATTTTAACGACAAAGATTCCCTGATAGAGTAATATGATATCTCTACGAACATAAAAAATTTTTATTTACCAGTTGCAATTGATATCGTTAAACTAGCTTAATCCGAAAAAGTCACGCAGACAATATGATATATGTATAGTAAAACCTGTTCTGATTATCACTTTTTTACATAATACAGTAGAACCCGTCTTAGCGGTAAAATATATCTTAATGTTTAAAACAATTTAAAAAATTTTAATTAAAAGCAGCAATACAATTTCCAACAATGGGACTGTCAACAACAATGAAAAAATATTTTTTGAGAATGAATTGGAAAAATCGACAAGAACTTATGGAATTTTGATAGCATTTTGAAAGAAAAAATTTATGAATTTTAATACTGTATTTATTTTGTAGGAGCCCACCTACCCAGCTGCCGATTTTTCGAGTGACTTTGGCAGATGGTAGTAACCTATGCGGGTTCTAGAAACCTCCGGCGGTGGGTGGGTGGCTGAATCCGCCAAAACCTACTACTAAAAAAGTTATTCCCAAAGAGTCACTCCCAAAGAGTCATTCCCAAAGATTTACTCCCAATGAGTCACTCCCAAAGAGTTACTCCCAAAGAGTTACTCCCAAAGAGTCACTCCAAAATAGTATCTCCCAAGGAGTCATACCCAAAGAGTTACTCCCAAAGAGTGACTCCTTGGGAGCTACTCCCAAAGAGTTACTCCCAAAGAGTGACTCCTTGGGAGCTACTCCCAAAGAGTTACTCCCAATTATACCAAAAATACACCAAATGTACCAAATGACACCAAAATTCACCAAATGATACCAAAATGCACCAAGAGTGCACTAAAATGACACAAAAATGCACCAAATGCCACCAAAAGTGCACCAAAAACACACCAAAATGCACCCAACGACACCAAAATGCATCAAATGACACCAAATTCACCAAATGACAGCAAAATGCACCTTTTTTTATTTTCTGATGGTCCTTATTAATAAAGTGTAATAGTATTCTTATCATACACATTTCAAAACTTGCTAGCATATAAAATTATTTTAGAGATTTAAGGATGTGATATAGATGAAAAGATTGATTTTTTCTCCAAAATTTTTTTATTAAGTATAGCTACAAAATAAATACAGTATTAAAATTCATAAATTTTTTCCAATGCAATAAAAAATCCGTGACTTCTTGTCGATTTTTCCAATTCATTCTCAAAAATTTTTTTTTTTCATTTTTGTTGACGGTTTCATTGTTGAAAATTGTATTGTTGCTTTTAACTCGAAAATTTTCAGATTGTTTTAAATATTAAGATATATTTTACCGCAAAGACAGGTTCTACTGTACTATGTAAAAAAGGGGAAATCAGAGCAAGTTTTACAGTATATGTATCATATTACCTACGTGACATTTTTAAACTTATATAGTTTTATGATATCGAATGCAACTGGTAATTGAAAATTTTTTATGTTCATAGAAATGTCATATTACTCTTTTTTCTTAAAGTACGTGACATTTTCTACGACTTAACGGAAGTATCTTCTTTCAATGTCGGGACATGCTGTCGCTGTGCACATGGAGATAAAAATTGGTTTGTAACCATGTATGTATTAATTACAAAGTGACCTTCGAGAAGCAATGCCCAATAATCATTTGTACAGTTGCATCCATAAGTATACGAACGCTGAGATTATTTTTTTCATTTTCTGATGGTCCTTATTAATTAAGTAATAAGGATAATTTTTTGGAAAAATAGCCACCAAACCTACGACTTTAAAAATTTTAATTTTAATTTTCTCTTTATTACGACGTACGTTTCGGCCTATATCGGCCCTCATAAGGTCTGTACTTCATAAAATATACCAAAAAATTATTTAAATTTGTATATAAAATATAAGGAAAAGACTTAAATACTTACAAATAAATATTAAAATTATAAAATTCACATACAAATTTCGTAAAATAAAACAGTTACTCATAGATAAAAACAAACTCTTACCAAAAAACAACAATTAAAATTAAAAACAATTAAAAACAATTAAAATTATCACAATGCGACTAGTTAAAAATAAAAAATAAAAATAAAAATAGAAATAAAATGCAAATGACTAGAATTCTTCCATCTTATATGGGTAAAGTTTCCCAGTATAAATATTCACTACCTTAAAACTTCCCTTTATTAATAAAGTGTTTATCATACACACTTCAAAACTTGCTAGCATATATAATTATTTTAGACTTTTAAGGATGTGATATAGATAAAAAGATTGATTTTTTCCCTATAATTTTTTGTCAAGCATAGTTACAAAATAAATACAGTATTAAAAAACATAAATTTTTTCCAATGCTATCAAAATCCGGTGAGTTCTTGTTGATTTTTCCAATTCAATCTTCAAAATTTTTTTTTCATTGTTCTTGACGTTCCTATTGTTGGAAATTGCATTGTTGCTTTCAGCTCGAAAATTTGTAAGTTGTTTTAAACATTAAGATATATTATACCGCAAGGACAGGTTCTACTGTATTATGCAAAAAAGTAAAAATCAGAACAGGTTCTACTGTATTTATAAACATCTCATTGAGTGGTACAACCTGGTACCACTATCAATCTACGTGTTAAACGCATGTGAGATTAAAAATTTCATCGTCAACACATAATTACATATTGGCCTTGGAGAATGCACGTACAACGGAAGTATCATATTTCAATGCCGCGATATACTGATACCGTGTACATGGAGATAAAAACTGCTTTGTAATCATATATGTATTAATTACAAATTGACCCTTGAGACGGGAAGTTTAATAATCATTTGTACAGTGGCATTCATAAGATTGTGAATGCCTTAGACTATTTTTTATATTCTGAAGGCCTTTATTAATAAAGTGTAATAGTATTTTTATCATACACATTTCAAAACTTGCTAGTATATATAATTATTTTAGACTTTTAAGGATGTGATATAGATAAAAAGATTGATTTTCTCTCCAACATTATTTTATTAAGTATTGCTACAAACTAAATACAGTATTAAAACTCATAAATTTTTTCAAAATGCTATCAAAATTCCGTAAGTTCTTGTCGATTTTTTCAATTCATTCTCAAAAAATATTTTTGCATTGTTGTTGACAGTCTCATTATTGGAAATTGTATTGTTGCTTTTAACTAAAATTTTTTAAATTGTTTTAAACATTAAGATATATTTTACCGCTAAGACAGGTTCTACTGTACTATGTAAAAAAAAAGTGAAAATCAGAACAGTTTTTACTGTAGATGTATCATATTATCTACGTGACTTTTTTGGATTAAGCTAGCTTAACGATATCAATTTTAACTGGTAAATAAAATTTTTTTATGTTCGTAGAGATATCATATTACTCTATCAGCAAATCTTTGTCGTTAAAATATGTGACATTTTCTACGATTAAACGGAAATATCATATTTCAAGGTCGTGACATATTGATGCCGTGCACGTGGAAATAAAAATTGCTTTTACAAATTACAAAGTGACCTTTGAGACGGAATGTTTATTAAGAAAAAATTATCATTTGTACAGTTGTTACTTGTATCTTTTTTGATGGTTGATTTATCATTTTTACAGTTATGTCCGAAAGTATGCTGATGTATATTTTATGATGGTCTTTAATAATAAAAGTGTAATAGTATTTTTATCATACACATTTCAAAACTCGCTAGCATATATAATTATTTTAGACACTAACATATTTTCTTCTAATGATGTCACAAGCACAGAAAAGTTTAAACCTGAATAAACGTGTTTTCTGATAAAAATATACAATCATACAAGTAAAAACCCGCAGCAACATGCAAAAATCTTTCGCTTGCGCTATTAATATCGGTATACCTTCTAATGACGTTACGAGCACAGACATGTTTGAACCTCTTTCGCTAGTGTTCAGATTAGGATCGTCATCTATTAGTGAAAAGTATAACTATCAAAGGATTTTCAGCGCCATCTATTGGCAATTTTTTAAATTTACTACAGGGTTCACTAGTATCCAGACTAACAACACTATCTAGTAGTGAAGAGTATAACCATCAAAGGCTTTTTGAGTGCCAATTTTTCAAATTTACGCACAGAGTTCGCTAGTATACAGGCTAGCAGCTAGTAGTGAAAAGTATAATTCTTAAGTTCGCTTAGGTTCCGCTAGGTTGGGCACGAGAACCCGCATAGTGTTCACAACCTACCACCACCTGAGCTGTGGGGTGGTGGTCTCCGAACTCTCCAAAACTAGCTAGTACTCTCAACTAGGAAATAATTTTTCTTTTTTGCGACTTTTTTTTTTAAGAATATTTAAACAGTTTATCCGTATATTCTGTATGTTTCAATCATTGTTAGTCCTGTACACAATTACAGGAACATAACTTATTGGGCGATTCCGAGAGAGACAACTGAGAGAGAATGTATTCTTTTAAATATTCTTCAATCGTGTTTAGTGCTTAGTTGTGCTTTCTTAAATATCTTACTGTGCTTTAATTTTATTTTTGCAGATTTATATATTTTTAATATTTTTATTTTAGTTTAGTAATAATTTTCTAAATAAATTTTTCATTTTGATTATCGTTTTATATTATTTTATATTTGCTAATAGTTTTTCTTTTACGAAAAAGGATTTTACAATTAAATTTTAACCTTTAGAAAAAATAAATTATTCCACGCCGTTAATGTACGAACTTCAGAAAACTATGTTTTAAATTGCAAGAACTAACACCGATTGCACAAAGGCAGCTAGAGGCAGCTAGTTTTAATTTTTTCCATTCAATAATAGTTCCATCTACAACATGCGATCGGTCAAGCCCAAGATGTCTGTAGAAGTGTAGAAGTTATAGACGGTTTTCTACGTGCTTAAAATTTTCCGTTGTAATTCTTCGTTTATTTTCGTAGAAATGATTCGTTTATTGTTATCGCATAAACTATTATTATTATTAATTTTGTGTTACATAATGAATTTCTACTTATTTTCTGCTATCGATTCAGTTTTTTAAAATTGAAGTCGATTGATTTTTAGAGATTTGGCGTTCTTTTGAATATAGCGTGAAATATTTGTTCACTGCACGGCGCGTCTACTTCGATTGAGAGTCCTCTTTCAACTGTCCTACAGTCGCAGGTATAAAAGATAGGGCGCGCTAAATTCGACGTTTGGACTCTTACCCAACCTAACCCACGACTAGAAATTACCGGAACTTAAACTCTATTTTTCGACTTTTGGCCAGCTTTTTGGGATTTGGCCCCACTGTTGGTCGTTTGAAATCTTTAAGTTCAAAGGGGAACCAAAAAGTTTGAAAACCACAAACCTACTGCATTTTCTCATAGAACTTTCTCATATAGTAAAACACACTAATTATGACAGACCAAAATTCAATAAAAAAAGGAAAGAAATATGTATTTTGTTTGATTTTTGTTTGTAATGATTTCTAGAAGTTCCTATTGTCTTCATTCAAATACAGTAAAAGTTTTCGGTTTAAATTATAATAAAATTAAAAGTCAATGCTACGTACTTGCATATTTTTTGAACACAAAACCCCAGCAAAGGAAATATTTTTGTTAAAATTAATGAAAACATATTTGTAGGAACATGACAGTGTGAAAAATAAATGTACTGGAAAATGTGTTTTACAATCCCTTTGGACATTAAACGCATTAAAATAAATAATTTGGTTATGAAATGTGACAAACTTGTTGGACATAATTTCGTAATTTTGATTTTAATATTAGATAGCCTATAACTTTTTACTGCAGCACCGAGGTAGCACGGATGTTACAACTTACATCCATTAAATTTTATTTCCAGCTAGCTCTGCTTTATTAAAAAAAAGGCCTGCTGTCTAAAAACGTTTTCAAAACTTATTAGACTAGCTTGTATGAAGACATGGGTAGCTAAAATTATTCCTACTGAAATTTTTTGCATTATTTTATACAAAGTATCAATTATAAAAGTTCAGGTTGCCACGTGGTCGATTTTTAAACCAAAATGGTTAAAAAAATAAGAATAAATTAATAATTAAATTTTTTCATATTCTTACAGTACCAACAATAATAATGCGTCTTTACTTATACAGACAGTCTATAACAGACGCCACTCATATCATTATTTTTCTAACTTTATTCATACAATTATATAATTATAATTATTTATTTCATTATAATGTGGGTGGAGGACAAGGAAAATGATGTGAGGGTTAGGATTTGGTAGGTGTTCGTCTGCTAGGACCGAACAAATCCTAGCCTTTACACCACTTCCGTTGTCCTCCACCTACATCATAAAATTTATGATATGCATTGAAACAAATCTAGGAAAATAATGATGTGGGTGGCATCTGTTATAGACTGTTGTCTGAAAAACGGACGTTAAATCCCATTATTATTATTATTATATCCAAAATATAATTAGCTTTTAAACACGTAATATAACTCCTTTGTTTTGGTCAAGTTTCGTACAGATTCCCTCTTAAATAAGTGTAAGCTCGGCTGCACACCTAGGAGGTAAGACATGAGAGATACGACATGAGCGACACAGACATTTGTCTTAAGACATGGCATCTGCACACCTAGGAGATAAGACACGAGAGATATGACATGAAGGACACTACAACAAGGGGAATTTTTCAATTTGCTGGCAGTAGTTTTTCATGTCAAATTTGTCATATTATTTTTACAATAGTTTTTTAGGGCATAATTACATAAAAATGGGTAATTTTTAACATAATTAACAAAATTAGTTGTAAACGATACATTTTTTGGTACCTTTTTGGACTTACCTCCTTGCTAATACACAGTATTTGAATACGGTATTTGACAGTTTTTCAAAAAGTGTTTTAAATTGTCAGTATGCATCTAATATTACATTAAAAAATATTTTTGTAGAAAATTTACCATTTCTTTCAAATGTATAGTATAATTTTTAAATTTATTTTAGGTGTCGTTCAACACGAGCGACAGGAGACAAGCATGCTATGTCGCTGAAATTTTATATTTTCAAAGCAATTTAAATGTACTCAAGCGATGCGTGTCTCCAAGCGACACATTTTTTTGTGTCTCTCATGTCGTATCTCTCATGTCTTACCTCCTAGGTGTCCAGCCGCACTAAGCGTGTTGCCGGCAATTGTGACATTTCGCACATCTTTTCTCTTTACGTTTATTGTTTAAGAAACATTTATCTACTTCTAGCGAGACTCGGCTGTTGACCAGGTAGAGCTAGATTTTTTTTTTCACATGAGCTAGTAAATATATTAATAGAAGTATCTTTATATATTAATTACTTTATATTCTGAAGTGGACAAAAAACAACATTAGATGAATGGATTTATTAATTTTGTATTTTATGCAGAAGATAATATTTCATAAAAATAAAATATAACGGTTACTAAGAAAAAAAAAATTTTTCTTTAATGTCATATCAAAATAATAAATAACAATTTAATCGCACATATGGCTTTTATACGTCCTTACACGTCCTTATGAAATGTATAATAATTCACAAATATTGTTGTAGCCTTTTTCTATACCCGTATTTACTTCAATAATACTCCAAGGGACCACTTTTCCACTCCTGTGTAACAAAACTGATTATTATCTAAAACTTACTGTGTATTATACTCTATAAAAAGAGTCTCTATGAGGGTATGAAATACAAAATATTTAAAAGTAAGAGCACAATGAAAATAGCTTTTGTATTGAAAATATAATTTTGCATTAAGATGTTCTAATAAAATTAAATTACATTTTTAATGATAAATTCCATCAAGTATGAATATTTTTAGCGATGATATTGCTTTTGATATCTATTTAAGGGGAGCAGCTCGTATAAATGGATGGGATTTTTTCCCTTTTTTTGCAGAAATGGCAAACTTATTGAATAAACATAGTACATCATATTATTATTTAAACTCTAAAATAATGAAAACTCTCAAAATAACGGCGCAACAGCTACTCAAATTTGACTCTTAAAGTTTGCACCGGACTACAATGAAGCATGGATGTTGATATTAATTCGAGATAATGAATATTTCATACTTTTATTTTTTTTTACAAAATATCAGTACCTATTTCCAATTAATATTTTTCAATTCGATATACAGCTGAACCTTTTTTTATGCGGTGGATGGGGACCGCATAAAAAACTCGCACCAACGAAATATATTCAAAAATATCATAAATAGCTATAAAAAGTTTAGTTCGGTCTAGATTGTAAAAAAAAACTTTTTTCATGCGGTGGATCGGGAGCGCATAAAAAAAGTTTCATCAAAAACACATAACTCAAAACGCTCAAAACATAGCGATTTCCTTAAAAGTTGCTTTCCTAAACAAGATAAAGCATTAACTTACACGTGGAACATTTTATTTTTCCATTTTTATGATATTATGAAAAATGTGAAAAATACATCTGTAAAAAAATAAATGATGCAATAACTTATATTCTTATGCTCTATTTCTTATATTCTATTTCTATTTTTAAACCATTAAAAAGTATTTTTTTCAAAGAAAGTTACTATAACTAGTTAATGTTTAAGTTTCCTACTTTCTCTTGATTTTGATTTACATTATACCTTTTAATGACCATTTTTTTTTTAAAACGCACAAAAAGAAATTGCACAAAAAAGAAACGCACAGAAAAGGTTCAGCTGTATTAATGGTTCGATATTAAAATGTCAGTTTCATCATCGAGATATTTTTCAGGAACAAACCATCATTTTTCGTAGCAAAAGTAAAAACTTAAATGAAGCTATTAACAGAACTCTAGCCCGCAGTTTCGCATATATATATATATATATATATATATATATATATATATATATATATATATATATATATATATATATATACGGAATTTGTTGGAAACAAATGGCTTAAAATATAGCTATGTTGTTTCTAACAAATTCCGGTCTAAATCAACGTAAAATTTTATCGAAATTGACCAAAAGATATAAGAGTTATTAAAATTACACCCTGTATATATATAGAATGAGTTGCTTACGTTAAAAAAAATTTATGTCTTTTTATATCCGCGTAACCAGTACATACGCATTTTTCATATATATATATATATATATATATATATATATATATATATATATATATATATATATGTATATATATATATATATAACATATATATATATATATATATATATATATATATATATATATATATATATATATATATATATATCATGTGAGTCTTTTGAGAGTTGCGATTTTTATTACAGCAAAATTTGTATGATAGAAATTGTACTGGAAATGGTTCTTTTCTTGAATGTAATAGAAACCAGAACAATATCGGTTGAGGTAGCCTCAAGTACATATGCATATTTTTACCACCTAATTGATAAATTAAAGAAAAATTCAAAAATTAAGCTTGGTTAAAAAAAATTTTTTCCAAGTTTCCCAATTAACAAATATTTTGCCCTTTTTTGATTAAAAAAGTTGTTAATTAATGCATTAGATCAGTTTTATCGCAACATTAATATATAGTCTAATTTAAAAATCTATAAGTTTGTATCATATCCCAAAACCCATAAGAGCCATAAAGCTCCTGACTATAGCAATCGGCTGCCCCCGTCGGTATCTAGAACTAGTATCTCGGTATCTAGAACTAGTATCTTAACTCTAGTATCTTAAACAATTTTTCGATTAAATCGACGGTTTGGCTGTAATCAAAATAGCAACTCTCAAAAATTTCACACGGTATATATATATATATATATATATATATATATATATATATATATATATATATATATATATATATATATATATATATATATATATATATATATATATATATATATATATATATACACTTGCATATAGATTTTTAGATTTTTTTACGTAACCAAAGAAAGAACACTAGAAAACTTTCTGAATATTTTGAGTATTTTTTGCCTTATAATTCATTAATATATAAATTTAATTATACCAGAGTATCATGACAGATATAATCAAATTTTACTTATTTTTCTATAACGATAACTAGTTTACATTTCACTCGTATAAATGCTTATTTCTCCATCAAAATTAATGGAAGATAAAATTTCGTTTACTCTAAATTAAATTTTCAAAATATTCTCGTAGTTAATTATATTTGAATAAATTTTCACATCAAGAAATTTTAATTTAAATTCATCACGAATAAATTCAATATACGAAATATGTTTCAAAATTTTCAAAATTTTGAAAATCAAAGGAATGCGTTTGCATAATTACGTAACACATATAACACCAGTTTATTTAACTAACAAGGAATGTTACGGAAATGTTTCCTCTGCGATTTCGTTCATTTTAAGATATATTGTAGTACTTGATAAAGTAACAAACATATTTTAATTGTACGTGCCCAATCCCATATTTAGGGGGTAAAACACGCCTTCAAAAATTTGCTAAAAAAATATTTTGATATTTTTCTCATACTAGCCCTTAACTAATTTTGATGAAAAGTAGTCAAAATATTTAGACTGAAGTTACATTACTATAGAATTTTTTTCATTGGGGTCACTTAATTTTTAAGGTGTTAAACACCCCTAAGAGTCGGTTTATTAAAAATTTTTTAGGGAAACCATAGCTCAAATTTTTTAAAATTTTGTAAAAAGGCTACAGGTTTTTGTTTAATAAATAATACGTATTACCCACTGTAATGGCGCGGCGAAAATGGGGGGTTACGGGGAGCTGTATATAAGAATGAAATTTCTAACAAATATTAAATATTTAGGATTTTCACTATTATAAAATTTATAAAATGTAGCAAAAATCAAGTTAATTATTATAGTAATTCCTTGACTTGAAATAGATAGCTTTGAAATACTGAAGTAGCTTTATGAGAAAAATTCTAGGATTGCAGTTTGTAATTAAGTGTCATGTATTATGAAATCAGAAAGAGTGGAAGAAAATACAGGTCAAAAGATAAATTATGTTTCGTGATGTTGATAAGAGAGCATTTTTAGCAAAATGCCGGTAAAAAAGTGTCCTTTTAATAAATTATTGGAGTTGACATTTTTCGAGTAGGTACCTACCGTTAACGAATTAACACCTACCGATAAAGAAATAACAGTCATGATAATACCTAAAGGGACTACGAGGGAGATACAACGAGGGAGATGTATATGGATTCCGAATATGAAAGAATTTCATCAAGCGGTTTCCAGATGGCATAATGCTACTTAATTACGATATCAATCTTCATTCTTGTAACAACGAAATAAAGCTTCAATCATTGATTCTTAACCAATTTTCTTCTCCTCTATATCAAAACTTATTCTGTTACTCATGGTACAAAAGCGGATACATAAAAAAAGACCAGAAAAGTTTGAGAATTCACTTGCATTTGCTTTCCAAGTGTCCCTCAAATGCGAAATTGAGGGTTGTAAAGAATTATCTTTTATTGTTCTTACAAGGAAAGGTATCCAACTATCTCTTTAAAAAATTTTTGAAATTTTGTGGATCGTAGATCTTATTAAAACTAATCACGAGCCGTATTTCGCTTGTGCCCACAAGCGGTTTACGGGGGTGAAACTCACCCCTGAAAGTTTGAGTTTTTTCAATTTTCTTAAATATCTTGGAAATGGTAAGAGCTTTGGTAGGGAAACTATATATATTTGTAAATGACACATTAAGATCTTTATTATAGTACCAAAATTAAAGTTTAAATTAAATCATTGGGGTTTCATTCCCCACCCCCACCCCAAATTTTATCAGGTACTTTTTGGTAAAAGAGGAGGCTGTTATGTGTAAATAAAAGGATTTTTAATTAATATATTTTACGTCACAACCATTTTTTTTCTTGTTGTATAAATATACTCATTGCTAATATTAACTTGGGAAAAATTAATTTAACTTTTTGATTTAATTATTAGCAAAAAATATGGTCAGAGAATCTCGTATTTTAGCAATGAATTTTTACTTGCGATATACTTTAAAGTACATAATTTAGAGGGGAAAAATACACTGCCCCCCCCGCCCCCCAATGTTTTACTGATATCTATATAAATATTATTTACTTATTTATTTATTTTTATTTATATATACAATTGTCAATATTTTAAGGTTTGTAATCTACACAATAATGAATATTGTTCATGAAAATGTTCAAATCAAAAATATTGTCCACACCAAGCACATGGAGACGCATCTTTTTGTTTTGAACAGTTTTATGAGCAATATTATTATTGTGTAGATTACTAATCTTAAAATATTGACAATTGTATATATAAATAAAAATAAAAACAAATAATAAGTAAATAAGATTTGTATAGATATCAGTAAAGCATGGGAGGGAGGGGGGTTGCAGTGTATTTTTCCCTTCTAAATTATGTGCTTTAAAGTATATTGCAAGTTTGTAAAAATTCGTTACTAAAATAGATTTTTGCTCATAATTAAATCAAAAAGTTAAATTAATTTTTCCCAAGTTAATATTAGTAAGAGTGTATTTATACAACAAGAAATAAAACGGCGTGACGTAAAATATATTAATTAAAAATTCTTTTATTTACACGTAACAGCCCCCTCTTTTACCAAAAAGTACCTGATAAAATTAAGGGTTGGGGTGGGGGTTAAAACCCCAGTGATTTTATAACTTTAATTTTAGTATCATAATAAAGATTTTAATGTGCCATTTACATATATATATATATATATATATATATATATATATATATATATATATATATATATATATATATATATATATATATATATATATATATTTTATATATATATATATATATATATATATATTAATATATATATATATATATATACATTATATATATATATATATATATATATATATATATATATATATATATATATAAAGTTTCCCTACCAAAGCTCTTACCATTTCCAAGATATTTAAGAAAATTGAAAAAAACTCAAACTTTTACGGGTGAGTTTCACCCCCTTAAATCGCTTATGGGCACGAACGAAATATGGCTCGTGATTAGTTTTAATAAGATGAATATTATATAAATTTTATAAATTTTATAATGGAGGAAATCCTAAATATTTTTGCTAAAATTTCATTCTTATATACAGCCCCCCCCCCCCATAACCTCCCCTCCCTAGCACCTTTACAGGGGATAACACGTATTATCTATTAACTAATAACTTGTAGCATTTTTAAAAGATTTTTAAAGAATTTGAGCTATGATCTGCCTAAAGAATTTTTAATAAACCCACTCTTAGGGGTGTTTAACCCCTTAGAAATTAAGTGACTCTAATGAAAAAAATTCTATAATAATGTAATCTGGGTCTAAATCTTTTGACCACTTTTCATCAAAATTGCTTAAGGGTTAGTATGAGAAAAATACCAAAATATGATTTTTCAGCAAATTTTTGAAGGGGTGTTTTACCCCCTAAATATGGGAGTGGGCACGTACAATTAAAGTATAACTAGATGCAGAGTTTTTGAGGTATCAAAGTCCAATAAAAAGGAAAGATGTATTTTTAGTAAGAGATATACATATTTTATTATATTAAGAAGATAAAATACTTTTGCAATAAAGATGGATATAGATTAATTATGTCTAAACTCCCCCTATTAGTTGTTATAGGGTGAATGCGGGAGAGACGCCGCACATTTTGAAAACACTTGATAATTCTTAAAGTATGCATTCAATTGATTTGAAATTTGGTACACATTAAATGTAAACATTGTTCTTTAAAATTATTTATAAATAATTTTAAATTTTAAGTCATAAAGGATTCATAATTAACATTTTTGTAGAGCCTGCAAAGCGGGAGAGATGCCGCACCTATGGGAGAGATGCCGCATCAAAGAAGGAGAGGCGCCGCATATTTCATATTAAAAATTTTGCATTTTATACACATCTCCATACATGATGCATGCCATATGTAACCATTTTTGGCACTTTATACATCTTAACCAGTCCAATTTTCTTTTGTTTCTGAGTACTCTTCAAAACAGTCAATACACAGGCAATCATCATTATTTTCGTTATCTTCACCAATATGAGAGCTCTTTCTGATCCATTAATGGATCTTTTATATTTACGTGGCATAATTTACAGTCAAAAAAAAAAAAAAAATTTTACATGCGGCATCTCTCCTTTTTGTTGGGGTAGATGTCGCATGTTGCTATAGCAAGCATAGTGCGGAATTCTAACCTAAAATTTTATACAGTACTTTTAAAATATACCTAAATTAATAACAAAACTCATTTTCATTAAAACAATGAAATATACATTCTTAAATGCTTGATAAAATATTATGTTAAAAACTTACCTTTCAATAATAAAAAGTTGGATAATTACTAAACTGACGGACTAATCATAAATATTACCATATACAGCTTAAATAAGTAACTTATTCTAAACATATAATCCATTAATAGCGCTATCTGTCAGTCAACGGACGAACTATGGCTACTGCGGCATCTCTCCCGACGCGGCGTCTCTCCCGCACTTACCCTATCTCTCACTCAGGTAATATTGGACAATACATACAATGTATAAAAATACACTACGTTGTAAAAAAAAAGTAATCGATTTTGAAATACTTTGCTTATTTATATAGTAATGCAATGATATACCTACTTAAATAAGTAATTTTAAATTAAATAAATAATATTAAGAAATTACCTTTACTAACTCTGAATACTTCGAAGTAAAAAAATGAAGTAGCATTATAAACTAAAACACACCTATCACTAAAATTTACTTACACTGTCAGCACATCACTTAAAATATAAAATTATTACACTGTAAAATACATCTTATTGTAGTCACTATCACTTGAACTTTCATCACACACCTATTACTAAACGCACCTATCACTAAAATTTACTCACACTATCACTGTCAATTTTTTCCGTCGTAAAAATATTTTGTATAATATTATTAAGTACTCCCTTATCGAAGCTGTCCAGATCTATTTTATGTTTTACATGTTTTTTTTCTTTCTTTTTCAACAAAACTAGCTTCCGATCCATCATTTTTTTTGCTTCACTAGCTATTCTAGTTAAAGTTGCCAGCGATATACCCGTAGCTGCAGTAACACGATTTTTAACTTGAGTTAATGGGATTTTCACACCATCACTTTCACTTTTCATAACACTAACACATTTGAAATGATACGTTTTGCTTGTGGACTTAATATTTTATTTTTAATACTCGTATTCATTTCCATATTTAAATTAATTAAATATCAATAGATATTTTTTTTTAATAGATAGTATAAAAAAGTATAATAATAATCAAGAAAACGATAAATTAAAAAAAAATTGTTAAAATATCGAAAATTGTATCTCGCAGGTAAAGCACTTGACTAGCTAAAGCTAAGTAAAAGTACTGATTCTAAAAATTACAAAATTTATTTGTAAACATACAAATTTTGTAAAATTAATAAACAGATTTTATTGAAAAATTCATAATAATAGCAACATTTACAAAGGTAGGTTTATGCAGGTTTTATGACTGTATCAGGTAGTTCAATAAAATTGAATACATTTCATTTAATTAACCACTGAAAAGTACAGGATTTAGAAGAGAAAAGTGTAGACCGTTTTATTATTTGCAATATTTAGTAAATTGTTCAGATAAGTATAAAATATTAAAAATTAAACGTTTCTAAACTACAAGAAATATGTAATATAATTAAAACTAGAAATACCTGTGATAAGAAATTTAATGTTTCAAAACGACTTAACGCTACCAATTTTAAAATATTAAATACTAACAGGGAAAATTTTTTATGAAAAATACCCTTGCATAGTAATAATAACATATTTAGGTATTTATAAATACGAATTTTTTAATGGTGTAGACCTTACTTTCATTTATTTAACGGAGTACTGTAGTAGAACTGGAAGTGGTCTTTGATCGCTCAGAAACTTTGCATTCAGTTATATGTTTGTTACTTTGTCAAGTACTACAATATATCCTGAAATGAACGAAATCGCAGTGGAACTCTTCCGTAACATTCCTTGTAACTAGAAAGGTGCCTGTACACCGAAAAAATAGCAAAAACATGTTGAAAACAAAAATGTTAATAACAAAAATGTTATCGACATTTGTCTAAATATCTTTTGAAAATGTTAACATTTATATGCTAATAACAATGTTTCTGACAAATTGAGTAACATTTTAAATCACCTCATTGAGTATTTATAGCATTGTTAATAACACTGCTAATCACAAAGTTAAATAACAATGCTACTAACAATCTTACTAGCGATGTTAATTACAAACAAAACATGCTATTAACATATTATTTATGTTTGAACTTCCCATATTTTTAGTAGTATTGTATCCTTCTACCTTGAAAATGAATTCTCAAAAAAAACTTGCTATTGCAGCAGCTTGTGTGGTTATTACTGGGATTACAAATCAACGTAAAAAAAGAAGATTGTGGGTCCGTCCCTATCTTCAAAAAAGAAACACGCATAATGGACAAATAATACTAAATGATTTGAAAAAAGATGAGAGAAAAATGAAACTAGGAGATCTGTCATTTGATAGTTTCCATAGTTTTTTGAGAATGTCAAGCAGTGACTTTGAATATCTCATAAACGTTATCGGTCCAAAAATAGCACGCCAAGATACGAATTATCGAAAAGCTATTTCAGTCACTGAAAGGACTTGCTCTTACCTTGCGCTTTTTAGCCACAGGTGACAGTTTTGATAGTTTAATAATATTGTTTAGAATCTCAGTATCAAGTATATCTAAAATTATACCAGAAGTGTGTCAAGCTTTGATAGACGGTTTAAAGGATTACGTTAAGGTGTGTAAAAAATAAATGTATAATATGTTATGTTAAATTATAATTGCCTTTATATATTTATTTTTTATTTTTTAATTTATATTCTTTTTTCATTGTAGCTTCCGCAAACAACTGAAGAATGGGAGAAGGTGGCAAAAGATTATGAAAAAACTATGTAATTTCCCACACTGTTTGGGAAGTATTGATGGGAAACATATTGAAATTGTGGCTCCACCTAATAGCGGTAGTGACTATATAAATTACAAGAATTATTTTAGTATTGTACTTCTTGGTGTCGTTGATGCTCACTATTGATTTCTTTATGCCAATGTTGGTTGTCAAGGTCGAATCTCTGACGGTGGTGCCTACGCTAATAGTTCACTTAAAAAATTAATTGACTCTCTTCAGTTGAACACTCCTGATGATTCTCCTTTGCCGAGAAGAACTATGAAAATTCGTTACGTATTTGTAGGGGATGGTGCTTTTCCTTTACAAGTAAATATGATGAAACCGTTTAAAGGCGAACATGAAAAAGGATCTTCAGAAAGAATTTACAACTATCGAATTTGCAGAGCACAAAGAGTTGTGGAAAACGCTTTTGGAATACTATCTGCAGTATTTCGTGTATTAAGAAAGCCTATGGCTTTACATCCTCATAAAGCAATCCTAGTTACCACAACTTGTATCCATTTACACAACTTCCTGAAGAAGAGTCAAACGTCAAATCAAACTTATTGTCCACCTGGTATGCTTGACCAGGAAAATCACTTAACAGGTGAAATCACACCTGGACAATGGAGAAATACAAATGATGCTAACAGATTTTTAGTACCATTAAAAAAAGTAGCAAGACGAGCACCGATGGAGGCTCACACAGTTTCGTCTTGAATTTGCTAATTATTTTTCTTCACCTGAAGGACGTATAGATCGACAGGCAATAGTTGAATAATATTAGATACAGGAAAAAAATCTTTATTATTTAAACAGTCTTCTTGATTACAAAATACAAAACATTATTGAACAAATACAAAAATTGTTTTGATTTGTTCTCCCTTTGCATTATTCTGATGATGACGTTCATTGGCATGGAAATCGTTAATAAAGATTGTTATATTTTTGTGTTTATCATCAAATGAAATCAATTTAACACTTTAAATGATTAAGACAAGTTAACTCGTCCTGCAATATGGCGGCTCAAAATGCTTTGATATGTATATATTCACTAATACAGGTACCGCCATCTATGACAGATTTTTCAAAATACGGTATAATTCTAAGTAATGTCCAGTTTTATCAACATAGTTGAGTATAATTTATATTTTGCAAATTCCTAGGGTTCACTATTTTATGTTGGAATCTGATTTTCTTTCTTTTTTTTGTAACCTTATCTATTGTAACTGGCAGTAAAAGGTTTGGTCTTTGAGACAGAAAATTTTATCTATGGTTAAAATAAAAGACTTAAGGGACTGATACTTGACTGTGTTTGAAATTTGTATTGAAAGTTTGTGTTTGTATTATAAAATATATTATTATATGTTATTTATAAAATAATGATAATAATAAATTTGTTTATGTACCTATTAATACTATGAATAGAAATTATTTTTTGCGAATAAAAATTTTTAAACACACCTAATTGTGATAGTCATTTATTTTTTTAAAAAATATAAAAGAAAACACAAAAAAATTCAAAATTTTTACGTACATTAATAATATTATATGAGAAATTTATTTATTTATTTATTTTTATTTTTTCTTTGTAAAAATATAAAAGAAAAAATACAAAAAAAAAAAAAAAACAAAATTTTACATATTCGTACATTCATAATATTATGATATATATTGTGTATATTATACACATTTCTGTTACTCTGTATGATAATTCATGTAATATGAAGCAACGTTATTATTCGAATTTTCATCTCTTGTTTCAAAAGTAGCTTGTGATACTGTAGGATCGTTCCCTATAGTACTTGTTGAGGAAAAAGCAGGTGATAGTGAAACTATTTCATACGACTCATTTTCTGGTGTTTGACAACCAGAGCTGTATTCAGTACATTTAATTCTGAATATGTGCCCATATCCGCATTAAAAATAATATTATTTATATTATGTTGGACAATAGCCCGTGTACGTTTATCGTAACTTCTTAATTTAAAAGGCGATATGGTCTGCATAGAATAAGCTTCCGCGACCCTTGGATCCTCAGCTTTCTTTTTTGAAATTTTTTTCGGACTAAGAAACTGCTTACGTTTGCCAAGTGATATTTTTTCAATAGAAGTTTCTCGCTCCTGATCTACATTCGTTTCATCGTCATCATTACTGTTTTCGGATTTCTCACTGAATTCAGTGACCTACAAGATATATTAATATTGCTAATACACTATCTAAAAAAATTCAATTACTACTAGGTGGGATGAAATGTGGAACAAGATAACAAAAACCTAACTACTCAATCACAAATAAATAATTATTTTAAATAGGTCTCATTTTATAAATTTTTTTTTTATGTTTATGAATAATTTTTTTGTTTTAAATAGTATCATTTCAAAATTGTAAAAAATAAAATTTGGTGTACTAGAAAATTAACATTTAAAATATTACCTCAACTCCTATATCTGTTGTTTTGTGTGGTTTCCATTTATCTTGAAAAAACAACAAGCTTTGAAAAGCAAACCACTTACAACTATTTTCATGAGTCACATCGACACCGTCTCCTGAATGTCCTTTTAATTTTTTGATTTTACGTTGAAATTGCTCAATTAAAATTTCAATTTTTTTTTCTACTTCTACCCATTCGGAGTTAAAAACTTTTCCTATCTCCTTCCAAGCATCATACCGTTTTTGCTTATCTTTATAAGTAGCAACCCTTTGATTCCATGAACAGTCATATTTACGGTATTCTTCAATTAATTGTCAAGTTTTTTCCTTCGACCATTCCATTTTACGTTTTAATTTATTTTTATAAGAACTAATAAAGCAACTAACAACAAACGTGCGTGCAGAAACATGTATTTTGAAAATACTTATCATATGTATGATATGTATCATATGTAGCATATGTATAGGTATATTTACACAATATTAATAGCTCAGTAGGCAATAGTAGATTTATTAATTATTACAAATTATAAATTGACTAGGCAACAAGCGCGCTAGAATGTTTTTAACATGTTTTAATTCCCAATTAACTTGTTTTTAGCATTTTGTTATTGACATCCTTTGATCTAGACCGCCTCTAGATCGATAGCAAAAATTGTGCTATTAACAACGTTATCAACAATTGTTTTTAACTTGTTAATGAAAAATATAACAAATGTGGAAAGCAAATGTTATTAACAAAAGTCAATAGCAAAAATGTTATTAAATATTTCAGTAAACCGTAACATGTTAATAACAAATGTTATTAACAAATGTTGATAGCAAATGTTATTAACAATTATTTATCCAATATTAAAAAATTGTTAAAAACATTACTAATAACACGTGTTATTAGCAATGTTATCTTCGGTGTACAGGCACCTGAAGAAAGATGTTTTACTGTCGAGTGTACTGTAACCATGTACAGATCAACTAGATTAATTGTACATATAAAAATCTGTCGTTCGTAAGGTGCAGTGTTCTGCAACTTATACCGCTTCTGATTTAGTCTGTTACTGTTCGTCATTGGGTTCACGTCGTACTTAGTGTTATTTTTTTTTTAATCAACTCGTGAAATTTAAACAGAAAAAAATATGAAGTGTGGCGTGCTTAAGTGTAAAAATTCTATTGAACAAAAAAATTCTCAAAATAAAGGGATATCTTTCTTAAAATAAATAAATATATTTTTAATTGTTAGTTGATAGTCATATAGCTCGGCCATGACAGTATATACTAAATATATGAAAGGTGCCCAGTCATACATACACCATATTGCACAAACATATTCACATGTTTTTGTAGATACAAATGATGTATTTTGTTGTATGTATCATAACGTTTGATAGGGGTAGCAGTGTCCACGTTATTTTCTGGCGACAGCGGTCACGGTAGTTATGAAATAGCAAACAGCTAATGTCAAATTTTGATTAAGAAACATTAATGTGATTTTTATTTGCTATTATAATCGTTAAAAAAAGTTATGGAAACAGAAAAATTGCCTTCATTTTAATAATCACAGTTTTTAGCGAATTTCCAGAAAGAATTCTGGAAATTCAGCTATTACAGTAGGTGTCCTGACGCGACTTGAGCCCGGGACTATGGCAGAAATTTGTTTTGAGGTCCCTAGAAACCGAAAATAATATTCACTAAAATTTATATATATATATATATATATATATATATATATATATATATATATATATATATATATATATATATATATATATATATATGTATGTATGTATGTATGTATATATATGTATCAGCACGATAACTCTCGAACGAAATGTCCTAGGTTTACGAAATTTGGTGACAACGTTGGAAGTCCAAAAATCTTGGATGAGTTCTTCAGCCATACACGTCGGATGCCAGAAACATGGTTTTTGTTCTTGCAAAAAATTAGTTTTTTGCCAAAATTTCCACTTATTCAAAAATTTTTGCCAAATTTTTTTACATCATTTAAAAGAGGAGAAAAAATTACATAAAAAGGTCTTTAAACTATTATTCTATGTCAACTAGTTTCCGAGAAAAACTAATTTTTATAAACGGAAATTCGCTATGTTATGCAGGATGCTGCGACAGGGGTATTATAATTGTTATATTTTCCCTTAAAAAAAATATTAAGTTTGACAAATATTTAATTAATTTTGTATCTTTTTTAATTCACTCTTTTCTATCCATTTTTAAATTAATTTCAATAATTAACTTTGATATTTTGATTTTTTAATATTCAATTTAACATTTTTTTTTACTAAATAAATTTAAAAAGTGTAAAGGTATAATACCTACATTCTGCGTACAACAAAATACGATAAATTAGTATAAGTAGAAATAACGTACAAAATCAATATAATATAGCTAAGAGTGCTGTCACAATACGAACATACCGTAAAACCGTCTAGACCCGGACAGGGGGTCTAGACGCTAGATTAAGTAATATAGCGAGCGCTATATTACTTAAATGCATAGTCGAAGCAATGAGCAATGAAAGCAATCACTAAATCTGGGATGGCGAATACATTATTTTTCCCAAACTAACAATAAAAGATTTATTTTTACTTATCAAAATCATTTTTATTGTACGTATTCAAATTAATCTATAATAAAAATTTTGCCCAATGCAAATAGAATTCTACAAGTCGACAAGAATTTCTAAAATTCTACAATTCGATATTATTTGGAATATCCTTAATATTTACACTACACGTAGTATGTCATGCGGCAATTTTAATTATTTAATTAGAATGTCTATTAAAAGAAAATCGATTGATTCTGTAATGAAACTCGTCTACTAGATTTATTTAGTTTCACTATAGCGATACTGATGTAATATTACAGTCGGTAATTGACTATAATGCTTGGGATGGATGAAGGTGTACGTATATATTTAATTAATCTTGTAATTCAGAAATCAAATTAAAACAATGCAATCAGCTGAATAGTGCAAATGTATTAAAACGCCTTATTAAAATTAAAGCTATATGTACTTAAAATGAATTGTCAAATTTATCAAAATTTTTTCAGATTTTCAGTTTTTAACATTAAGTTATCTTTAAAAAATATTCTTCAACAGCAGAAACATATTATGGAATATGTTCCAGCAATTGTGTAAACCAGGAAGTCTATCGAAAATTTCTCTACCTCTTGAGCGATAGATGAAAAATATAAAATCTTTTAAATCCTTTAATACTTGATAAACGAGATGTAAAGATGGTATGGCCGGTGGGACGACCCACGATGTGTTAAGTTAATAAATTTTTATTACAGAATAATGGTGGAGTAGCACTCTATGTTTCATCAAAATTTGCAAAAAATACGGATAGCTTCAATGTAATTGTTAAGTGGAGATAAAAAATTCGAAATAAGTGGCGCAAAAATTCAAGTAAAAATAAACACATAGTAATACTCATATAATGATCTTACTTATAGAACACCGCATAGTAGTTGGGAACTATGTTTTAACTTTCTAGAAAATTGTCTTGATGAAATCTTCACAAGAAGATGTAACTGTGATAAGACTGTAATGACAAGACTGATTTTATAAATATGTACAACCTGAATATAAAAAACTAACCGACGCCAACGTCGTCAGCCAGTAGTATAGTGACTAGTAATATTATTGTTAATTCTACTTGAATTAGTTTTGCTACTTATGATCTGAATATTCCATCTATTTATGGAATCTGTATTTAATATTTGCAAACAAACTGATAATAAAAAAATAAAAATGTTTGATATAATTTATTTATAGTAAATAAAACATTGAATATTTCGTATTTTAATAAAATAAAAGTGAAACTTGTTTAGATATTTTTAACTTACAAACCTTAAATGAAAATAATTTATAAGTTAGTTACTTATAGTCCGGGAGGCAGCGTTGCAAAGGACACAGTCATTTTAGATCGCTTAATTGTCATCGCAAACTATTCTTATTGTGTAGTCATCTGAGCGTCAGCTGCTCCAGTAGCGATGCACCTGGTCGTGAGAAAGTCTCTATTGCGTTAAAAAAAGAAAATCCAAAAACAATTTCAGGTCACTTGAAAACTTGCGAAACAAATGTTCATATGATGATCATAATTTTAAAAAAAGTCAGCCTCAAAGATAATGGTGGATTATGCGTCAGCCGTTTGTATACCTGTATAAAAATTAATTTACGTAAAGTCATTTCAGGCTCAATGAAATTTTTACAATTAACTCTTCATATTATAAATAAAATAAAAACAATCGTCAGCTATTCTTCCAGTGGTGGTAAGATCGTCAGCTGGGGGATTATAAGTATTGAGCGAACATTTAATATTTGTATGCTGCTATGTCATATGTGATCTAACTGACGATTTTTCCCCAGTTATACAAATAGCTAATGTACATTTTCACTTAATATAATGTTAAAACAATCATTTCTATAAGTTTCAAGTGACCTAAAGTTAATTCAAGTTAAATTTTACGGTTCTAAAATACTTTATATTATTTAAATATTATTAAGTTATTTCAATTTATTAGTTAACTGACGATGTACAACTAGCTGACGTACATTTTAACTTAAAAAAGTGTCGAAATAATCATCTTTATAAGTTTAAAGTGACCTAATGTTAATTTAATTTAAACGTAGGTAAGTAATCTATGTACCTACATATATATATATATATATATATATATATATATATATATATATATATATATATATATATATATATACATATATATATATATATATATATATATATATATATATAAATATATATATATATATATATATATATATATATATATATATATATATATATATATACATATATATATATATATAATAACCCTAAAGTTTATGCAAACATACATGTATTTATATATATATATATATATATATATATATATATATATATATATATATATATATATATATATATATATATATATATATATATATATATATATATATATATATATATATATTGCTTTGGAAAAACGTTTCGGATTCATGCACAATGTAACGAACAAAGACAAATCATACACCATATTTAAGTTAAATAATGATAAACATACATTTTGTACAATGTTGCCTACTTTATTTAAATTTTACTAATAAGCAATAACCAGTAATATGACAATCGAACAATTGGAAGGGATTATCTATTATACATATTTTCCATGTGTACAGTAATTAACAAAAATGTTCCTATTCATAATATTCTTTAGTTAAATTTTTTGGCGAATTCAAAAAAGAATAAACTTGATACTTTTACAAACTAGTAAAATCTATTTAATCTGGCGATTCTAAAGTATAATAATAATAATGTGGCCGGTAGTTGGTGAGAAATAGTGGTTCCACAGACCTAATTGCTCTATGAAATCGTAAAGTCATGAAGGAATTGAAGTGTAGTAGGGGCACGAAGATAGGAATAGTTTTAGTAAAATTGCAGCATATCTCTCGAATATCTTAGTTGCTGATGCTGTTTACCTTTTGTATTTAGAAAGCGTGCCTTATGTGGCAAGATACAATTTATCTAATGATTTACTTTAAAATCGAACTACTTAATGCCCGAAGATCTAGACCTAAACAGTGCAGATTTTAAATTCCGGAGCACTATACGGGAAATATAATCAAAATATCTACTATAATCCATCATAATTATAAGTAGTTGACATCTTCTGAAAACCCATTTATGGTCCGTTAAACTTAAGATTAAAGCTAACCTGAAGATTATTTAAAAACAGCGTTAGTTTTTCGTATAGTAAAAGTTAAATTGAACGTTACATTAAATTACAAAAAATAATTACCGCACTATCAAAACTGTTAAACAGTCAAAAAATTACCATAATAATAACAATATTAATATTTTTATGTTTGTTGTAGCAACAAATTTGTTTCTATAGTTGCTTTTAATGATCACACGTTAGCAATGTTAGTTAACCTAACCCAAAAGATTGACAGAATTTAAAAATCTATGGTTAATTATAAAGTGTAACAAGTAATTACTACTTTAAATTCCAGCTTAATATTACCATTTTTTTTCTTTAACTGCAATTACACTCTTTACATTAAATTTCATTACATTCTTTCAAAAATATTTCTTGTTTAATTAAATACTTTTTCACAAAAATGTGCTAACTAAGAGCAACAATAATAACTTGTAGTAAATTAGAACTTTTATATTTTAAGAATGGATCTATCTAACAATAAGTAGGAATGAATATTTTTGTTCATTACTGTATTTATTTGTTTTTAAAAGCAGGTGTTTTTTTTTACTGCAATGATTATAATTACCTTGAAAAAAAAAATTGTATCAATTGTAGCAATAATGGAAAAAATTCCATTTAAAAAAAAAGAAAAATATAATTACTGATAACATTAGTTTTCATTCAAAAACAAAATTTTTGTAGTATCTTACCACATTCACTCGCGATTAATCTTTATTTTTAGTGCGAATGTATAAGTTTGAGAATACTTTTAAGATGGTGGTAATTCTTCTCGTAAGATTTGAATTTATCACAAATATCACAAAATGACAATTTAGTTAACTTGCAAAATGCATGGCATTTTGCTAGGTCAACGAACCTACAAAAGGGAAATTTTTTTAGTGGTTTATGCATTCAGTTGAAAAATGTATGCGTGAACTCACAGTCTTAATTATTTACGTTTTAAGAGGTTATATTTAAATTAAAAATTGGCTGATGTTTCTATTAACTAGTTCAACTTTGAGCGCACATAAACAGGGAAACTTCAAAGAAAAATGATCCAAAAAATATAATCTAATTTTTCATAACATTACTGCGACATATAGTTTCCAGCTGTCTTATTAAATTATTTGTTATGCCAAATGAAAGACAAAGACCATTGATTTTTTACAACCGAACAAAACCGCAATATAACAATAGATCAGTACACATGTCAGTACAGGGAGAAACCAAACGTGGCTAATATTTTAATAATTGTCAATATGTTAAAAAACAATTAAATATTTTTGTTAAATAGAATTCAACACATGAGGGCTTTTGAATACGAACCTTTTGATATTGTTTTCGAAAATCAGAGAGTTTATTCCAATAACTCCTAAATAACTCTTTTCTCATAACTACCATCTAATTATTCTAAAATAAGCTCATGGATTTGACCCATTTCGTCAGTTTCAGCTATTTTTGAATTTCTTGACAGTATAATCATTTTTTAAGACAAAATAGACACGACTTACCATTCCAAATTTTAGACAGAATATTTCCTAATATCTAACCTATTGTGAAACAAAGTTACAGAAACCTTGTCTTTCGTACTTTGCAAAAACAAAATGGTTTTATATGGACAAAAAACATAAATTATATTCAAATCAAAACATTGCCATAATTCTTGTAATTATTCAAAAAGTTAGAGCATGGTTTTTCAATTTAAAATTCAATAATAAGGCTACGTTATAAGAAATGATTCATTATGCCTCAATTATACTAATTAAAGTTTCATCATTGATTTGTCTAGAGATGTAACGTCTTCAGAAACAATTTCAGTTCCTCAATAATGCAAGTATTATAGCAACAATGTCTGGCAACGCGCCAGGCTCATGTTTTGACAACAAAAGTTATTGTATCGTGGATTAAGAAATTAACTTTTAGTGCAATTTTTTGAAAACAGCCTTCATTTTCTACCAGATGATCTATTTTCCACTTTTTTTTTAAATATTTGACTAAGTCTTGAAAATTGTTCCTATCAGTTCGTCAATTCGAATAAAACTGTTGATTTTTACGATGATCAGTTCAATAGTTTAACTGATATTTAAACAAATAAGCTACATCGTTAAGCCACATCTGAATTGGTACTTTACATTAAAATAACTTGCACGGTATGCACTTTTATCAACGATTTTGATATATCCGAGATTTAGTTAACTAAAAATTCTTCACTATTCGGAATCTGATTTATTTAGTTAGTACTACAGAACTTAATGATGTCAGCAGTGCTAATTTCTTAAATATGAGTTAAAAATTACCCAAGTATTATTAGATAAAAAAGTACTTAGAATTTGTTAATTTTATATTTTTCTATAGTTTCCTGGTGGTTATAATTTGAGTAGTCATTTTACATTATGTGCACACATAATCAAACTTAATGTGTATGAGTAATTTGGTATGTACATATTGCCTGCTTATATCATTTATACAATGTGGCAATATTGTAAATATAGCTGTTACTGTTCAATACACTGCTTGCTCATAAGTTTCTTGTTCGCTACATTGTGCACGAATCCGAAACGTTTTTCCAAAGCAAAATAAAAACAATCGTCAGCTATTCTTTCAGTGGCGGTAAGATCGTCAGCTGGGGGGATTATAAGTATTGAGCGAACATTTAATATTTGTATGGTGCTATGTCATATGTGATCTACCTGACGATTTTTCCCCAGTTATACAAATAGCTGCCGTACATTTTTACCTAATATAGTGTTGAAGCAATCATTTCTATAAGTTTCAAGTGACCTAAGGTTAATTCAAGTTAAATTTTACGGTTTTAAAATACTCTATATTACTTATATCTTATTAAGTTTATTTCAATTTATTAGTTAACTGACGATGTTTCCGCCGTTAAATAAATAGCTAACGTACGCTTTCATTTAAGATTCTCCACATTCCTGTATTTTAAATATATATATATATATATATATATATATATATATATATATATATATATATATATATATATATATATAAAATGATTGCTTCTTCAACACTATATTAAGTAAAAATGTACGCCAGCTATTTATATAACATATAACTGGGGATAAACCGTCATGTAGATCACATATGACATAGTACCATACAAATATTAAATGTTCGCTGAATACTTATAATCCCCCAGCTGACGATCTTACCACCACTGAAAGAATAGCTGACGATTGTTTTTATTTTATTTATGATATTAAGAGTTAACTGTAAAAATTTCATTGAGCCCGAAATGACTTTACGAAACTAATTTTTATACAGGTATATACAAGCGGCTAACGCATAATCCACCATTATCTTTGCAGCTGACTTTTTTTAAAATTGTTATCATCATATGAACATTTGTTCTTTAAATTTTCAAGTGACCTGAAATTGTTTTTGGATTTTGTTTTTTTAACACAATAGACATTTTCTCATGACCAGGTCCACCAAGAGTCTGACAGCTGATGCTTGTTTCTATTACTAGCCAAATTTAGACTATTGATTGCACATAGAATCATGCGACATGAAATCACCATCAAAAATGCAACGCTGCCTCCCGAACTATTATAGCCCTATAACTATTTAGCTAATCTATAATAAGTTAAAACCCTCTATTATTTTATTTCGAAAGCTATATTAAAACCTAAGCTACTGAGGAACTTTCGTTTGATTCGTGTCTAACACGCACTTGACGGGTTCTTGGACTTGAATTGTGCCTACTTTTCGCAAAGCAATAACTTTGTTTTTTTTTTGATAACAAATATTTTCAGGCCAAATATATTTTACCCTGAATATGTCATGAAAAAAATCACCCTGGTAGTTCTTACTTTAACGTAAGCTTTTGTTTTCTAATTTCATATTGCGCCTTGTATTCGCAAATGCCTTTCAAATAAAAATAAGGTGATGTATGGCACATGTGTGTATGATAAATCATATCTATATTCACTCGCTTTCTTTTTATATTGCATTATTTTCTGCATAATTGAACAGAACATCTTTCTTTTGAAAACTCTACGCACATTGTTTTTTTGAGACATAGGCAGATATATAGGTATATCCTGTTTCAAATACAATTGATCATGAGTCAAAGTTAAAAAATTAAATAATTCTTATATTTAAAACAAATCAATCTTGTATTCTTTTCTAAAAACAAACTGCAGTTTTACAATTTAAGTAAGTGCAATAATGAAAGAGCTAAAGTCAAGAAAATTGAAATTATTTAAATTCATAAGTGACGAAGCATGGTTAAAATTAAATTAAATGGACCATACTTAATAGGTATTATTGGAAGTCCAGAGTCAGCAAAATGAAAACGACTATGATTTAAAGGATCAGCAATAAATTACGAATTTGGTCAGCATAAAAATAGAAATTAGTAGTAAGCATTGGCCGGAGCTAGAACTTCCTCCCCTCCTGCCGATTTTTTGAGCGGCCTCGAATGGAGGTAGAACGATCGCGGCGGTTCTAGAAATCTCCGGCGATGGGTGGAGTAATGTTTTGGTTTCAAACCTAACCGAATCATAGGAAATTTTTCCCAACCTAACGGAACCCAACGGAATTTAATCTAACCTAACCTAACCTCACCTAACCTAACCTTTTTTTTTTAAAACGTGGAGGGGAAAAAATATCCAGTGATACGTTTAACTGCCGCTAAACAAGTTAGACTTTTACCAACTAAAACAACCCCCCCCCACCCCCACTTACTTCACCCCCGGTGCCCCGGAACTATCGATACGACATAACATCGCGACACAAGGACAAGCATGTCACAACAGAATAAAAAAACTATCTAGTAGTAACAGTCTTGTAGCTGTTACAGGGTGAAGCATCCCACCTTACAAATAACAACAGATGTCAATAAAGAAGAAAATCAAGAATAATCAAATGCCAGATTAACGGAGTAAACTTACGCACTACTCAACAAACTCGTTAGCTCTTACACCAGCAGAACTCGTTAAAACTTACACACTAACCAAAAACGTATTAAAAAAACTATTTATCGCTAGCTTGCTAAAACAACCTAACCTAACCGAACCGAACCTAAGAATTAAAAATTTCCCTAATAGATGGCGCAGCCATCTTCGAGCTCTGTAAATTCCAAGTTTTCACTACTAGATGGCGCTCGTAGACTGGACGCTAGCGACCCCTGTGCGTAAGTGTGAAAAATTATCAACAGATGGCGCCGAAAATCCTTTTTCATAGTTAAAAGATGGTGTTGCCACTCTGAACCACCGAGAACTCTGTACCTTGATTCATAATTTTATCATATTTTTATCTGAAAACAGGTTTATACAGGTTTTCCTCTAACTAAAAACACAATTTTTTATTTTAATAAATTTATTTAAAAGGAATATTTTACAATAAATATTTAAATGTTATTACAATAATATTTGTATATGGATATAACATTTTCCATGGCGCAAGTTGCTCCGGAATGATGGCCGCATCGAGGACTAACGTATATTGATGTTATAATTCACAACTTGGGACAAATTGTTACTTCTTCAAAGTTCATGATGGGTGCTGACGGTAGTAGCCGTTGTAAATACCGCACTTTTTCTTCTCCTTTCGTATAGATGATTCGAGTTCAATGTAGATTGTTTATTAAAATGTATTGTAGTTCCTCGTATTCAATATGTCCATCCCCCCAGGAGAACTCATGATGATTTTTTCCGCAACCAACGAGCTGTGCGCTGATTTATCTCACTTAATTCGCAAAACGATATTGGTGATTTGAATACATAGTGTTGTAGTATATAATCTTCACCATAATTTTCTTCGGAAGAATCGAATTTCAACACAGCCAATTCCTTTATGTAGAATTTCCCATTTCTTGCATTTGGAAATCCCTGGAAGTCAACAGTTGCTGCGTCGGTCTTCATTGTGGGTTGTCTAGAGCGAAATTGGCTGATTTATAATCGGATTGCAGTGTTTTTATACATATTTTGTAACAATATATGTCAACGGATTATACTGAGCCACACGATCATGTAGTAGAAGACAGAATGTTGACGTATTCTCTCAACATTAACAATCCATAAATATGTTTGGAGCGATATTCTTGAATTGTGTTTTGCTTAAAAGAGGTTCATTCTTCTTAGAAGCATAATATGCTTGTTGAAATTTCGAGTATATGATTTATGCTATTGCATATTTATCATTATTGAAATCCAAATTCAAATCTATGTACAAGTATTTCACAGAATTTAAATAAACTTTAACTTCTGAAAGTTCACAGTGATCAAAAATACTGGAATGTTTACCATTTTTATTTCGTCGATCCGTTTAGAGAGCGAATATAATGTAGCGCGGTTTCTCCAGCTGAGTCGATGTTTTCACCATCCAAATGTTGTGCCTTGCCGTTGGAATGGTTGGTGGTATATGCATATCCCATGATCGAAGAGCAATTGTAATATCTCGATTATTTTCCACATATTTCAGCAACTTCAGTTTCTGTTCATCTGCGACTGTAACATGTGTAACCATCCATTGAATTTTATGTAAGTGATTGTTGTACCAAATTTTACATATATTTAATAAATAATTACAAAACAAAAATTCGATTTTTAATTTACATCTCGCCTCTAAATCAATTTTTGAACAATATATATAAATTGATAATATTAATTAGCAATCTATGATATTATCGTACCCTGAGTATTAATTGTAAATGAAATTGATGATACCTTAATATTTTCCAAAATGAAAAAGTCAAATTTTTCATAACAATTCTAATTTATATTTAAGAAAAAAATTAAAAATAATTTCTTAACTACCTATATGTAATTTATTTGTATTTTAACGACTCAAAAATTACAATCATAAATAGCAAAAGTGCTGATGAGACAGATTCCAAGTTATCATTTCGTATATGTGAAGTACATCTCATATGTGGCAAGATTGTACCTACTTGTTTAAATTTTTATGCATGAAATTTATACATAATGAAAATTTGATTGTAAAAAATCGGAAATTCTGTCAATATTAGAAAAATTATTTTTAAGAATATTATTGTTGATATATACGCGTGATAAATATAAGAACCTATTCATTTAACGTAAAAAGTTTGGCCATCGATACTGTACTAGATTATGATTAAAACGAGTTCTTTCCCTATAATAAAGCGAACATATTTTTTTTATATACTGAGCACTTAAAATTGATATGAAAATGAAAATTCTGGTTTTCTAGATAGTTATTTTAAGAAACACTTTTAATGTTGCATTAACCCTTCCACTCCTACAGGAAAGCATTCATGTAGTTTAAAACATTTTTTAATAAAAATCGAAAATTGATAGTTTTAAACAATTTATTGAATAAAATTTATTAATATTTTATTCAATAAATTATATAAATTAAGTTCAGTATGTACCGTATATCGCGCGTACTCTTTCTATACCTCGTATATCAAAAACTGCATGTTTTAGGACACATAAAAAACATTAAATATTGTATTTATATATACAGTTATCTATATATATATATATATATATATATATATATATATATATATATATATATATATATATATATATATATATTATTTTTATAAAAATAAGAATACAAAAATTTAACAATCGTTCAAAGCTTAGAGTATGAATAATAGAACAAAATGTAGTATACAAAAGAAAATTGAAATAACTTAAACAATGTTAAAACTTACATACTAAATAAAAAAAAAAGTTAAAATTTACATTAAAAAGAAAAGAGATAAAACAGTCATTTTTAAACACTGGCACTTTTGGGGAAAGGGTCGACGGCTCAGACGGCTTATATTGTTCTTATTTTACAACACATTAGAACCTCCCAAATTATATCTTGAATTATGATAAGACTCTTAGTAGGTATGGGGCCAGTTGACAACGCAATGTAATTGCCTATATTCAGGAGCAAGTATTTTAATGTTGGTTTTGATTAGGTATGTGGTCACCTGACACTTGCATATGGCTTTTCATTCATTTTTCTGAACTAATTTCCGAATCGAAAGAGCGTAATGGGGGCAAAATGTGTAAGCCCGATGTCAACCGCTACTTCATGGAGTAAAATGAGCAACTCAGATGTGGTGGTGGCGGTAGTGGCGGTGGCGGCGGCGGCGGCGGTGGTGGTGGTAGTGGAGTATATAAGTAATCGCTAACACAATTCTGAATTAATCTTGTAAGACTAGTTGAGCTTTACACATCTATTATAATGTTCGAGTGTACGCAGTGCTATAAAAGCTTCTGGCGGAAAGATTCTCTTTCACGTTAGACACGGCTGATGACTTATCTAGTTATGATACCGGGAGGAATGATGTTGATGATGAATTTCTAAACAATAAAGTTGAAGAAAGGGTCAATCCACTTGAACAAAGAATTAAAGCTGCATCAAAAGCAATTCAAACTAAATATAATAATTTAAGAAATCAAAATAATTTTTACACACCCAGCGATGAGTCTAATAACAGAGTTTTAACCACTTCTGATAGCGGAACTGTTATCATTTCCAAGTTTACTACACCTCTGCAAACTCTTTTGGATATTTTATTAATCAAAGAAACTCAAAATAAAGGTGAGGATTCTAATGAACGAATAGCAATAAAACGTCCAGTCAATTCAACGGACCAGGAACTACTTGCTAAGCGTATCAAATACAACGGCTCGGAAAATGCTAATGGGCAATCGAAAAAAAATAAAATACTGGTATAATCCTAATACTTTAATAGATGAATTACGACGTTTATACGAGACTTCAGAGACTGGTGAAAAAATACTCAATATTATTCAGAGTTTAGAGGAAAATAAAGATATGTTGTTTAACGTTGACGATAGTGAAGCTTTAATCGAAAAGTTAGATGCTTTAAGAGAAATTACTGTCGGTCAAGAAATATTCTCTATACTTTGTGAACTTGGGCTGATGTTATTGAGCCACTAGGTGATTATCTGGATGAAACTGATAAAGAAGATGCTAGCGATTATGATGATGATTAATTTAGATATTGCGTTCAACAAACACCGCGAGATGTGACCACCGATTCATTGTCTACAGTAAATTGCTGCTTCGATTGAATTGATGATAAAGTTGTTCACTTCAGCCGCAAACACCACTGCTACCCCTCCACCACCACACAAACACCACCGCCACAACCGCCACCCAAACACCACCGCCACCACCACAACACCGCCGCACAAACACCACAACCACCACACAACTGCCACACAAACACCGCCACAACCGCAACACAACCACCGCATTTGTGTGTTACGTCACCACCGCTATATAATTTGCTGAGTTATGCTCCAGCTCATACACCTTATCATGGTTAAAGGGTATAAAATAGTTGAACTTACACAAAATATTATCTATTTACCGGTGGTTGTCAAAGAGTTAACATCTCTTTCGCTGAAAATTATACTTTCGTGGTAAAACAATTACATTTTGGAACCATGTTAATTTACAATTCGACGTAGTTCACCGCTAGACAACCTAGCAAAGGACTTTCGAAACCTAAGATTATTAAACCTAAAACTTTTAAGCAACAACACATTTCACCCGAAAATTTAGCATTCCTTAAATCACTAGGTCTTAAAGTGAAAAGTACTTGGTAATCACCAATGTGATAAATATTATTAACAGTTTGTAATTTAATTGTAAACTAGCAATAGCTATTAGCAGCCATTTTTGAATACATTCCACAAATTAACTAACTATCCCCACCACTTTTAATTATTCTATATAAAGTTGTGAATTGTGTGAATAAATTCAGTTCTACGGCGGTGGTAAAAATGGCGTTTTTTGACATACAAGGCTATCAAGGATCTAACAACGAATTTTATTTTAAAGAAGTTGGTATTGCTGCGGAAAATTCAGATGACATATTACATCTCATATTCGAAGCACCGTTTGATTTCAACGAGTTGCCGAAGAAATTTCAACGAGTTGCCCGTTGGCTTTACCGAAATTGGCATGGCATACCTTGGTCGTATGGATTTATTCCATACAACAAACTTCATACCATATTGAAACCTGTATTAAAGAAGTATGATGTCATATACGTCAAGGGCGAAAACTAGCCGTGGATTTTGAATTTGGAAGAACTATTTGATGTACCGAAGATTTCCAATCTGCGGGATGAATATTATTCAAGACGTTGTATGATTCATTCAGATAAAATTTATTCATTAGAAAACTGTATTCCTTTAAAAAATTGTTATATGGAAAATAAATAGATTTTAAGTAATATATAGATTTAAGCAATTTAATTTTTTTGTATACACAATCTATAAATAAAATTTTAAAAAAAAAATTATGTGCGTTTTATTTAATTATTACCCTGAATTCCCTTATTTTTTTACAGCAAGAAGCTTCTTTCGTTAACCTATAAGAGTATTAACAAAAATCTTATGAAATTTATTATTCTAATTGAAAAGCATATTTCATGATACAGCCTGTATACTAAAATATTTATTAAAATTACTAAATATACAGCTGTTATATACATTATATTATATGTATGTTAATGATAAAGCAGCAAATTCAAAATGTTCTAGTCTATAAAAACTTTGAATTTACATGTGAATTCTCCAATATTGACTCTGATCTATAAAAATTTAACAAAACTCAGTGCTGTTATCATTTTTATATTAAGCGACGTGTTTAAATTATAGTAATTTAAAACCAAAAATTGAACTTTTATTCTGTTTAAAACATGAATAAATACAATACTATTATACCCTAATATAAATATGTATCAGTATTAAAATGATATACATTGATTTGCTGATTAAGCAATTTTTTTGCAATATTTATAAATTATTTTATAATTAGATTCAGTCTAATCATAAATAAGAAATAAAATACTACATATTATTATTAATATACAGGGTTTATACATAATATACAGGTGTGTCGGTATTAAGATAATTTTCATTTGATTTATAAATTATGCGGTAAATAGTTTTGTGTTATACTAAAATTCTTAAATGATGTTTAACAACGTGCTTTCAAGGTCTGCTAAAATAAACATTCAGCTAAAACAAACTTACTTTAAGCTGATAAAATTCTAAAACTAATAAGTTTTTCAAGGTTAATTATATATAAAAATATTATGCAGTATATTCGAAATCCAATTTCCGGCAGTACGGTAGCGGTCTAAAATCTGGAGTCTGGAGTCTGAAATCTGGAGTCTGGACCCTGAGTCTGAAGTTAGTTTTGCGGCTAGCGCTTAGTACAGTGCCCCCCACAAAATTTAGCGGCATCCCAATTTTCGTTTAAGATGACGCAGTTAAGGCAAGCGCGTGTTGAGGCCAAGGTTTGCACGTAATAAGTACAGTACGCTTCAAAAAGTGATCGGATGCCTTTTTCGCTAGGGGGGTCCACACTTTTGACACGGTAGTGTACCAAAAATTTAAGTACAGTACGGTGTCAAAAGTTTGGGGCCATCCCCTGTGGTAGGGTATTCCCCACATTTTTGACGTGGTAGTGTATCTTTTGTTTAAAATGACGCAATTAAGGCAAGCGCGTGTTGGGGTCAAGGTTTGCATGTACACACAATGTAAGCACAGTACGCTTGAAAAAGTGATCGGATACCTTTTTCGCCAGGGGGGTCCGCACTTTTGACACGTCAGTGTACCAAAAATTTAAGTACAGTACGGTGTCAAAAGTTTGGGGCCCCCGAGTCAGGGTATTCCCCACATTTTTGACGCGGTAGTGTACCCCATCTATCAAATTGTGGCCTAAAATTCAGTCTGTGCATGCGTCGTATACTAAAATTCATTCTGCGCATGCGTTAGGTTTGCATTCAAAAACTATGGCGGGTAATGGGTTAACACAAATCAAAATCGTGATGAATAAATTGTGATGATGCATAATGGGTTAACTTGAATTTATTTTGTCGAAGTGATGATGACTCATGACTTAGGAATTTCAAGGCCAACAGTATGAGCGCGTGTTGGGGTCAAATGTCAACAACAAATTTTGATACATGTACTCGGTACGTGCCGGGTCAAAGGCCAATCCATACACGAGGTACAGTAGGACCCCAAACTACACGGTTCTTAACACCGTCAAAAAGTAGTCCGGAAAATTGGGGTTTTACTGTGTCATAGAGCTGATACAGCTCTTCTACTTGCGTCCAATTCGCGAACTTTGAAGGAAAGCTAGGCATGATTTCGTTGTTCCAGGACGCAAAAAATTAACCACAACCTTTTTAAATACATCCGAGGATACAAAGAAAAAGCTAGATCATATGATTAACAAAGCTGAATATTTTTGTTTAATTTCAGATGGATATTAAGTTCTCAGTTAATAAAATAATATTGATGACGTAATACGTAAAAATAATTTTCTCCTAATTTTAGAGAAAATATTAATCAAAAACACTGGATAAATTATATTTTAACTACACCCAAGCCTGTTTTTTTTAAATGCGCAGCTTACTAGTGAAATAGAACAAAACGCCGAAAATATTGCGAATTATTTAGATAATATAATTAAGTCCATTGACAATACAAAATTATCAGCCGTAATTACCGATAATGCATCTGTAACGAAAGAAGGTGACAAAGTTTAGAATAAGACATATATCCTCAAGTGACTTTTTTGGGCTGTATTGCACATAGTCGAAATCTTAATTAGCGTTATAGTAAAAGAAAAATAGGCAGATGAATTGTCAAAGAAAGCAAAAATTTACTGATATATTTTAAATCACATAATATTCCGTTAGCGGTTTTAAGAAATCACCAGAAATCAAACTATAATTCACCAATTTCATTAAAATATCCTACAAAAACACGCTGGGGATCTATAACAATGTATCTTAATTCAATAAGAAATACGCTGCTAGTGGGGTGTGGCACACAGCTTCCTCGAACTTTAAAACAGGTATTTATAGTCTGTAAAAAATGACAGACTTTAAAACAGTATTCTATCAAATAAACATACCGTAAAACTATATTTTCGTCTTAAAGTTCATAAAGATTGTTGTAACTCAAAATAGTTAAAAGCTAAACTATAAAATAATAGCAAAAATATTTTAGAAACTCACTAAAACCAAAATACTAAATTTGAGCGAAGTGGGACTAGCAGTAAATAAGATACTGATATTTAATGGGATTTTTGGGATTTAATGGGATCATCTATGAACCAGACCGCATAATTTCTGACAATTTCATAAAAAATATTTGAATAGTTCAGAGGTTCTGCAACTTGGTGCAGTTAAGTATATTAATGAAATGACATGGTAGCGGCGTAGCTACCGTTACTCCGATTTCGATTAAATTCATAGGGGATCATCTAGGGACCAAACTACATAATTTCTGAAAATTTCATTAAAAACAATCGAATAGTTCAGAAGTTATGTCACTTGGTGCAAACTGGTGATACACAGACGGACGGACGGACAGACACCAAACCAAAATTGTTCAGGAAGCTCTAAAACTTAAAATGTGCGTAAAAAATTTTATCTAGGAAGGAAATTTCAAAAATATAAGAAAATGAAATAAATTGTATACAGGTAACCCCCGAAGAACACGGTACTCGAAGAACACGAGTCTCGAAGAACACGAATACCTTTCCCCCGAATGAGGTAATTGACAATTTTTTAAAAACCATCTAAGTGTGTTTATTACTTCTTACTAAGCTCATAATACACATTTTTAAATTATTTTGTACTATATTTTTAATAAAAATCACCGATAAAATTTTAGTTTTTAAGAAGGCCGCCAAAACGATGTTTTCTGTCTCTTTCAAATCATATGACGTCATTCGCTCTAAAACATTGAATCTGTAGTGGTTTTATTTGTGACATTTGTGTTATTTTTAGAATTCAATCCTGAATCGCGACGTAACGACATATCCAACTGCGTCGTCTCCGCAAGATTTTCTGGAGACACTGCCACAATGAAAGAAACACAATCATGTATAGTAGGTTTTTTATACACACTTTCAAAGTTTTATAAAGATTGTATATGCTCACTGTAGTTTTTACATTTTTTATTTCGGCGGAGTAAAAATCAAGATCATTAATGCGTCTACTATTTGTTTTGGCAAATTGTTTATTACTGAAAAGATTCCGTATAACTCTTAACTGTACTAAAACAATTTTTTTTAACTTTGTGGGAAAAATTAAGGAGGTAGTCTTAGTTCCCTTTTTTTAATATTTCAAACAGAACATTCTGTGCTTTTAGTTTTAAAATTTTTTTTTTATTTTGTAGGAATAAAACCAGGAATGACAGTCAAAACTGCCGCGCAACCGAGTAACAAAAAGGTTTTCATATATATTATTATAGCTTATACACGAGAAAGCTATGTGCCACACCCCATTGGCAGCGTATTTTTTGTTGTAAAAATCTACTCTAAATAGACATGTTTACTGTGGACAAATTAAACAATTTAGAGAATGCAAAATAATTGTTGGTCTTTATCTAGAAGTTTAAATTTGTTTATTATTTAAAAACTACTATTATAATTTTTTTTAATCATATTGTAATTAATATTTATAAATTAATAAATATTTTTTAATATTAAATAAAAGCAATAAATATTTTTGCCCGAGAATTGTGAAAAATTTTAACTACTGAAGTACAAAATTCTAACTTAATGCGTGTCTAACACCCACTTGACGAATTTTTTGTTTATAAATGTGAACTTACTTAATTCTGATTTAATTGTAATTATAAATTACAAAGTTTCACTTTATATGCCAAACGTATGTAAAATAGAAATTATGATCTGTTTAACTTAAATTTAAACATGCTCCATCACTTACGAATTTAAGGAATCCTCGTTTTCTTAGCTTTATCTCTTTCATTGTTGTAAATGTGTAAATTTTTAAATTTGCAGTTTGTTTTTAGAAAAGAATAGAAGATTGATTTGTTTCGAAAATAAGCGTTATTTATTTTTTTAACGATGAACCATGCTCAATCGTATTTGAAACGGGATATACCTTTATTGCATGCAAATATTTAAATTGAAATTTTGTTTTTATGAGAAGACTGTATTTAAATTCACAACGGTGTTATTTATAGCAATCAAATTTTGTGATAGATTTTTTACAAATTTCCCATCAATCGGTTTAGTTTTTTAGCATTAGTGTAAATCCGGTAACAATGCAACGTTCTGAAAATTTTTTGAGAATTAAATTTAACGTTTTGACTAAATTTCAACAGATAACGGTTGTGTTTTAGCTTCCAATGTTTCAAAATTTTTCACATCTATGTATACAAGAAGCAAATACCACTCAGTCATTACGAAATCTCCAAAACTATATAATATATACAAACTTAAAATTTGGTATGCAGGTCTCTGTTTGGTCGTAGACGCTCGTATTAAATAAGTAGGTAATATCTGTCTCTAATAATAATGTGATTTAACGTTCGTTTTGAAAATTTTCGTCAAACGCCACCCTTGTATTTCCGCCCATCATTAGTTGTATACTTTACTTATATTTTCTTATACCTAGGTACTTTATACAATACTTGATACATTTATGATATTACTGGAAGACAAAGAAAGTGAAGGAGGGAATGGGATAGGATTTGAAAAGTGAGCGTCTGTAGTTGATTTCTTTAACGGAACTGTGCCGATATTCATTTGGAATTGTGAGGGGAAATTACAGAATCGAGAGTCCAAATACAAGCATAGTTGCTGTATTTGGACCGTCGAAGTCTTGACCTATCAGAAGGTAAGTGCCCGTGTCTATGTATGCCCAACTTTCCGCTGGTTGTGTATCTGTCTCTATTTTACTACGTTTAGGGTAAAATTTTTATTAAATTAAATCGTTTAATTTTAAAAAAAATTATTTTATTTGAAATTATATTTATTTAGAATCATGGAACATTTTATTTTGCATGAAAAGACTGGTGAATTCATAAAATTTCCACAGGAAGATTATTCTCTCTCCTCTTTATTCCAAACAAATGAAAACTCTTATTTAGACGAAAAAACAGGCATGTTTATAGAAATAAAAGAAAATAATTTGATCCTTATAGAAAGTTCTCAAGAAGATATTGAAAATGCAAGTAATTTATCAGCAAGTCCTGATGAATCAAATGCTCCAGGTGTGCCATCTGCTTTTCTTGATGAGACTTCTGGACTTACGAAAAAAGATATCGAGGAGAGGGTTAGGTGATAGTTCCAAATGGGAAGTAAATAAAGCAAAGAAGGCAAGAGAACAGGGCAAATCTTATCTAAGTCAGAAAAGATAAAAGGTATAAAAATAGCTTATGAAGAACGAGCTAAAAGGTTTATGAAACCTCCATGCCAGTCCAAAGTGTGTAAAAAAGGTACGAAAAGAAGATGTAATGAAAAATAAGAAGAGAGTCGGCGTCCTTGTTTTAGAAGTTTTTGGTCTGAAAAGTCTTAAGAACAGAGAAAATGTTACACAAACACTTTAGTTAATATATCTGATATCAAATATAAAACTACACAAAATCAAACCAGAAGACAGAAAACTGTGAGATATTCGTTGATGATCAATAACAAACACTGGCCAGTTTGCAAAAAAATGTTTTAAAATTATAGGTAGGTACATCTTAAAATTAAATTTATTTATACACCGGTCAATTTAAACATGGAAGGGTACAAAAATTAGGGGAGAGTTGAAAATTGGTATGAATGTTTGGAACACCATTATAAATAAGTGTTGAAAAGTCCTCATCGATCCTGTACATGGAAAAAATTTTATTTAAGGTCAAAGGTGTCAAAAATGGGTTTTTCGCGTTTTCCAGCAAAATGGTGAGTTTTGTCATAAAATTATGTCAAATAAAAATTGTAGATCATATAATTATCTATAAAAAATGTCTGAATACTTTTTTCCAAAGAGGCACCTTTTCTGAGATGTAACTATTACAGAAGTTGTAATCTTCATAATAAGCACACGTTTCCACGCCACCTGTGAAGTAGTGTACCTAGCAGGTTTTTTTAAAGGGTTTCCCCGCTATGCCTATTCCACGGTCTATCGTAATCCTGTTTAATTGAAAACTATTGAATAGTTAAAAATATTAGTATCGGGAATGATGAAAGCGATATAGATCTAAAAAAAGTGAGGGAAATTATTCGTCAGATTCATAATCGTCTAATATTTCAGCTTCCTCTTCTTCTTGTTCTTCTCCTTCTGGTTCTTGTTCTTCTTTCTCTTCTTCTTCTTCTTCTTCTTGTTGGGTGCAAGTAAATTGTCTCAATAGCGAGGCATCACATGTCTCCTCGTTGGTATCATACGAATCGTCTTCTGTTAGTGATTTAACATTAGCGCACGACTGGCCTTGACAACTGGTACATGCAAGAGAATAAAACAATCCAACTTTTTTGCAACCGCATTTTGCACTACATCCCCTATATTACAAAAAATTGTGTTAAGGCGCAAGGGGGAGATTTTTTATAATAGTTATGTCTCAGAAACGGTGGCTCTTAGGAAAAAAGTATTAAAGCATTTTTTATAGACAATTATATGATCTACAGTTTTTGTCTGATCTAATTTTATGATAAAACTTACCGTTTTGCTGAAAAACGCGAAAAACCTATTTTTGATACTTTTGACCTTAAATAAAATTTTTTCCACGTACAGGATCGATGAGGACTTTTTAGCACTTATTTATAATGGTGTTCCAAACATTCGTACCAATTTTCAGCTCTCCCCTAATTTTTGTATCCTTACTACTATTTTTAGGGCTAAATTGATCGGATTATTAACTTTGAAGGAGAAATGTAAATAAAAGGTTTTGCTATTTTATAAAAAAATTATATAAATGAAATCAACAAATTTAAAAGTAAATATGTCGAATCTTATTCATTGGATATAAAAATGTAAATTTATCGTATCTATAAAAATTGTAATTTTGCAATATTTTTCAATAAATAATATTAAAATAGACAATTAGATTGTAGTTAGTTTCAGTTGGTTTTTTATTTAGTATGGTAAAGCAAACTGTCTTATTTAGTGTTCACCAACAAAACAAAAATTTGTAAACTCTGTAAAATGACAAATCTGGTTGGTGCTTTTGTCCGGCGTGTCTAAATAAGATAGTTCTACTTATCATCTTTTTAAAATTTTTATTTTCACAAAAGAGTTATTTTTACGAAAAAATGCAAACCTATTGAGACATTTCAAACTGCTGTTACGTATGTTTCTAAATATGAGAAATATACTGCAATATACTCTTTCTTTAGAACTTTACATTGAAAAGCCGTAGGATATATCTTACAATATGAGGGGCATTTTATTTATGTGTTGTTGGATTTAATATTAAAGTATGCTTTTAATTAGTTCAATTATTATGTTAAACTCGTTAAAAAATACCATTAATAGTTTTTTTTTCTTAAAATGTAGCGTTCAAAAAAAAAAAGAAACAAAATTATCTTATAATTAACCACCTAGAAAAAAATAGGAAGAAAAATTTTCGAGAACTGAAATCTTAGACTGGGACTTGAAGTTAGCGATAATCATGCTACAAGAAGCATGAATGTAGCGACTATACCCTCTCCTTCAAAACGATCAAAGAAATAAATTATAAGAATTTTGTGCGGGAGTACAAAATTCTAAAAAAGTAAAAACTTACAAAGAATACACAAATATTTGAAATTATAATAAAATGTCAAACTTACCTTTTTTATTGGCAAATTAAATAAATAAATAAGAAAAAACCAATATTTCTGTTGCACTTTTTACACCCTTTCTTAATGCAACTTAAAACAAATGCTGCGTAATTTTTGTAATACCTACCCAGCCTACTTAGTAACACCTCGTATTTCAGTTACGACTTTTTGATGTTAACTTGTCTCCTGCTTTTAAGTTACGAGGAAATTTGACAGACTTATTTCCCTTTTTCAATAAATTTTTTCAATATACGATGGTGATAGAGAGATTCACGGTTACTAAAATAAGTGATTAATATCTGATAAGCTGATAATCTGGAAATAGCCTAAAATCGAGATACGACCTTGCGAAAGAGATCAATCGATATGTCTTATGTACATAAGGTGAAAATTGTTAAAACACTTAAAAATTATCTGTTACAAGCAAAAGTCTAAAAAAATTATTATATATAAATAATTCTAAAACAACGAACTGAAAATGTGATGCAACACCATCATTGATAAATACGTATACAGGGGGGGAAGTAAATAAATCTCGTCGTTTTTAAAAATGGATGAAAACTTTAGATTATGAAATTTTTTTTCTTTGGAGTTAAGTTGTATTCAACCTTTTCCTGCTCCGCAGATTTAGATCATTATTGTTCAACGATACTTCAAATTAATAAATCATTAATAATATAGGTAAGAATTACATAGTTGCACATATGTTCTATTACGCTAGAATGTCAATAGGACAATGCAATTTAATTGCCTATATTCAGGAGCACGTAAGAACATTGCATTTATATTGGGTAATTTTGAAAAATGAATGAAAGCGGCACACTAAATATACATCTAATATTTTAATAATAATATTGAACGTATGTATGAAAATGACGAATGGAGAGGGGTTTTAGTAGATCATCCAAACAAGACAGATATATAATTCGAGGTACCTGGGTTCGAATCTGAGCCACCTCAGCTTGATAATTTCTCAATCACTGTGTAGTTATATACCATTTTAATTATGTCTGTATCATCTGGATGATGTAATAAAACCCCTTTCCATTCGTCATTTTCAGGTTAGAATTTCCTAAACACATTTAAGTATTACCATTCTGAATAGTTCAAAAAATACACAATTATGAATCAAGGTACAGAGTTCTCGGTGGTTCAGACTGGCAACGCCATCTTTTAACTATCAAAAAGGATATTCGGCGCCATCTGTTGACAATTTTTCACACACGCACAGGGATCGCCAGTATCCAGACTACCATCTAGTAGTGAAAACTTGGAATTTACAGAACTCGAAGGTGGCTGCGCCGTCTATTAGGGAAATTTTGAATTCTTAGGTTCGGTTAGGTTAGGTTAGGTTAGGTTAGGTTAGATCAAGTTCCGTTGGGTTCCGTTAGGTTGGGCGAAATTTCCTTAGGTTCGGTTAGGTTTGAGACCAAAACATTACTCCACCGACCGCCGGAGGTTTCTAGAACCGTCGCGATTGACCTACCTCCTCCTGAGGTCGCTTGAAAAATCGGGAGGATGGGAGGAGGTTCCAGCTCCGGCCAATCCTTACTACTGAAATTTTACACTTAATGAAAGATTGGACGGTAAAATATGAGTATTAAAAAAAATTAAAACGGACAGTATCTAATATATTAATTTGAAATGAACAATTTAATGGATATTTTGATGTTCAAAAAACCAGTTTGTCAGTAAAACTAATAAAACTAAATTCTACTTGTATCTCATATAACAAGTTTAGTTTTTCTGAGCTCATTTTTAATTTGAACCGATGCGCCATTTAAACCAATTCAAATATTAGTCCTGTTACTTTGTCCTATGAAAGGCGAGCGTACCTTGCGTCATATCCGGTAGTTCTAATTTTTTTCTTAATTGTTTATGATGTTGGTCCAATCAATAATCCAAATTTGAGACCTCGAGTACCGAACGCTACTTGCCAGAAATCAAAAGAAACCTCACAATTTTTGACTTTAACCCTTAAAGAGTAATTTTTTGACAATACTAACGGGAAGCGGGATTGGAGTAAACTAAATTTTCTACAATTTGAGACCAGAACCTTCTCTGTGGACCCAATAGTTACCGAGATAAACTTTGCAATTTTTAACACCTCAACCCGAAAATGGTGGCCAGAGATGCAGCCCTACAGCACCTCTTGCGGATTATTTCGTGTGGCTGCTAGAAGGGTTCTGGGAACACGTGAAGCTGCAGAAACGTGGGGTTGAAATGCTCATTAGTCTGTAGGCATTGTGGCGCGGCCTCCTGTGATAAGGTATCGGATATTGCGGTAGAAATAGACGACTTCTCAGGAGGCGTACAATTTATGTTGATAATAGGGATTGTAATACCGGTAAACCGGTTTACCGGTAAATTACTAAAAATGCCTTAAAATTTTTACCGGTAATTTGCTGATTTTTTACCGGTAATTCGATAAATTAAAAATAATATATTTGAAAATTTTTTTAAGTTCACTTTATTTCATAGAAGAATGATCAAGTTTATTGAACGTAAATGTACACAATCAAATTACCCCTTACTGTGTATCCATAATAAACTATTCTATGATATGATACAATAAAATCGCACAATGCAATGGTCAGTTTTAAAATGCATATAATTTGCAATAAAGCGTCCTTTTTGTATTTACTTACATATTATTTAAATCAGCTGTACTTTTCCCAAAATAATTAATTAAACATTACGTTAAATGATTACATTGTAAGAAGCGGTAAGTAAATTTTTATTACAGGTAGGTAGGTATAATTGATTCATATTTTAGGATTATTTAACAAAATTTAAAATTATTTTTTCAATAAACAATAACAATGGGCGGTATATTTCTGTGAAGAAAGTTGTAGATACCTACAAAGACGTAAAATCAAACATACAATTTTTTTTTACATAATTTTTATCTTATTTTGTATACCGTATATAATGACCTTAATAAAATATTCTTACGTTTTTATTTTTTATTTTTCTAATATTTATTCTTATATTTTCTGTGTTTTAAAAAATACCGGTAAATTACCGGTAAACCGGTTTTGCTACAAAAATTTACCGAATTACCGGTAAATTAAAAAGTCGGTAAATTTACAATCCCTAGTTGATAAATAATTAAATAATGATATGTAAATCAAAGTTTACATTCTTTATACTAATTGAATATGTATTAGGTACAGTATTCCTTCCCAATAGTTCCGCAAAATGAAATAAGGGGAATAGTTTTGCCAGGAAATATTGTTCTCCCACCAAAGGTCAATCGCTTGTTAGCCCTTGCTACAGAATTCCTTTACGGCTACATTTATAATTTATAGTTCAATAATTTATGGTCTTGTAAAAATTAAAAACTTTTCAGGAGCGTCAAAACAAGTAGGTGAGTCTGAATAATGTAAGTTAAAAATTCAATTTAAACTAATATTTTTTATACAACCATACGATAAAACTCTAATGGTTTATGTTTAATAAAATGCATATACATATATAATAGATACGCATAATTAGACTACGTATTATGTGCGCATAGTATAATGTACCTATATCATTTTTACTACAATCACCTACGTATGCATGTGGTTAACAAAATTCAATTTCATTATTATTCAAAATCTAATTAAAAAGTATTGACTATTGTGTAACATTTTTCGTTTATTGATAAAATAAAGTATGTATCTCCTCATAAAATTTTGTAAAACTACGCTCGCTTGTCTAAATATTTTTTCATAATTTTTATTTTGTATAAAGAAATCAATTTTTTATACCTGCTTAACATAGATTTGTGTTTAATTGTTTACATAATGAGGACACCTGAATACACTATCAGCGTATGCAGTGGATCAACATAAGCCATGCTGACTAGTTAGTCGAATAACGATTTATGATTTTTTACTATAATTTTTGATAATTTTTCTTCCTATTAATATAAACAAAACAAACCTTTTGATTCTTAGCTTTGATGAAATAAATATTATAACAGGTATAGAGCGGTGGTAACGCTCGAGTTTCAAACTGGGGAAGCGGAAATTTTGAGAGCGGAAATATTCAGAATGTGCACTGTATTATAATTTTTACATTATAGTACATATTTCGAATATGTACTATTACCATCAATACTTTTCAGAATGGCAAAAATTCAATCAAAAGGAATGCTTCTATTTGTCATTATTCATCTATTTTACTGCTCATATATTGCTGATCAATTAGCTTTATTTGCTGATCAATTTTTATTTATTTTGCTGCTCAGTTAAACCTAAGTCCTTAAGAAAAGATCTTAATTGTTATTGTACCAAAGAATATGAAACAAATTTTAAAAATGCCAATGTGTTACTCTTTTTCATTCACATAAGCAATTTTGCATTAAAAAAATCAAACCAGGTTGCCAGATGACAACTTGAACTTTTATAGTATTACAGCAAAATTATGTAAACAAATTCTGGGAGAATAATTTTGACTAGTCAACTACTTTCTGAACCTAGACTGTATATAGAAACATGTATAAATAATTTCCACCAAACGAAAAAATATTTCAGTGTCTTACAAAACGTATAAAAAAAGAAGAAGAATAGAAAATAAAAAAAAATCAATAAATTTATGATTGATGAGTTTGGGAGTACTTACATAAGAACAGACGAAACCGATACTGATTATTTTATAATGGTTTTGCTGGTTTTCATCTACTATTTGTCGTTTCATTTCCTGCAATTAAGGAAGTGAAAATTGGATAAAAAAATATATTTCTTTCCATTATAAGTGGTTTAGCAAACAATAGAATCAAGATACTAACTGAGGCAATAAATAAATAAGTAAACGACGAAATGAATATACGTATAATGAAAAACAATAAAGATAAAAAAAGAAAAGAAAAAACGGAAAGGTAAAATTTTTTTTTAGTAATAAGTAAGTAGTAAATCTAAAATGTAAACTAGGGCTGATGAAAATTTGAGTTTGTCAGACAGGATATTCGGCAGACTCTTGACTAAATTGATAGAGGTGACGGATGAACTCATTTTCAAATAATTATACCACCAATCAATACTGTTCTCCAGTTTGTGAGATATTTTATTTTTCCCTAGTTTTTTTTATATTTGCGGTTATCTTTAAATAATACAATCTAATCTTTTTTATTGAATAAATTCAATTTTCCTTTCAAATTTCTTTTTATCTCCGGAAACGACTCCGAGTTAAAACAAGGGAAGTGAATGTCTACAAAATTTTGATGCATTACATCATCAAGAATGATCATATACCTATCAAATAAAAGTTGTAGACAATTTTATTTGTGATATGCTACTTTGTTTTTTGTAAAATTATAATGGCTTGGAAAACGTTCGTGACAATCTGATAAAACATATTATTATAATATGTCGGTTGATGCGTCACTTTCACTATCTCTTCAACTGGCATTTACACACAGAGATATTTATAACAAATTCAAAAACAATATCTCCAGTAAATCTTCTATTTTTATAGATTATTTTTGAGTACATTTCTTGTAGTAGAATTATGTGCATATATGCTGTGAACTATTGATAGTTTTCAAAAGTGAGATACGATGTTAAGAGTAAGAAGTACAATATAATTAAATTGGCCATAGGCAGATTTTTTATTCTTCTTAAGCAAATTGGACGAATAGTCGAAAGTTTTAAATTATACGCACGGGACTTAATGTTATTCATAACAGTAGTAAGTAGAGTATAACTATGTAACCCCTCATTAAGCTATACAGTTGAGACCAATAATCATACAGCTCATAAGTTATAATATACCTAGTCTCCCACCTAAAGTGCCTTAACAGATTTGACACATGTATGTTAAACTCTAATGGTTTATGTTTACTGATTAGTGATGGCTAGTGAGTGAGTGATTCAATTCACTGAGCTGAATCATTCAAGTGACTAACTGAATTGAATCAGTCAAAAAGAATTGAATCGGCTCTTTCAACTTGTGATTTGAAGGAATGTAATTATGTTCACACTCACTGATACACTCACTCACTAACTCACTCACTCACTTAAGAGTGTATGACATACATATAAGATTCTATTCAATTTTCAATCGCTGCTTCAGTTTACTTATTATACAATAGACAGAGATTTGTTCAAAAATTTCACAAACATCTGTTTAACTGTATGTAACGTGTATATGTATATCGCATATGATACTAATGATACCTACTATAGGTATGGTAGGTATATGCGAATATGTACTAAACTTGATAATTTTTTAGATCTAAATATTTTAGATTTTATTATCCCTTATTTTTAAAAGGCATAAAACAAATTTTAAATGAAATTTAGGCCAAATTTTATATACACTACAAGTATAGATATTAAAATATGTGATTCTAAGAAAATGTATATATATTTTATCTTTTTTCAGGTTTTTAAAATAAAATTTGCCGGTTTTTATCAGATTATCAGGTCTCCAAAAATTAGTTTTTCTTCAAAACAACATTGAGTGGATATCTCCCTACATAATATTACTGTAGTTTTTAGCAATCCGTATTTTTCATTCTAATCTATTTTTATATTTTAACTGTGTATTTTTAATGTCGCATTTTTTTTTAAATTTTTTTTGTGTTGGTTAGATGCATTAATTTTAACAATAAAATTATTATTATTTGTTATTTAATTATTATTTTAAGTACATATATTAATGTACAAATTTTGTTCCAACTACAGGTAATTTTTTCTAAAATTTTCAAAAACTTTAATTTTATTCCGTTATAATAATTTTAACCAAACACTCATTCACTTGAGTGAGTGTACCACATGAGTGTATTGGTTTGTTGATTCATATTTGAAGTTGTGCCGATCAGTTGTGTAAAGTGAGTGAGTGGGTGATTCAATTCATAAAGGCAACTGAGCCAATAGTATCAAGTGAGTGAGTGATTCAATTCATTGAATCGATTCACCACAGTGAGCGGATTCAAAAGATTCAACTCACTAAAAAGAGTGATTATTCCCATAACTATTACTGATACCTTTCCAAGGGTACGCATTATGTTCTTAAAAAATCGCACTTTTCCGCACATTCACTACTATTGAACTATGCATGTGCCTACTTGTAACTGTAGTAAGAGCAACAAAAAAGGAGAAAATATAACTTATGAGAGGTTTATAACTTATGATGGGTATAATTTATGGGGGGTTCTACTGTTATTACTTAAAAATATTAATAATCAAAACTAAACAATGCTACAACATAAGTGGCTATATTCAGGGGTGAGAAATTAATGTTCAGTTGTCTATGTTAAGGGTATTTGGTTATGGTTTATAGTCATGTACAATCATGTGCCAATCCTATTGAAGTGTACGTAGGTACCATGATGCAACCTGGAACATAAATTGGCCATGGATATCATATTGACAATGGATATATCAAATCCCATATACAGCGTGAGTTTTTCGAAAGTTGCCATTTTGATTGCAGCGAAACCGTTGATTTAATCGAAAAATTGTTCAAATAAGAGTTGTAGATATCGACGGGGGCAACCAATTGCTAGAGTCAGGGGCTTTATAGCTCTTATAGTTTTCGAGCTATGATGCAAACTTATAGTTTTTTAAATGGAAATGTATGTTTAAAAGTTTTTCAAAAGTTTGTTTATGATTCAGAACTACCAGTAACACTCAAATTTTCATTGTTTTGTCTCATACTTTTGAGTAATTACATTTTAAAAACGATACTTTTAAATATCGCACTCAAGTGCTTGCAAACGATTATGATTTTACGTAATTTAAAAAGATATTAGCTCAATATGGCTGCCATTTTAATCAACGTAGAGACGAAAAATTAAACGATTATTACGTTTTCCATCAGAAATTAAAATTATTAAATAGATTAAATTATCATATAAAAATGATATCTAAATACAACAAGCAAATAAAATTTCAGTTTTAATTCATTGAAAAATTAAAAAAATAATTTCTCTGAAAAGTCATTGTTTGACAGATACATAGGCGTCTAAACATATTTTTGTAGGAAGTATTTTTAAAGAAAATGAAAAATTTTTTATTTTGGTTTTTAATAAAAAGAAAATACTATCGAATTTCAAATATTTTTACACTATTTGAGTACATTTATTAATAATATTTTCGTTTCCAGTTAACCTCACTTTGCTAGTATTAAGAAACGCCATTGTCACTTTGGTTTGTACTGGGTGTGTACATTTATTTTACTGCCACCTGCCGTTCTATAAATAAAAAAACTAAATATATTTTTCAATAAATTAAAGAATATCTTCAAATTCTTTTTAAGTTAATTTACTTTAAATACAAATCTTTAAAAGTAATTTGATTTTATTATGCAAAGATGGTAAAAACTTGAAATAGAGCCCGACATCTGTACTCCAAAATCTGAATTACTATCATTTGTATTACAGAGAATGATACTGAATTAAGTTCTTTTCTTGGATGTAATAGAAATATACTACTCCAAAGAATTAAGTGAGCAAAAAAAAAATTGTTAATTTTTTAGTGATTTTTGAAGAGCTGTATTTACCTGAAGAATGGGCGTATCGAGAGGTTTTTTCAAAATTTCAAAAAATTAAAAAATTAAAATTAAATTTAAAAAAAAAAAATTGGAAAAAATTTGAAAAAAGATCGTTTGTTTTGAAAAAAATTTAAAAAAAAATTTTTTTCTTAATTTTTAAATTTTAATGGGTAAAAGACGCCTAACTGGAAAAATTTGGAAAAAAATTGAATTTTTCATTCAATTTTCATTCATTCAATTTTCATTCATTCAATTTTGTTCCATTATTTTTTAATTCTGAAATTTTGAACAAACGGTTTAGGAAAACCATTCGATAGATCGATCTGCCGATTTACAGGGTTATTGGGGGTACATTGAGGTATAAAAATTCGTACAAACATTAGACTCCCCATCAATATTCGCAGGGATGCCGACGATTTTTCTCAACAAGGAAAAAGTCGCTTTTTTCACATTTTTCAGATTAAAATTAAGGATGAAAAAATTTTTTTTATCTAAAGTACGCGACATAGCCTTGTAGGAAATTTATTCCATATTCCAAAGCTGCCCTTCAACTTTCTGTCCGATCACTGGTTACTGAGATATCGAAGGTTAAAGCAAAAACGATCCTTTTTTATTCAAAGTTGGATACCTCCAGAAAAAATCAACGTAGAGGAAAATTTTAAAAAGGAATTTGAAGCTGAATAAACAGCCTATCACGTCAATACCACGGTTTTACTGTTAAAAAATTTTTCAAGCCCGTAGACAAAAAAAAAATTGAGCAAAAAATTTGCAAAAACATTTTTTGTCTTATTTCTTATAATTGCTCGATAACTGTCACTCCTAAAACGAAAGATCTGAAAACTAGAGTCTTGGGGCTTCAAAATGCTTTTTTAAACATCTCGATATGACCATTTTTCACGTAAATACAGCCCTTCAAAAATCACTAAAAAATTAACAATTTTTTTTTGCTCCCTTAATTGTTTGGAGTAGTATATTAACCGACTAAAACACTGTCGAATGAAGTAGCCTCAAATTAATATGCGTGTTTTTAGCGCCTAATTGCTAGATTTAAAAAAATTCAAAAAATAAACTCCGATAAAATTTTTTTTTCATTTATGTGTTTAATTGATGCATTAGGTTAGTTTTATCGAAAAATTAACATATAATCTCATTTAAAAATCTATAAGTTTGTATCATAGCTCGAAAACCATAAGAGCTATAAAGCTCCTGATAGCAACCGGTTGCCCCCGTCAATATCTACTTCTCTTATTTGAACAATTTTTCGCCTAAATCAACGGTTTGGCTGTAATAAAAGTGGCAATTCTCAAAAAACTCACGCTGTATATTATAATGTACAAAGTTATACATATTTTTCTAATATTTACATTTAAATAAAATATTGATAAATTTTTATAACAAAAGTTTATATATGCGTAAACAAATGTATGTATCCTATATAAATTGCACTCTGATTAATATATTATCGTTAACTTTTTATACAAACAGTACACTTAATGCAATCGATAACTTTTTATAAATAAATAGTATATTTTACATTTCATTGTTAAATGCAAACAAGTAATTTTTTTAAGAAAACAATAACAGTAGTATTTAGAAACTATTCAGAAAGATTTTTCTAAAAAAAATGTTTAAAATAAGTGTATAGGTATAATAAATAGTAAATACTTTAAAACCAATATAAAAATGCATCTGTCTCTACGGCCTAGGGTTCAATGCAGCGAGAGTAAGAGTGAGATGCACTCGGTTATTTGCATTGTGTTTTCTAATTTAAGTTTCCTTTCCCTATTCCATACGTACTACATATTGCCTCGTATGTTTGTAAATAATTATGGCTGTATGTCTAATCATATCATAATTGATGCGATAACAGTCATCATGACTAATTTTTTAGTTCCATCAGGCAAAAACTTTATCTAAAGTGCTGAACGTTGAAAAAACTTGGTCCCATTAGTCAAGATTGATCAATATCCATCAAATCTATAAGCCGCAGTGAAAAATTATGTTACGATATTATATTTAGTTTTTCAAAATCTATTTTAAGTTTGGAAAATTTAATAAAATCATTCTTTATATACGACGAACAATATAATAATAATATTAGAAAATCTAATATTAGAATTTCATTTCGGAAATGTCGTCTAGAACTATATCTACTTAATATTTGATTTTGAAACTAAAACATTATTTAATTCAATCTTAAAAACTGACAAAACGTGACATGTATTCTATTATTTGTTGCGGCAAACAATATTAAATTTAATATTATATATAAAACTTTCTCCAAACTCCCTGTATCATTATTCGAATCAATTTCCTGTAAATGAGGAAAATCAAATACGCATATATAACAACGCAATAACTGACTCATTAAATTTAATGATATTTAACAGTTTACATGAAAAAATTTATTGGTCGTAAAATAAAGTTCAAAAGCGTGTATAAGATATTTAGTAAGATATCTGTTATTTCATTTGAATGATTTCTTTTTGCTGCTCCTTTTAATATCCCATATGATTTTTAAAATATTGATTGAGTCTTACTTATATTATATTATATTATAGTACTAGAGCTGTGCCCAGTTAGTTCTTAGTTCCGCTCACTGAAGATATTATAACCATAAGGATTAAATTGTATGAAATATAAGCCTCGAATGTAACACAATTTAGCCAATAAAACAACTTAGATTATTATCATATTTCTTAACTAACAACCTATTCTATAATTTCAAATGACTCATTTAAAGTCTCACAAGTCATACTTCAATTCAAGTATAATGCATAAAAATTTATAGAAAATATTATTGTCACAACTTAAAAAATTGTTTTACTTATTACTTCCCAACTAATAAAATTTTTAGTTCAATGGATTCGTTTAAGTTATAATTAGAGTAAATATCAGACATAAAGAACGAAGTTAACTAACTCTAGAAAAAAGAAAGCTGTGGGTAACAGAGTTTCACCACGAGAGTCTAATTTTCCTAGCTCACATTCGATATTTTTAAGATAAGGTAAAAGCGCCAGTAGACGTCACTGACCCAATAGACGTCAAATTTCTATAAAATGTTAAATATTAGGATATTGTGCAAATATATATTTTTTGTGAAATGAAAAGGAACTTTGGGAGTAATAAGTCATCAGGCTAAAAATAAAAAAGAAAATTAATTTAAAAATTGCGCTACCGGTTTTGGAACAAGAGCATATGCTTCCTTCTTCAAGCGATTCCTTTATTTTTATGCTGATGATTTATTACTCCCAAGGTTCCTTTTCGTTTCACTATTACAGTCATCTAAACCTTTATATTTACATTTATATATTTTTTGTGTTCACTCTTACACGTTCTGGAAGGCATAGCCAACTGTAAGTCCATTTGTGATGGCATTGAATTAAGATTTATTATAATAACCTGCCATCTGAAAGTTAGTGTTTGTAAAATTTGTATAAATTCACTGACACTTTTAAGTTTTAGTTAAAGTAATCACAAATTTAATTTTACTGTAATTTTGGTTTCAGGAATAATTATTTACATTCTTTTGTATTTTGAGCTTTATATAAAACCCTTAATATGTTAAATGTACTTTTGGAGAAAAAAAATGGAAAAAAATGTTTAAAAAATTTTGGTGGTGCCCGTCATTTCTCTCGCCGGTACTGGATGCGGATCACCGCAATTTCTCCGGTTTAGTTTGGAAACCATAAATTATTGTCAAGAAATATGTAATAAACTACAAACTAAGCAAATTATACATCAAAAAAATTCTTTTAAAAATATTCTGAATTGCCGAAATTTAATAAACGAAATAAATCTTGCCTATCGGCAGTAGTTATTTTTTAACTACTGCGATATATTATGTGACCATAGATTTAGGTAAAAAAAGGCAATAATATATTTAGATACCCTGCCTCTTTATAATAACAATGATGCAAAAATAATTATAAAGTAGGAATCGACACTAATCGTGGGTAGTCTGATAATGCTTGAGTGTCACAAATCTAACACTGTCTCACAAATTCCGAGCGTTACTAAGCTTCACGTCGAAACGTATATACAGTTTATACCCCTGTGATTTCTATTTATATAACCAAGAAAGGTGTTTGTATTTTTTTAAAAATAAACGCTATATTAACAGGACCAATACCTTTTTCACTTTAACACGGACGTCAGACGTGAAATTTTTTTAAGGAAATTTATTATATTTCTCTCTCTAAATCGTTTTATACTAAATCTTATTACGTACTAAAATCAAATTTTACAAAAACTAATTTGCATGTAATTCGTAGAAACAATATATTATTTGTGAATTAGAGAAAGCGTAAGATAAATTTTAATTTTATCTTTCAAAATATTTCCATGTTTGCTTATATCTGAATAAGTATTCATAAATAGAAATATTCATCACTAAATTAATTCAGTATGAGAAATAATTTGTTCCTTACACGTTTTCACAAATTTTCAGAACGAGGCAAAACATCTTTTTCAAATTGTTATTATATTCTTTGAAAATTTCTAATGATATTATACTGTTTATCCATACATAGGAAATTATTCAATTTAAATTCTACCAAAGCTGAACGAATTAAAAGTTTTCAATTTTTTTACAAAGCTGATTGATTAATATGTGGAAATGCGACAAACGAATAACAACTTCATCTAAATAACAAGGTTCTAACCTACAAGCCTTTGTCGGTTGTTTTGTATCTGCTAATATATCTGATATTTTTTCTGCTAATAAGTCAGTAGAAGAGTAAATAAAAATTTTTAACTGAAATCTAAATAAGTAGCTCTTTACTATATTATACTTTTACCCTACTTGTAAGATATAGGTACAAATTACAAGGTTACACTTAAAGCTATCCAATTTTTATAATATCTATCATAGTAATTTTCCGATTACCCACATGATATTGCTCAGCAAGCAGAGGCGTAACTACATTGGAGAAAGTGGGGCAGTTACTTCAGGACACTTCTGACAAAATAGAACACAATGGGAAAAAATAACTTTTTATTAGGAAGTGATAATCTTTTTTCAGGGTCCATTACTTGGAAAGAAGGAAAATCAGAAAGTCTTTTTTTTTTGTGGTCGTCAACTACAATTTTTGGCTCTTGAGACAAGTGTGCTTCAGTTAAAATCGCTTCAGGATGCAAAAATTATAGTTACGCCTCTGTCAGCAAGGCTTCTGCAAATAGTCCTAGCCAACCAAAAACAGATATAAATGAATAATAATTTATCGTTTTATCACCTACTATCATAGTATCCAGTAAAAGATAAATTAATTAGGTAACAACAATTAAGTTAAATTAAGCCTCGATGACACTAAGCGAGTTTACTAGCTACTAGCCGGTGAATTCACTAGCTGCTAGTAAATTCTAACGCTTACTAGTTGTTTCATAAAAAAGAAATAAAATACTTCAGTTGTCTAGTCGACGAAACTAGTTTGTGCAGAAGTTGTTATTTTAGCTCATATTATTAAAAAGGAGTTAAAAAGAAAAGCAGAAATTGAGGCAACGAAAAGTGTGGGTAAAACCATGGATAGAAAGACGTGAGAGATATGGTATAAAAAATATTCACAATATTATCTACATTCCACTTCATTTTTTAAAATTAGAGTACCCAGAAAATTTTAGCAAATAAAAGAAAACAACAATAATATATATACAATACGTACCTTAAACTCGTTAGCTAGTTGGATACTGAGCGAGTGAAAAGTTTTCTGTCATCATTACTATCGCACTAGCTGATTCACCCGTTTCTAAACTCGCTGGCTGGTAGCTAATAAATTCGCTCAATGTCATCGAGCCTTTAAATAATGCATATAGCCTATTATTCATTACTTGATTATTTGTTATAAAAAATACAAATTACAAAAGTAAATCTGCATAAAAATTCCAGATATATGTATAATCTATATACAGCCGAATCTGGATAAGCGAGAGTTGAAGGGACCGCGATCTATTTTTCTTTTATAAAGGTTTCTCACAAACCCGAGTTTCTAGCTTACAGAGGTACGGGAGAGGTTTATCTCACTTATAGAGGTCTAGAAAAAATACAACCAATATATTGTATTGAGAAACATGCATGAGTTAGTCCATATCAAATCAACCAATAAAAACATTATTTTAAACATCAATGTTCTTAAAATGCGTGATATTTGGTGAATAGTTTCTTCAAATCAGTGTGGCCAAAAATACCAAGTTTTATATTTTTTTGAACATTCGTGTTTGAGTTATAACAATCTTTAAAATCCAAAAACCGTAATTTTTAAGAGCGCTTTGAAATATTTAAACACATATAGCTCAAAAAATATTTGCCCTAGGAAATTGAAACTGGTACCATTACTTTCAGAATTAAAAGGGCTTTAATTTGAGATATTATAACTCAAATAACTCAAATAGTACGATTATGTCGACCTAGTCACCCCCTAATTAACTACTCCTAGATCTGATATTAGAAAATAGAACAAAGACAGGTCTATTAGATTTTTTTACGTATATTTAAAATCTGTAAACAAAATTTTAATATATTTAACTTTTAACCCCCTTTCGAAAAATTAACCCCCTAATTTTAACCCCCAACTACCCCTGTTGTTGTAATTTGAATAAATTGCATATCAATAGATAGCTTTTTAAAAAAGAGCAATATCGTCAATTTAAACTTTTATTCTATCTACTCCTATCTCTTACCGTTTTCGAGATATTTGAAAAATTAAATTTTACCCCAACTTTTGAAGAGCGATTTCACCCCCTCAAACCGTTTTTCCGCAAATAAAAAAGTACGTGTCGCTTATTTTTTATTGTTCTACAACTTATTTAATTTTCATCAAAATCGATAGGTCCGTCCTTGGTATCTTTACTTGTTAGTAACTTGTACTGTACTAAATGTACTAGATTTCCAACACGTCTTAATTCAGAATAAAAATTATTTCAGTGTGTTACCATTATAATACCATCACGAAACTTTGTATACAACTTACTTAAGAGGTTGGGTATAACATATATTTTTTTAAAGAAATTAAAAATTCCGATTTTATATTCTTTACAAAAATCAGTTTTTTGAATTGTGGAAAAGGGGTTAAATTTGAATTGCATTATCATGTTATATCTCTTTTTAGGGCAAATAGTTTTTGAGCTACATGTGTTTAAATATTTCAAGGTGCTCTGAAAAATTGCGGCTTTTGGATTTTAAAAATTGTTATAACTACAAAAATAGTGGTAATAAAAAGATAACAAATTATATTCGTTATCTTCAAAGCAAGAACTACCATATAAAAGAAATATTATAATAATCCGAAAACATAAGATTTTGATCATTGGTTGATTTGATGTGGACCAACCCGCATGTATGGTATGGAAACTACTTATTAGAATAATATACCTATGCATATTTGGACATAGATAAGCTTTAAAAAAATGCATTTTGGCTATTTGAATAGAAAATGAGTTTCCCGAATTATAAGGAAACAAGAACATAAGCACATTCAGGCATTGTAATAAAATATGTATAAGTTCTTTGAAATTTAAGAATGAGTCATAAAATAATAACAAAATAAATGTTAAATACGTTTAACTGTTGCTTATAGAGATACAGGCAATTAGCAGTCCCAGTTATGGAGGTTCATGAGCGAAAAACGACTCTCACTTATACAGGTTTTTGTTTCTCACTCATAGAGGTTTTAGAGTGGTAAAGTTACGGAACTTGGCAATTACTCTCACCTACAGAGTTTTCTCGCTTACCCAGTTACCGTTATTCAGATTTGACTGTATTTGTAATGTAATCAGCATAACTCGTAGTCTGAAAAATTTTGACACTCTTAAGAATTACAAAAATGCTTAAAGGCAGCTATTGAATTTTAAACCGAATTCAATCTGAAATCATTTCCGGCATTAACTGAAATAACATGAGGTCGTCTAATATGAAATGTCGTTTTTCGACCACTTGGTTTACCATGTAATTCAGAAAAATATTAACACTTTCTTTAAGTATTAAAGAAATGTTTAAGCAATTCTTTTATTTTATATGGAATGCTTGTAGCAATTTCGGCCGTTAGCTGGGATGCCATTTAGTTGTATAATATGAAATGTCGTTTCCTGACCACTTGGTCTATCATGTAATTCAGGTAAATATTCACACTTTTTTAAGTATGAGAGAAACATTTTAAAGCAACTCATATTTTAAATGAAATTCTTCCAGTTTGGAGGCATTTTGGCCATTAGTTGGAATAACATTTAGTCACGTAATATGATATGTCGTTTTTCGACCATCTGCTTTACCATGTAATTCAGATAAATATTGACACTATTGAAGCACTGAAGACAATGTTTAAAAGCTATTAAATGGAATTTTTGTAGCTTGGAGTCATTTCCGCCATTAACTTAAATAATATTAGGTTGCGTAATATGAAATATCATTTTCCGACCACCTATTCGATCATGTAATTCAGATAAATATTGACACTTTTTAGGATTCCGTAAAAAATTAAAAAAAACATTTATGAACCCTTATGTCACAGCCATTTTTCTCAATAACCGTTACTACAACTGAATTGAAATTTGGTACATTGATAGAAGTCTGTCTGCGTCTATTCCAGATGAATCAATTTTAGAAATATTTTTTATTTTTATTCGAAAAGGGGTACGCAATGGGGGCGGCTGATTATTAAATGTGCGAAACCATGGTCAAGTGGGATATCATTTGAAAGAGCTTAGTTTGTACATTTCAACGGGACCTAAGCGAACTTAGCTTAAACTAAGAACTCAAAATTTCCCTAATAAATGGCGCAGCCACCTTTGAGCTCTAAATTCCAAGTTTCACTACTAAATGGCGTTGCTAGTCTGGATACTAGCGAACCCTGTGCGTAAATTTGAAAAATTGTCAATAGATGGCGCTGAAAACCATTTTTGATAGTTATACTAACCATTAAAAGGTGGAATTGCTAGTCTGAACACATAATCGAAGCAGCGCTGACAGGTAGCACATAAGGTTTGATATTATATATTCTCATAAATCACACAGATTTAAACTTGGATAAATTGTCAACTGACGTCATCATGCTATTTTTCTGCTATAAAAGACTGTAGTATAAGTTTTCAATCACAATTTGGTTCGAAATTTTAGTAATTTTATCACATGACTGTATATTTTTATCTGAAAACTGGTTTATACAGGTTTTGCGTCTAAATAAAAACACATTTTTTTATTTTAATAAATTTATTTAAAAGAAAAAGAAATATTTTACAATAAATATTTAAATGTTATTACAATAATATTTGTATATGGATATAACATTTTGCATGGCGCAAGTTGCTCCAGAATGATGGCCGCATCGAGGACTAGTGTATGTCGATGCTATGACTCCCAATTTGGGACAAATTGTTACTTCTTCAAAGTTCATGATCGGTGCTGATGGCACGAGTCGTTTCAAGTACCGCACTTTTTCTTCACCTTTCGTATAGGTGATTCGAGTTCCGTATAGATTGTTTATTAAAATGTTATGTAATTCCTTGTATTCGATATGTCCGTCCATCCAGGTGAACCCATGATGATTTTTCCGCAACCAACGAGCTGTGCGCTGATTTTTTTCACTTAATCCGCAAAACGATATTTGAATATATAATGTGGTAGCATATAATCTTTACCATCATTTTCTTTGGAAGAATCGAATTTCAACACAGCCAATTCCTTCGCATTTAACGCATTAAGAAACGGCCAATAAACGCATTTAGAAACGGCGAATAGCAGTGATACCCGATGTTTGAAATGCTCTCATCGAAATCGATTCCAGTATTGATGCTTAAAATGTTGCTCATTTTTTCCTCTTCAGCTTGAAACCCAGTTGTCGAAGAAATTGTTTGTTCTCTCTTGTTAATGGCGGTCATTGTCACTTCCTTCTCAGCGATCCGTTCACCTTGATGGCAAGTTGTAGACTGATCGGTTGCATCACATTTTCGTCTTTAACATTTTTACGCTGGCTTCAAATGCAACTTTATTGTTATCGTTCCGCCTCGAAAATCACTGAAGGCAATGTTTGATCCACAAAGCTTGATCCACAATTCGTAAAACTAGAGATGTTATCCGTCTCACGGTCACCGGCATATAAATAATTGTATTCGGTGATTCCCTTATTTTATACCCAGGTTCAACTTAAATCGAAAACGAATAAATATTATGTACTGGAACGTTGTTCAAGTAGCTGTTCGTTGTAATGTTAGTTTCAATTTTTATCAGATTCACTTTCTTAATATTTGTTGGTTTATCCGAATAGTGGTAATGACCAGCCGCAAGTTCTCGCTTATGGAAGCCAACTAGTGAAGCAACTGTTCGTTCTTGATCGAAATGAATTGTTTCCGTACATTTTGTTTCACTCTTTAGCGTATTATTATTTGCACTTCCAGATCATAATTACCAACAGGTATCACGATGCATTTCACTTCATCATCACCGTAATGCAATAAATTATTTGTTTCGACGATATTCGGCACTGCGTTGTATGTTTCAAAATTGATCAATCCGGACACATAATCACCCGGTAAATCGATGGGTGGAAAATATTCAGCCGTCAATATAGAAGAGTTAGCACTTAGCGTTAATGTGAACGCCATGATGCCGAAGATACGAATGAGAGAAAATTCTATATTACAGGTATATTTAAAGTATAGATGAAAAATAAACAAATTCATTAAAAGAATACTTATTGAAAATAATTTGTATTACATAAAAATTCTAGACATAAATGTCCGCAGTTATATTGATCATAATTCTGATATCTATTATAATTATTTTTAATATTATTGCCATGTAAATATTACACAACTTCAGCAGGTGATGGCAAATTCCCATAACTGTCGAAATATTCGACGTTCTTGTTATCTTTGGCGTATGCTTCCTGGTCCTGATGAATTATCCAAATTGACGACACCACACTCCTTTCGCCTTAGATGTTTCGGTAAATCATTTTTCATGAACACGCCACGAAAGTTGGACAAATAATTGTTTCCAAATTGACAGATGTCGCGATCAGTTAATGGTCGATTGGGTAGCTCGATTAGCGGTTGTTTGATTCGATGTAAAGTCCTAAACCTCTTCTGTATGGTTTCAAATAATGTCCAGATTTGGATTCAAGAGCAATTGCTTCCATCACACTGTTATGACGTTCATTTTCATCAAAATGTTTCTTTGCTGTTTTATAAGCATTCATTGCTTTCGCAACACCAACAGCACCTCCAGCAAGTGATCCTACAGCGGACAGACCGGCAAAAAGTGGAACTAGGAATGATAAAATTCCACCAGTTTTTGGAATTGAAATGATTCTTGGCGTTGTAGATTGACTGCCCTTCTTCTTGAAAATATTCTTCGCAGCTTTTAGTGCAAATTTTATCGCATTTTTTCTAGTTTTCGGCTTCTTTTTCTTTAATATGCTTCTCAAATCACGAGTTCCGGCACCAAATATTAATTTCTGTTCTTTTTCGTTCTTATTTGATTGACCCATTCCTAATTCTACTATTGACTTCATCGCGTTCGTTACAGCCCGAGCAGCAGCTTGCTCGCCAAGATTTGCTTCCCATGATTTAACTCTCTCCCACGCTTTATCAGCTAGAATTAAACCAGCTTTATGTCATTCTTGAATATTTTTAAACTGTGAAGAGGCGATGTCGTGTTCTTTGTATGCGGCGTTCAATTTGTTGATACCCGGATCACCTCGTAGCAATCGCTCGTGCGGTCTAGTTCCAGGTCCACAATAATGATAGTTAGGTACATCAAATTCAAATGGTAATTTGTTAATTACCCCGTTTACTATACTACAACCAGATCATTTCACACCGCTTGTCTTCTCACGGCTAACCGCTAGTTGTTTCCGCATCGACATTTAAAAGTGAACTGAATACAGGAGAGCATATGCTTTACTATTTATATATGTTATAAATATGCTGATAATTTACTCAACACAGTATGAGAAATAGTGTTATTTGATCAACATCGACGATGTCTTCTTCATTCGTTAAACAGAAGGAGACGCTACCAATGAAAAATTTCGAGTTTTCGTCTGACGAGGACAGCACTGATTTCAAGAAAACTGGTCCACTGCTACCGAGGAGTATTAGAACGATCCTCTGTGGTCCAACTTCTTCTATCACTTATCCAGGATTCTAATGGTGTAGCATTTGAAAACATATACATCTATTCCAAATCATTACACCAACAGAAATATCAATATCTGAAACGAATCATTAATAGTGTTTAAAGGTTTGGGTTATTTTACATTCTCCAATAACGATGATGTCATACCACCGAAAGAAGCACGACCAAATTCGCTGTTTATATTCGACGATATATCTGCGCGGGAGAAAAAAGCAATAATAGAAGAATATTTTAGCCACTCTCGACACTACAATGATGATTGTTTCTACTTGACGCAAACGTATACAGCGGCACCCAAACGTCATGTACGGGATAATGCGAATCTTGTTGCAGTCATCAAACAGGATGATCTCAACTTCAGACATATCTATGATGATCATATTAATTCCGACATGTTACCATCAATCCCGAAAATGATATAATCATTTCTGAACCGATCTGCTGACTGCTCACTTTGCCATATACTGGTCCTATGCTCGTCCTATACAGGTCCTATACAGGTCCTATACAGGTCCTATACAGGTCCTATACAGGTCCTATACAGGTCCTATACAGGTCCTATACAGGTCCTATACAGGTCCTATACTGGTCCTATACTGGTACTATACTGATCCTATGCTGGTCCAAAAGTTTCGAACTGGTTTCGGTAACCAGTATAGCAACCATTCTAAGCAGTTCTGAACCGGTCTATGCCGTTACGAACTAGTCCACCTAAATACGACCATATAAATACAGCAGTCGCATGCGATAGAGCTTCAGTTCTTTAGAAATCGTTCTAGGAAGCTGTCATCGAGATTGATAAAAAGACGATTAAAAAGAACATTATAAAAGCGGCAAGCAATATACGTAAAAAATTTAATGCTTTACGATCCGGAAAAGTGGAGTCAAATGTTTTTGAAGCGTATCCCGAAGAAGAACAAAATGTATTTGAAACACCAAAATTTCTTGGATCAGCGCAAAGTCTTGTTCGAAAATTGCTGCCGGCAGCTGAAGATTTAACAAAACAGTTCGGAACAATAGCAATAAAATACTTACAACTCTACCTTCAACCCAGTAGCGATATTGATACAGTATACGGACCACAGAAAAAAGATGATGAATGGATGATTGGAGATCAATCGTTTCAAATAGCTGGTGACGATATAATAATTGGTGATATTATGTATGAAGGAACACTTGGATTATATGAATTGGTTTTCATGAATGCACCGAAAATTGGTTCATATCATAGTAAAGATTTAAATGCGTATAAGCAAATTTTAAAGCAAACAAATACACACAGACGAAATTAGAGTCCAAACCAGCAAATAAAAGGTAGCTCGAGTTATAGATACATAAACATTATTAGCCAGTTGTTTCCAATCAGTTCCACTAAAAAAAAAAAATACCAAAAAAAATATCTGATACAAGAAGTCGTGTCGGGAGTGCTCGAAAATCTGCTTGCGTCGGCGGTACACCAAGATTGGGACATGGTTTGATGCAGTTTAATAATTTGAAAAAAGACTTTATATAGTGGGACAATTCAAATGAACTGGTCAGTCGATTACGATTACTAGTGGCGTCACAACAACAAGCTGAACACAGTGGTCATAATAACGAAATAATATACATCATTGAAGAACTGAAAGAAGCAGATATCACTGAGTGAAAATGGACAAATTCGGTCGTGCGCGTAACAGAAACATAACTATTGACAAACTGGGTCGGCAGCATGATAAAAGTGTTAAGGAGCAGATTCTTAAGGACATTGGTTTGAAGATGACGCAATCGGGGACCTATGATTTTGGAAACAGACAGCTAACCAATATGAAGGATCCGACTGATGGTCAAGATGTGTTGAATCTGAAATTTGTAAAGAGTTTTGCAACAGAGAAACTTTACAAATTGAGAGGAACAGTCTAAAGGAAAAGATTAAAGGTGGATTTTGCCAGGAACAATTACAAAATATTCAAAATATCCATACGTATTGGAAAAGGTGTTGAAAAAAAAAGAAAGATAATGTATACGTGAAGTGGCTCGGCTTCCCAAGTAGCGCCAATAGCTGGATTGATAGCAAAGACTTGATATGATATCCCCCGCCACCATGGAGCAGTAAATACGTATGATGATGTTTGGCCGGAGCAGTTTCAATATCCCCTACCAACATGGAGCGACATATGTGTATGGTGATGATGAGCCGGAGCAGTTTCAGTATCTCCCCACCAACATGCAGCAGCATATAAATATGATGATGACGATGAGCTGGAACAGTTTCAATTTTTTAGCGAAGTAATATCGAGTGAAAACAACAATGAGCGGAGATCTTCAACACCATATAATAGTGGAGCAATCCATGGTTAGAACTCGATTGTTGAATAAGAGATTGGATAAAGCCATTCGATTATCTGATTTGGAGATAATCCAATACTTGGCATCACGAGATCGTGATTTTTTTGAATGGGGCTCGTCTGTGGAAACTTTTGAACTTCTATTCACACTGACGCCTAGATGGCTTCGACATACTGACATATTTTCTTACGTTGTGGATGCGAAAAATGATAACATATGTTCGTCCGGAACTGCTGAATTGTTTATTGAAACTTGTGGAAGAACATGGTATTCCTCGATTGTATTTCAATCCAAAGTGCGTAGAAGAAGACGGTGAATTGTTGAAGTGGATCTTGAGGAACATGGAAAAAGGCACAACCAATCAATCAGCACTCCTGGGCTGGGAAAGTGGTCCGGCTGCAGAGCGCGGCCGTCGACGTACTTACAAGACTACTTAGATATAAACAAAATTTTACAAACAAATTACTAAACAAATAACAAATTTTAATTTTTTGAATTTTTTATTTTTAATTTTTTTGTAATGTATCTTTTTAATTTCTTAATTTTTTTAAATTTTTTATAATTTTTAATTATTTTTATTTTTTAAATTTCTAACATATATTTTTTGAAATTACAATATTTTGATATGTATATTTTTTAGTTTTCATAAATTTTGAATTAAAATGGCCATTATTATTTTTTTCCTTACAAAACTAATTACTTAATAAGTACAAATTATAAAATTACAACCATGCTTTTAAGAATATTTACAAATTTACAAAATTAACAAAAAAAATATACAAAATTAACAAAAAAGATCTATTTTATAATGCCCCCACGGGAGAATTTTAAGTTTATTATTGGATGCTATGAACCGTTTATCATCGTCATTTGTTAGTGCGGCCTTATTCACTAAGTGCGTATAAAGTTGACGTTTTAAGCTGCGGAAAACACTCATTTATTTATGTAGCACAGCACTTGAGTCTTTGCTCATCACACAATTTATGTAGTCTTAAAGTCTATTTCGCTTTTCACTACATCTTTTTTCACACCTTCTAGTTTTTTAATTGGGGGCTCATCACCATCTTTAACTATACAGTAGGATTTAGCTTTAACACCGACAAATTGTTTTGTTATTGTTCCGGAACACTCATCTTTCTCATCTTTAAAATTACCGAGCACTTTTTTATTTAAACGCGGCAGTCCATAGATGTTATCTGCGGCATAGTTACTCGTATCAAAATACTCACTAATTTGCGGCTTAATATTAATATAAAAATCGTCCGTTTGTATCTAATATATAAAACTGTCGGTATCCATATACAGTAAATTCACTCAGTCATTATATTTCGATTTTATATATTCTGAATGAAAATCGTACATTAAAGTTTTGCATAACTCGAGCACACTAAATCCTACGTAAATCGGTTTGTCATATTTCACTTTTAAACGGTCCATTTGTATCGCGACTAGGTTTTCGTGAATGATGGAGCAACTGTGGAAATTTGGTTTACTTATTAAATTATTAGCACCCAGCTTGTGACAAACGTTCTCCCAATGAGTAACTAACCGCACGTCAACACGTTTGTCGACATTTTCCATCGTTTTCCCTAAAACACTATTATTTTTTAAACTGAAATAATCTTTTTCAAAACTATTTGTCACCTTAGAACGAAGTTCGGTATTTAAATAGATGTATTTCTTCGGCCATAGATATTGACTAAATTGGAGCGCACGATGTATTTTCTTTAACTTTAGTCCATATTTTAAGCACTGTTTTAAATTTTGATAATGATCACATATTTCTTCTTATCATAAACATTAGCGAGTAACTTGCGGTTTTTGGATGTGATGTATGACGGCTTCATTTGCTCCGGACAGAACGGTAAATCTTTATGATATTCGTGCAGTGTTTTTGGGTACTCCAGGTCGACTTCCGAAATATAACCAACATCAGCGTGTGCTAAAGATAAATTAGCTTGGACGGTATTAAAAAAGGAACTACTCAAAACCTTAACAAGGCAACAAATTAATAGAATTACTCTTTCAAGAATATTCAGGTATCAGAACCCGGAAGAAACACTCACCGATTTCTCTAAAGATGTTTACCGCATTGCTTGTGCGCTGAATTCAGTAGACGACGACTCAATTCTCGCTCATATTTGGGACAGTTGCAATTCAGACTACCTACAACTAATCCGTCATATTCCCATTCCACGAACTATGTAGGAACTATTTACAATTTCCAAAAGATTAGAAGATGCAAGACAACGTATCAAATTGGCTCAACAAAGAGAAACTGAATCGACGTCTACTTCAAAAAACTTGTCTGCGTCAAGGATGTGAACACTTCGGAGCCACCGTCGAAGATTTTTACACCCTTGATGAAAAGCTCTAATATTTCATCGAAGTGCTTTCACAAATATTATAATACACTGCCGCTCATAGACGTTGAATTAAACAATATTAAAATGAGTGCCTTAATAGATACTGGGTCGACTACGAATTATCTAAATAATGAATTAATAAAAAACTTAAAATCTAATAATAATAAAAACTACACTATAACTAAAATTAATATAATAATAAAACTACAACTATACATAAAATACTAACAACTATCCTAAAAATAAATAAGTTAACCTGGAAAACTAAATCCTACGTAATAAAAGATCTATCTATACATTTAATACTAGGTAACTCATTCTTAGTAAAAACAAAAGCAACATTAAACTACAAAAACAAAACAATAAACATCAACTTCAACAGTCAACATTCAACAACGGCAATGTTACACTTAAATACAATCGAAGACAACTTGAATTTACTTGTTGAACTTCCATTTCAACTTTGTGAATCAGACCAGGAGGATCTTAATGCTATACTCACGGAATTTCAACACTTATTAACCGATCGAATTAGCTATGCTGCTCAGTATAAAATGAAAATTATTTTACGTGATAAGACACCAGTATATCAAAAGTCCCCCCTCTCCTCTTATGATGCAAGAGTCCGTTCGCGAGTCCAGCTTTTTTAGTACCTAAAAAAGACAGTACCCTCAGACTTGTGATTGATTATAGAAAATTGAATAAATCTTTACGATCCGTTTCCACAACTCGATATAAACCAAGCCTTCATGTTGCTGGGTGGAGCTAAAGTTTTTCACGGCTAGATATCGGCAACACGTACTATCAGTGTCCATTAGATTATAAATCACGTAAAATAACAAGTTTCATCACAGTACATGGTTAATTCGAGTTCACCAGGTTCCCAATGGGCTTGGCGACCAGTAGTCAAGCATTAAATCGGATCCTGAATGAAATTTTGGGTGATCTAAAATATAAATATTGTACATAGTACAGCGACGATCTTTTAATATGGTCACCGTCCATCGATGAGCATAAAACTCACCTACGAGGAGTTCTACGACGTTTAGGAGATGCTAGATTTACTATAAATCCTCACAAATGTCAACTGTTTATGAAAAAGCTGCGCTTCCTCGGCCATTTCCAGTGAAGGACTTTCTGTAGATAATGACAAGTTTCAAGCTGTCATCGATCTACCACCACCACTAAATTTGAAACAGCTCCGTAGTTTTCTAGGGATGGCGTCATTTTTTAGCAAATTCATACCAAAATTTGCCGAGTTAGCAGCACCACTTAACCGTCTAAAAAAGAAGGGAATTAAATTTCAGTTTGGACCAGAATAAATGGAAGATTTTCAAAAAATCAAAGATAAGCTTACCGCTACTCCAGTCTTAAAGTTCCCCGACTCATTTATACTGAAATGTGATGCTTCCGACAATTGTTTGGGAATTGTGTTGCTGCAAAAACGTAGCAATGACATCCATCCAATCGCATACACCTCCGGAAAGCTTACAAATCCTGAAATCCGATATACCATCTACGAAAAGGAAGCACTTAGTCTCGTATGGAGTGCACACAAATTTAAAGATTACTTACAACACCAGAAGTTCGAAGTACACTGCGACAACAACGCCGTTACTCATCTTTATAATTCACCAAAACAGTGCGGCCGCACAGCTCGGTGGATGTTGAACTTAGTGGACTTCGACTTCTCCGTCGTTCATATTCGTAGCGATATGAACATCTCAGACCCTCTGACACGCCTATACAAAGACGACGATGAACCTGACAAAACACATCAGAAAATGTGAAACCCTATGACGATCTTCCTAACATAACACCACCACCCCGATGTAATTTACTGACATCCGTTCCTGAAGTTTTTCCCTCCATAAAACATCACCAGAATATTGACGAAGAGTGCAGCAGCATCACATGGTACCTGGAACAAGGTATCGACAATGATTTCACAAAAAACTTCTGCCTTTCCGCCGGTGTCTTATGTAAAATGGTTTGAAAACATTGACAGAAGCGGATATACATATCAGTATCACTTAGGAAGATCATCGTATACCATTTTCATAATGCGTCGACTCATCCGAATTCCACCAAGACCTATCGGAATATAGCCCGACGACTGCCTTGGCCCCGACTGTTCCAAGATGTACGTGATTACGTCATGGCTTGTGATATCTGCCAGAGATGCAAGCCCCTATCGAAGAAAACCGGTGCCCCCATGTATAATGTGGTACCAAAATTCCCCTGGTATAAAATTGCAATCGATCATTGCGGACCAATCGCCTCCAGCGTGGAATGTAAAAATTAATTTTTCTTATAATTCAGAAATTGGTAAAGTACATTAATAATTACACTGGCCAACAAAAAAAATATTTTTTTGCCGTGGTTCGCAACTATTTTTTTTTCATACCTTGACATGAGATTAATTAAAGTACGTATGTTAAAAAAAATTGAGACACCCATTGTTTTAGAAATATATGTATTTATAAAGAAACATAAATAACTAAATAATAGTGGAGCTTCAATTTCGGTTCTCAGTCTCAGGAATAAATTTTATTATAATATTCTCAGGAATAAATTTTGTCACATTTATCCTCCGGTGAAACGTGGTCCGTTCACGAAAGTATCGATTGCCGATGGTACGTCCGCCAACATACTAGGTAGCGTTAAAAATCCGGTATTACATCGTCACAACGTGAATTGATTAATCAATTAGTTGACAAATATGTTAAGATCATTCCAGCGTTTGGCTGCACCAATGTAATCTCTCACAAGATTCATAAAGGTGATGCATTGCCAATCAAACAACGTTGTTACGCGTATTCTAAATCTATAGAACAATTTATCCATTCTAAAGTCGTAAGAATGTTGTCTTTAGGAGTTGTACAGCCATCTAATTCACTCTGGTCGTCTTCAGCGGTTGTTGTCCGCAAGGCTTCTAGTGACTTTACATTTTGTTTGGACCTGCGTAAAGTCAATTCAGTAACGAAACCAGACGCCTATCCGTTACCGCGCATGCAATCTATATTAGATCGTCTCCATAATGCCCGCGTAATGTCTAGTTTAGATCTTTGTTCAGCTTTTTGGGAAATTCCATTAGAAGCTTATAATCGTGAGAAAACCAGTTTTAGCATTCCTGCCAAGGGTTCCTTTCAATTCTGTAGAATGTCGTTCGGCCTCATAAACAGTCCTGCAACTATGCAACGTTTAGTTGATACCATCCTCGGAGCCGAATTAGACTCATACGTTTTTGTTTACCTGGACGATATAATAATAGTCACACCTGATTTTACTAGACATTTACAAAGATGGTTTACGACGAGATAAAGAAAAAACAACTGCTGTGGAAAATTTTCCCGAACCTAAATGTCCGAAAGATGTAAGACGCTTTTTAGGCCTGTGCTCTTGGTATCGCCGTTTTGTTCCCCATTTCGCGGATATCGCAAACCCACTTACTAAATTAACTCGTAAACGTACTAAGTAGACTTGGACGTCTGTTGAACAAAGTTCATTTGATGGACTTAAGAAAATTCTAATTTCACCACCAGTCATTAGTCATCCCAACTTTGATTTAGAGTTTACGTTACAATGTGATGCTTCAAATATAAGATTAGGTTGCGTTTTGAGTCAAAACTTCCCCGACGGAAAACGTGTCATCGTTTATGCTAGTCGTAGTCTTACTCCGCAGGAGAGAAATTACTCCGTCACTGAACGTGAATGTTTAAGTGTCATTTGGGCTATAGAAAAATTCAGATGTTATGTAGAAGCTACACACTTCACCGTCATAACTGATCACTCCTCACTTCGTTGGCTACATAATCTAAAAAGCCCGGTAGGTCGGTTAGCTCGTTGGGCAATTAGGCTCTAACAATTTAACTTTAATATTGTACATCGTAAAGGTTCTCAACATGTTGGCCCCGATGCTCTATCTAGAATTGTCTGTAATATGCAGTTATTACCCACCGATCACGATCGATGGTAAAATAATAAGGCGTGTCACGAACAACCCTCTTTATTATACGTATTGGCGAGTGGAAAATAATACATTATTTAGGCTTTGTAAACCTGTAAATCGCTTCGATGTAGACGAAGACCCCTGGAAAACTGTCGTACCTAAATCTCGTAGAAAGGAAATTATGCCCCATTTTCATGACGATCCCACTAGCGGAAACTTCGGTATACATAAAACACTGTACCGGATAGCTGCTAAGTATTATTAGCCAAAAATGGCTATTGATGTCGCTAATTTCGTCCGTACTTGTGACACTTGTGGTGATTTAAACTAGCTTTTGAACAATCCAGTCACCGTTACAACTTAAGGCGTCATGAATTAACCTTTAACATAGGAGATATCGTTTGGAGAAAAAACTATGTTCTCTCCGATTCGGGAATTTATTTTTTAGCAAAGCTAGCATCTAAATTTATAAAAGCAAAAATTAAAACTAAACTGTTACGAACTTGCTGACCTCAACGATCGATCTCTAGGTGTCTACCACGTATCAGCCCTCAAAATTCAGTTAGTGTCCCCCATCAGTTAGTGTCATGTAAATGCTATATTAATTCAAAATTATTTGTCAAAGTTAATTATTTAGTGTCGGTTTTTCATATTTATAAATTACGTCATTTCTTTACAGCTTTATGTATCTTACATAACGCCGTGCTATCTCCGGCATAGAATAAGATAGCAGGCTCGCACTCCGCGTGCCTGAACGGTACAAACCCGTCGTAAAGAGCGCGTTTGTTTGACGCACATCATAGTCAAATTTGCCAAAATTGCCGTACTTAAACTTTATTATTTTTTAAATTCATCTTTTTTGTGTCCGAATTTGTTATTACTGAATAAGTTAATTTTAACTCATTGCACAAGTACTTTTTTGTATCCATACATGTCACTTCAGTATAGTCGAATAGGTGCATATTATTGTCACCTAAACTTATTATTTTGCATCAGTACGCATTTATTTGAATATTACGTCAGTCCGTCTATCGTTCGTGTACCACGATTTTGTATTCACGACCAAGTTTTACAACCTTTTGTTCGTAACTTTTTATTAATGTTAAGCCGCCCTAATTTTATTTTACAGTAAATGGGTTCTGGTCAAGTTTTGTGTAAAATTTTATTACTAACAATATTGATTACCGAGGTGACGTACTGTTTAAGAAAATTAATCGACTTTAAAATATTGTCATAAATTTGTCTATTGTTTAGCTGATTATTATTTAACAATGAGTGTAATTGGTATTATGTTCGCATTTTGTGTAGTATTTTGATTATATTTCAATTTTTCGAGAAGTACGGGCAATTTTCTTTAATTGTTATTAAATACACTTTATTTTTTTATTATTAAAATATAGCATTTCACTCAATACTAAATTATATATTTGTGTAACTGCTTTGTTGATATTGTTTCAAAATTTATTCGGACATGCATTTACAGTTTGCGTATTTTTATTAACATTCTTTATTTATACAAGATTCCTTAGCTCGTGAGCTACAATACGATATTTTCGGTCAATATCAAATTTTTTTTTTGATTGTTTATATATCTTATTATGGTTGGCTATTAGGTGGTTTTTATTTAATTTTGGTCAATTTTAAGATTTAACTTAATGTATTAGCGTAGTTTATACCCTTTGAAGTTTACAAATGATTTTATCGGTATTTTCCTTTTCAATTTTAGTCCCACTTTTGCCACGGTGTCCCATATATTTTCTATCTGAGTGTAAACCTTCGATCTGTATGTCAAATGTATCGACATTTTGTTACTATGAAGTGTAGTATTCTTATTCACTTCATGTTAATTTGATTTTGATTTCATTATTGACTACCATTACAAATTTTTCATTTATTAAGTATTATTTTTTTGTAATATTTCTTTTGGTACTAACTCGTGGAGCATATATTTTTGTATTTATTCGGGGTCCGATGTGAGCCTGAATTATTTTTTTGGGTTTGTTAGAGTTCTCGTGTGAGCAACGAACCAATATTTTTTGTTATTGTGTTGGTCTGGCGCTTGCCAGAAAGTTTGGGGTGTTCGCGACTATTTAGGATTTTTCAGGGGTCAGGTGACTTTTGCTATTTACGAATGCCAGCGAGTGTGAATTAACTGACTGGTGTGAGTGAGTAATTGTGTGATTTGAATTAGTGTGTGTGTGTGAGCTTATGCGATCAGTGACGGTACGTTTCTCTGTTGAGGATGTTTGAACTATGACTGGTCTCTCTATTACGTACCATCTCGTTGCCCATAGTTATTTCATTTGGTCAATTACATTTCATTCATTAATTTATCCTGTTTAGATTCGTTATTTACTGTCTAGAATTTCTTTTACCTTTGTGTAGCCAGGCGCCCTTATACAAATTTACGCTACGATCGAATTCGTGACAATTGCAACCGGGACATCTCCCCTTAATAATTTTATTTTGTACTACAACGTGGTTATTAAATTGTTCTTTTTTTTTATGTTTCATTGGGACTAAATTTTTGTATTATGTATTTTATGTAAATTCAGTTTTCTTACCTTTAGTCAAGTAATTTGTTTCATATGGATGAATTAATTTTTTACGTTTGATTTATACCGAAAATATGTTACGGTATTTCAAGTTACGATTGAATATGGTGGACCACCTTGTATCATTATTTCTAAATTTTGAATTCATAGTATCGAACCAGCAGTCAAGCTAAATTTTTCCTTCGTTAATATGGGCATTCTTGCAATCTAGGTGGAAGTCATTGGTAAAATTGAAAATTTCAGTTCCTAAACTTTTCAATTTTAACCGGATTGGGGGCGTGTAATCTAAAAATTAATTTTTCTTATTATTCAGAAATTCGTAAAGTACATTAATAATTCTTAGCTCTTCTGTTATCCTAATCAAGTACATGAGTATACCGTGTCGTTTGTTCTCTTTATTCAGCGAGGAACTACGAGTCGCACATGCGCACAATGAGGTTTTTTATTATCGAAGTTTTGGTTCAATGTAACGGTTGAAGAAAAGTCATCTCTTTATTTTCATTGCTCGAGTACAAAATCCTAAAGATATAATTTCTATTAAAATTGCAAGTGCTTTACTTATTTAATTTTTTTTTTTTTTTAATAATTTGTCACTAATTTTTTTTGAAATGAATTATTAAAGTTATAATGGCTGTTTAAATCTTATTTCATATTTGGTTCAATGCCGCCCTTTGGTAAGTTCTTTGTTTAAAATCTATTTATTTGAATTTTTTTGGTGTGTCCATATATTACATAACGTTTTTATGTTTTTTTAAATAACATAATTTAATGCTATTTTTTATTTGTCACAAATCTGTGAAATTGGTTTTGTTTTCATACGTTGCAAGTAATTAAATTTTATGAAGGTATTTAATTTTTAATTAGTTGTATTCCGTTGTTTGAAATTTTCTGTATTTAAATGCATTTGTTCACAGTTAAAGAAGTATAGCGTGTGTTACATGTGAAAATCATACCAGTTATTTTATTGTATATTATCAGTACTTATTTTTTTTTTATGTAAAAGTATTAAGAGCGACTTGCTTGGATAATTTTCGCTTTAGTAACGGTTTTCTTATTATTTAGGTTTTTTTCTTTCTTTCTCTTCCCTTTTAATTTCTTACTTTTGGATTTCCTTCATTATGTTCGAACTGTCACATAACTGGTCCGGTATTATGTTATTTTAAAGTGGATTTCGCCAATATGGTGTGGATCTTTCTTTTTTTTGCTGCGGGTGTCGGAAGATGAACGCGCCAACCTGTGTTCCGATGCGTGGCGTGTTCCGGCCTGCACCAACCTGCCGCAGTTAATATGGTTCTTTTAATGGCGGATTAGTAGTGTACCATCGCGTTTGCCGGGAGTTTTATTTTATTTAAGTTAACATTGTCATTAATTCAATTTCATTTTTTTTCTCTCGTGTCGCTTGCACTAAACTTAGGGACAGGTCGTATCCCCTAAGCTTTAACACCGAGTATCATGTAGTAAACTTACCTGAGCTAGTCGAGTCGATGGATCAAATTGTCAGTATACCAACATCTAAATGTAACTTTGTAATATACGAGTACATTGTAAACAAACTGCAAATTTTAAATTAACATCACACAATTTTTTTTTTCATATCCATCATTATAAGCTCTAAAAGAAGTAAGTACTGTATTATTATCGTTGACATATTTTCGAAGTTTTTGCAGGCCAAAACTGTTTCAAGACTCACTTCCAAAGTGACAGTCCAGAAGACGGAAGCGCTATTTTACCAATTCGACCCGCCAGCGGTTATTATTTCTGATAATTCTCGCTCATTTTGCTCCAAGGAATTCCACGCGATGTGTCTAAGATGGGGAATTAACCACGTCACCACGACACCCTATCACCCAACATCGCCGAACGCTACGTCAGGACTGTCGTGACCATTTTGTCCACTACGATTATGGAACACAGTGCCAAACATCGTGACTGGCATAAATTCATTAGCTCCGTCGTGTACGCCTATAACACCACCTTGCACGACAGCACGAAGCATACACCGTCATCGATCTTCTTCAAAAGTGAATTGTTAAATCCATTTGACAATCTATATGACGTCAGACGTATTCTACAAGGTGATAAAATACCTACGCGGCAATCTGTAGAATCGTATCTTCGTCAAGTTAGTGCACGACAGTCCAAATACTTCAATCGACGTCGACCACCATCGCATAAGTTCAAGGTGGGGGACACCGTTATGCAGAGAAATATTCGTATATCGAAGCCGTACACTACCACCAAAAAATTTCTGCCAAAGTGGAGCAGGCCACGACAGATACTCCGTTTTACAACACCTGTATCAGTTCTACTTCGTGACTGGAACACAGACCGCATACACCGAGCATACGTCGACCAAATCAAACGCTACCATTCACGTACCTTTCAACCCACCGGAGGCCAGCACCGCTAACACCAAACACATTTTCGGTAGTATAATGGTCAGTATCACCACCTGTCACATGGGGACCGATATTCGCTTCCGCATCGGAGACCGCCACTGCCAACGTCGATCACATCCGGATTCGCCATCCAAAAACAAAACTATTGTTCTGAGGAGAAGATAATATAACAATAATAAATTGTTATATATTTGCATATCATTATACTTGCATATCATTATAACAATTATCTAATTCACACTCATACGTCATCAAAAATGGTGGGATATTTTCTCCCTTCCTTAGGACAATTGGTTTTCAAAAAGTCATTCGAAACACAACATTTATTTACTAATTTTAACGCGTCCGGTGTAAGATCTGAAATAAATATTCATATATTGTTATAAATGTTTTCTTTTTTTTTACATTGTTAAATAAATGCCGCTTACCAATTAAATTTTGTGTATAATTTCTAAACTTCCAACTTAAATTAAACGTTACGACACCTTCTTTGAAAAATCTGTTGTATTATTTAAAATAACTTAACAACAGAAAAGGATTTTTCGACAGGAATTATTCATTTAATCGTGAAAGAGGTCGAATCAAATCATCATTTTTATCAACTCACTGCATTGTTTAACAAGGCACATTACGTTTCCAAAGATAACCGGATCAATCAATATTTTTATAATCTTTTCATTTATCACTGTACCTTTCCCGTTCCTATAATCACTTACATAAAACTCAGAATAGTTATTTATCACCGTTTTCATTGCACCAAACATTATTTAGTTTTTTTACGTTTTATTTTCATTAACCTTACCAACAAACATCAGATTTCATGTAATTTGACATTTGCCGAAAACGCGCGAAATCATAGATAAACAACCGCACCTTTCATCATATCACAGAGATATTCCTTGTCTTATAATCGTTTAGTAGATTGGTACGATCCATGACGTTTATATGTAATATCTAAAACCTCGTTTCCACTGTGATTTTATTCTCTGGCTACCAAACAAGTAATGTTAACCAACATCGTGGTCGTATTTCTTTCACGGTAGTGGATCATTTAAATAACTATAACTTTTTATTTTATTTTATTTTGTTATTTTATCCTCGCTATAAAAAGGTAGTTATACCTGAGAATGAGCATTTGGCGCCAAGATAACAATAGTCTGGTACAATATCGATGTTTCTGTCGTTAATTTTAAATACTAACAAGTATTTTAGTTTCCCGCCTTTTCTAGATATTATCATTTTTGTTTTGTTTGTGTTGACAGTAAGTTGATTTTGTGTGCAATACGTTGAAAGTGCATTTATTGTCTTTTCTGCCATTTCTGGATTATCGGCAAATAATACTAGGTCGTCCGCGTAAGGTATTTGTGCAATATCAATTACTCCTAGTCCTATTCCTCTGACACTATTACTCGTAATGAACTGCTCTAGGTCATTAATAAATAAGTTGAGAAGCAAGAAATATAAATTAAAGTTAGGGAATTATTATGAAAAAAATTAACTTTTCCATTTTGCGGAATATTAAGATATCAAACATTGATTTAGACATGGAGCATGAATAAAACAATCGATTTTTTCACTTTAATTTTAATTTTTTTTTTATTGAACACCAAAACTGTTTACATATTAATCTGGTATAATCAAATTAGAATATATAAACATTGATTTAGAGGTGGATGTTGAATAAAAAAATCGATTTTTTCTCTTTTATTTTTTTAATTTCTATTGAACACCATAACTGTTTACATATTAATCTGGTATAATCAAATTAGAATGTATAAAACATTGGTTGAGAGATGGGGATTGAATAAAAAAACGATTTTTCTCTTTTATTTTTTTTTTTTTAATTTTTTATTGAACACCAAACTGTTTACATATTAATGTGGTATAATCAAATTAGAATATATAAAACATAGATTTAGAGATGGGAATTGAATAAAAAAAATCGATTTTTTGTTTTCTAATAATTTACTAAATATATGTAAAAATTGTTACAATGTTGAAATTTTTAAAATACATAGATAGTACAATTGAATAATACATTTTGAAGAGAATAAATTACGAAATTCGTAATTCAGATTTAGAGAAAATCCAGCGTTTTGAATTCCAGTTTATAAGTCAGTCCAATGGGTCCATTATTCATAATATCTAGTTTTGAATAGTTTTGCAGCCACGCCAGCATCTGTTCATTTAAATTATCGAATCTCGCCGGTAACGAAATGTGTCCAATTTCTAATTCCAATATTGTCTTCATTCTCCATGAATCAAATTTTGATGGTAATTGTCTTGCGCTTATAATTTTATATATATTTCCAATCTCCATATCCGCAAAAATCTCCATATCTCCATTTTCCACAATTTTTCAAATTAAGTCTCTGTTTACAGATGAAGCACCAGCAGTAATGGATTCCATTGCTCACAATAATTAATTTTTAACACAACAATTGAAAAATAATTTTTTGTAACAATAAGATTTCAAAGGAATAAGATAGATAAGAAATAAGATAAGAATAAGATAAAGAAAATGATATGTTCTTTTATAGCAGACAAATAACATTATGACGTCAGCTGACAATTTATGCAAGTTTAAACCTGTGTGATTTAAAAGAATATATAATATCAAACCTTATGTGCTACCTGTTAGCGCTGCTTCGATTATGTGTTCAGAGTTAGATGATTGCCGTGCCATCTTTGCATGGAATGTTGAATCTAGGTACCGCGTTCGCAATGGTCCAGAGTAGCAACGCCACCTTTTAATGGTTGGTATAACTATCAAAAACGATTTTCGGTGCCATCTGTTGACAATTTTTCAAATTTACGCACAGGATTCGCTAGTATCCAGACTAGCAACGCCTTCTAGTAGTGAAATTGGCATTTACAGAGCGCAAAGGTGGCTGCGCCATCTATTAGGGAAATTTTGAGTTTTTAGATTAAGCTAAGTTCGCTTAGGTTCCGTTAGGTTAGACAAAATTTCCTTAGGAGTCGTTAGGTTAGACAAAATTTCGTTGGGTTCGGCTAGGTTTAAGACCAAACATTCCTCCACCCACCGCCGGAGGTTTCTAGAACCGCTCCGGTAGCTTTGCCACCTCCCGAGGTCGCTAAAATTACCGGGAGGTGGTTTTTTAGTTCCCCAAAAATAACTACTAATACAAAAAGTAATACATAGTTTTCCAGATAATATGTGTCAGAGTTCTAAAACTTACAATAGGAATGGGATATTGTACATATATTGTATATATACACACATATAATATAAATTTTTTTGAATATAACTGTCATTCATGTAAACAGACTGTATAATACAGAATATAGATATAACATAGATGTTATACGGAACCCTCGGTGTGCGAACCAGACTCGCACTTACCGAACTTGTTTAAGCATTTCAGAAATATTTAAAAGCAATTTTTGAAGTCTAAATAGAATTTTTGTAGCTTGGAGTCATTTCCTCCATTAACTGAGATTATATTAAATCGTGTAGTATGAAATGTCGTTTTCCGACCACTTGATCGATCATGTAATTAAGATAAATATTCACACTTTTTTCAACATTAGAAAAATGTTTAATAGCAATTCTTTAATCTGAAATAGAATTTATTTAGTTTGGGAGAATTTGCTAAGTACCAATGTTCCTCTGAATGAGTAGGTACATACTTAAAATAATTTCATTAGATCAATTCCTAATACATTATTTTCATAAACTTTTTGGGCTTGAACTTTTGATCAACGTGGGCAGATATATAATTGTATTGAGAGATGAATGAAAGACAATCGTGGAATTATTATTAGACGATATTATTAGAAACGAATTTTTTTTCTACAGTGCCAAAATTAGATTTACAAGAAAAATAACAGATAGAGAATGCCTAGGAAGAGAAATATGATGAAGTCGACAACCAAATCTGAGGAATTAGCCGTAATTGTAATTCTCTATTCTAGATAAGAAAGAGATACAAGAGGATACAAGAAAATTCTTTCAAAAAGAAAATTGATTCAGGACACTCAAAAATAAGTTAATATTGTCCAGGATGCTACGCTAACAAATTACTTAAGAAACAGTTACTTGAATACAACAAAATATGCAATGCTGCGCATCGATTTCCCTGCACCAAAGTCAACCGGGTCTTTAGAAAACTAATTGCATCGAAATAGTTGTTCAGCTGCAATAAAAGCTCACAGATGCAAATATGCAGTCACGTTTCATTTTTGCCCTAAACATAAATAATAGGGACGATTATTGGAAACATGTGATTTTCTCAGACGAAAAATTTTCTCAGTCATCCCCTAACAGTAGAATTAAGATGTCAAAAAAATATTCAAATAACTGAAACTTGTAACGATCGCCATTTTTATATATATTGAAACAAGAAAAATATTATCTAAGACTTTAAGATTATAGTAAATAAAATGCCAAACCTCAAATATAAAGATCAGTTTTTACCTAGTTAAAAAAATTTCCGAAATTGTTGCCTTTTTTACGATAAATAATTTGTTATTTATAGCTTCTTCATGAAAATTATCCCCAGTTATTAAGAGAGATCGCCATTATTGCACTAAATTTAATTCACAAAAACAATTCAATTATTAAATTTGACTACAAAAAAATAAAATATAATTGAATATTTCTTTTTCAAATTTATGATCAGTTAATTGAAATGACAGTAGTCACATTCTGTAAAGCCCACAACGTGTTACCAATTTGCTTACATAATTGAAACTAAATACGTAATTGTGTATGCTAATTCATTTATTTAATTAACAGAAACAAATATATGCAATTTTATATTTTCATTTGTAATTAAATTACACCCACAGGTTTCGTCCAATTTTTTTTTTTTCAAATTTTCTCTCGGCGTATGTTTTGTACATTTAAAAATTTTATTAAGTATTACATAAAATTCAAAATATAATAGCCCCCACCAGAAAATATATTTCCAGATAACTAGAGTCCGGAATGTGTAGTGTACTATAAATCATTCTGTCAAAAAATTGAATGTCCTCCAGTAGCGCAAAAACAGGTTATGAGGGGTTAAAAAATGAAAATTCTAATTTCAAAACTTATAGTCATTTAAAAATTTTAATTGTTATTATGTAAATGCAAAGGAAAATGATACTTTCAGTGAAGTGTAGCACACCTTATTAACATATTAATTTTCAACAAAACATTAGTTAATACTGGGTAGACGCCTAGATGTTAGTTGCAACTAATAATTAAAAACCAATCACAAAAATATTATTTTGCAACTAATGACTGTAGTTGTTAGTTATATATAATTCTGTTAAAACCATAGTATGAAGTTTATTGAAATTATCGTAGAAGAAAAAAGGCAGGAAAATATTATTTTATCTTCTGATTATTATTTATTGAACATAAAAACGTAATAAACAAACATGAGTAACAATATAAAAAATCAAAACCATAAGTTTAAAAAAATTGGGTACTATTTGCAATCCGTTTTCGATGGAAAGATTTTGATAACGAAAAGTAAGTATAATTTATATCAGATGTTATATATTTAAAAGAAAACTTCCTTTCCTTATATCATCCATTTTGGAAATATCGCTATTTTCAATATCGATAATTTTCGATATCGATAATTTTCGATAACGAAAAGTAGGTTTTAACAGTCGCAATACGTTGAGAATACCAACAACTTGTTCGCCTAAGACTTCAAAAATTTCGTTATTTTTGCGTTACGATGCACCGTTTATGAGATACTTACGCTCAAAAGTTTACGATTATGAAAAGTATGGAAAAGTAGTTTTTTTTAAATATTTTGTTGTTGACGAAATCAGGGGGACTAATAGAACCTAAATTAACCAATTTGAACCAATTTATGATAAGTAATTCGTTATCGATAATTTTCAGTGACGAAAAGTAAGTTTAACAGTCGCAATATGCTCGGAATACCCACAACTTGCCTCGCTTAAACCTTCAAAAATTTCGTTATTTTTTTGCTACGATGCACCGTTTACGAGATATTAAATTTACGATTAAAAGTTTACGATTACGAAAAATAACGAAAAATAATTTTTTTTAAAATATACTGTTGTTGATCAAATCAGAAGGACTAATAGAGCCTAAATTAAACAATTATAACCAATTTATGATAAGTAATTCGTTATCAATAATTTTCGATAACGAAAAGTGAGTTTTAACTATCGCAATATGTTCGGAGTATACACAACTTGCTTCGCTTAAGCCGTCAAAAATTTCGTTATTTTTTCGCTACGATACAGTGTTTACGAGATATTTACGATTAGAAGTTTACGACTACGAAAAGTAACAAAAAGTAATTTTTTTAAAAATATTCTGCTGTCGACCAAATCAGAGCGACTAATAGAGCCTAAATTAAAAATTATGACCAATTTATGATAAGTAATTCCTTATTGATAAGTTTTGATAACGAAAAGTAAGTTTCAACAGTAGCAATATTGTTATTAAAATTTTGCGATTACGAAAAGTATCGAATTGTCTTTATTTTAAAAATATACTATCGTTGACCAAATCAATGGAACTAATGGAACCTAAGTTAATCAATTATAACTAGTTTGTGACAAATAATTCGTTATCTTTGGCTAGTTCTCGAACAGAACATTCTAAAACTTTTGTTAAATATCTTTATTTAGCTTCTATTTCAATAATTCCTCTAATAGTGATATTGGTTTTTCGACATCTTTATTAATTCTCGAATAGAAATTTTTGTCAAATTTTTCCACCTGTATTCAACTTGTTTTTCGATGGTTAAACAAATGGTGAAGTAGATTTTTCGATATCTTTGCGGATTTCCAGATAGAACATTCTCGAACTTTCGCTAAATTTCGCTGCATAGATCCTTTTTCAATAACTAATTCGATCAAGTTTTGGGTATTTTATCTAATTTTCAGATAGAATATTTTAGAACTTTTGACGAATTCTGCTATTTGGACACTTTTTTGATGCCCAATCCAATGTTGAAGTCGGTTGTTGGATATATTTTCTATTTTCCGAATAGAATATTTTCGAACTTTTGCCGAATTCCATTAATGATCACTTTTCGATGAAAAATTTGAAGGTAAAATCAAATATTCGATATTTTTTCTAATTTCTGTGATGAAAAACTGGACAGCCCTGTAACAAAACAAATACCATAAAATAATATTCCGATAACACTGACCATAAAATTTATACTCCTACCCCTTTCTTTTTTTACTTTCATTATATAACTTATTTTTTCCGTTTCGGTGACTGGTATCTACAGGAGAAGAATCGAGGAAGAATCTCCCTCTTATATTTTGGGACTTTGACGAAACAGCATCTCGGCTCCACAAGTTGGAATTATTTAAAACATCTTTTAATTGTTGTAAAGTGTTGTGCAGAATAAATCGCTTGTAGTTATAATTTGATCTTTTCTTATTTATCATCATTATTATTTGAATTCATCCTGTATCCTGCTGTTATTCCGGTTAATGGAGTCATCGAATCAATATCTGTAAAGATTTAAATTTTCCTTGAAAAGAAGGAAATAAATTGATTCAAATTTGGGCTTACCATTTTGATGCTGTGAATTCACCACGTGTATAGGAATTCAAATCGGATCTAATCACCAATTTCCAAGCAATAAGGGAAAGACAAACATAACAACTAAAGCACAATTTCAATATCATAATTTGGTGAGTTAAATAAAAAAAAAATAAATAAGTAAATAAATAAATAAATCAACACAAATTTTATTTGGAAAAATAATCAATTTATTAAAGATCCAATAAACAAATTTATTAGAATTATCGATTGATTTACAATTTGAATCATATCTGACAACTTGAAATTTAAACAATACAATTGTAGAGTATATAAGGAATTACCTCTATAAGTACTCACAACTACTCTTTCTATTACATGGTCTGTGGTACGTATTTATGGTGTTTGTTGCAAACATCATATCGACACCAATTCATACGTATACCATACCACAGATCGAAGGAGTTAATCATTTCTGTTTGTGGTGAGGTTTCCATCGCGCACTTGCCTGCAAATTTCGTGACTTTGTCACAATTTTAATCACGCAAAGCGAAACCTACACCACATTTCCAAAAAGAATATTTTAGAACATATTGTAAATATCGGTACTTGGTTACTATTTCGTTGGTCACTCCATTGATTAAAGATTTTTTATATATTTTTTGATTATTGAGAAAATATTCTAGAACTTTTGCCAGATTTCACTATTTAAGCATCTTTTCGATGACTAACTCAGTAGTAAAATCGAATTATGTAACAGTTTTAATTTATTTGTATCTTTGTACAAGAAATATCTCCTCATAAAAATTTACAAGACTACGCTCCTCCCAGATACATATGTTTTTTTCAATTTCTGTGTATTGAAAAAAAATTTTTCTCCAGTAGTTGTTTACATCAAACACATGCAGTTGATCAAATTAAACTGCGTTCGTCGCGCGAGCGATTTACAAACTCATATTGGGCGACTATATTGTTAATATGAAATTTTGTTGTTTTCAAAACAAAATATATTTGCAGAGTACCTCCTCAACTTCTGTCACACAAACTATAGAGCATATTAAAAAAAATATTATCAATGTACTAGCTGACCCAGCCACGCGTTGCTGTGGCTCAGTAGTTATAATTGAATGAATTAATTTTTTCTTATCATTTTGATACAATCAAATCCATATTTACTAATAAAGCTGAAAATAGTTTAGCCAATTTTAAATCATATGGGATTGAGAATAGGGGTGTGTGGCCCAACTAAGCACTTATAAAATTTAGTGAGTACTTACTAGATTTTCTATAGTAAAAGCATTACTTAATCTACTTACGCTTAGTACATTTATTAAGTATTTACTTCGGCCAAACATGCCCAATAATTTGAAAGTGATAAGCAAAATATCGGAATGTTGAAATTAGATAAAAACCAACATATACTTTTTGAATATACATTTTATTCATATCATCTTTAACTATAGTTTGTAATTAATGACTGCTTTACAAAATATGCTAGGGTTGACCGGGGTAAATGTGAATTGGGGCAATTGTGAACGACGCCTATAATTTCTAAAATGACATTAATTTTGTTAAAAATCAAATCTTAGTATGTTTTTCTGTCCTTTCTTAATATGCTATAAAAATTTCATAAAAATTCTCCAAGTATTAGTATCTTTTTTTTTATTTTGAAAAAAACCCTTGCAAAATTTTTTGTATCTTACTTCGACCAATCCTCAAAAAAATTTTTTTTTTAAAAAAATTTTCTTTTTTAAAAAGGTAAGAAATGGATAAAGGTACTTCTGAAGAAGTGGTCTAGAGCCTGAGAGGGTTCCTTATTAACTGCTAAATAAATTGGACAATTTATTATCAATTAGAATGACCCCATGATTTTAAAATTCCGGGGTAATTTTGAACGTCATTCACAAATGCCCCCATTCGGTCAAAAATTTCAGTAGTGTTCTTTTCACGGTTGAACATGTTGATGATGATGTACAATGACATTATTGTACAAGTTTCCGTTGTACAAACAACACAAGAAAAAATAGATTGTTGTTTTTTGTTCATGTAAACTGAATGTATTTCCTTGAAAAAGTCTTATTTTCCTTGTTTTTGTGTGAAAATCATGTAATTTTTTGATTTTTTATTTGATAAAATGACAAAATATCATCAAAATATCATTTTTAGCTTGTAACAAATTTGTTCTTACAATTTTTGCTATTTTTATTTAACCTTTTTTTTTTATACGAAGTATGCGTAACTTGCATTAAACAAAGAGAAATTGTGACCGCTAAAGTATGATGAAAAATTTGAAAGTGGGGTAAAAATGAAGAATTTGAGTTGGTCCTTACTCTGATGTACCTCACTCCTCTTGTAATCCATTCTAAATAATTTTTCTGATGGCATTTACATTTACCCCGAAATTCATAAGATTTGCAAAACCGCACCAGGGAAATGTGAATGGCTTATAAAATTTTTGTTTTTCATACGAATTTGCTCAAAATTTGTGTGGTGCATTCTGAATAATGTAGAATTAAAAATAAATCAACCATAATGTGATATATAAAATAAAAAATACTTAAAACAACGCTTTTATCTCAATTCATGAACATCCATTCACAATTACCCCGGTCAACCCTAAATAAATTAATAAGATATAAAAATTAAATTTCATAAATGAGGTAGATAACATTTATTTCGAACTACGGTTTCCATTAATTGAAATTATTAAAATTGAAAATTATCTAAGTCCTAATTTGTGCACAATATTTTCGGTTAACCTGTCTTTTGCTAACACGAATGGATTCGATCGTTTTCCCACACGTGAGCAGGCGACATATAGTTGCCCATGGGAGAAACACATTTTTTCCAAGTCTAAACCGCAAATAGATATTGTTTGACCTTGAGATTTATGTATGGTCATCGCGAAGGCTAAACGAATCGGGAATTGAAGTGAAAGCGAGTTTGCTTAAATATTGCTTTAAATTCTTTGTTAATTTATGTCAAATATGTTCAAATTTTTGCCAATGCATACTTTGAAACTATGGAAACAAAAATCAATAACAAACATACGTGTGTATATTTTCAGATTTATATTTATATTTATAAATTACTTATAGTTACCAAATTTGATCAAAATCAGTTCAGCAGTTTCGGAGGTTATCCCAGACATACATTGTTACATAAGATTTTTATATATGTAAGATTTATGAAAAGTAGATAAATTATGTGCCGCTTCTAACGAATGGTGATACGTTTTTTCAGCAATTTTGACAGGATAATTTATGAGTTGCACTATACATTTCGGACTTAACCGATAACATTTTTCACTCGTTACATTTTTATGAAATATTGGATCTGTTCTAAATATTAAAATTCATAAATTTAGAATTTTTCAGTTCATAAACAAATTAATTATTTACAGGTTAATGGTCCAGTTATCAATTTCACAAACATCAAAAAATACCAATAAAAAAATCAGAAGATAAAAAATATTACAATTTTTTAGAATTTTTGAGAATAAATAATTGAATTATCGGGTATTTATCCCAATATGAATGATTCAGCGAGATTTATCAAATATTTCTCTTTTTTTCGTTTTTTTTCTGTACACGACACAAACACACACTGACTTACAAAACTGTTGTAATATATAAGTTATCTACCGACTTTATCAGCTGAATAAATAAATAAAGGTACACTTTTTAGCGTTCTTCTATTGAAAAATAAAATATATTTTAAAATCAAAAATTCAAAACTATTATTCGATAAAATTTTATTGTTTTCAATTAAGATTTATTAGTTCTGACAATGAAATCTGCACTTTTTATGAACCGCATTTTTTGTCACTTATCATTGCACGAGAGGTTTGTATTTTTCAAGTAAGTTTGGGTTTGCCCAACGAAAATTTGATGCCAAGCAATTTAGCGAGAAGAAATGTCAACTTACAAAAACGCGACAGCGAAGCTGAAGCATTTTTGGGATGATTGTCAGTTTTCACTGGAAGAGAAAAGGACCTTTGCAAAAATTAATTCCAGGTGATAAAACAATTTAAGGGAAATTAAAGTATTGTGATACAATTACTATAACTGAAAAATGAGAAGATTTAACAATGGTATTTACGGACATTTAACACGATGTACAGATTAAAGGTTGCTACAATAAAAAAAGCAAACGATAAAGAAGAATCACTGCGGATGTTGAAAATTGCTGTAACAATCTTTTAAAAAGATATTCAATAATTACAATTAAAAAAAAATAAAATAAAATAAAAAAACGCTAAAGAAAAACAATTGCGGATACTGGAAAATGCTGCAGAAATTCCTCGAGTAGATATTCAGTCTAGAGTTTCTGTAACTGAAAATTATTTTTCGCCTGGTTAGATATTTCAAAATATTAGTAACAATTTTAGTAACCATTCACTTTTACAAGCCTTTACAATTATTCTAATTAAATACCAGAGCATTCTCGAAATTTGCGGAAGGTTATATATTTATTTAATACCATATAATAAATAAAATTAATCAATTTACATGCACATATCTACCAAGCTAGTAGCCAACAAACTGACCGCCGCGGTGACCAGTTATCCCAAGGCATTTAAATAGATAAGCTACCGTAACGCATTATTTGATCTAATGTAAAATAATGATTAGAAATAAACCAATATGACTTTTAAGTTTATTTATAGCTTTAGGTTTTTAGTTTTTGGGTTTCCTTTTTTGTAACAAATTTATTTTACTACACTTATATTTTTATTCACGTGTCTAGACCTACTTTTTAACATGTTGAATGTTTTTTACTACAATGAATGAAGCCTTTCATATTCTATTCATATTTTATTGATACATATAAAATGTAATTTTTAATATATATAAAAAATTACATATATATATATATATATATATATATATATATATATATATATATATATATAATCGAAAATTCATCCCATGAAATCCCATCAATAACTAATGTATAATAAGAAAAATTACGAATTCATTCTAAAAATTCTACCGGAAACCTACCGGAGTATAGAAGAAACACTCTCTATATACCTCAAATATATATACCTAAAAATTTCTATTATAATCGCGGACTTAAAGTTCGCCATAATACCTACTACAAAAGCTGGGTCTGACCTTCTCGTCGGAAATTCGCTAAAAGGATTTGTAGTGTGGTAAATGGGAAAAAATATCTTTGTTTACAAAAAAGCGAATATTATTGTGAGTTCAACTTTACTGTCTACATATTATATTAATTTTAAGAAAAAATACCTAAATTAGATTTTACAAGCAGAAACAAAAAGAAAAATTTTAAATTTCGTTGATTTCTCATAAGGTTCATTTAACTCTAATATCAAAGCAGAAATAAGGAAATATATGTAAATTCTCATGATCAATACAGAAAATGTCTTAAATTTAATTAAATGTTATTTTGTCATCTGTGTTATTTTGAATGTGAAAATTAAAAGGGTATTGGAAAGAAAACTAATGTATGGTGTTGGCAAAAGTTAATGAGAAACAGTTTGATAGTTTATTATTTCCGAAAACAGATGCTCTGAATGTCCATTTATGTATAATAATAAATTATATTGACTGTTATAATTAAAAATTGTTTGCCTGTTTTCCAACTAGACCAACCTATTTCAGTTTTATTGCCTCGTTGTAGTTTTTTAGCAAATTGGATATCAAATTAATTAAGTAAATAATTATTATGTTTCAAACAGATTGAGGATTGAAATATTAAATCACAAAACATCATTTTTTGCAGCTAAGATATAAGAAATGGGTACGGTTTCCAAAAATACTTCTTTTTGATGTTACTGAAAATTTGTAATACAGGGCATACAAATTTACAGAGTTACATTGTATACACTATACAGAGTGCTAATTTGAAAATAAGCCAGACCTCATGTTTTGGAAACTATAGCAGGTAATAAATAAAAGAATATGAAGGGGAACCACTACGGCCCATACCAATAGAAATCTTCTGTAGCCAATCCCTTAGACTACAGCCACTCCAACCTTATTTTGTTAATTTTTTTAATTGCAAAAACTCGTTTGGTAAATCGCTGGAAAATTCTTTAAATAGTATGTTATACGCCTAGGGACTAAAGTGTGAGTTTTAATCCCGAGTATGAAGTTTGTTCCAGAGGGTCTGTAAAGGCCCGAGGGCAAAAAATCACACGAGGGATGGAAAAAAACACTTTAGTCCTGTGGTGTATATACCTATTGTTTTTTGTAATTTCGGATAATTTAAAATTATAAAAATTAAAACAAATTATTTAAATGTCATTCCAATTGTATGTAATAATATTCCATCAAGTATACTTTGGATAAATCAATCGAATTGTACAATATAATATAACTGTTTTTCTTTATCTACACATTTGAATTTGTTTATTATTTTAAATTACCTAGCAACGAAATTTAAGTTAAATTTCTGTAAATTGTGCTTGCTGATTGGTTTAAAGGGGGAGGGGGGTAAGGTTTTAAAACTTTGTTTTCATTTTTTTAATTTTTTTTTTTCTGAATGTATAACATGTCGAGCGTGTTGTATCAAAACTTCAAGTAAATCCGAGCAAAACTAATGAAGATACAGCGCTTCAAGCGACCGGCTCTCGTGCTCGATTTTTATACCTGCAAGGTAGCTGCGCGACGCGCCTACCTGGTAAATATAAAATTTACTTTAATTTGATACTTGCAAATCTTATACAAAGCAAATACTTACTATAATTACCCGCGTAAGTATCAAAAATTATATCATTTTATTGATGCTTAGTTTTGGATTTTTTAGTATAAAAGACTTTAAATCCATTTTCCCGCAAACAACGTTTTTGAAGTTCGTGAACATCATAACTCAAAATCTACTTCACCGATTCTTTTGAAATTTTGTACACTGTTTCTACACATAAATCAACAGGTAATCAGGTCGAGTTTTTTTATTTTTTTGCTATTTTTTTTAGTTTATAATAACAAATTAACCGAAATTTTTAGCAAAAATTGCGTTTTTCACTTCAAGATGCTGCCAAAAATAAAAGAAATCGAAAAAAAAGCTCTTCCTGACTTCCTAGGGAAACATATCGCCTTTTAAACGCATTTCGATTTTTTTGTTTCGGATGATCCGGTACTGAGTTATGATGGTTATGATGTTCACCACAAAACAATTTTTTTTCGAGGCGCCTCCGGAGATTCGCGGGCACGGACTTATTTATTGATATTTTCAATTGATAATTTTTTCAAAGATACTTCAGATGTTATACTATAACTTGTATATGAAATAAACCAACATTATTCATATCTCCAAAAAAAAGATCATGAAAATATCCCTTCTTTTACTTTTAAAACCTTACCCTCCCCTTAAAAGCTGGCGAAATAGTATATTACGTGGTTGAGGTTGTAAGTTGCATCTTACACACGAGCGAAAAAGTTACGCAAGAGCCGCGTAGCGGCGAGTGCGTAATTGCGCGAGTGTGTAATATGCCTTACAACCGAGTTACGTACTATACTTTATCTACGACTAACATGAAATTCACTATAAACGACAAAAATTTGGTACAAATCTACAAATACCAATACATTAAAATTATGTAGTATTTGAAATTTATTAAAAACAAACATAGGCCGCTATTATATTGTCATAGATATATGTCAAAGATCTTTGATCAAATCTATGATCAAATATTAAGAAGTATCTTTAACTATCGTTACAGAAATTTATATTATAAAAGTTGACCTATTACACTATAATATTTCTTTGATTAAATAAAACTTTGACATATATCTATGACAGTGTAATAGCGGCCATAAATAGGCAGTTGCTAGGTACAATTTTTGTACAGATTCTAACATAATATGTATCATGTGTATCATTGTATAATATATAATAATTATAAGAATTAATAAAAGTGTAGTAGGAGTTGTTACTTTGAGCAAATACGCGTGTAAAGGGCCATTTTTTGTACAATTGGATATGTGGCTGTATGAAAAACGTAGCTTACTTAGATTACAATGAACAAGCAATTTCATGGTAGTCGTAGATAAAATAATTTTTTAGTCGCTTGGGACTAATAGTGGCACTTTACTCCCTATTATGAGGGACTAAATCATGTTTCTTAGTCCCGGAATTGCAAAAAATACTTTAGTACTTTAGTAGTAGTATATATAGACATATACATAATATATGGTTCAAGTGTATATAATTTGATTTGATTTTTGAGTTCTATACGGGCCTAGTTAATTGTATCTTCATGTATGTCAGAGTTAAAGAGTGTTTTTTGTGTTTAACAGGAAAAATGTTTGTCATTACTAGGAAACTGGTTCTATCTTACAACAAGTATTGTACAGACACGTAACTTTACCATAGTTTTTGATTAAAATTTTAAAAAAATGAAGAAGAAATTTATTTACAGTAACTACATTTAAATATATTTTTAAATATGTTTATTAAATAAAAATTATAAATGTTATGTAGAAGTATACCATTTAATTATTCCTCTTTATTGTATAATCATTTAGTAATATTTACACGTAATATTTATATTTTCAATAAAGATACAATTAGCTCCGTATACAACTCAAAAATCAAATCAAATATATATATATATATATATATATATATATATATATATATATATATATATATATATATATATATATATATATATAGTAGAATTATGCTAGAAATAGTTTTGTGTTATACTCAAATTCTAAAATGATGTACACCATATGCAGCAATATTTTTTGTAACTCGTTAAAATTCCCAGAACTTTTGTTAACTAACTAAAAATTTTTCTTTGTAGGTCAAATGTTAAAATATTTAAACTTATAAGAAATAATTTCTTGCTTAAGGCCTATAATGAGTGATATTTTTTTTACTTAACAATTTTTAACTCATTAATATTCCATGACGTCATGATTCTTATACCAAAAATTCCCTTGTATGAGCACTTTTGACACGGCAGTGTACCAAAAATTTAAGTACAGTACGGCGTCACTCACCAGCTATGAATTTATTAACGAGGATTAATGAAAATTAGTTCAGGAGATCCAAATTCGAATTATTATGATCCTATTTGCAACGAGAATGTGATACAGTGTTACGAAAGACAGTCACCTAATACCTGAAAGATATAAAAATTAATAATTTATAACAACTCTTGCATATTATGTAATAATTTTAATTGTGTTTTCAAATAAAATTAATTTATCTGTGACCACGATTCTATATGTAATAATTAAAATTGGAATTTCAGAAAAATTTTGTATGTAAATAGTTGTTAACTGTAATAAAATAAAGTGTTGCTCTTTTTTTTAAATAAAGTTTCTTTTTTGTTTAAAATAAAGTATTGCTTTTTTATTTTATTAAAAAAAATTATTATTAGTCACCCATGATAAATCCATTAAAAGATACAACAAAATAATTTTATATTTCAGTAAGTATGTAGGTGCATGGATAAATTGTTAAAAAGTTTAAAAAAATAAGTAAATAAATAAATAGCAAAGTACAAGAAATTCACGTCATATTTGAAAAAAAAAATATAAATTAATAGTTAACTCTAAATAAATTACTTAATTTCTTCAAAGATCCAAGTTTTAAATAAAAATTGAATTTAAATATGGTGGTTTGTTTTCCTGTTGTTCTATTTAATTACCAGGGTACGCCCGGTGCGCTCAAAATGAATTTAAAATAAATTAATAGTAAACTTGCTAAATCTTAATAACATTTTTCTGTAACTTTTCGAATATTATTTTGAACGTTTTATGTACATCATTTTAGAATTTGAGTATAACACAGAACTATTTCTAGCATAATTCTACTATACATATATATATATATATATATATATATATATATATATATATATATATATATATATATATATATATATATATATATATACTCCTCAAAACAAAATAAGGGCCACTTGAAAGTTTGTATTTTAAAACTGATTTATGTCGATCCAGGTCAAAATAACTTTTCTAAATGACTGTTGTTATGATATTAAGTGGTTGAGTAAATGATAACAGTTAGGTTTAAGTGATATTATTGTTGAGGAGAAGATTTAAACGTTTTTTTTTCTCGCACAGCGTCAAGCGGTTAGTTTTACTTATTTTTTTGAATTTGATTTTAAATCAGTTTGCGCTAGATTATTGATTGCTGAGGTTGTTTTTTGAAGTTTGGCGTATTATTCAATCATTTATTTTTACATTGCCGAGAATTCGACACCATATGGACGAAGCTACTGCTACCAGAGCCGTAACGATGATTGAGGGTGGTCAATCTCAACATTCCGTGGCTCTGCAGTTGAGTTGTTCACGAAGGGCTATTCAAAATGTTTGGAATCGGTATCAGCAGACCGGTAGTGTAACCCGGCGCCGTGGCTCAGGAAGAGTTCGTGCTACCACTACCCGTGAAGACCATTACATTCGACTGTGAGCACGACGTGAGCCGACTGTTACCGCAGGTACTCTGCAAAATCGCTTACATCGATCTACGGGTACTGTTGTCAGTAATCAGACCATACGAAATCGTTTGCATGAAGACCAACAACGTTCAAGAAGACCAGTAATCCGTACCAAACTGACCGGAGCACATCGTGCAAACCGTTTAAAATTTGCACGTGAACACCTTGAGTGGGGCTTGGAGGAATGGCGTCACGTACTCTTCACGGATGAGTGCAAGGTGAAGTTTTTTAGTGATGATCGACGTGTAAGAGTGTGGAGAAGAAGTGCGGAAAGGTTTTCTGATCGTCACATTCATGAACGCGACAGATTTTGCAGTCCTAATGTCATGGTCTGGGGTGGAATTAGTTTGCAAGGCAAAACTGAGCTTGTTTTCCTGAACGAGGGTACTGTAACGGCTCAAAGTTACATCGAACAGGTTGTCAGACCCCATGTGATGCCCTTTGCACAACGAGCGGCCGACGGATTTATACTGATGCAGGATAATGTCCGAGCGCATACCGCTCGAGCGACGACAACTGTCCTTAGGGAGGCTAATATACAGGTTTTACCGTGGCCTGCAAATAGCCCTGACTTGAACCCAATAGAACATCTTTGGGATCAATTAAAACGGCGAGTCAGAGCAGCCGGAGAGGATGTGCACACCCAACAACAACTGATTGATGTCTTGAGAAGATGTTGGGAGGAGATTCCTGATGAAACCGTTAGGCATCTTATTGAAAGCATGCCGAGGAGGCTTCAAGAATGTGTTTTAAAAAGGGAAGGGCATACTCGATATTAAATCACCGAAAAGTTGCATGATGTGTGCTTTTACTCAAAGCGTGAACGTTTGTTGATGACTGCAAAAATGACTGTAAAAATGATAAAATCCTAAAAAAATGTAATTATGGATTAACTTTTTATTTAATCTTATTAAAATTAATTTTATTTAGTAAAAAATTAGTTCCTTAATTAAATGTAAGCATACCTTATACTGTAACTTATATAAAAATAAACTTATGCAGCAAAACATGAGTGGCCCTTATTTTGTTTTGAGTAGTATATATATATATATATATATATATATATATATATATATATATATATATATATATATATATATATTATATATATATATATATTATATATATATATATATATATATATATATATATATATATATATATATATATATATATATATATATATATATATATATACTAGCTGTGACCCGTGGTTTCACCCACGTAAAATTATCTTAACTATTGGTCAAATTATCAATTTTAAATTAGATATTCGGAAATAATACCTGGCTCCGCTCGTCAAACGATTCTAAAGTAGCAATCTGTATATTTCAATAGCATGGCTAAATTCCGCACCCTTATGTAGCTAGATACCCGTATCAATAGGTGGTTTTAGGAGTATTTCCATTTTAAGCATTGTTTGGGGCATCAAGATAGCAGGGGACAATTTTAATATCACAATTAATTTGGGGCTTATTTGATGGCCTTGACGGACAATTCTGACCTCGAGGTTCATTCAAATTTGATATTCTAAAATTCTGAGCATAATTCTCGCCTAATAACCCTAAATTAACCGTATTCATATTTCCATAGCATATTTAATTTTCATAAAATATTTTCAAAATCCAACCGTTTAATCTTAATTCTATTAGATAGTGCTGGGGGTTAATTTTGATGTCACTTTACATTTAAATTAAATATTCTAAATTTCTTTATAAAATCAGTTTCTTCTAATGTTTCGCTCCGTTCGTCCAATGATCTTAAAATAGATATATATGCATATAGCTGAGACCTGCGGTTTCACTTGCATAAAATTATCTGAATTATAGGTAAAATTTATATAGGTCAATTCAATCATATATTCCAAAATTCTGTGCAAAATCAATTATTTATAGCACTTGACCCTGCTCGCCCAATGACTCTAAAATGACTATCTTCATATTTTATTAGCATGGCTAATTTCCGCACCGTAAGAACTTAGTATAGTTACTATACCAACAGTCTTAGAATTGCTTCTATTTTAGGCCCTTCAAGGCACCAAGGCCCCAGGAAATCATTTTAACGTCAGTTTCATCTTTCACAGAGATCTCAAGAGTACTTGAGTAAAAATTGTCAAATTTCTTCAGTTTTTTAATTCGCTCTCTGTTTGATGTAACTGACGGACAATGTGACCACACGTCCATTTAAATTTGATATTTTGAAATTTTGTACAAAATCAGTTCCTTATGTGCTTCGCTTCGCTCGCTCGACGACACAAAAATATTATTCATATTTTCAAGTCATATTCATATTTTTTGGAGGGTTTTTAACACAAATTTTATCAAAATGAGTCAAGTGATTTAATTAGAGTATAGTGTTGTTTAATTCGATAGCGCTGGATGATTCATTCCAACTTCACCTTAATTTCAAATCAAATATTCTGAATTGGGTATATTCATATTTCAATAACATGTCTAATTTCCATACCTTGAGATCTTATCGTAGGTAGTTAGATATGCATAGTGACAATTTCAAGAGAACTGTAATTTGTGAGACATTTTGAGATCCCAGGGTCTGGAGAATATTTCAGAATTCACATTAATTTATTTCGGAATCTCTGTAATATTTGAGAAAAATTTGGATAAGATCCGTTTGGTCGTTTATTTGGAGGGTTTTTTGGGTCCGCAAAGCTCACGGGGGGGTTTTATCCTCATGTCGTTTTTCAGAAACTCAGTACTATTTGAGAAAAATTTTGTCAAGATTCGTTCAGCCATTTATTTTGGGTTTCTTTGGAGAGCCAAAAATTTGGTAACGATACGTCCAGTTGCTTACTTTAGGCTTTCTTGGGGGTTCTCAGGTCCTACAGGATAACTTCAACTTTGATCGTCTTTTTTTTGGATTCTTATACCAATTTTACCTATAGTTTTGTTATATCATTTTTTTGATACCTGCTACCGTTTTCTCGAAACTACTGAAGACAGATAAGTAAAGTACATATTTCATTTTTAATATCAGGATGACCGAGCCCGGCCCGATGGAAATTTCATCTTTATGGAATTTGCTGAGAAGAGCAGACACACATGCCAATTGATGATAACTGGACAGTCCAGTTGTCTATTTTCTTTAAAGGATACAAATAGTTTGAAATTTTTTAACCTAAGATTCCCAAATATTTTACTAATTTATCATAGGAGATGAAGGTTTAAAAATAATAATTCTACATTCTTCCGTAGAATAAACTGCTTCTTTATTTTCTCTTTTTTCCAAAAATTTTTCGGTATCTTTTATAGAGAAAATAAAGAAACAATTTATTCTACGGAAGAATGTTGATTATTTTTAATCCTTCATCTTCTATGATAAATTAGTAAAATATTTGGTTACAAAATTTCAGATTATTACAATATCCCAATAAAACCATATTGGATACAAATAGTATTTTGCACAGTAAATAAGTAATTTCATAGTAATCACAGGTAAAAATATTATTGATAGTATCTCTAGGAATATTTATTAATACTTATATACAAAAATCTCAAATTACAATTACTTAGCAACTATCTAAAATTTTTAGGATTTTTTGATAAATTGGCCACAGACTGCTGTATTACAGTAATAAAAAATTAATATCTTACGGTTTTTCGTAAATTTCGACGGTTAGACAAAAAATTTTGCAAAACCCGTTCTTAGCGAGCGCCTACGACCCAATAGGGACCTACATGCCAAATTTCAAGTTTGTAGCTATTGTAGTTTTGGAGATTTCTATATAGATGAGTGAGTGAATGAGTGGTATTTCTCTTTTATATAATGGATATATATATATATATATATATATATATATATATATATATATATATATATATATGTGTATATATATCACATAAGAGTCACACACCTAAAATTACAGGACAATGTATCAGCTGAGCTTATTGTATTTTATTTTAAAATTTTTTTACGTTACCTTTATCTAATAATATATATATATATATATATATATATATATATATATATATATATATATATATATATATATATATATATATATTATAGTCAAACACCGAAGCGCCGGCGCTCCTAGGTTTGCCTAGTCAAACCTCAGGTCTGACATATTGTCTCAGTCAAAGACCAAACGAATAACGCTTTTCTACCTTTGACTAACGAATTTTTGGTTAATCCTCGGTGAGACTAATTTGGAGAGTCAAAAGCCGAAACTCAATTTGATGAAATCGGGGTTGGACCAGTCAGACCTAAATTATTTAATTATTAGCTATAATAAAAGAATATTTGTAATTGTTCCTATATTTTAGGAATGAATTGACAAATAATCAGAACAAGAAATAACATTGGTTGTTGTTATTTTGTATCATGACAATAGGTTTGTAATTAATGGAAAAATGAAAAAGATACTCTTTATTTTGACAAGGTGATGCGCTATGGCATTTTTAGTTGCACAATACGTTCAATCTTTTACATTTACATAATTTTGATGAGCATTTTTTATTACAGTGGCATTTTATAAAACCTTGGCCCCCAAACTTAGAATCTTTTGCACTAGTCTCCCTCAGAGAAAGCTAAATGTCGAGCACATCTTCCAAATTAAAAAATTTCTCTTTGCATTCTTGTATCTGATTCCTAGCAAAAAGTGTGTTTATTATTCCGTATTTTGTCCCTACTCTCTATAAAATGAACACTTATTCAGATTAGATATTTTCTGCATTAACTTAGCTTTCAAAGCTTCTTTATCCACGTTTTCAATCACAGCACAGTTTGATTCACACATCTTTAAGCTTACACTCCCGCACGTACAATGCACAAATACGGACTGACAAATAAATTTATTAGAATACTGCAAAGAGTTAGGCTCGCATGCAAAAACATGTTTAAACATACAAGTACAGTACAAATCGACGTTTGACCGAATGTGCCTTAGTCGCTTCTAGGATAGACTAGGAAAACCCCGAAACAGATTATTTTACTTTCGACGTTTGACTAAAAAGTTAGGTACTTCTAGGTTTGACTAAAAATACATCAGTCAAAGGTCGAAATGGGAACCTATTTCGAGGTTTGCCGAAAGGTGTTAGCCAAACCTAGTATAAACGAGTCATTCCGCGAAGAGACTGCATGTCGACCTTTGACTATAACATATATATATATATATATATATATATATATATATATATATATATATATATATATATATATATATATATATATATATATATATATATATATATTATTAGATAAAGGTAAGGTAAAAAAAAAATTTTAAAATAAAATATAATAAGCTCAGTTGATACATTATCCTTTAATTTTAGGTGGTGTGACTCTTGTTTGTCTCAGAGTGGAATGTAAAAGAAAATTTTCAAGTTAGCACAATTTTAATTAATGAAAAACATTCAAATTTTAACGATTGTATAAATATCACAGAATTGCCAACAAAAAAGTTAACCATTGTATAGAAATCACAGAATTAAACATTGGTTAAACACAACAATAAGTCCCGTTGAAACCCAAACAATTCAATAGAACAATAAAAGATAGTTAGATAAACGTAATTTAACAAATACAAAAAAATTAGAATTGTTTAGTTTTCAACAAATGTATTACAAATTGAAAATTAGTAACAAGTTACAAGTGATAGCAAAAGAGAGTTAAATGAGAAAATTTAATACAAGGTTGATAAATTTTGTTTTAGTCAGTTCGATTTAATTTAGGTAATTTTGTTTAGGTAAGCCCTGAATGTCAATTTGAATTATAAAAATAAACCAGTTTCAATTGTACGAAAGAAAATTACATAACAATGATTTCTAGTTAAATAAATTAATTATCAAAAACCAGATAGGGTAGACCTACAAATTATGGTAAGCAAAATTTATTAAGCAAAAATTATTAACATTTAAAATTCAAGCAAAACACCAAAAGGATGTTTAAAAGCTCTGGGCATTGAAGTATAAAGTTAGTTCGCAGTTACGTAACCAATTGTAAGTATTCACAAAGGAAAAGATGGTGGAATTAAAATTGAAATAACACTTATCTCACTATTCCAGAAGTTGAGGAAACGATTATAGCTGTTGGTAGATGCAGAGTCTAAGCGGCAGCCACTGTAGCGGTCATCATTCCAATTAACTAAATTCCATACATCAGTACTCCATGATACACTCCAGTTCGAATATTTAAGGGCGTTGGTTACTAATTTCAAAACACATAATTCCTGGATTGATAATGTATTGCTTGATTAAATCACGTAGTCCCCCTGTTTGCAGAAAATTTATTAGCACTGCTCATTAATCACAAGTTCAATATTAACAAGAATTTTATCACATTTTATTCACAAAGGATGCAATAATTAAATAAAAATTTCTTTTACGAACCTGTTTGCAGCTCCAAACGTCGCAACGAGATAAATAAGAAAAAGGGATTTCTGTCAATCAACTCGTGTTTTTATAAGCATATTTTTGCATTACATCGAAACTGACAACTGATAAAATTATCGTTCGTGGATGAATAATATCTATACTCGTTCGTAATTCTTTTAATCGAATAGAATTAATTATATGTACAGTGGCGTACCAAATTAAGTTTACTATAAAAAAATTACCACATTTTTTGACAATTTTCTATTATATTTCTACAATGGTTTTGTTTTGATCTTGGGAAGTTATACATAATATATGAAGTACCTGCAGTGTCACATAAACGACAATACAGTTACTAGGATTATTCTTGATTTTCTCGAAAACTATAGGAGATAGGAAAAAAACACTTTATGAGACACAACACTTTATTTTTAAGGTACTTTCGATCGATGTTTATAACTCCAGGGTCGGACCCACTGGAGGGGCGGTTTAGCAGATTAGAAATGAAAAATTTTTTTTTTCATGTTGCAGCCCTTGAATTTTGATGAGACTTGGTGCAGTAATTAAGTGCATTAGGGCACAGTTACTGAATTTTTTTTGAAGTGGTTGCTCAATTGGAACCCTATAAAAATAACATTGGATCAGATACTATCCTTGTTATTATCCTTAATAAGGAGGAGTGATACGATAATAAATATGTCTAATATTCTTGAGAGTGTTTGCTTTCATGTGGATTTGGAATTATTTTCCTAGGTTGCGTAGTTACCAAGAAAAAAATTTTTGTAATTTTTTAAATTTTTTTTAGTTATCTCCATAACTACTCAGTTTTGGCCGCCAAAATTGTAGATATAAATTACTTACAGCCTTACCATACCGGTAATATAGTTATTAGAATAATTCGCTCCGGGGCAGATTCACCTATACTTATCCTGCTACATCCTTAGATTAAATTAAATTGTCTAATTACTAAAATTGCTTTAGTTTGGTATTTTAGTACGATGATCTTTCGTTCTTTTATTAGTTTTGTATAAGTATTTTGGATATATTTTTTCCCCAAAAATACATTAGTTTATGACTGTCACATCAACGGGTAATCTATATTTATATAGAATAATTAGGTAAACAGATCCATTAAATTATTTTTTCAGAGATTTTATATCTTTTTGTTTTATTTGAATATTCAAAAACCTAGCTTTTTCAAATGGCCGAAAAAAAGGATGAAATGAATTGAAATTATACCAAATTACACCGTTTGGATAACCAAGGAAAAAAGCTTTTTAATTATTTGTTATTAATTTTGAACTAAAATTTGAGAAAATATCCTGTACTTATAACAAATCACAACAAAATAAATAACGAAAAATGGCATTAACTAATATAGGCTATTGACTATGTAGTTGAATAAGGAACTAATTCGTAACAGGTGTATTATTGTTTCATATGTTCAATTGTACCCCAAAGATGATAAATTCACAAAGTGATATTAAATTTAGGCATGCGTTTTTACGAACGGCGTAAACTTATCGACGCTTACGTTTTTTAACTATAACTCAAAAACTATACATTTGTCGTAAATACACATGATATGATTTTTTGTAGAGAATTAAATTTCCTATCGAAATAGCACTTTATGAACTCAAAAAACTTTTTTCTCAACAAAATAAGTCAAAAAAACTATTTAAAGAAAAGCTCAAATTTTTCAATTTTTCTTTTTTTTTAAATTTTTGAGTAGTACTTTTTTCTGAGTGAATTTAGGTATAGGGATTGGTTCACAAAAAAGAAAGCTGATGTAATTCCCGTCAGAATGGTGACCGATAAAACTATTTTCGATAATAACCGGCTGAGACACAGTCGTTCAAAGTTACCTACTTTTTTACAATTTTATTACTTTTGACTTTTATACCATGTTATTTGTAATTTTTACACGCAAAAATTATTTTTATTGAGTACAAAAATTATTTCTGCTTTATCAGAGGTAACGATAAAATTATTTGCTAAAAATTTTGATATTCATATGATCTTAGGTATAAAAAGAAACTTTAACATTGTACTAAATTACAGTTCTATTTTTTAAAAAAAATTAAATGTATCTATTATATTTCTCCCATAATGTTTTCAAATTCAATGTCAATATCTTCATCAACATCGTTTTGGACATCTCCTTCTGTAATTTCCGGAACATCCGCATTTTCACAATTTTCTGGAACATCCACATTTTCGCAAATAAATTCTTTGCAGTTAATTCCTAATTTTCTACAGCTGCAATTTCCGTGACAACCTTTTATACGCCCGCAACCTATTTGTTCCAGTAAATTCTGCAGTGCAGGAGGTTTTGTTATTTTAATTGGGACTAATCCATTTTTAGATTTTTGCAAACTCCACTCAAATGGATTTAAAATATTTCCTTCCCACTGTTGAATTTGGTGGTACGTCCTTAAACCGTGATAATTAGTGGCATCAGAAGTTAATGGGAAATTGGTTAGAGAAAATTTTGTGCTTTTTGATAATTTTTGAAAAAGTTGTAACCGAGAACTACCTAAACTGTTGGCCTTAATGCCATAAAGAGAAATTACGATTTAATTCTATTACGTAAATTGTGGCTGTAGAAAATTATAGAAATTAGCTGCTCCATGTTCTGCAAAGAATGTATGGGCCTAAATTGTGAAAATGCGGATGTTCCAGAAATGACAGAAGAGAATGTCCAAAACGATGTTGATGAAGATATTGATATTGAATTTGAAAACATTATGAGAGAAATATAATAGGTACATGTAACTTTTAAAAAAATTAGAACTATAATTTAGTACAATATTAAAGTTTTTTTTTTATACCTAAGATCGATCATATGAATATCAAAATTTTATCGTTACCACTTTTATCGTTACCTCTGGTAAAGAAGAAATAATTTTTGTACTCAATAAAAATAATTTTTTTGTGTAAAAATTACAAATAATATGGTATAAAAGTCAAAAGAAATAAAATTCTAAAAAAAAGGTAAATTTGAACGACTGTATCTCAGCCGGTTTTTATCGAAAATATTTTTATCGGTCACCATTCTTACGGGAATTACATCAGCTTTCTTGTTTGTGAACCAATCCCTATACCTAAATTCACTCAGAAAAAAGTACTACTCAAAAATTTAAAAAAAAAGAAAAATTGAAAAATTTGAGCTTTTTTTTAAATAATTGTTTTGACTTATTTTGTTGAGAAAAAAGCTTTTTGAGTTCATAAAGTGCCATTTCGATGGGAAATTTAATTCTCTACAAAAACTCATATTATGTGCATTTACGGAAAATGCATCTTTGAGTTATAGTTAAAAAACGTAAGCGTCGATAAGTTTACGCCGTTCGTAAAAACGCACGCCTAAATTTAATAGCACTTTGTGAATTTATCATCTTTGGGGTACAACTGAACATATGAAACAATAAAACACCTGTTACAAATTAGTTCCTTTTCCCCCTGTTTTTTTGTACATAGTCAATAGCCTAATACATTAGTTAGGTACTGTAATTTAGTATTACATATTACATTATATTGATAATTAAAAAGCTTCTGTTTTGAATGGTCCAGCTTTCTTTTGCTAACTGGGTTATTAATTAAAGAAAAAAATATTTTTATTACTTTGATCTTATATTTGAATAAAGTGATTGTTCGATAGAAAATGCGGCTCAGCAAAATATTTTGGATGCAGTTAATGTAACGAACAGAGAGCAACTATAGCCTATCCTCAAGTAAAATAATAAAAACAACTAAGCAGGTGCATATGTGTTGTCATTATACTGTAGTAATAAAATGAATATCTAACATTATTCAACGCACTACTTTTATCTAAATTCTCTATTCGTTGTATAAAACGTGGATCCGAAATGTTTTGATAAGCTTCAGGGTATATCAGTTTATAGTAAAATGTAAGAACTTGGAAAATAGCACAATAGAAAAAAATCTTAACAAATTATTCTTATCTACCGGAAATGAAAAAAGTTTTTACAGCAACACTGACATAAATACATATACAATTAAATGTGGATCCACTACAAACACTTCACCCGAAAATTTTTATTTCTTAGAGAACGTTTCATGGATCGGAATAAATGAAAGCCAGATGGCGCTATGTCGAGAGAATAAGGAAAATGTGGCAACAGTTCCCACACCTCCCAAACTTCCTTATTTTTCTTGAGTTAATTTTGCTGCATAAGGCCTGACATTGTCGTGCAGTAGTATGACACCTTTTCAAAAATGACGAGAGCTGGCAGTTTTATCAACAATTCGTTATGTAATCTATTTAATTGTTGGCAAGACAATTCAGCTATAACTGTTTCCCCCGGCTTTAACAACTCAATATGAATTACTCCTTACTATCGAATTATTACGATCACTATCACATAAGTCAAAATCACCACTACGAAATTTTCTAAACCAACTCTGACACTTACTGATTTTCAGTACGTTCCATTAAAACCCGATCGAAAATGAAAAAGCATGCAATGACATAGATGTTCTTCTGTTGATTGATTGTCCTCCATTTCGCAAGAATGTAATAAAAACTTAAATTTTTATTATTAACACAAAATCCAGGTCGCGTGTTGCAGTATTACGTACTAAAACGCGTATTAACAAGTCAACACTCTGAATTAAAGTGAAGCAAAACTTCATGGATACCCCTAATACAATTGTTACTTTTCCAATCCCTTAAAATTTAATATTTAAAAGAGCATATTCTAGGTATGTCAAATCTTATACATAAGTAGATATATTTTATAAGAGCAAAAAATAAAATTTAATTTTCTGGAAACAATAAAACACTTCAACATAGCTTTTCTGTCTTTCTTGTCATTTATTTAATTCAAGCTGAAATATCTAGTCATTTTTTTAGCAAATTTATTTTCTACTTTCTTCTCACTTTTAATGTGTTATCATCTCCAAAAAAATATTTTGGTCTCCGTTACATTTAATATCAGAAAATTCTGTATGAGAAATAAAAGATAACTTCATTTATTTTAAACTTCTACATTTATAAAAGCATTTGTTTTGAATGTAAATTAAAAGAAATAATTTTCTATACCAGAAATTTAAAAAATTTGAAATCAGTTTTGAATAAATAGCTGTGCGCTGCGTTTCACCCGCGTATGATTTTCGTAATTATGAGTGAAATTAATTTAAAGTCAGATATTTCCGAAGTTTGTATAAAATCGGTTAAATATTAGATTCGCTTGAAACCCTTAGGCTCTGGGGAAAAATTTAAAATTGCTATTAAAGTGTTTATTTTTCCCTAATTAGATTTATTTTATAAACTATGATAAAAGTGAGAATGAAATTGATGAAATATTTAAGACTGAATGCAAATTTATTCCAGTAAAATGAAGAAAGATACGAAAACAAAATTTTTAAAAAACCTATTGAAATGTTAGCAAAATATAAAGACAAATTTAGTAGCAATAATACTAATAATAATAAGGTCCGTGAATTTGCCCCTCCCATTCTAGCACTAACGATGAAAATTTTATAGTCGTTAGTACTACATTAGTGATGCTTAGTGCTCAAATTTTAGCGTTAGTTCTCTGTCGGTTTAGATTTTATAGCATCAAATTTGTGGGGGGCGGGTTACTTCACGGAAGTTGCCCCACCCACATGAACTATAATGATGAAAATGATATCGTTGGTTAGGGCTACGTTAGTGCAGGTTAGTGCTCGGGTTGTAGCACTAATGCTCAATTCGTTCGGATTTTAGAGCCGAAAATGTTTTAAACACACATTTCAACAATTACTTTTGCGCGAAAAATTTAAAATTAATTGTTTTAACGCGAAGAATTTAAATTAGAGCACGACTCAACTTTCTAAAATTAGACAAGATTTTAAACGATTTTTAATGAGCTACGTTTGCGCGTTACTCTAAATTGACAAAAATATTTATTTTTCACGCTGAAACAATACAAGTTGCTTCCGCGTGGACAATTTAAACTAATACGGAGGCGTAGCTCATTAATTATCGTTTGAATTTATAGATCCATGAAGTTTGCGCTTCGATTTCAGCATTAAAGACGGAATTTTTATAGTTATTAAACAATTTATTTTAAATTTTCCGGTCGTACGTCGCTTAGCGTAATAATTGAGGCGTTGACAATAAAAAGGAGGTAAGTACCAAAAATGAAATTTTACAGGAGAAGCAAAAAAATATTTGGCGCTAGAAAAAATGATAAAACACTATTTTAAAGAGAAAAAGTATGATTTATTGATATTTTTTAGTTAAAACAAAGGCAAAATCATGATACAAATTCCGCTACTTGCAAATATCTTTATAAAAATCATGGTATTTAGGGTCCATGAACTCCAGCATGTTAATAAGATCTTTCTTTTTGCCTTCATTAATGATTGGAACTTTGTTGTCAACATCAAATCCTTCCATACGTTTGAATTTGTTGAAGCTACCCTTCTTGAAGATATTCTTGGTCTCCCAGCTCTCCATTTCATTAAAAGATGACCGTGTTATTATGAAGGGTAGATCATCAGAAGAGATTTTTATCCACGATTTGTTTGAAATGTGCAATGCAGTTGTAGTGATATATGTATCGCAAGCGCTGGAAAAATCTAAAAAATCTGTTTTCTTCATAGCTACCACCTGAAATGGTTTTTCCAATCTCGCAGAGCGAACCATATTCTGTACTTCTTCTAGCACCATGCACCTAGTGACCTTTTTCCTTTTTTCAATAACGCCGAAATCTCGGTCGCACGGCATGTAAGAGTGCCAAGATACAAGAAACATTAAATCAATAGTGTCGTAATAGCCTTTTATCACAAGAAAAATCAGAACGATTAACACCATCTTATTTTTGTTTTGTCCTGCACAGTTGTCAGCCCAAATTTACAATTTCGTCTTTGAAGTAAACTCTGAGGTTAATAATTTAAACAGACAAGACACAACTTCGTTGCCTCCACGTCCTGCAATCCCCTCATGCCACATACACATGAAGCTTTTTGATGTGTCTCCAACGTGAATGCAAAGGTTATAATTAGAAAGTTGTCTGGAGTAGAACATATTAGAATGTGTTAAAGTAGGTGTAAAAAGAACTTGCTGCATGTCCATTGCTAAAGTTGTCACTTGGCTTGAAGGAAACTGTGATTGCGGTACAGATGAAGACATAAGCTTTATTGCTTTCTCTGCTTTTCTTTGGTGTAGCTCTCTTTTACTGATTAGCGAAAATTTTGCTGCTCCAATAGCGCAATTTATTCCTGCAGTATACTTATCGCATGTGCGGCATGTATCCGTTCTTGGTCTTTTAAAACTTAATTTTGGAAACTCACGCTTGAAAACCCTCCTGTAAAATTTACCATCTATTAGTGAATCAGGATAATTTTGTTTGAAAGCTAGATATAGCCGATGAATGTTTAAATCTGGACTCAGATATTCTTTTGATGATTTATGACGACTGTAGTGGCTATCTTCCCTCGGGAACATAAGTATATGTTGTTTAATGAGTTCCTTATCATGAGTTGTGTATTTTGTTCGGCGAGATGCTGGGTTTTTACCACGACCGTCTTTAAAAACTATCTCTCCTTTTTTAATACGAGTCAAAAGATTTTCATTTTTCTTCTTGGAAATTCCAAAAATTTCTCTGAAAGTCTTGTTACATATTTGGATGTTCCCATCTTTTGAAGGAATATTGTAAGTTGCAGATATCTGCCGCCTACTTTCGTTTGGACTGTTATATTTACCATGACGCCTTCTGGCGATATTTGTCAAATTAATTCTACTCATTAGGTAAGTACCTTGAGCTTCTGTAGTTAGAGTGATAAACTCTGAAAAAATCTTCTGGATGTCCTCGGTTGTCAAGTCGCGACACCGGTAGTGACATTTACAGCTTGCCTAAAACAAGGATTCAAAAACACCTTTTATCATCAAACACCCATCAAAGTCAATAAAATGATTATACTAAACAAAACAATAAAAAACTATACCAAGTTTTCTTTAAAATTAGTCTTACCTTGTTAGGAGGTTTGTAATCTGACTTTTTAGGCATCCTTCTTCAGTACTTTTTTTTTCTAAACGAAGACAATTCACTGATAATAAATAAAAATAAAAAAAATTGTATTACAAGCACAAGTATAAAAACAATGAAATGAAGAGATATTAAACAATGTTTACTGTCCGTTAGAGAAATCAGTTCATCCCGTACTCGGTACATATCTCCTTTTCAGTGCCATCTCTTACACAGTTACCACTAGAGCCATCTATGAATTCCTCCCATTACTAACTGAATAAAGCATGGCACTTGTCTTCTTTACAGGGCAATTGGCCCTACAAGATAGCATCGTTTTCATTGAAAAAACACATTTTGTAAATTTTGGCACTTACCTCTTTTTCACTGTCAACGCCTCAATTAATAATTACTGAATTATTTTCGAAAGTTGCTAGAATACAAATATATTATATATATATACATATTTTTTTTGTTTTTACTTCGATTTTACTTTTACGATTATCTTAAAACTGTTACGATAACTTACGATTATCTAAAAATGCCATATTTCGAGAAAGTATTAAATGCGATTTCAATTTAACATTATTTTGTCCTAAGCTTAATTTTAATCATTAAATTGTCTGTATGTCATAATATAACTTAAATACAGTAGAACCTCGATAATTCGGCCCGCAATAATCCGGACCGTCCAGTAATCCGGTCAGAATCGAAAAGTTGCAGTTTTAAGAGAATAACTGATAACAAATAGTAGATACAGTCTTACACACATTTACATTCTATATTTATAGTCAACTAGTACAGTAAAAAATACACCAATACCTCAATTTGTGCCGTGGTTACGTTCCAAAAAACACGACGCAAAGTGAATTATGATTTTCTATAGCAAACCATGTAAAGATCCAAACCCAAAACAACGCAACTTCGAAAATCTAACGACGCACAATGAAAATTAGTACTAAGTCAGCAGCGACGCAATTTCGAAAAAACCCAAAACGAAACGACGCAAGGCGAGGAATTGGTGTAGAATTGTATTATTTGTATGGTACAGTAATTAATCACGCGAAACGCCGAACTGCCTGTTATTGTACCGGTGACGAATCCAGGGACTCTTAGCTTTTTGTTTTGTAAACAAAGATTTAAAATTTCAGTACAGATTTGTAGTCTGTTGTGTTGGATTTAATTTACTTTTCAAATAAAGAGTTACTGTATTAAACAAAATGCCTAATTATTAAAAACCTCCAACTCTAAGATTTAGGTGCATGTCTATTAATTTGTACCCCACTAATTTGTACTAATTTGTACCTCAGTTTCAGAATTTGTACTCATAAGGTGCCGGGGATATTAGGGGGGTCCCAAATCCGGGCCAGCGACATGTCAGCCCGGCCATGTCGGAAATTTGATATTAAAACTATACCACGATTTAGTACCTAATTTGTACTCCAGTTTCAGAATTTGTACCCGTAAGATAGCAGAGGTATTAAAGGGGGCCCAAAACCAGGCCAGTACAATGCCAGCCCAGCCCTGTGGGAAAGTTGATATAAAAACTATACCACGATTTAGTACATATGTTGTACTATTTTGTACTCCAATTTGTACCAGGGCATTGTACTGCTCTGGTTTTGGGATCCCCTTAATATCTCTACCATCTTACGGGTACAAATTCTAAAACTGAAGTACAAAATAGTACAGAATAGGTACTAAATCGTGGTATAGTTTATATCAAATTTCCGACATGGCCAGGTTGGCATGTCGCTGGCCCGGATTTGGGACCTCCCTAATATGTCCGCCACCTTATGAGTACAAATTCCAAAACTGGGGTACAAATTAGTACAAATTAGGTACTAAATCGTGGTATAGCTTTATATCGAATTTCCGACATGGCCGAGCCAGCGACATGCACCTCTAAGATTTTAATGTAAATGAATGTACAGTGACTTTTTTACTCTACACGTGAAATTACTGTATTTAGGTTTTAGTAAATGAAGGAGCCAGTTTTGAGAAGTGCCTACAAACCCAATACATAGAACAACAGTGCTTGCTTTTAACTTCTTAGAGGAGCTATAGAGGGTCTGAAATTCATTACATTTTAAACGGTCTCTTGATGGTCCGGCTTTTTTGCAAATCTCGCCTACCGGCGGCCCATTTAAGCCGGATTATTGAGGTCTTACTGTAATA